>JASPKZ010007832.1:105000-715000 GCA_030220185.1 Diploptera punctata
ATTGCCTATCTAAAATTAAAATTAGCAGTAAATTGTCACATGGTTTTACGATAAATAAAGGTTTTCGTCCAGGTTGTTTTCTATCACCGACTCTGTTTAAAATATATGTACATGAAATATTAAAGAATTGGAGGAGAAAATGTTCAAGCATGAGAATTCCTATTCCAAACAAAACTTTATACAACTTACATTTTGCAGATGATCAATTGTTAATTGCACAAGATTATGAAGATTTAGAATATATGACTAGAAAAGTAATAGAAGAATATGAAAAATGGGGATTAAATTTGAACATGAAAAAAAATTAACAATTGGTGAACCAGAACAAAATTTAATTTTGGAGTCTGGTGTAACAATAAAATCTTGTAGTGAGATCACATATTTAGGAATTAAAATAAATAAAAATTGGAGTTATGAAGAGGAAATAAGAAATATAAACAATAAAGGAAAATTTACAATGGCTTGCCTCAATGGAATATTGTGGGATAAAAATATAAGTAATAAAAACAAAATGAATATATATATCATACAATTGTTAAAAGCATCATTACTTATGGAGCAGAACTTTTGCCATTAACAACAAAAACAAATAAGTATATTTTGGCAACGGATATGGATTTTATACGAAGGGCAGCAAGAATTTCAAGAAGAGAAAAAAGTAGGAACTCAGTTATAAGGGAGAAAAAGAAGATTGAAGACACTATTTTAGATTATATTAAAACTCAGCAATTAAGATGGTACGGACATGTCCAGCGAATGGAAGAGGATCGACTACCAAAATCTGTTTTGGAATGGAAACCTGAGGGAAGACGAGGCAGAGGAAGACCTAAAACCTCCTGAAGTCAGGGAATATGTTTATATATGAAGGAGAAACATTTACAACCAGGAGATTGGATGGACCGACAAAATTGGTTATTAGGAATCGGACCGATGTCAAAGACATTAATCAACCGATGATATATATATACTGTGTTGTGTAGTATGTGCTAAGCTTCACTTTCTAAGGAGCTCAGTTATATTGGCATGCCTGCATCGCTGGATCGTGGGCAGATGCAGCAATGTTTCAAGAGATGAATTTGTAGTTAGGTTTTTTACTTTCTCTCTCTATACGAGAGGTCATCACATCACCTGCTGTGTCAGGAAGCGACTCTTTGATTGTTTAGCCAAGTGATCAAACTGTGTCAGACACCGTGAAGGTGAAAGCGATCCTTACATAAACTATTCACACATGTAAACAATGCTATTTCTTGCGGTCAGCTGCACGTATTCTCACATTGCACTTAACTCTACACGAAATGCCAGGCCAATGATCCTGGTCCTGCTCCAAAGAAAACAAATCATAGATTTACATTTTACTAGTAGTAGTAATAGGACTTTATTAGACAAAAAGTAAGATATTTACAATATTATTTACAAATATGGGTCGCACGGGCAGTAAGCTGTACGTGCTGTTGACGGTCCGTTACAATATTTTCATATTTATTTTCTAAAATCCTGGCCAGAATCATCAGAAAATCAAATAAATAATAGTTTTCAGTCCCTGTTATATATTTTCTTTGAGATAAACCTGGACGTCAAAGTATTCCTTTTTGTGGTCATGACTTACCGGCACAAAATATCGGCAGCTCTTAATTCCATGTAAAATTTAACATATCACATGAAAATTAAAGTTTCTTCCCGCTTCTCAAAGTGGTGTATGGGCTATAAAAATATTTGCAAGTACCTACATCCCAAAATATTGTAGAATATGAACAAACGCATGCGCAACAAAGAATTGTTCTTTATATTTTGCACTATGTAACTAATAGGGCCTATTGAATACATAATGTTATTGTTGATGTGCATCGTAATTTGACATTCCCGCATAGAATCTTGGTTGCTATGAAAACAAAAGAAATCTCAATATTTTAAGAATGACCAAAAGCACTAGAGCGATAAGTAAAAATACGTATTTTTAAATATTGATAGTGATACTGCAATTTGTATTAATTTCGGTATTAATTCACCACATTAAGCTTTCCACGCCTCTTCAATTACATCATCACTGCACACATCGTCTAAAACGTTCTCCATAATCAGAAATAAATCTCAGATCGAATTGGTTTTACAGTTTTAACAAATATAAGATGGCGGCATGACCAACAATACTGATTACACACAACAACAAAGAATTACTCGCAGGCTCGAAATGTATCAATAACTATGTTTTCGGACTCGCGGAAGACGAAAATGATATTAGTTTTACAATTACCTAACCGGAGTAAGATATTTCGACGACAAATTTTAGCAGAAGTGATCGTTTCCGTGAGAGTCGCAGGCGCTATTGTCTCTCAAACTGGTCACCCTTCTTTTTCTTTTGCGCGGTTTTATTACTCTTAGGGATTGTTAAACCCTCAGGAATACACATGTATACAAAATGTTGTGATTGCCACTGTCAAATACGTGAAGTAATGGCTTGTAATACCTCGTTCTGTGCAGTTCGTCTTACATTACATCACTGTGATTGTGAAGTGTCGATATATGCATTATTGTGCATCATTATAAAGAAATTGAATTAAAAGAATCTACTATAATATATTTTAATACGTAAGATTTAGTGTTTTTATAATTTTGCAATGTCTCGCCGCTGTAAGAATTTTCCTAATTTGTTCTGTTATTATGTATGTGGGGAGTATTGTACAAAATCTCAGCGCAGAACTAGTTATAAAGGCGTACAATTTATATTTTGGGAACTAGTAAATTTGGAGATACTGATAAATATTGAGCCCCCAATTTTTGCTGTACAAACTGCCAAAGGATTTGAATAGGGTGGTTAAAAGGTTCGCATTCATGCATGCCATTTGCCATTCCAATGTTGTGGAGGGAATCTACGGAACACATCACTGACTTATTTCTCTATAGTCAATAGATCTGGTTTCACTTACAAAAATAAGCATTCTCATCAGTATCCAAATTTGCAGTCAGCCATGCGACCTGTTAAACATAGTGATTCTTCACCGAACTTGGGTGACGTCAGTGATGTACATGGCGAAAGGTTCCACGAAGACATTTTAGAAATGGAAAGGCGTTATAAAGGGAAATCAGTGACCAACATGCTTGCTGATTACTGCTGGCAACTTATCACAGACGTTTCGGAGCCATCTTATCGGCGTAAGTCATCCAGGAAGAAGTTTTGAAAGGTGAGATTTTTATACAATTTAAGCATGTGTTGTAACAATTTATTTATCCTTCTTAGAAAAAATAATTTAATTTTTTCGATCTTATATGATGTGGTTTAACATAGATCAATTGATTGTAGCAAAATTATTGCAAAAAATTGAAACAAAGTGCAGATAAGCTATAATGTGCGAAATATAACGAAAAACGTTCAACACGTCCTCGCAAAAAAAAAAAAAAAAAAAAAAACTGTTAGGTGATAGAGAAAAACGGACTTCAAATTCGAAATCAGCGCATGCCAATTAACTAAAATCACCTATTTTCATTTCTGCGAGCGACAAAAAGTTCAAATTTGTTGTTGTGTGTTATTTCTCCATAACAACATATATAGCCGATTCACCTTCTGAAATCTAACATATATCTTCAATTATATTTATTAATATAGTCCACCGCTGTGGTCTCGAGGCAGCGTGTTGCCTTGTCACGCAGCGGGCCCGGGTTCGATCTCCGGTCGGGATAGTTTCCCGAGTGAGGGTTTATCGGGGCTTTTCATCACCTGTAGGACAAATGTCAGGACACTTTAAGGCCCAAACGGTCCCCGAACATCATATGGCCATTGCAATCACCATCATTCATATTCATCTTAGATTAAGATTAAAATTAAGGGCTCTCCTGGCGCACCACTATCATCATCATCATCATCATCACCCATCATATCATCGGGGCAACCTAACCCCGTCTTCTAGGCGCCCGAATCTCAGTAGTGGGTTACAATTACGCCAATGCCAGGAGAGAACACCAGAAATGTCCAAAATGGCAATCTGGGGATTAAAAATATATTTCAATATTTTAGCTAATATCTTAACTACTAAAATAAATACACATAGTGCAAAAAATAGTATGCAAAACTCATGTGGTAATTACACAACAAAATCTCGAAAATTTAAAAACGCCGACGCAAGCGCATCGTTTTTAACCCTTAAATTAAAAATGTATCCTATTGGATACATTGATTTCATGTGTTTAATATAGTTTTTAGATCAATAGAAAAACAAACGAGAATAAATTACTTAAATTTGTGTCAACTTACGCAATAATGTATAACAATAACACAGTTTTATATGAATTTATTTTCCTTGCGGTCCGGAACATTTAAATAATAATAATAATAATAATAATAATAATAATAATAATAATAATAATAATAATAATAATAATAATAATAATAATTTATTTTAGCTGGCAGAGTTAAGGCCATAAGGCCTTCTCTTCCACTGACTGGCACGAGAAAATAGTGTATTGGCAATTTAAGGGTTAAACTTTTCCTCGGTTGGTATCAAGTGTTTACCACACTCGTATCGCAATATAGGCTACTATAATCTTAGATATTGAATTCTTGTACTGATTTGTATACCCCTTACCTATAATACTACTCTGGTTTATTGTCCTTCCTATATAACGTCATGCTGGTAGTCGCAATTATTATTTTTTCATAGTTATGATAGGCACAAATATTGAAACTTGTTCGTACATTACATTATCCCATTATTGTAATTACACTAAGCAACAAAAAATAATCTTTTTTTGTCTCAGAAAGAAAAATATGTGATTCTGATAGTATTTTTCTCCTGAATCAAATATGATATCGGTTTTTCTGCATCATGCAAGGATTCCGAGAGACAGGCATTTATAATTTCAAACACATTAATATTTTCTATATTCGTAACTACACAATATTCGAGCATTCGGACTCACCTAGAAACTAACAAATGACGATTTTGTGCTATAATTCGCCTGTGGAGCATCCCTCTTGATGGTCCAACAATAATCGGCCAGCATATTAGGATTCCATTTGTCTTTATATCTCTTTTCCATAGCTGAAATCTCCCGATGAAAGTGTTCCCCGTGCTCATCGCTCACTGCGCCAAGATTTGCGGGGAAGAAATCTAGGTTTATTTAAAAAAATAGTATTTAAATCCATTAATTGAAATTTAAATAATAAATGCTGTGAGTGATGGTGAAATTACGAATACATATTTGAAAAGACGATAAAAACTGCATTAAGTACAACTATTGGTACTCATGAGACAAAAATCACGTTTACCAGTGTTATCAATTATATTGACTATTTGACTCATGCCCCAAATGGGAGTCAATGACCAATCACGTTTCAATGATTTCTGTTTTATCAACCAATCAAAGTCGTGTTTCACCAAATATCTATCAGTGTTATATTTACCATATTAAAGAAAGCTCCTGCTTTTTAATATTCTGAACAGGTCTGACCATTATTTTGCAGTGACTGAGCCTATAAAAGATACGGCTACCAGATTGTATATATAGTGCATAGATGTCAACACATAGCGCTTGTAGGAGTTAATATAAAAACATTTGTAGCAATTTTATTATACCACCAAAAAAAGAAACCACTGTTTGCACTTTCTTAAATGTATTTTTTCCCAGGTAATAATCCAGAAAAATATAATTGTCATATTTACATCATACGACATCAGAAATGAATTAATGTACAGTTCGATGTGTTTCATTTTTTCTCCACTAGAGAGCATTCTTACAATATTGCGTTCCTTTGGCAATAAATAGTATGATCTGGTTGCAGTGATAAAAAAAAGAAGCAGATGAAGTGTACCTATCTTGTCTCATTTTGTTTTCAAACATCGCCGTTTACATTAAATATATACATGTTTTAAAATAACTATAGTTAAATAATGATTTGTGAGTAAACAGCTTAATTTTATTCGTTAAATAGTCCTAACAAATACCACTCTTGATTTTCAAATTCTCTAGATAAATTCACTCCTCACTTCGTGAATTTATCGATAATTTGGAAATCACTCGTGGCATTACTTATGATAACATCTGTCCCATCGTTACAAAATTACTTCAAACGTATCTATGTTTACAGATTAGGCGTATAAAACGTAATTCTAGATAAAAGAGAGAAAACTCTTTTTGGTTACTGTAGGTCATGGGATTTAGAAAGATTGGCTTGTTCTATTGTATTTATAAAGAATTTAACATGTTTTACAAGAGTAACACGTATTCAGGCTGCTTCCTGGAAAATAAAAGGATATGTAATTTACTAAAAGAGAAATTACAATTAAATCACAAAGGACTTTTAATTTTTATAAATTTTACAATCTCTTTGTTTGGGATGACAAGATAGTGTGTAGAGAAAACAATACAAATGCACAATAGCGAGAACTACACATATATTTTACTTTTGTATATATTGTCAGAAATATGACAATTCCACTTAGTAAAGTAAAGTTGATAGCGAGGCTATCACACAAACTCTATTGAGTAACACCAAGAAATTTGGACTGGAAGTAAACATCAGGAAAGTAAATATATGTTCACACATACCTAATAAATTAGACCTATGTAACGGAAATGGACAGTTGATGAGGGAAATTTTCAAGAAGAGGCTGAATTAAAATATCTGACTAACTAACTCACTAAAGGCCAACACGCACACACTATTGAGTAACACTAAGAAATTAGGACTGGAAGTAAATATCAATAAAACTAAATATATGGTCACACGTAGAAATACATTAAATAATGAAAATGGATAGCTAATGACAAATGAGGGAAATTTTGAGGAAGTGGCTGAATTCAAATACCTAGGAACAATAATCACATGTAGGAATGAGATGCACAAAGAAATTAAACATAGGCTCAATTCTGGAAATGCGTGCTATTATGCATTGCAGAGACTCTTGATGTCCCAACTCCTTTCAAAAAATGTTAAACTGAAAATATATAAAACTATTATTCTACCAGTTATATTAGACAAGGCCTTAAGGCCTTAACTCTGCCAGGTAAAATAAAGCTATTATTATTATTATTATTATTATTATTATTATTATTATTATTATTATTATTATTATTATATGGGCGCGAAACATGGACTCTTACTTTAAGAGAGGAAAGGAGATTACAAGTATTTGAGAATAAAGTACTTAGGAAAATTTTTGAACCAAAGAGAGATGAACAGACAGGTGAATGGAGAAGACTACATTACAATGAACTACATGGTCTTTATAGGAAGCCAGATATAATAAGGACAGTTAAGTCTCATAGACTGCGATGGGCAGGACATGTTGGACATATGGAGAATGGGAGACTTGCATGGAAAGTTCTTGTAGGAAAGTCAGATGGAAAACGCCCAGTTGGTAGACCAAGAATGAGGTGGGAGAAGTACATTAACTATGATTTGAGGGAAGTAGATTATACAGGGAATGATTGGAAAGCATTAGCTCAGGATAGGGATGTATGGAGAGCTTATGTCCGTGCGGCCATGAACCTACGGGTTCGATAGTGCCAGTGAGTAAGTAAGTAACTAACTCACTAACTTACTGGCTCTTTCGAACCCGTAGGTTCATGGCCACGCGGACAACATCTCTCCATACATATCACTATCCTGAGATAATGTTTTCCAATCGTCCCATGTACAATCTACTTCCCTCAAATCATGAATAAGTTTATTCTCCCACTTCATTTGGTCTACAACTGGGCGATTTCCCAATGGTTTTCCTATAAAAAGCTTCCATGCAGATATCCTGTCCATCGCAGACACGAGACTTAACTTTTCTTATTATACTGGCTTCCTTCACATATCATATACCTATTATGTAGTCTTCTCCATCCATCTGTCTGTAACTTACATATCTTTTTTGACCAAACAATTTTCCTAAGAACTTTATTCTCAAATACTCGAAATTTTCTTTCCCCCCTTAAATTAAGAGTCCATGTTTCGCATCCATATAATATAACTGGGAGAATAATTGATTTATATACTTTCAGTTTAACGTTTTTTGAAAGGAGTTGGGACGACAAGGGTCCCTGTAAAGCATAATAGGACGCATTTCCAGAATTGAGCCTATGTTTAATTTCTTTGTGCATCTCATTCCTATTTGTGATTATTGATCATTGATACTTCAAATCACCTACTTATTCAAAATTTTCTTTATTTGTTATTAGTTGTCCGTTTCCATTATACAATGTATTTCTACGTGTGATCATACATTTAGTTTTAATGATATTTACTTCCAGACCCAATTTCTTAGTGTTACTGAATAGTGTGTGCGTGTTGGCCTTTAGTATCTCCTCGCTATCGGCCAATAGTACTACATCATCAGCATAAACTAACAGCTTATTAATACCATTCAGTTGTAAGCCTTCCTAATCCTCTAAAGCTTTAATGACATGCTCTAGTACAAAATTAATTAGTAGAGGAGATAGTGAATCTCCTTGCTTTAACCTATTGTGAATTTCAAAAGTATCCAAAAACAGTTTTCCTACACGCACCCTATGATTTGTGCCATTTAGACACATTCAAATATCTAGGAACAATAATTACAAATAGGAATGAGATGCACAAAGAAATTAAACATAGGCTCAATTCTGGAAATGCGTGCTATTTACATTACAGGGACTATTGACGTATCAACTTCTCTCAAAAACGTTAAACTGAAAATATATAAAACTGTTATTCTACCAGTTATATTATATGGATGCGAAACGTGGACTCTTATTTTAAGGGAGGAGTATTTGAGAATAAAGTTCCTAGGAACATTTTTGCACCAAAGAGAGATGAACAGACAGGTGTACGGAGAAGACTTCACTGCAGTGAGCTGCATGGTATTTATAGAAAACCAGATATAATTGTATTGTAAGCCTATGTTTTCCCTTTACAGAGATTTAGGCGCTCTCCCCCTACAGGGAAGAATTTGAACCATACTAATTTAGTTACACTTGGTTTCGTATAGATGTCATTTCGAGTGGTCCGTGGTCAGCGTTCCGCCTCATACTGACATCTAGGAAACCAAGGTAGTACTAGGACGGGAAAATTCGGTAAATTTTGCTTAGAGGCCTTTTCATTCAGGCTTAAGGATTTTTTACGAGCCTGAAAATCTTCAGACTCGGGACCCACGGCTTAAAGTCCCTCCCGGAGGACTTGCTGCTTGGATTTTTCCGTCCTAAAAATACATCGACCCCGGCCGGGTTTGAACCCGCGACCCTCGGGACAAGAGGCAAGGAGCATAATCACTAGTTCACCGCGGCCGCCCAGAAACGTAATAACAGTCAAGTCTCATAGACTGCGATGGACAGGTCATGTGGCACAAATGGGGAATGAGAGAGGTACATGGAAACTTCATCTAGGAACACCAGAGGGAAAATGCCCAGTGAGATAATTAATATTAACTATGATTTGAGGAAAGTTGATTATACAGGGGATGAGTGGAAAAAATCAGCTCAGAATAGAGATGTATGGAGAGCTTATGTCTGCGCGGCCATGAACCTACGGGATTGATAAAGCCAGTGAGTTGGTTAGAGTAAAATCTTTAGTCGTGCTGACGTAATGCCAGGTCGAGTGATGAGATGTGTTCCCTTTATTGAAAGGATGCTGATTGACCAGGCCTATCACGCCGTCACATTGGCAGATGAAATAAAATGGAACGAAACATATGTGTACGGAGAAATGGTGGAATGAAATAATTTTAGCAGGGGAAAACGCGAGAAATCCCGAAAAAAAAGCCCTGGGTTCGATTACCACGAACAAAATTCCAACTACTTAACTACTACATATATCTTAAATACATAGCATAAACGTATCTAATTCAGTGATATAGGCATACTGATAGCAAAACTCTCTATAAATGTTCTAATTATTTACATTATTTTGTCCAATGCAATCAGGTTTTTCCGAGGCATGTTGTTTGGTTTTTTAGCATTTTTTTTTCTTTTTATGATGAACGAGGAGCTGACCCGATGCATCAACCCCCAACCTGGGGGACGGGTAATTTTTGTTCAAGGTTTTCTTCCTCTAGCCTTTGATAGTGCAGTATCTTACTGCAAGGCAGCAGCGCTAGTTTTGGTCTGCCCTGGGTATTTTATTTCCCCAGTACCCGCCATATCTGGTGAGCATTCCCCTATCCGTCACCTGGGGAGGCGTCCGATGGGAGACTGGCAACTCCACACGGAAATTATGGATGTACAAGAGGAGCCGGACATCATAGATATCATAGAAAAGAAAAGATTGCAGTGGTATGGCCATGTCAAACGAATGCCAGAGCAAAGATTGACAAAAATTGTTATGGAATGGATCCCAATGGAAAGGAGGAAGAGAGGAAGACCGAAGAAAACTTGGATAGAAGGGGTACAAGCAGCTATGAATATCAGATGAATGGAGGAAGATCAATGGATAGAGAGGAATGGCGTTTGGTTTCCGGAAGACGGCGACAGCTGCCATGATACCGGATGATGATGATGATGATGCAATCAGGTTGTTTTTTTATAACATTTTTGGTTTTCTTCCCTGGCATTGGCGGATTTGTAATCCATTTCTTAGGTTGCGGCACCTGGAAGGCAGAGTTACGATACACCGATGATATGATAGGTGATAAATGATAATGATAATGACGCACCAGGAGAGTCCTTAACCTAAACTTAACCTAAATTCCAGACCATGGGCAACCACAGGAATAATCACCTTTAAGGAAAAATTCCTATGGTCTGAACGGGAATCGAACCTGGGGCTTCATGAACTGTAGCCAGAAATGCTGACCACTAGCCCATGACGCTGGTCACACATGGATTAAAATAAAAATATTGTTCATTAAATATCACCACAAGGAATGTACGTAGGCCTATGGTAATATTTTACCAACAATAACCCTAGTATAATATACATAAATTAAAAAGACTATTTAACTCATGCCACAAATGCTAGTCAATGACCAATCACGTTTCAATGAATGTTGTTTTACGACCAATGACAGTCGTGTTTCACCTCGCTCTTTATCGATTTATCTTTATCAGCTCCTGCTTTTGTGATAAAGGAAGCTCCTCCTTTTTAATGTTATAAACAGGTCAAAACATTATTTTCCTCCAACAAATACATTGAATATAGCAAATAATAAAAATATTCCTTGATTTTACTGAGTTGTTTACTAAAAAATAAATGAGTAACCCGTAATGTTGATTATGATATATAGTTTGATGTGTTTCATTATTTCTCCACTTGGGTGCACTCTTACATTTTCTGGCTATATTTCACCTGTGGAGCATCCCTCTTGATGGTCCAACAATAATCGACCAGCATATTAGGATTCCATTTGCCTTGATATCTCTTTTCCATAACTGAAATCTGCTGATGAAAGTGTTTCCAGTGCTCATCGCTTACTGCGCCAAGATTTTCCGGGAAGAAATCTAGGTTTATTAAAAATAATTATTTAAATCCATTAATTGAAATTGAAATAAAAAAAACTGTGGGTGATGGAGAAATTCCGAATACATATTTGAAACACGATAAAAACTGCATTTAGTACAACTATTGGTACTCATGAGAGAAAAATCATGTTGACCAGTGTAATCTATCGTATATAAATCTCATTAATGAACAAGTCCCGCGCCGTAGCCGAGCGGTTAAGGTAGGAAGCCTTGGCGCAGAGCTACGGGACTTGCGCTGGTTCGAGTCTCCATGGGGGAAGAAATTTTCTCATGGTATTTCGGCCAGTATGGGACCGGTGCCCATCCAGCATCGTGAGGCAATTGGGTAGCTACAATAAGTAGCGGCTCCAGGTTGAGGAACCAGCTATAACGGCTGGGGGACTCGACATGCTAACACATGTCACCCCTACACTGGCTGTTGATCATCTACCTCTGTGATTGACACATGTGGATGTGAAGGGCCAGCAGCCGGCTGGTAAAAGGGCAACCGCTGAAAAGTGGAAAGACCCTCAATCGGAATTAATGAACATAAAATGTCTATCTCTGTGACGTGGACAATAACATCTCTTTCTTCCATCCCTGTGTCTAGGGTTCGATTCCCGGCGGAATAGGAAATTTTAAATTTCTACATTGGTTCTGTGTCTATATCTCCATTCTCCATCCTACAGTTCCCTATCCTTCATCAAATTCATAATCCCCTCCATCCATGTCTCCTTAGGTCTCCCTCTTCTTTTCCCTCCATTTGGAATCCACTCCAAACTCATAACTGGCATCTTCATTCATCCTCTTCACGTATCCAAACCATTAACTAATTAACTCACTAGCAGAATCGAACCCATATGTTCGTGGTTGCGCGGACATAAGCTCTCCATACATCCCTATCTTGAGCTAATTCTTTCCAATCATTCCCTGTATAATCTACTTCCCTAAAATCATAGTTAATGTTATTTTCCCACCTCATTCTTGGTCTACCAACTGGACGTTTTCCCCCTGGCTTTCCTACAAGAAGCTTCCATGCACGTCTTTCATTCCCCATACGCGCAACATGTCCTGCCCATCGCAGTCTACGAGACTTAACTGTTCTTATTATATCTGGCTTCCTATAAAGACCATGTAGTTCATTGTTATGTAGTCTTCTCCATTCACCTGTCTGTTCATCTCTCTTTGCTCCAAAAATTTTCCTAAGTACTTTATTCTCAAATACTTGTAATCCCCTTTCCTCCCTTAAAGTAAGAGTCCATGTTTCGAACTCATATAATATGACTGGTAGAATAATAGTCTTATATATTTTCAGTTTAACGTTTTTTGAAAGGAGTTGGGACATCAAAGGTCTTTGCAATGCATAATAACACGCATTTCCAGAATTGAGCCGATGTTTAATTTCTTTGTACATCTCATTCCTATTTGTGATTATTGTTATGGGGAATGAAAGACGTGCATGGAAACTTCTTGTAGGAAAGCCAGAGGGAAAACGCCCAGTTGGTAGACCAAAAATGAGGTGGGAGAACAACATTAACTATGATTTGAGGGAAGTAGATTATACAGGGAATGATTGGAAAGCATTAGCTCAGGATAGGGATGTATGGAGAGCTTATGTCCGTGCGGCCATGAACCTACGGGTTCGATAGTGCCAGTGAGTAAGTAAGTAAGTAAGTAGGTATTTGAATTCAGCCCCTTCCTCAAAATTTACTTCATTTGTCATTAACTGTCCATTTCCATTATATAATGTATTTCTACGTGTGACCACATATTTAGTTTTATTGATATTTACTTCCAGTCCAATAATATTAATAATAATAATAATAACAATAATAATAATAATAGTAGTAATAATAATAATAAATAATATTATATTCACGACATGTAGTATAGGGTGATCGAGCTAGTATTGTGATGTTGAATTAGATCAGGATAGGGTGGGGTCTTTATACGTACATGCGTTGGGTCCAGATGCTGTGGATTTAACGTGTGCGTGACTATATTAGAGTGTTCGCAAGAGGAATTGCGTATATTCTTGTAAACCACGCACCTAAAGGTATATTCATAGCTATTTAATTCATGCCCCAAATGGGAGTCAATGACCAATCACGTTACAATGATTTCTGTTTTACAACCAATCAGAGTCGTGTTTCACAAAATATTTATGAGTGTTAAATTTACCATATTAAAGAACGCTCCTCCTTTTTAATATTCTGAACAGGTCTGACCATTATTTTGAAGTGACTGAGCCTGTAAGAATTACAGCTACCAGATTGTATATATAGTGCATAGATGTCAACACATAGCGCTTGTAGGAGTTAATATAAAAATATTTGTAACAATTTATTATACCACCAAGAAAAGAAACCACTGTTTGCACTTTCTTAAATGTATTTTTTCCAGGTAATAATCCAGAAAAATATAATTGTCATATTTACATCATACGACATCAGAAATTAATTAATATACAGTTTGATGTTTCATTTTTTCTCCACTAGAGAGTATTCTTACAATATTCCGTTCCTTTGGCAGTAAATAGTATGATCTGGCTGCAGTGATAAACAAAAGAAGCAGATGAAGCGTACCTATCGTTTCTCATTTGTTTTCAAACATCGCCGTTTACATTAAATATATACGTATTTTAAAATAATTATAGTTAAATAATGATTTGTGAGTAAACAGCTTAATTTTATTCGTTAAATAGTCCTGACAAATGCCACTCTTGATCGTGAGTCGTGAATTTATCGATAATTTGGAAATCGCTCGTGGCATTACTTATGATAATTATGTAGTATGCATTCACTCTCATAGAGGGAGGAAACTTGTGTTGCAGGCAAAAATTCTTTACATACATGCATTATACTAAAAACCAATTTTTTTTTTCTTCCAAGAGTTGTCCTTTTTCATGCTTTGATCGTCATAAGTTTGATCCTTCCGGGAAATTCTCTTATAAGACTTGAACCCTTCCATTGGCTGCTGGCCAAAGGAAGGCAAGACCACTGATGGGGCTGCCATCTTATAGACTCTGGTCATGCTTTTCTGGAGAAGAAAAGAAAATAAAGGAAAGAAGATATGGAAGAAAGGAAAGACTCCCTGCCCTTCGGATGCCCTAATAGCGTCGGGGTCGAAAAAACAAGAGTTAACCAAGAGAGGTTAGATAGTAATGTTAAAAGAGTGGAAGAAAGGAAGAAATACCAGATCGGTTAAAGATAAAAGGAGCAAAACACAAGTAGGCCTAATTGGAAGCAATGTTTTGCTCAGCTTGGGCACCTTGTGGTCGCCATCCACATATCCCCTAGATGGGGACCCCTGAGGGAATAAAATTTTAGAGATCTAATCAATTTAAATACCTTGGATATTATTTCTCTATTTGGGATGAAAAGGATATCCCTGAAAAAATTACTAGTTATAATAAAAATTTGGGAATTACGAATCAAGTTATGAAACCATCCCTTGTACAAAAAAAAAATACACCAGATTACGTTTATATAACACTTTGGCTAGACCAGTGTTGACCTATGGTGGTGAAGCATAGACACTAAAAAGACAACATGAAAGCAGAATAACGGCTTGTGAAATGAGATTCACTCGCAGAACAGCGGGTTACACCAGATGGGATCGGAAAAGGAACACCGATATCTTAAAAGAATTGAAGACTACGCCAATTTTGGAATATATTAAACAGTACCAACTAAATTGGAAACACCATCTTGAAATAATGAATTCAAATCGGATCCCCAAAGCTGTTTATAATTATATACCAAGAGGACGAAGATCTCTGGGCCGTCCTATGAAACGCTCGAGGGAAAATTTTCTATAGGATCGTAACAGTTCTTGGCCTAATACTTGGAAGGAAGAAGAAGAAGAAGAAGACGAAGAAATCCATTATACTAATTTATCATATTAGACTGTAAATCGTAATTAAAACTTAATATTTTGTAATTATTTTGAATAACTATAATTTTTCTTCAAAAATAGCAAATTGAAGTAGTTTTTTTTGGTCGATGTGACTAATTCCTTATACTTACCAATATTGTTGTTACTGGAAGTAAGTCAACGTTCCCACATCTAACCTGGTTGCTATGCAAACAAAAGAAATCGCAATGCTGATATGGACTCAAAAAGCACACGTTCGGTAAGTAAAATAAAATATTTCTTGAATGTTTTGTAGACTAACTCGTACCTTTCTTTAGACTTTTCCGGAATTAATGCAGAACATCCCACTCTCCAGGCTTCTTCAATTCCTGTATCATCTACCACGACTCCTTCCATAATAAAATTATCAAACAGATTCTAATCACGGTACTACGTATAAAAATGCCAGTTCTCTCGGAAACCTTGCGCGATGGAGAAAAACCGATATGATATTTGAATTCAGGAGAAAACATACTATCAGAATTACATATTTTTCTTTCTGAGACAAAAAGAAAAAGTTTATTTTTTGTTGCTCAGTGTAACCAAACATACTAGTTTAGTTCAATTTGAGGACAGAGTTCATCATTCATGCAATACAATTAAATAAAATGAATGTTTAAAACGATACTAGTTTAGTTCAATTTGAGGACAGAGTTCATCATTCATGCAATACAATTAAATAAAATGAATGTTTAAAAACGATACTAGTTTAGTTCAATTTGAGGACAGAGTTCATCATTCATGCAATACAATTAAATAAAATGAATGTTTAAAACGATACTAGTTTAGTTCAATTTGAGGACAGAGTTCATCATTCATGCAATACAATTAAATAAAATGAATGTTTAAAACGATACTAGTTTAGTTCAATTTGAGGACAGAGTTCATCATTCATGCAATACAATTAAATAAAATGAATGTTTAAAACGATACTAGTTTAGTTCAATTTGAGGACAGAGTTCATCATTCATGCAATACAATTAAATAAATGAATGTTTAAAACGATACTAGTTTAGTTCAATTTGAGGACAGAGTTCATCATTCATGCAATACAATTAAATAAAATGAATGTTTAAAACGATACTAGTTTAGTTCAATTTGAGGACAGAGTTCATCATTCATGCAATACAATTAAATAAAATGAATGTTTAAAACGATACTAGTTTAGTTCAATTGAGGACAGAGTTCATCATTCATGCAATACAATTAAATAAAATGAATGTTTAAAACGATACTAGTTTAGTTCAATTTGAGGACAGAGTTCATCATTCATGCAATACAATTAAATAAAATGAATGTTTAAAACGATACTAGTTTAGTTCAATTTGAGGACAGAGTTCATCATTCATGCAATACAATAAATAAAATGAATGTAATACAATTAAATAAAATGAATGTTAAAACGATACTAGTTTAGTTCAATTTGAGGACAGAGTTCATCATTCATGCAATACAATTAAATAAAATGAATGTTTAAAACGATACTAGTTTAGTTCAATTTGAGGACAGAGTTCATCATTCATGCAATACAATTAAATAAAATGAATGTAATACAATTAAATAAAATGAATGTTTAAAACGATACTAGTTTAGTTCAATTTGAGGACAGAGTTCATCATTCATGCAATACAATTAAATAAAATGAATGTTTAAAACGATACTAGTTTAGTTCAATTTGAGGACAGAGTTCATCATTCACGCAATACAATTAAATAAAATGAATGTAATACAATTAAATAAAATGAATGTTTAAAACGATACTAGTTTAGTTCAATTTGAGGACAGAGTTCATCATTCATGTAATACAATTAAATAAAATGAATGTTTAAAACGATACTAGTTTAGTTCAATTTGAGGACAGAGTTCATCATTCATGCAATACAATTAAATAAAATGAATGTAATACAATTAAATAAAATGAATGTTTAAAACGATACTAGTTTAGTTCAATTTGAGGACAGAGTTCATCATTCATGCAATACAATTAAATAAAATGAATGTTTAAAACGATACTAGTTTAGTTCAATTTGAGGACAGAGTTCATAATTCATGCAATACAATTAAATAAAATGAATGTAATACAATTAAATAAAATGAATGTTTAAAACGATACTAGTTTAGTTCAATTTGAGGACAGAGTTCATCATTCATGCAATACAATTAAATAAAATGAATGTTTAAAACGATACTAGTTTAGTTCAATTTGAGGACAGAGTTCATCATTCATGCAATACAATTAAATAAAATGAATGTTTAAAACGATACTAGTTTAGTTCAATTTGAGGACAGAGTTCATCATTCATGCAATACATTAAATAAAATGAATGTTTAAAACGATACTAGTTTAGTTCAATTTGAGGACAGAGTTCATCATTCATGCAATACATTTAAATAAAATGAATGTAATACAATTAAATAAATGAATGTTTAAAACGATACTAGTTTAGTTCAATTTGAGGACAGAGTTCATCATTCATGCAATACAATTAAATAAAATGAATGTTTAAAACGATACTAGTTTAGTTCAATTTGAGGACAGAGTTCATCATTCATGCAATACAATTAAATAAAATGAATGTTTATAACGATACTAGTTTAGTTCAATTTGAGGACAGAGTTCATCATTCATGCAATACAATTAAATAAAATGAATGTTTAAAACGATACTAGTTTAGTTCAATTTGAGGACAGAGTTCATCATTCATGCAACACAATTAAATAAAATGAATGTTTAAAACGATACTAGTTTAGTTCAATTTGAGGACAGAGTTCATTATTCATGCAATACAATTAAATAAAATGAATGTTTAAAACGATACTAGTTTAGTTCAATTTGAGGACAGAGTTCATCATTCATGCAATACAATTAAATAAAATGAATGTTTAAAACGATACTAGTTTAGTTCAATTTGAGGACAGAGTTCATCATTCATGTAATACAATTAAATAAAATGAATGTTTAAAACGATACTAGTTTAGTTCAATTTGAGGACAGAGTTCATCATTCATGCAATACATTTAAATAAAATGAATGTAATACAATTAAATAAAATGAATGTTTAAAACGATACTAGTTTAGTTCAATTTGAGGACAGAGTTCATCATTCATGCAATACAATTAAATAAAATGAATGTTTAAAACGATACTAGTTTAGTTCAATTTGAGGACAGAGTTCATCATTCATGCAATACAATTAAATAAAATGAATGTTTAAAACGATACTAGTTTAGTTCAATTTGAGGACAGAGTTCATCATTCATGCAATGCAATTAAATAAAATGAATGTTTAAATCGATACTAGTTTAGTTCAATTTGAGGACAGAGTTCATCATTCATGCAATACAATTAAATAAAATGAATGTTTAAAACGATACTAGTTTAGTTCAATTTGAGGACAGAGTTCATCATTCATGCAATACAATTAAATAAAATGAATGTTTAAAACGATACGTAGCTTCGACTGATTTATGTATTGCTTAACGTATATCAATATAATAAAAATGTCTTTTATACATTTCAAACACATTCTAATGTCAATAGCTCATGAATGGAAGAAAACTTTCACTTGACAAACCTAAGCCAATAATCCCACGTGACACATTGTTACTGTTCACGTGAATGTAAAATATTTTATTACTAGTTTCAGTGCATCAAATTCTCTCATATTTTATGCTACAGCTTTTTAAACTTTTGCATCACATTCTAACGTGCAAGACAGAAAAAAAAATTCCTGAAATAATAATAATAATAATAATAATAATAATAATAAAGATTTATTTTAGCTGGCAGAGTTAAGGCCATAAGGCCTTCTCTTCCACTCAATCAGCGAATAGTAAAATTATTCAAAAATTACGTACATATTACAATTTTAAGATATTAAAATACAGACTAAACAAAATACAATGATGATGTGATCTAATACTAGCTAATACAAAACAAAATATAGAATATAATAAAATTAAAATTATATAAAATAAAATTAAGTAAGACTTCCTACATTATTATTTACAAAATGCTGTATATAGTTGTTACGCAGTTAATGTTTTTATTGTGTCGAACTTAAGATATCAGTTAATTTGGATTTAAATAATGATAGCGATTGACAGTCCCTGACATGACTGGGAAGTGAGTTCCATGCTCTAGTCATAGATATTGTGTAAGATTCAGAGTACAGACAGGTCCTGTGTTGTGGTATCAAAAGTAAAGGAGAGTCTTGTGATCTTGTTCCTAAATTGTGATGAGCTGATAAATGTTGAAAACGTGTTGTTAAATAAGTTGGTAAATATGTGTGCAGAATTTGGAATAGTAAGGTATGTGAATGTAAAGTTCTTCTGTCATTTAGGCGTAGCCATGATAAGGCCTGAAATGAAGGAGACACGTGGTCATAACGACGGAGATTGAATATAAATCGAATGCACGCATTATGAGCACGCTGTAGTCTGTCAGATAGATCAGTTGTCAGATTAGTCAGCAATATGTCGCAGTAGTCGAAGTGTGGCATTATAAGAGTCTGTACAAGTATTTGTTTTAATTTTGTAGGAAGGAAGTTTTTAAAACTATTTAGGGAGTGAAGAATTGAGAACACTTTCTTGCAGGTATTATTCACCTGGATTTTCCAGTCTAGGTGTTGGTCCATATAGATAGATACCCAGATTTTTTACTACTGAGCTGTAGGGGATGTTTTTGTCATTTAGGAGAATCGTAGGGATATTTTCGTAATTTATAATGTTTTGGATTCGCCGATGTCCTATAATTATGCACTGTATCTTGTCAGCATTTAGATTAAGTCCATGTTTCTTCGACCATTGGGAAATTGAGTCTAGGTATTAAGTATAAATATACATTATATAATAATAATAATAATAATAATAATAATAATAATAATAATAATAATAATAATGTCCACCGCTGTGGTCTCGGGGTAGCGTGCTGCCTTGTCACGCAGCGGGCCTGGGTTCGATCCCCGGTCGGGACAGTTTTTCTGGGTGAGGTTTTTCCTCACCTGTAAGACAAATGTCAGGAAAACTTTAAGGCCCAAACGGTCCCCGATATCATATGGCCATCGTAATCATCATCATTATTCATATTCATCTTAGGTTAAATTTAGGGTTAGGGACTCTCCTGGCGCACCATTATCATCATCATCACCCATCATATCATCGGGGCAACGTAACCCCGCCTTCCAGGCGCCCCAACCTCAGAAGTGGGTTACAAGTACGCCATGCCAGGAGAGAAACCAGGAATGTCGAAAGACAACCCTGCGGCATTTAAAAAAATAATAATAACAATAATAACAATAATAATAATAATAATAATATTAATAATAATAATAATAAAGTAAAGTAAAGTGATCCCACGACAGGCCTCAGGAGGCCCTTGGGGTAGTAGGAGGTTAGGGCTCCCACTTTTTTCTAGACAATCGGCACTTGATGTCAGCCGGGTAGTCAGCCCTGCGTGACGGCCGCCTTTACCCCCAGAACAAGCGTCTGGTACTCATTTCCGTTAGAGGCTGAGTCGACCCCAGGGCCATAGTGCCGCCAGAAAGTTTGGGTCAGTTTAAAATATAATAATAATAATAATAATAATAATAATAATAATAATAATAATAATAATAATAATAATAATAATAATAATAATAATTCCTCTAAACTGATCAGATAAATTACGGCAATGATAAAAACATGTAGGACTAATTGGAGAGACCATGTTCAATGCATATCACCAACTAGAACAGCAAAATCCTTCCTGAACTACCGCATAATCCTATAGGAAAAATAACTGTAGGCCGACCTATGAAATAATAATAATAATAGCTTTATTTTACCTGGCACAGTTAAGAAAAGATGAGCGTGACTAGTTTAAAGCGGAACAGGACATGAGGCCTAAACTTTGATATCGACGAATAATAATAATAATAATGATAATAATAATAATAATAATAATAATAATAATAATAATAATAATAATAATTACAAAAAATGGGTTTAAGTGTGTTTTAGAAACAATTACTAATTATCATAAGTAATGTCACGAGTGATTTATAAATTATCGATAAATTCACGACTCACGATGTGAATTTATCTAGATAATTTGGAAATTAGGAGTGGCATTTGGTAGGACTATTTAACGAATAAAATTAAGCTGTTTACTCACAAATAATTGTTTAACTATAGTTATTTAAAAATATTTATATATTTAATGTAAACGGCGATGTTTGTAAACAAATCACAAATGTGAGGTTATGTTCATTCACTGCTGCTTGATCATATTATTTATTGCCAAATAAGATCGCAATATTGTAAGAGTGCACCCAAGTGGAGAAATAATGAAACACATCAAACTATATATCATAATCGATATTACGGGTTATTCATTCATTTTTTTAGTAAACAACTCAGTAAAATCAAGGAATCTTTTCATTATTTGCTATATTCAATGTATTTGTTGGAGAAAAATAATGCTTTGACCTGTTCAGAACATTAAAAAGGAGGAGATTTCTTTATCACAAAAGCAGGAGCTGATAAAGTGAAATCGATAAAGAGCGAGGTGAAACACGACTGTCATTGGTTGTAAAACAACATTCATTGAAACGTGATTGGTCATTGACTAGCATTTGTGGCATGAGTTAAATAGTGTAAAGAATTTGGAAATCAAGAGTGGCATTTGTTAGGACTACATAACGAATAAAATTAAGCTGTTGACTCACAAATCATTATTTAAATATATTTATTTTAAAATATTTACATATTTAATGTAAACAGCGATGTTTGAATACAGATGAGAAACGTTATGTTTCACTTGGTCATCACTGCAACCAGATCATATTATTTATTGCCAAATGATCGCAATATTGTAAGAATGCACCCTAGTGGAGAAAAAATGAAACACATCAAACTAACGTCCTATGATGTAAATATGTCAATTCTATTCTTCTGGAACGTTATTACCTGGGGAAAAAATACGTTTAAGAAAGTGCAAACAGTGGTTTCTTTTTTTTTTTTTTTTTTTTTTTTTTTTGAGGGAAATTTTGAGGAAGTAGCTGAATTCAAATACCTAGGAACAATAATCACAAATAGGAATGAGATGCACAAAGAAATTAAACATAGGCTCAATTCTGGAAATGCATGCTATTATGTAAAGCAGAGACCCTTGACGTCCCAACTCCTTTCAAAAAATGTTAAACTGAAAATATATGAAACTATTATTCTACCAGTTATATTATATGGTGCGAAACATGGACTCTTACTTTAAGGGAGGAAAGGAGATTACAAGTATTTGAGAATAAAGTACTTAGGACAATTTTTGGACCAAAGAGAGATGAACAGACAGGTGAATGGAGAAGGCTACACAACAATGAACTACATGGTCTTTATAGGAAGCCAGATATAATAAGAACAGTTAAGTCTCGTAGACTGCGCGTATGGGGAATGAAAGACTTGCATGGAAGGTTCTTGTAGGAAAGCCAGAGGGAAAACGCCCAGTTGGTAGACCAAGAATGAGGTGGGAGTATAACATTAACTATGATTTGAGGAAGTAGATTATACAGGGGATGATTGGAAAACAATGGCTCAGGATAGGGATATATGGAGCGCTTATGTATGGGCGGCCATGAACCTACGGGTTCGATAGTGCCAGTGAGTTAGTTAGTTAGTTATGTTCATGTCTTGTACTGGAAGCTAAAAAAATAGACACTAAAAAGTCATGTCTGATCTACAAGCTCATAAAAAAACAACTTGTCACGAAAGTAAAATGCTGAAGATGAACTTGACAGTTGAAGAGGTAATTTTCTCTGCAGATTGTCTATTGTTACCTGGAGTAGGGGCACGCGCCGGTGAACAATATCACAAATAGAGTGAGCGAACAATACGAACACGCAAAACTATGTTACATGTGAAAGGAAGTTTATCGCAGCATGAAGTGTGTCGTGTTTTATTGTAAGAGCTGTACCTTGCTGGCTGGCTGAAGGAGATGTTGAGGTGTTTGTCAGTAGTGCGGTGCTTACTATGGGGGCAGCCTGGTGCAGGGAGAGGGCCGCTGCTGCACAAAATTCTAAATCTCCACTGGATAGAGTGATAGTGCAATGTGTTACACAGGTAATAAGTGTTTATTATCTTCAACTGTTCTTGCGTGTGTTAATTGTTGTGGTGCTATGGTGTCAGTTCGATGGCTACTAGAGTGTTATGTATTTCGTATGTTTAACATTTATAAAATCGTAATACAATTATATTATTTTAATTATAAAACTTTTTATGCCTCTATTTCACACCCTGGTCTACAACTACAATGATTCGTGTCACAATATTCCTTATATCATTAAATTTCTAAGATTTTCGAAGTCTTGGCTTAGAAATTTAATTTGTAAGATTTTCGACGTCTTGGCTTAGAATTTCTAAGATTTTCGAAGTCTTGGCTTAGAAATTTAATTTCTAAGATTTTCGAAGTCTTGGCTTAGAAGTTTAATTTCTAAGATTTTCGAAGTCTTGGCTTAAAAATTTAATTTCTAAGATTTTCGACGTCTTGGCTTAGAATTTCTAAGATTTTCGAAGTCTTGGCTTAGAAATTTAATTTCTAAGATTTTCGAAGTCTTGGCTTAGAAGTTTAATTTCTAAGATTTTCGAAGTCTTGGCTTAAAAATTTAATTTGTAGATTTTCGAAGTCTTGGCTTAGAAATTTAATTTCTAAGATTTTCGAAGTCTTGGCTTAAAAATTTAATTTTTAAGATTTTCGAAGTCTTGGCTTAGAAATTTAATTTATAAGATTTTCGAAGTCTTGGCTTAGAAATTTAATGATATAAAGAAGATTGTAGTTGAAGAAAACGGTTTAAAAAAGTTTTATAATTTAAATAATTGTAACCTCAACGGTGTGAACATAAAAAAAATAATATTAAAATAATAGAAAATTATATTAATCACCAATTACTCAGAGTAGAAAATTAAAATGAAATGGAATGTTTCAAACTTTTTCCATTGAAACTGACATGACTTCAAATTAGTTTTAACTCTTTTATTAATTTACTACACGATATTATAAACGAGATATACTTTTTTTTGCACCTTTAAATGTGAAATATTCGATGTGAGTTCCATTTATGTGCAAGTGGTGAACATTTTGAAAATTGTAATAAAGTATAAAATGCGCTTTGAAGAATCAATTTTATATAAAAATAAGAAAAGCCTTCTTAAAGGAAAATAAAAAAAGATACTCTAAAAACATATATTCCTAGAAATATCACAATAAATAATTTACATTTATAAAATCTTAATCAAGTTATATTCATTAACATTTACTTATAGTAAAATTTTAAAATTAAATGTAATATTTCAAACTGTCTCCTTTGAAATTAACATGGCTTTAAAATTAGTTTGCCACTTTAATTATTAATTTACTACGCAGTATTAAAAATGGAACATACATTTTTTTCCCGCTGCGTTCAATGTGAAATGTTCCATGTAAGTTCATTCATGTGCAAGCGACAAACATTTTGAAAATTCTAATATAATATAGAATGCTGTTTGAAGAATCAATGTTATATGGAAATATTGGTATATTACATGCCAGATTGGGAAGTGACTTTTACAGAAGCGAGGAAATGTTTAAAAACCGAGCGATATTCTGTAAAATACTTCACAAACGTGCGTTGTTCATTATTTTTTGCGCGTTGGTGTTTTCAAAATAATAAATAATAGTAAAATAATAACATCTTTGTTGGAAATATTTTCGTTCATTATAAAAAACTGACTGAAGTTAACAGTGTGGACAATGTTTATTAGTTGAGACTGCAGCAGGCCGTGACACCAATCAGTCATAAAATGGCGGCAAGTATGTATTTGTCGTTTGATATTGTTTCAAATAAAGTTCAGTTCATTTAAGATGCAGAGATTTGTTATATGTATATTAACACCATCTTTTAGATAGTATGCATAGAGGGCAGTGGTTTTACTTCCCGCACAAGGTTTGTAATATGTTATACTACAGTATAGTTATTTAGGTTGGCAACCCTGAAATGTAGGAAGATGAATTTTCAATCATGGTCGCCATTGATGTGCGACAAAACGCACTATCGCGCAAGAATAAAAAGCTTTTTGGAAGGAAAACAAAAAAG
Source organism: Diploptera punctata (assembly GCA_030220185.1). Taxonomy (NCBI): domain Eukaryota; kingdom Metazoa; phylum Arthropoda; class Insecta; order Blattodea; family Blaberidae; genus Diploptera; species Diploptera punctata. The sequence goes on from JASPKZ010007832.1 coordinate 130,410, forward strand.
AGAAGCTTTGAAAAGATAGAATCTTATAAATGTTACAATAAATAATATATCATTATAATCCGATCTAATAAAATTTATTGGTGAAATTATTGAAACAAATTTACATTTTTGTTAATTTTTAGTGTTACTTTTAGCTTGATTAATATTGCTGCACTGCCCGTTTTTTTGCTATCTACTATTTTAATAAAATCAATATCATTAGGCCTTTCTTATTTTCAATTATTGTCGCGTATTTATATTTCTGTTTCTATGATAAAGTACAAATTAATGAATTAACTTATACATTTTTTGCGCGATAGTGCGTCTTGTCGTACTTACAGCAACGGCGACCATGATTCAAAGTTCAACTTGCTACATTTCGGAATTGCCAACCTAAATAACTATACTGTAATATTATATTTACACCCACGTATGGGAAGTAAAACCACTGTCTTCTATGTATACTATGTACAAAGTATATACAAAAGGCAGTGTTAATATACATTATACGAAACAAATCACTGCATTGTAAATAAACTGAACTTTATTTGAAACAATATAAAACAATACATACATACTTGCGGCCATGTTATCAATAATAATGTTCTCACGGCCTCCTGTTGTTTCAACTAATAAACATTGCTCACACTGTTAACGTTAGTCAATTGTTTATAATGAACGCAAATATTTCCAACAAAGATATTATTTTACTATTATTTATAATTTTGAAAACATCATCGCGCAAAAAAATAATGTACAACGCACATTTGTGTTTTACAGAATCTCGGAAATTTTCCTCGCTTCTGTAAATACCACTTCCCAACCTCGCATCGTAATATACCTATTATTTTGTGTCGATTTAACCGTGTTAACACATCAAAGTTTATTGTTATTGAGATTTGCTATCATAATAATGCATTACTGAATTTTGTGTTTGACTGTATTCGAAATTTTCCTTTCAATTACTGTACGCAGAAGTTAATGTGATTAGTGCCGGTCATGTTAATTGTAAAACTTTTCCGTCGTGAGTACAAAGAATTGTATAGGCTTCTATATAATTGTTCTTCCTAACGTTTAGCTATAAATGTTTCATTACATCATCTAATAAGGTGAAATTAAAAAGAAACGGCATTAAAGGGGTCTAGGTATAGTAGAGATATACGTGGCATTACTTGTAGATTTCAAAATTGTTTAAAAATGGTCGGAGAAACTTACATTTCCATATTAAACTAGCTAATACCCGGCGTGCGCAGCTACGCCTAAATAAATGAAAATTAATGTGCTTTTATGTTTAGTTGAATAAGTAAGAGGAAACATTTATATCGTACTGTTTACACGGCGTTGTCCGGGAATCTACTCATCCCGATCTTCTTGGCATAAATGAGCTGAAAGACGAAAATTAATCTACTTCTCATGCTTAATTGAATAAGTAAAATGAAAAATAATTATAATTGTATATCGTAATTATTTTAATATTTCCCGTGCTAATTACCCGGTGTTGTCGGGGAATCTACTTACCTTGATATTCTTGGCATTAATGAGCTAAAATACAAAATTCGTTATTGTGAGTTATCTGTAAAAGAATACCCGCCATGTGCTGCTATGGTTGTACAGGAATCTACGTATTTGTCTCCATCTTCTTGGCATCAATGAAAGACAAAAATGGTTATTGTGAGTTATCCGTAAGAGATAAACATATGCTGACCCGGACTTTTTTGTAGAGCTTTTTGAGATATTCAATTCTGTGTACATTAATTGTGTGTATTTGTTATGATTTAGGCAGCGTAAGCAATTTAAGAGTTCAAAGAGCTACTTTTTTTTCACGTTTTCCACTATAAAGGGCGATTTTTAAGGGTGTAGGAGTTGAGTATCACAACTCTCTTATAGCCTATGTTCATCCCGGGATTCTCCTGAACATTTTGCAAAAACCCCATCACAATTGGATGAACGGTATGGCAGAGGATAAAGTACAAACAAACAAAGAAACAAATAAACATACATTCATTTTTATATATTAGATAAAATTATTTTAATTATTAATATAAGCATACGTACCGATATAATTTTTTTGTGAAATTAATGTTAGTCTATGAATCAACTATACATTTTACAAACTTATACAATATACCAAAGGAATATTTATAAATTGTTCCCTCCCAAAATTAGTAGCATTAGGCTATAATATATATCTAACTAATAGAAAATTCTATTAATAATATAAATTATAAACTTGTTTACATTATGTTAACTATTTTCTACCTATAGGCCTATGATATATTCTAATTTAAATTTTACATGTTTAAACCTAAAATATATTTCAGAATTATATACTTAGGTATATATGGAATAATAAGGCTATGTTTAAGGCAGCGGTTTCCAACCATTCTCGATCCGCTAATCCTTTCCACAACCATCTGAGTTGGGTGAACCACTGACTTTTAAATATACATACTGTACAGTGGACATGCAAAAAAATTTAATTTCAAGCAAAAGGTATAACAACCTTAAAGTAAATTAACCCTTAACGGTTAAAACCTACTCAGGGATTCGCGGTACATATTAATTTATTGTTGAAATTATGTGATAAATTCCCAATGTTACACATATGTAACAAGGGGCATTATAGGGTTAATTTAATTTTAACATAATACTAATCATTAATATATATTTATTTTTTTTTCAAATGCCCCAGGTTTGTCTTTCGACATTCCTGGTTTCTCTACTGGCATGGCGTACTTGTAACCCACTTCTGAGGTTGGGGCGCCTGGAAGGCGGGGTTACGTTGCCCCGACGATATGATGGGTGATGATGATAATGGTGCGCCAGGAGAGTCCCTATTCCTAAACTTAACCTAAGATGAATACGAATGATGATGATTGCGATGGCCATATCATTTCGGGGACCGTTTGGGCCTTAAAGTTTTCCTGACATTTGTCTTATAGGTGAGGAAAAACCCCGATAAAAACCTCACCCAGAAAAACTGTCCCGACCGGGGATCGAACCCGGGCCCACTGCGTGACAAGGCAGTACGCTACCCCGAGACCACAGCGGTGGACATAATTAATATTGTTATTATTATTATTATTATTAATAAACCCGCCATTACGAAAACGTTTTGGGAAGCCTTGTGTGCGAACCAAAGGTTGGGAAACGATGTTTTAAAGTATAAATAAAGAAAGATAGTGCATTTTATTAGGTAGAATCTAATCATATTATAAAACACTTAAAAATATATACCAGTATCTTAAACAATTATGTATGACGAAACACAGCTGACGTCAGAAACAATCTATTGTATTAAACTACTGAATGAAGAAACACAATAATTTAGGCCTGCAGGAAAATTAGTGCTTCACAAATTTAAAAAGAAAATTGATTACGAAAACAAAATAGGTTTGTATTGGAAACATTTTTCTTTGAATTTATGACCTATTAACTAAGTTTTTGTAAGTTTCCTAGATCAAAATTCCGTTCAATAACAATTTTAAGAACTCAAGTTAAACTATAAGAAGGAAAAGAAAACTATCGACAAAACATGTGTCACATTAATTTTTTGCATTTAAAGAGTCAGTCGCTGTGGCGTAGTCGGTAGAGTCCCTACCTTCCACCCGGCGACTCGGGTTCGATTCCCGGCGGGGTAGGGGATTTTAGATCACCTTGTGTCTGGGTGTGTGTCCTGTCTTTTGTTTGTATGTGTGAATAAGATAAAAAATGTTAACAAAGGTAAAACAAGAAGGAAGAACAGCGTTAAGGAAAGCAAACGAGAAAGGGGGAAAATAAAAGTAGAAGCACCAAAGGTAACGTAAAGTGTATACAATATGAATGCTATATTATTGTTTTAAGGATGAACAAATACAAAATAATGGCTGCAGGCATACATATATATATATATATATATATATATATATATATAAGAAAAGTGATCCCGTGATCCACTATAGGCCTTAGGGGCCACTAGGGTAGAAGGAGGTTAAGGCTTCTAGGCCTTTCTAGAAAATCGTCACAAGATATCAGCCGGGTTGTCAGTCCTGTGAAACGATCCAATTTACCGTCAGAATAAACTCTTAGTACTCATATCTATTAGAGGCTCAGTCACCCCAGATCATGATACCGTCAGAAGATTTAGATCATTTTAAAAATCCTCGCCACCAGAATTGAATCCCCGACTATCCGGCTTCTAGAGTGTTGATATAGGCCTTTGGATGAGTGTGTGTGTGTTTTACTTTAACAAGCTTAGTTTTAAAATCGTATACACATACACCACACACACACACACACACACACACACACACACACACATATATATATATATATATATATATATATATGTACATATAAATACTTTGCAGCTTTACTAGGGAATTGTAGGTGTGGTAGCATCCCGTTGCTTTCCACACCGGTGAAGGATGATGATGATAATGATGATGGCCGGATGATTTTCGAGGACCGTTGGGCCCTGAACTTCCTGATATTTGTCTTACAGGTGAGGAAAAACCCCGAAAAACCCTCACCCAGGGGCCTGTCCCGACCGGGAATCAAACCCGGGCCCGCTGCATGACAAGGTCGGGACAGGCCTCTAGGTGAGGTTTTTTCGGGGTTTTTCCTCACCTGTAAGACAAATGTCAGGAAACGTAGGGCCCAACGGTCCCCGAAAGTCATCCGGCCATCATCATCATCATCCTTCACCGGTGTGGAAAGCAACGGGAAGCTACCACACCTACAAATCCCTAGTAAAGCTGCAAAGTATAGCATGAAAATGCTATGATTGCAGTGAAAGACCTGCCCTCGGGCAGAATTATTGTGGATGGGATAATCTACAATGTTGGTTATAATATACAGTTGTTTCATTTTTTCTCCACTTGGGTGCATTCTTACAATATTGCGATCCTATTTGGCAATAAATAGTATGATCAAGTTGCAGCGATGCACAAATGAAACATAACCAAACATTTCTCATTTGTTTTCAAACATCGCCGTTTATATTAAATATATAAATATTTTAAAGTAACTATATTTAAATAACAAATGTCAGGAAAACTTTAAGGCCCAAATGGCCCCCGAAATCGTATGGTCATCATCTTCATCATCATCATCCTTATCATTATCATCATCATCATCATCCTTCACCGGTGTCGAAAGTAACGGGAAGCTACCACATCTACACGTCCCTAGTAAAGCTGCAAGGATAGCATAAAAAAGCTATAATTGCAGTGAAGGACCTGCCTTCGGGCAGAATTACTATGGATGTAGGCCTATATTTAAATACTTATTTATGAATAAACAGTTTAATTTAATTCGTTAAATAGTCCTAACAAATACCACTCTTGATTTCCAAAACCTCTGGATAAATTTGAAATAACTCGTGGCATTACTTATGATAACTCTATGACTCCATGATTTGTCATCTACTATCCATTCAAAGTAACCAGTTCAGCTGGATTTGGCTTCCCGGTTCTGGCGTGTTGCCGATTTAATTTAAACAATAAATCATATTATTTTGAAACAAGGAAGTCTGAGTTGTATTCACTAACGTAACCTAGTTTTCCTTGATTCAATTACAAAACACTACTAGATTTTTATCGGAATATAATACGCTGATATAATTAAATGAAAGCGTAGATATCCAGCGCATTTATCAATTCACAGGCCTATAGCCTCATGATCGACCAGAACATACGTATTTGCAGTTCTTAAAACTTTATACTCTGGTAAAGTCAACTAATGACAAGACACAGAAATCATCCATTCCATCACAATGGAAGATCCATCTGCAAGGTGAAGCGAAAAAAATAGGTAAATCTACTGAAGCTCCAACTAGGTAATTCTTCTAAGAAACAAAGCTAAGAGGAAAATTTAAAGAAAACAAAAAACAGCTTTACAAAATCATTATTTTGCATAATATTTGAGGTTGACCGCTGTGGCCCATCTAGCTACTTAATAGCCACAATCATCAACATCGGTCACGAATTAGTCCTTTGTAGACCTGTTTTGGCCCCATCTTACGGTCTTTTAGTAGCTCTTCATGATCGAAGATGTCCTTTGGATTTATATTGCATCATCATGTTTGGGATTCTTGAATTATCCATTCTTTAAGTAGTTTTGAGTTGTCATCAAATTACACTGAGCAACAAAAATAAACTTTTTTTGTCTCAGAAAGAAAAATATGTGATTCTGATAGCATTTGTTCTCCTGAATTCAAATATGATATCGGTTTTTCTCCATCACGCAAAGTTTCCGGGATACAGGCATTTATAATTTCAAACACTTTAATATTTTATACATTCGTAACTACACAGTATTCGAACATTCGGACTCATCTAGAAAGTAAGAAATGATGATTTTATGCTATATTTCGCCTGTGGAGCCCCCTCTTGATGGTCCAACAATAATCGGCCAGCAACTTAGGATTCCATTTGCCTTGATATCTCTCTTCCATCTGAAATCTCCTGATGAAAGTGTTCCCGTTTTATTTTACAAAAGACAAATGGACAAAAAATGTTTAATAAAAAATAATTATTTAAATCCATTAATTTATGTGTTTTATCCTTAATTATAATAAATTATTGAGAGAATAACAATAAAATCAGTCCCGCGCCGTAGCCGAGCGGTTAAGGTAGGAAGCCTTGGCGCAGAGCTACGGGACTTGCGCTGGTTCGAGTCTCCATGGGGGAAGACATTTTCTCATGGTATTTCGGCCAGTATGGGACCGGTGCCCACCCAGCATCGTGAGGCAATTGGGTAGCTGCAATAAGTAGCGGCTCCAGGTTGAGGAACCAGCTATAACGGCTGGGGGACTCGACATGCTAACCACATGTCACCCGTACACTGGCTGTTGATCATCTACCTCCGTGATTGACACATGTGAATGTGAAGGGCCAGCAGCCGGCTGGTAAAAGGGCAACCTCTGAAAAGCGGAAAGACCCTCAATCGGACAATAAAATCAGCTGAGGATAGGCTTAGAGATGTACTGATATTTTATGTCCACACCGCCATGGCCTCTGGATTTTACAGGGCCAAAGAGTAATTAAGTTGTCATTGAGAAAATTAGATATTTGTTTGAATTCAGTCTGTCACCATGACGTAGTCGATAAAGTCCCAGCTTTGCATTCCGGAGACCTGGGTTTGACATCCAGCGGATTAGGGGAATTTTAAATATCTGCTTTGGGTATTGGTGTGTAATGCATGTACTTGTGTGAAAATGGGGAGGGGGACGAACCTTAAAGGATAAACAATATAAAAACATCATCATCATCATCCGGTATCATGGCAGCTGCCGCCGTCTTCCGGAAACCAAACGCCATTCCTCTCTGTCCATCCATTGATCTTCCTCCATTCTTCTGATATTCATAGCTGCTTGTACCCCTTCTATCCAAGTTTTCTTCGGTCTTCCTCTCTTCCTCCTTTCCATTGGGATCCATTCCATAACAATTTTTGGCAATGTTTTCTCTGGCATTCTTTTGACATGGCCATACCACTGTAATCTCTTCTTTTCTATAATGTCTATGATGTCCGGCTCCTCTTGTACACCCTTAATTTCCCTTATTTCTTTATTTCGTATACTATCCATTATAGATTTTCCAGCTGATCTTCTTAAAACATTCATTTCTGTACTTAAAATTCTTTTAATTTCTCTGGTAGGAATTTGCCAGACTTCAGCACACTATGTTAAAATGCTACGAATTATGGTTTGATATATTTGTAATTTTCTATTTTTTGTAATATTTTTGCTCCAGCAAACAGAGTTTAAAGCAAACAAAAATGGAAAAATAAGAAAAAGCGAAGGAGGGAAAAATAACTGAATGAGGAATAGATATTAAAAAAATAGAAAGTATGAAAAATAAAAAAGAATATGAACTTTCGTTATAAGAAATCGCATTGAATGCTTTACCGGAAATTTCATGATCTCATTGGAATGAGAACTTGTTTCAATGTCACAGGTATACGAGCAAGAAGGCAATGGCGTGTAGAATTTATGCGAATGAATAGTGTAACAGGAGGTAATGAGTGGATAAAGAAGTTTATTTGTACTTGCAAAACAAGCAAAAGAAAAATACGAAAACAGCTCTTCAAGGTGAAGTTGAAGAGAACACGCATGCGCAATACAATCTCACAAGAATTATTACTACAACTAATTATAGTAATTGCTCTGACCTCATTGAAACACACACACACACACACACACACACACACACACACACACACACACACACACACACACACACACACACACACACACACATATATATATATATATATATATATATATATATATATATAAAACAACTTTGATATTTTTTGCCTTAAAACTAAAACCCATTATACATATATATAATTTTTAACTTGAAATGGGTTTTAGTTCCAAGGCAAAAATGGCGAAATTTTACGATAATAACTTTGGCATACAATATAAATTCAAGTACACTGAACTTTCCCTTACGTGCACAGAGAAATCCAGCCATTGAATGGCCAGAAAATACGGAATCATACATCTAACTAACTAACTCACTGGCATTATCATAGGTCCATGGCCGCACGGACATAAGCTCTCCATACATCCCTATCCTGACCTAATGCTTTCCAATCATTCCCTGTACAATCTACTTCCCTCAAATCATATTTAATGTTATTCTCCCACCTCATTCTTGGTCTACGAACTGGGCGTTTTCCCTCTCGTTTTACTACAGATAGGGTATATGGAGAGCTTAGATCCGCGCGGCCATGAACCTACGGGTTTTATAGTGCCAGTGAGTTAGTTATAGTATAATCTTACTTACTTAATACAGGCTTTCCACTTTACAGCAGTTTGCCTTTGATTCCTGCCTTCCACAGATTCCTATCTTCCCATTGTCCACCTTCCATACCCCTCTTCTTCATGGCATCATATATTTCCTCATACCATGCTCTTCTACTTCTCCCCTCCTCCTTCTGCCTGGTACCATCCAATCCAACACCTGTTTAGGCCACTGGTCTTCCGACATCCGTTGTACATGTCCATACCACTGTAAAGCTCTCTTTGTTATCCTATCGATAACAGTTTCTTGTGCATCCATTTCTTGTCTGATATATGTATTTCGAATATGTTGTAGCCTGGATATTCTCATACTTCTCCGTAATCCATCAATTTCTGTCGCCAAGATTCTTTTCTGCATGCTTTCATTTATTGTCCAGCTTTCTGATCCATATGTAAGTATACTTTCTATTATTGTCTGTATAATCTCTTTTTTTTTGTTTTTCTGGTCAAATTTCTATTCCATAAAAGACCATTCACGGATCTAATCGTCTTCCTTGCAACATTTACTCTATTAATAATATCTTTTTCACAAGTACCAGATTTATCTATTATAGATCCAAGATATTTAATTTCTTCAACACGTTTAATTATCATATTATTTATTTGCAGATTTTCTGAATTTCCTCTGATTACCATATATTCTGTTTTAATATAATTTATCTTCAGTCCCCTATCTCAAATGCATCGACCAACTTTCTGATCATATATTCTATATCTTATTTATCTTGTTCTATTATAATCTGGTCATAGTATAATCAATGTTATAAAACTAAATATTTCGTGGAATCGAAATACTGCTTGACCACTGTGAAGTAGCTGTTTATGAAAGTTGTAATATTGGCACCCCTTGATAGAACAGGTTGCGAACGATCGGTGCGGGGGCGATAACACAGCCAGTAGGGAGTGGCGCGGCGGTGCACCGTCCATTTAATATATAGTTTTACCTGCTGCAAGCTAATGAGACAATGTGAATATATTTCAACGTACTCATAAAATAACTCTCTAAGTAGAAAAGGGAATAAATGATTACTTTAGAATTTTATTTTGAATTTACAGAAATAGAATTTTATTTTTGATTTATATAATTAATAATTTCGGATTTAGTATCAATTAACCCACAATTTATATGATACTTTTCTTTCTTTTGAAAACTAGTTCATTAGGTTATATGAGATAAGCACTAAAGACTTTTTTATTTTATCACTTTTCTCTTTCATCATCATCCAGGGATTAAGCCTGTTGGCTCGTTCCAGTTTCAAGAAAGCTAGAATTGTTAAAATTGTTCAGACCATCTTCTGTGTGGATGTCCAACATTTCTCCTTCCGTGTGGTTTATAATTTAGCAATAACTTTTGGAATCTTTCTTCTGGCATTATATCAACATGTTCTTTCAAGGCGTTCCTATATTTAATTATTCGGTCTGTAAGTTTGAAAATATGTAGTTCCTTTCTTATATCTTCATTTATCTTATCCAGCAGAGTATACCCTGCTACATGTTTTAAAAATCTCATCTCAGCTGCTTCCAATCTTTGTTCTTGTCTTTTACTGATCGTCCAACATTCTGATCCATACATCAATACAGTAACAGCCATTAACTAACTAACTAACTCACTGGCACTATCGAACCCGTAGGTTCATGGCCGCGCGGATATAAGCTCTCCATATATCCCTATCCTGAGCCAATGTTTTCTCCAATCATCCCCTGTAAAATCTACTTCCCATCTCATTCTTGGTCTACCAACTGGGCGTTTTCTCTCTGGTTTTCCTACAACAAGCTTCCGTGCACCTCTTTCATTCCCCATTTATGCCACATGTCCTGCTCATCGCAGTCTACGAGACTTAACTGTTCTCATTATATCTGGCTTCCTATAAAGACCATGTAATTCACACAGGAACAGCCATTACTTTATAAAATTTAATTTTTGTTTTTTTTTCTTGTGTTTTTAAGGGTTCTTTTAATAGTGCCACACATTTGATTAAATTCATTTATTTTGTCATTAATATATTTAATTTTAACATATGATAAATTCAAACCTAGATATTTAAATCTATTCACTTTCTCTAAAATTTTATCATCAATTGCTATTTTTGCTCTTAAGGTATGATGTCCTTTAAATGCTAATATTTTAGTTTTATTCTTTTTATTTCGTTTATACTATACGTAGATGGGGAGCTCCAAGATGCTGGAAAACGTAAACACCTTAAAATTAATTTGAAAAAGAAATTCTGCATGAAAATGGATTTTTTAAATAGAAAATAAAATAAACACGACAAAATTTAAATTAATAATTTGATACCAGCAGAGCTCACTATTTTGTAAAACATTTAAATATAAATATACAAAAACCGAAACAACATTATAGACTGTACGTCTAAAATGAGTATTGGATTTTCTATAATTACATTTTCAAGGTGTAGATCCTGTCAGAAGTAAAATTGTATTTCACAATACAATTTTGGAGCAGGTGAATAATTTTACATATCTAGGATGCAATATCTCATATGAAGAAGAAAACGATGTAAATGCAAAAAAATCGATTTTTTAAAGGAATTTTAGGGTTCATAAATTCTATCTTCAAGCCACAGTTAGTCCAAAAACATTCAAGACTAAAAGTGTATACAATATTGGCTCTTCCAACTCTTTTTTATGGTAGCGAAGTATGGACGTTGAAACGAAACTTGGATTTACTGAAATGAGATATCTTCGGAGGACTGCAGGATACACACTACTAGATCACAAAAAAAATGAAGACATCTTAGAAGAATTACACATGGAACCTTCAGGAAACAAAATTTCTGATTATAAGTCAAGATGGATGCAACATGTTCATCGAATGGAAGATCACAGGATACCCAAACTAATGTTAAGATATCAACCTGCAGGAAGAAGAAGACCAGGAAATTCACTCAATAGATTTTTGGATGGTGTTTCTCTTGAGGCCGAAACGGGTCAACAAATGGCCTAAATTCGTGAATGTACTATGATGATGATGACATTCACCTTTTATCTTTAAAATCATTATTTCATAATATTATTACATTGAATATATAATTTATGTGATAAATCTCTTTCTCTATCTCTCTCTCTCTCTCTCTCTCTCTCTCTCTCTCTCTCATCCTTAATTTAACTTGTCTCATTATAGGTCATATAACTCAGATCCTATGCAATAAATAAACCAAAAAAAATATATATACAGGGTGTATCAGGACCTCACCGACAAAATATAGGGATGTAAGGCCACGCAGAGATCATTTTTTGTGAAGGAACATATAGTCCCAAACACGTCATTTATATATTTGAAGAGAAAAATTACACGCTCAGACCGGGACTTGAACCCGGGACCCTTGGTTCTCTAGACCAAGTGCTCTACCAACTGAGCTACCTGAGCAAGTACCGATCTAAACGCAAATCTTTCTCTATATACATTGTAATTCCCATCCACCAAATGCAAGATAGAAGCATGGCTTCACAGCATTTGGTGGATGGGAATTACAATGTATATAGAGAAAGATTTGCGTTTAGATCGGTACTTGCTCAGGTAGCTCAGTTGGTAGAGCACTTGGTCTAGAGAACCAAGGGTCCCGGGTTCAAGTCCCGGTCTGAGCGTGTAATTTTTCTCTTCAAATATGATTTATCCATCATTGAGATGTACGAAATCAATAATAAAAATGTCATTTATAAGTTATGCGCAGAGGAAGGTAAGAATCAGAATTGAATACAAACAATTGTGCGCGTATCATTTTATTGAGAAAGGCATATTTTTACAATAAGTGTTCAAGCAGTCGACCCTGTGCCTCATTGCACGATTGATAACGTAGCAGCAACAATCGACCAGCCCGGCCGATCATGTTCTTTCAACACTTATTGTAAAAACATTTATTGTTCAATAATATAATGTGTACAATTGTTTGTATTCAATTCCGACCCTTACGGGTGAACACCTTCATCTGCCCATAACTCATAAACGACGTGTTTGCGACTATATGTTCCTTCACAAAAAATGATCCTCTCTGCATGGCCTATCATTTTGTCGGTGAGGTCCTGTTACGCCCTGTATATATATATATCATCATCATCATCATGAACAAATTCGTTTTAGGCCATGTGGCCTGTACGGTAAACCTAGCGAAGATGGTCTTGATCTTTCCACCGATGTTTTGGTCTTCCTTGGTCCCTATGTCCAGTTGGGGTATATTGGAATGCCAATTTTGGAAGTCTATTTCTTGCCATTCTTCTCAGATGATTTTTCCATTCTTGTTGGTATCTTTGGATATCTTCATTTAAACTTACTACTCCAAGTTTTCCTCTGATAGTAGTGTTCCTTTGGTGATCCAGTCTATTAACTCCTAACAATGATCGTAAGAAGCGCATTTGGCTTACTTGAAGTTTATGAGAGTTTCTTTTATTTAAAATCCAAATTTCACTTCCGTATTTTAGAGCAGCTTTTGATGTGACGTTATGTAATCTTAGTTTTGTCTCTGTCCTCACGGCGGTATAACCGTTCCATCGAATATGGAGGAAATTCCATATTTTGAACGCCTGACTAGAGGCTATAAGGTAGCAGCCCTACCACTAGTCTTGCTCTGCGGATGGTTGGTAACCAACCCAGGGGACTTCCTACTACTCGAAGAAACTTAAGCAAATACTGGAATGATATATATATATATATATATATATATATGATATGAAAAGAAAAATGAATGCTTGAGTCGGGATTTGAACTCGAGTCTCTAAAGTCTGTACCTTTAGCGCTCTAACCAACTGAGCTACCCAAGAATTCCAAGATAAACATACAATTTTCTTATACATGTAGTATTCTCAATTCACACAAGAGGTAGCGGAGAGATCTTCCGACTGCCATCTAGTGGCTAACATAACAGTTAAGCAAATTATTAAAGAGAATATTTACTTTATAGCAGTAACGCTTGTATGTATATATATATATATAGAGCCTACGTATAAACAATCTATTTTGAAAAATGCTAAAAATATTCTGGATACGATATGATACTATCCTCGATATCAAAGCATCTATGAAATATTAAAAAAGGAATTATCAAATCCTTACACCATGATAATGAGAATACTAGTTCGTAATAGGAGGACATAAATTAACATCGATGTAATAGAATTAAAACCACAACAATTATATTGATATTTTATACACTCTTACTTTCAAAATTGTAGATTTATTTATATTTCATTGGTAGAAAGTAATATGAATGAAATAACCGTAAATGAAGTTTGTTTTCTGCATTTCTTGTCAGAACAGAGAATGGTTATGTTTGAAAGAGAATATGAGAGGAAAAGATGAAAGCAGTGGGGGTCTTATGTGTTCTATAAAATGTGTTTAATAATTCCATTCCCAGCGCCACGTCCAAGCTTCCAGATTTTCATTATGTTTTACTATAGCGACGTACAGTAACTTCTCTGAAAATTGTAGCATTTCAACGAAAAAAAGAAAAAAGAAAAAAAAAGAGAGAGGATAAAAATTCTAAATTCACAAAAAACAATTATAAAACCACAATCCTGTAAATCAAGCAGGCAATAAAAACATATCAATACATTTCCTATCAAATAAATATGGGATAAAATTAGGCGTCATTTATTTGATAGCAAGTAAAACCACTACCATGTATGTAGAGCCTATGCTATGTACAATATATGTATATATATATATATACAAAAAATATCCAAAAGTTAGTGTTAATATACATTATACGAAACAAATCACTGCATTTTAAATGAATTGAATTTTATGTGAAATAATATAAAACAATATATACGTACTTGCCGCCATTTTATCACTAATTGGTCTCAGCGCCTCCTGTAGATTCAACTAATAAACATTGCCCACACTGCTAACATTAGTTAAATGTTTATAATGAACGCAAATATTTTCAACAAATATGTTATTATTTTACATTATTTATTATTTTGAAAACACCATCGCGCAAAAAAATAATGTAAACGCACGTTCGTGAAGTGTTTTTACAGAATTTCGGACATTAAAAACCTCGCTGTCGCTCGGTTTTTAAACATTTTCCTCGATTCTGTAAAAACCACTTCCCAACCTCACATCGTAATATAATATTGGGATCTAAATTTGAATTCTAGATATAGGTGGAGTATCTCTGAGAAATGTATGACGTAATTACTGGGTAGCTTGTAAGACGGTATTTAAATCAATATTACCCACTCTAAATAAACATGTACATATTTAAGTGTTACTTTTTTTAATCAAATTGGGTCTTATCTGTATCAATTTACTATATCTGTGGTTTTAATTGGACAAGTTTTTTCCTCTTTTTCACATTTTTTTTTTTAGTTTTTTGACCATTTTCCTCATTCACACATATAAACACAAGGACACGACACACACCTACTCCCAAGGTGGAGATTTAAAATCCCTTACCCCGCCGGGAATCGAACCCGGGTCGTCGGAGTGGAAGGTAGGGACTCTACGGAGTACACCACAGCGACGGACATTCTTAAATCATTAATTAAATAAAAATAAAATGTAGTTTTATTTGATTTTCATATTTATTATATAACTCAGTGACAGCTGTTTCGGTACACTGTACCTTCTTCAGACATGTTAACAAATTATAATTATTATATATCATAATTTGTTAACATGTCTGAAGAAGGTACAGTGTAGCTGTCACTGAATTATATAATAAATACGAAAATCAAATAAAACTACAGTTTATTTTTATTTAATTAATAAATATGGATTTTCATCAAGTAAACACCAACTCAATTGATTATTCTTAAATCATGTTTAGCTGATGAATACATTGAAATTTTGGATAAACGAGGAGAAATCCAACCACATACAACTCAAAGATATACAGACAGACATATTTATTTATATAAATATTTCAAGGTTTACACATATTTCTGAACCTAAAACTTTACTTTCATTCTCCACTCGTCCTTATCTATCCAATCCATGTCTTCCAGTCCTCTTGTTTTCATTCCAGTTTTTTATTTATTGCATCCACGAGTTTCGAAGTCCTCTTTTCTTTCTTCTTTTAGATGGACACACTTCCGGTGTTTTCCTGGGTAATCTCTCTTCTTGCATTTGTTGTACATGCCCATACCAGTTTAATTGCTTACATATTATATAATCTACTATTAAATAGTGGGGCACGCCGTAGCGTAGTGGTTAAGGCACTGAGCTACAAGCCGGAGGGTCGAGGGTTCAAGTCCCGTTGGGGTCAGGATTTTTAAACTGACCCAAACCCTCTGACGGCACTATGGCCCTGGGGTCGACTCAACCTCTAACGGAAATAAGTACCAGACGCTTGCTCTGGGGTAAAGGTGGCCGTCACGCAGGGCTGACAACCCGGCTGACATCAAGTGCCGATTGTCTAGAAAAAGTGGGAGCCTTAACCTCCTACTACCCCAAAGGCCTCCTGAGGCCTGTTGTGGGATCACTTTACCTTTTACTATTAAATAGTTAATAATCATGTTTTCTGGTATGACTTTTTTCTTCATATTTTGAACATCTTGTTCCTCTCCTCAAGAAATCCATTTCCATAGACATACGATATGTGGACGGCTTATGTCCGCGCGGTCATAAACCTATGGGTTCGATAGAGCCAGTTAATTAATTAGAGCTAGTTTCATATGTGAATTTAAATTAAAAATGAGCGAGGAAGGCTATTTTCTCAGTTTATAACGATACCTTTTTAAAGCAGTCAATGATACAAATAGGCTATTAATGTACTTCCAGAAAAGTCAGGAAAAGTTTATTTATGTAGTTATATGAAATCATTATTAAAGTGTATTTTACGTTTTGATGAAACTGTATTTATGTAAAATTGTAGACTTTCACGGCAGAGGTCTTGATTCATGTATTTTATGTATTTCGGGCTAAATGGCGTGGTCTGGTTTTATTAACATTCAACGTTTCGTCTACTACTGCGGTAGACATCCTCAGGATATTCTGCGTGCTCTTTGACCTCCCAACTCTTCAATTGTCGGCTGCAGACTGGCTGTGCGTTGGAAATCGTGTCCTTATTTATAGCCAGTCTGCAGCCGACATTTGAACAGTTAGGACGTCAAAGGCACGCAGAATCTCCTGAGGATGTCTACCGCAGTAGTAGACGAAACGTTGATGCTAATAAAGCCAGACCACGGTCATTTAGCCCGAAATACATAGAATACATTAAACTGTATTTTATGTTTTGATAGAGTGTATTGTGTTTTGTTAGAATATAAAGTATAGGTTTTGTTGCCAAGTAACTATGAACTAAATTGTCACTGATTGTTATAATCCATCCATAGTAATTCTGCCCGAGGGCAGGTGTTTCACTGCAATCATAGTATTTTCATGCTATGCTTTGCAGCTTTACTAGGGAATTATAGGTGTGATAGCTTCCGGTTGCTTTCCACACCGGCGAAGGATGATGATCATGGCCTGATGATTTTCGGGGACCGTTGGGCCCTGAGCTTCCTGACATTTGTCTTACAGGTGAGGAAAACCCCGAGAAAACCTCACCCAGGAGCCAGTCCCGACCGGGAATCGAACCCGGGCCCGCTGCGTTACAAGACAGTACGCTACCTCGAGACCACAGCGGTGGAATATTGTTATAATCATCATCATCTTAAGGTGCGACAACTTCAAAAGTGAAAGTTTTGGCCTTCTCAACAATCCTCCTCCATGCCAATCTGTCTCTTACCATATTCAAATTAGTCACTTTCATTTTCTTTAGATCGTTCATTGTGTCATCCTCCCATCTGATCTTCGGTCTTCCAACAGCTCTGCCTCCTATAGGTTTCCATTTGTAGAGTTTTTTGACCAGTCTCCGATCATCCATTCTTATCAAATGTCCAAGCATTGAAGACGGAAGAGGCAACTACTCGCTAGGTTAACAGGGAAAACCACTGCCTTGCGGGGTAGAGGGATCTACAAAGGCTAAGGGAAAAAACCCCAACAGAAAAACAAGGGGTGGATCAGACTCCATAGCTGTGGTGGAAGCAACTGATCTAAGAGACGGAAACCCTAAAATCAAATGCCTGGTCCTCCAGGTTGGGGGTTTGGCGTTAGGCTAGCTCCCTAGCACAGTAAAAGAAAACATCGTTATAATAAATAAATAAGCCTGGTATGTCCGTTTAGGGCAAAGGCCTCCCTGTACAGGGGTTAAGCCCTATTGTGAATGTCACCCGGTGAGCTACTCCGTGGTGAGAAGTTGACTTGGATGTAGCACTTGGTTTGTATACACTGTCTGTTCTGTGATTAGTTAATGCACAGTTGGCTCTCCATCGTTCTCCAGCTTTTTCCTCATCTGGCGACTCTGGACCATTGCGCCTCTGCTCGTTCTTTGAAGAGATTCGCCCATCATCGTCTTGGTCTTCCGCGCTGTCTCTTGCCTGTGTACGGGTCCCACATGGTTGTTTTTATTGTCCACCTGTCGTCCTGTATTCTTGCGACGTGGCCTCCCCACTTCCATTTTTTCCTGATAGCTTGTTGTGCAGGATCAGTTGTTGAGGACATCGCTTGAAGTGTTGTATTCGAGATTCTGTCCTTCAGAGTTATGCCTAAGATTTCCTCTGCATTTTCCTTTGGCATACTTGGAGTGTGTACTTCAGTTTGGCAGTAAGATTCCAAGTTTGGCAGCCATATAACAGTGTTGGAAGAACACAGGTTTGTAAGTGTTTCCATTTTGAGTTTCCGGTTGAGTTACTTGTCCAGCAGTATGAATTTCAGTGACCAGAACGCCTTCCAGGCGAGAGCTATTCTTCTGCTTATTTCTTTCTCTACTTTCTGATGGAAGGAGAGTAGTTGTCCTAAGTATATGTACTCGCTTACATATTGAAGATTCATTCCATCGACTTTGATTGGGTTTTCCGGACCATTTGACATTATTTGTGTCTTGCTTTTGTTCATCGAAAATTGTTATAATAGTAGATATAATTCTTAACACGAGTTTTTTCTAACTATTCGTACGTTAATGGTTTAAACCTTGAAAAAGCCTGTCCGAGACCTATAATAACAATAATGTAATAGTGAAAGTATATGTGTGCGATAATGCAGTGGGATTTGGGACACGCTACTATGGCTGCTGGTCATGGGGCAAGCATCGAAACAAGATAAAGGAACCTGTCTTATATCCTGTCATTTCTACAGTGGATATCAAACATCGTTAGTAGTAGTAATGACAAGGTCGTGTTACAACATAATCCTTGTACATTTTATGAAGCATATTATTGTCAGGATGCAGGTTCGATTCTCAACGCTTTAAGTAGCTTACATTAGAGAAATGCTGTATGGCAATGTTTCTCAAACTATGGCCCACTGTAGGGTTCCCATAGAGGTAGGATTACTTACTCACTGGCACTATCGAACCCGTAGGTTCATGGCCGCGCGGACATACGCTCTCCATACATCCCTATCCTGAGCTAATACTTTCCAATCATTCCCTGTATAATCTACTTCCCTCAAATCATAGTTAATGTTATTCTTCCACCTCATTCTTGGTCTACCAACTGGGCGTTTTCCCTCTGGCTTTCATACAAGAAGCTTCCATGCAAGTCTTTCATTCCCCATACGTGCAACATGTCCTGCCCATCGCAGTCTACGAGACTTAACTGTTCTTATTATATCTGGCTTCCTATAAAGACCATGTAGTTCATTGTTATGGAGTCTTCTCCATTCATCTGTCTGTTCATCTCTCTTTGGTCCAAAAATTTTCCTAAGTACTTTATTCTCAAATACTTGTAATCTCCTTTCCTCCCTTAAAGTACGAGTCCATGTTTCGCACCCATATAATATAACTGGTAGAATAATAGTTTTATATATTTTCAGTTTAACGTTTTTTGAAAGGAGTTGGGATATCAAGAGTCTCTGCAATGCATAATAGCACGCATTTCCAGAATTGAGCCTATGTTTAATTTCTCTATGCATCTCATTCCTATTTGTGATTATTGTTCCTAGGTATTTGAATTCAGCCACTTCCTCAAAATTTCCCTCATTTGTCATTAGCTGTCCATTTCCATTATATAATGTATTTCTACGTGTGACCAGAGGTAGGATTATAAATGCAAAAGTATCTTTAATGGAAAAGTAAGGATGACAGGAAATTTTACCAATATTTCTATTTAATTCTAGGGGGTTATTTGATCCAATAATCCTAGAATATTGTTGAACATATTTTTATTGTATTGTATTGTAAGCCCATGTTTCCCTTAACAGAGATTTGGGCGCTCTTCCCCTACAGGGAAGAATTTGAACCATATTACCTTGCCTCTGGTCCCGAGGGTCGCGGGTTCAAACCCGGCCGCGGTCAATGGATTTTTTAGGACGGAAAAATCCAAGGAGTAAGTCCTCCGGGAGGGACTTTAAGCCGTGGGTCCCGAGCCTGAAGATTTTCAGGCTCGTAAAAAATCCTTAAGCCTGAAAGAAAAGGCCTCTAAGCAAAATTTACCGATATTTCCCGTCCTAGTACTACCTCGGTTTCATAGATGTCAGTATGAGGCAGAACGCTGACCACGGACCACTCAAATGACATCTATACGAAAACAAGTGTTGAACATAATTACTGAAAATAACGAAATGAAAATAAATGTTCTTTCTCTTACTAATATTTTTATAGCCAATTAATGATTTAAATATATATATATATATATATATATATCCATCCATAATAATTCTGCCCGAAGGCAGGTCCTTCACTGCAATCATAGCATTTTCATGCTATGCTTGCAGCTTTACTAGGGAATTGTAAGTGTGATAGCTTCACGTTGCTTTCCACACCGGTGAAGGATGATGATGATGGTGATGATAATGATAAGGATGATGATGATGGCCATATGATTTCGGGGACCATTTGGCCCTTAAAGTTTTCCTGACATTTTTCTTACAGATGAGGAAAAACCCCGATAAAAACCTCACCCAGAAAAACTGCCCGACCGGGGATTGAACCCGGGCCCGCTGCGTGACAAGGCAGCACGCTACCTCGAGACCGCAGCGGTGGACTATAATATATGTACATATAATCGTAGAATATAGATAATCGTAAAATATAGGCTGAGTCATATGTCATTTATTAACCACTGCATATGGTTGCAAGGAAAAAAAATCAAATTTGTTGAAACTGGAGTTTGAACATGATACCTTCAAAATATAATCTCAAATACTAGAAGAACTTCGGGTTACTGGACCCCTGTCTTGAATTTGTTGTTTTCTCTTCTATTAATTAGGGGATTTGAATTTTAAAAGGAAGTCGCCAAGTCAAAGATAACTATCTTGGAATTAGCTTGTTGAACTATGGATATGAAATTTATGCTAATATAGTTAAGAATAAATTGAGGAAAATTTATGAAAATATAATTGGAGAAGAGCAGAATGGATTCAGAGAGGGTAGATCTTGTACAGATGGATTCTTTACTCTAAAACTACTATTAGAAAAGCACAAAGAATTCAATATAGAAACTAATATCGCCTTCGTTGACTTCATAAAGGCTTTTGACAAAGTAGACAGAAAATATATTACTACAAATTTTAGCTGATGATAACGTTCCACAACAATATATTACTAATATCTTCAACATCTATAAAGATAATGAAATCTCTGTTAAACAAGATGGCAAATTATTTTCTTGGGAAAAGATCAACACTGGAGTAAGACAGGGATGTGGACTTTCACCGGTGCTTTTCATTATATACATGAATAAATTAATAAATGAATGGAGGAAAACACAACGAGGATATATACCCATCAATAGGAACCTCAAACTCGATGCTATTCTTTTTGCAGACGATTTAGCTCTTCTGGCACTTTCCGAAAATGATTTGCAACGATCAATTTATAATTTACAAAAAATAGGTGCCAAATTTAATATGGAAATATCAATTAACAAAACTAAAATTATGGAATTTCATGGGAAGGACCCCATACAAAGTAAAATCTCTCTCCAGAATAAAATTTTAGAGATATCTAATCAATTTAAATATCTTGGATATTACCTCTCTATCTGGGATGAAAAGGATATCCCTGAAAAAGTTACTAGTTATAATAAAAGTTTAGGAATTATTAATCAAGTTATGAAACCATCCCTTGTACAAAAAAACACCAGATTACGTTTATATAACACTTTGGCTAGACCAGTGTTGACCTATGGTAGTGAAGCATGGACACTAAAAAAACAACATGAAAGCAGAATAACGGCTTGTGAAATGAGATTCATGCGCAGAACAGCGGGTTACACCAGGTGGGATCGGAAAAGGAACACCGATTCTTAAAAGAATTGAAGACTATGCCAATTTTGGAATATATTAAACAGTACCAACTAAATTGGAAACACCATCTTGAAAGAATGAGTTCAAATCGGATCCCCAAAGCTGTTTATAATTATATACCAAGAGGACGAAGATCACTGGGCCGTCCTATGAAACGCTGGAGGGAAAATTTTCTATAGGATCGTAACAGGCCTTGGCCTAATACTTGGAAGGAAGAAGAAGAAGAATTTTATTTAATTACAGTGGTTATCATTAGTGTTATAACTATGAAATAGCATTGTTATTTTATTCAAATATGGAAACGTCTTCATAATTTATAAACTTTTTTTTACATTACAAGAAAGGTCCACTTTAAACTCCGTATTCGGATGAAGTGGACTCCAGAGAACAAACAACCTAGCTTTTAGACTATTTTTAAGCTTATTTACTCTATTAATTTACACAGACAGGCACAAATGAATCTGAAAATATTTATGGTTGATCGTAATTAAAAAGTATTGATAATTATTTAATGCTCTGAAAAAATATTGTTGATTATAACATTCACACGTCATTCATCTGCAGACAGCGACTGTCTTTGGGTTTAAAGGATATTAAATAAAATTAATTAAGTGCATGGTTTTTACAGACTATTTAACTCATGCACCAAATGCGACTCAATGGCCAATCACGTTTCAATTATTTCTGTTTTACAACCAATCAGAGTCGTGTTTCACAAAATATTTATCAGTGTTATAATTACCATATTAAAGAAGGCTCCTCCTTTTAATATTCTGAACAGGTCTGACCATTATTTTGCAGTGACTGAGCCCCTCAGAAATACGGCTACCAGATTGTATATATAGTGCATGAATGTCATCACATGCCGCATGCGGGAGTTAATATAAAAACATTTGTAGCAATTGATTATACCACCAAGAAAAGAAACCGCTCATTGCACTTTCTTAAATGTATTTTTTCCCAGGTAACAATCCAGAAAAAATATAATTGTCATATTTACATCATACGACATCACAAATGAATTAATATACAGTTTGATGTGTTTCATTTTTTCTCCACTAGAGAGGATTCTTACAATATTGCGTTCCTTTGGCAATAAATAGTATGATCTGGTTGCAGTGATAAACAAAAGAAGCAGATGAAGCGTACCTATCGCTTCTCATTTGTTTTCAGACATCGCCGTTTACATTAAATATATAAATATTTTAAAATAACTATAGTTAAATAATGATTTGTGAGTAACAGCTTCATTTTATTCGTTAAATAGTCCTAACAAATGCCACTCTTGATTTCCAAATTCTCTAGATAAATTCAATCTTCACTTCGTGAGTCGTGAATTTATCGATAATTTGGAAATCACTCGTTGCATTACTTATGATAACATCCTCATTGATAAAATATATGTATTCGTGTAAAGTGCACCAGGTTCACTTAAACTGCCTCGTGGAGGGTCCACATTAACCGAATTCCTTTGCTATGTTTAATTATTTTATACAGCCGCCATGTCACACAATGTCAAACCAAACCCGTCAGTATATTAGAACAGCATCCACATAATATTATATATTTAGGAGATATTCGACATTTGCAACATTCAATAGCAGAGGAGCCTATTAAGAGAATGCCTCCTATAATTGAAATTCGAGGGGATTCTATCCCACCAGCCATACAATGAAATAAAAATAAATAATAGTTTTAAAAAACTAAAAAAACACGCTTTATTAGAAAACCGAACTAAGAAATTGAAAAATAATTTTAATTTCCAACACGCTTGGGATAAATAATTTTACCAACAAAAGCGCGGGGTGCTGTTTACCAATGAATATATTTGATAATAAACAGATATTGGTAAAAGTAAAGTCTCTAAGAAGAAAATGTAAAAATCATAAAAAGCACCCCACGCTTTTGATGGTAAAATTATTTATCCCAAGCGTGTTGGAAATTAAAATTATTTTTCATTTTTTTAGTTCGGTTTTCTAATAAAGCGTGTTTTTTAGTTTTTTAAAACTATTATTTATTTTTCATTTTTTAGTTTTAATGTTTTACAGAATAAGATAAAAATGTTAATATCTTTAAATTCGATAGGCTACTATTGTAGTATGAGCTAAAAGTAATACTCTTCTAAAAAAAACCCTCCCAGCCTGATTTTAACCAGCAACCTATGGATTATTGAAATTATATACCATTAGAGTTCACCGTTCTACCATCTGAGCTGTTACAACGATTGACTAAAAAGTCGACAACTCCGCAACCTATTATACCAGTTTTCATTTTTTTGATTTTCTGATGATTCTGGCCAGGATTTTAAAAAATAAATATGAATTTATTGTATTGTCACGGGTCCTTTACACGTATACAAAGTTTCAAGTCCATCCAATGTTTCTAAGTGGATGAAAATCGCGTTGAAAGATTCCGTTACATTGATACAAAAACACTTTTTTTGATTTTCTGATGATTATGGCCAGAATTTTAGAAAATAAATATGACATTATTGTATTGTCACGGGTCCTCTACAAGTATACAAAGTTTCAAGTCGATCCAATGATTTTAAGTGGGTGAAAATCGCGTTGAAAGATTCCGTTACATAGATAGATACAGGTCAAGCTGATATAAAGCGTGTAAAAAGAGAAAAAACACAATATTTTGCTGCAGTGTGTGGCGCAGGCGATTAGACGCTCGCTTCTCACCACTGGGGTCCCGAGATCGAGACTATCACTTCATGTGGGTTTCGTGGTGGACAAAACGGAACTTGGACAGGTTTTTCTCGGGGTTTCTCCCGTTTTCCACCATTCCTCAATATCATCTCATCCATTCCGTTTCATTTTGTTTATCTGCCCCCCTGTGATGGTGCGTCAGGTGTGGTCGGTTGGCACCCTTGTCATTCACAGACCTCTACATAAGGGGCTTTATCTCATCTCGTCCCTCGACCTGATCCTGAGTTGGAGACGAGGGTATTTACATTTTTATGTGAATAATAAGGGCTCGAGCATTGAAACTATATTATAACCTATAACCTTCCTGGGGGGGGGGAAATTGCAAAAAGCCCCATGGCAATCGGATGAATGGTACGGCAGCATAAACTTGCCCGGAAATCTACTTATTATTCCAATCTCCTTGGCATCAATGAAAGACAAAAATGGCTACTGTGTGTTATCTGTAAAAGATAAACATATGCTGTCGCGGACTTTTTTGTAGAGTTTTTTGAGATATTCAATTCTGTGTACATTAATTTTGTGTATTTGTTATGGATAAGGCAGCGTAAGCCATTTAAGGGTACAAAATTGAGTTTTTCACGTTTTTCACTACAAAGGTTGTTTTTAAGGGTGTAGGAGTTGAGTATCACAACTCTCTTATAGCCTTTGTTCATCCCGTGAATCTCCTGAAAATTTTACAAAAGACCCCATCACAATCGGATCAACGGTATGGCCCCGCTTAAAGTACGAACAAACAAACAAACAAACAAACAAACATTCATTTTTATATATTAGATACTAGCTAATACCCGGCGTGCGCTTGCTACTCATAAATAAATGTTAATGTGTTTTTACCACCAGCCGTGCACTGTTATACTTGCCCGGGAATCTACATATTCCGATCTCCTTGTCATCAATGAAAGACAAAAATGGTTATTGTGAGTTATCCATAAAAGATAAACATATGCTGTCGCGGACTTTTTTGTAGAGTTTTTTGAGATGTTTAGTTCTGTGTACATTAATTTGGTGTATTTGTTATGGTTTATGCAGCGTAAGCCATTTAAGCGTCAAAATAGGGACTTATTTCACTACAAAGGCTGATTTTTAGGAGTGAACGGGTAGAGTATTACAATCCTCTTATAGCCTATATCCATCCCCAGAGTCTCCTGAACATTTTTCAATCGGATGAACGGTATGGCAGAACACGCTTGCCCGGGAATCTACTTATCCCGATCTTCTTCGTATCAATGAAAGACAAAAATGGTTATTGTGAGTTATCCATAAAAGATAAACATATGCTGTCGCGGACTTTTTTGTAGAGTTTTTTGAGAAGTTCACTTCTGTGTACATTAATTTTGTGTATTTGTTATGGTTTAGGCAGCGTAAGCCATTTAAGCGTCAAAATAGGGACTTATTTCACTACAAAGGCTGATTTTTAGGAGTGAACGGGTAGAGTATTACAACCCTCTTATAGCCTATATCCATCCCCAGAGTCTCCTGAAATTTTTCAATCGGATGAATGGTATGGCAGAGCACGCGTGCCCGGGAATCTACTTATCCCGATCTTCTTGGTATCAATGAAAGACAAAAATGGTTATTGTGAGTTATCCATAAAAGATAAACATATGCCGTCGCGGACTTTTTTGTAGAGTTTTTTTGCGATATTCAATTCTACGTTCATTAATTTGGTGTATTTGTTATGGTTTAGGCAGCGTAAGCCATTTAAGCGTCAAAAGAGCTATTTTTTTCACGTTTTTCGCTACAAAGGGTGATTTTTAGGGGTGAGAGGGTTGAATATCACAACTCTTTTATAGCCTATGTTCATCCCGAGACTCTCCTGAACATTTTGCAAAAAACCGATCAAAATTCGATCAACGGTATGGCCGCGCATAGAATACGAACAAACAAACCAACAAACATTGATTTTCATATATTAGATATGAAGTAAATTAAATCAATTAATGCATGTTACAGGTTACACAAATAATTAAGGCCAGATATATACATAAACTGCACTGGATCTTTTTTTTATATGATAATAAAGAAGATTTTATTTAGATGAATAATAAGAACTGCCAAGACAGTGAATTAGTTGTGAAAAGTGGCACATGTCCTCGGGGAGCTCAGCTGGTCGGAACGGTTCTACCACTTATTCCGAGACGTGAAAACTAGGCAACCCTCTTTTGCAGATCAACTATTGCAGTCACTTGATTATCATCTCGAATATAATGCGTTAAAACCTTTCAAACATATTAGCCTGGACATAACTTCTTCAAATAATATTATTTTCTTCCCCTACCTCTTCTCCGAGCTCTTAATCTTCTAATTCAATTTATTTTTTAGAACACTTCTCCTTCTATTAGCTTTTCTTATATCCATTCTTCTTTCGCTACTACTAATTTCCTGTTTTTTTACACGCTTTATATTAGCTTGACCTGTATATATTTATCTATCTATCTATTTATCTATGTAACGAAATCTTTAAACGCGATTTTCACCCACTTAAAATCATTGGAAAGACTTGAAACTTTGTACACGTGTAAAGGACCCGTGACAATACAATATGTTCATATTTGTTTCTAAAATCCTGGCCAGAATTATCAGAAAAAAATGAAAACTGGTATAATAGGTTGCGGACTTGTCAACTTTTTAGTCAATCGTTGTAAGAGCTAAGTTGGTAGAGCGGTAAACTCTAGTGGTACATAATTTCAGTAATCCATAGGTCGCTGGTTCAAATCCGGCTAGGAGGATTTTTTTTAGAAGAGTATTACTTTTAGCTCATACTGCAATAGTATCGAATTTAAAGATATTTACCTTTTTATCTTATTCTGCAAAGTATTAAAACTAAAAAATAAAAAATAAGTAATAGTTTTAAAGAACTAAAACAACACGCTGTATTATAAAACCGAACTAAAAAATGAAAAATAATTTTAATTTCCAACACGCTCGGGATAAAATTAAATTGGCTAACAAAAAATCATCTCCAACGCATATAGAATAAAACTAGAGTTATCAACAAAAAGAAAATTATTTTATCATCAAAAGCGTGGGGTGCTTTTTATGATTTTCACATTTTCTTCTTAGAGACTTTACTTTTACCAATATCTGTTTATTATCAAATATATTAATTGATATAGAGCACCCCACGCTTTTGATGGTAAAATTATTTTCTTTTTGTTGATAACTCTAGTTTTATTCTATATGTGTTGGAGATAATTTTTTTGTTGACCACTTTAATTTCATCCCAAGCGTATTGGATATTAAAATCATTTTTCATTTTTTAGTTTTCTAATAAAGCGTGTTCTTTTAGTTTTTTTAAAACTATTATTTATTGGTGGTATAATCAATTGCTACAAAGGTTTTTATATTAACTTCCGCATGTGCTATGTGTTGACATTCATGCACTATATATACAATCTAATAGCCGCATTTCTTCGGCAGTCATTCACTACAAAATAATGCTATGACCTATTCAGAATGTTAAAAAGGAGGTGCTTTCTTTATTATGATAAACTTTAGTTGCTAAATTCTAGGCGAAACACGACTGTGATTAGTTGTAAATAAAAAATCTTGAAATGTGATTGGTCATTGACTCCCATTTGGGGCATGAGTTAAATAGTCATCTTGAAGATAATGCGTTTAAAACCTTTGAAACATATTAGCCTGGGCATAACTTCTTCAAATAATATTATTTTCTTTCTCTATTTTTTCTTCGAGATCTTACTCTTCTAATCCAAATTATTTTTTAGAACACTTCTACTTCTATTAGCTTTTCTTGTATCCATTCTTCTTTCGCTACTACTAATTTCCTGTTCTTTTTTTGTTACAAGGCCACTTTACCGGCGGTTCTTTGAAACGTTTCACAATCAGAATGGGATGAGCGAAGCCTATCCTTTAAAGGAGAGAATATCTCAACTGTTACAACATGCTATGCAGCGTAGAGAAATATGCAAGCGATATCATTGCAGTAACAGCAATTTGAGGTTATACTTGGCATCCGCTCATTTCATCACATAATGCACAGCACATAATATTGTGAATTACGTATTGACATCTGCCAATCTAAATTATAAACAAACTAAGAATAGAAAACTAAAACTTATCGCTTATAATAATGATAGTAACAACAATAACTTTATTTTTATTTACTTAACAGATTTCATAATGTTTCATAACATCATCCTACACTCAATAAATCTAATGTCATTCTCCTCCACCTCTCTCTGTCATTCCAATCACCATCGTCCAATAATTTTTCCCCTCATGCTACTCAAAAAACCATCAATCCAAGTCCTCTTCTTCTTCTACCAAATGGCAATATGATAATAATATAATAATAATAATAATAATAATAATAATAATAATAATAATAATAATAATAATAATAATAATAAAATCCATCCACTTCATGTCCTCCAGTCCTCTTGTTCACATTCCAGTTCGTATTTCTTGCACCCACGAGTTTTGAGGTCTTCCTTTCCTTCTTCTTCCAGGTCCGATGCCATTCCAATGTTTTTCTGTGTAACATTTCTTCTTGCATTCAAGTTCAGTTCGATAAAAATGCAGTGATTTGTTTCGTATAATGTATATTAACACTACCTTTAGGATATTTTCTGTATATACATTGTATGTAGTATACATAGAGGGTCGTATATACTCAACCTAGGATTTAAGGAGAGATCAGGGCTTGCTTGGTTTAGGCTAGGGGCATGGAAATTTCTAAAAATTAGCGACGATCACGATATGCGAATATGTCCAATGTGCGGGAACTTTGAAGATGAGATACATATATTAGGAAAATGTAATGATTTAGAATATTGGAGACGTCAGTTATTACCGGAAAGATTTCTAAATTCAAATCGGGAAAGATTGGCATGCTACGAGTTATTGGTAAATCCAGAAAATTGGATAAACCTCGGTAAATTTCTGGACAAAACGCGAAAAATAAGGACAACACTCATTCATGAATAAATATACTTACTTACTTACTCACTGGCACTATCGAACCCGTAGGTTCATGGCCGCGCGGACATAAGCTCACCATACATCCCTATCCTGAGCTAATGCTTTCCAATCATTTCCTGTATAATCTACTTCCCTCAAATCATAGTTAATGTTGTTCTCCCACCTCATTCTTGGTCTACCAACTGGGCGTTTTCCTTCTGGCTTTCCTACAAGAAGTTTCCATGCACATCTTTCATTCCCCATACGCGCAACATGTCCTGCCCATCGCAGTCTACGGGACTTAACTGTTCTTATTATATCTGGCTTCCTATAAACATCATGTAGTTAATTGTTATGTAGTCTTCTCCATTCACCTGTCTGTTCATCTCTCTTTGGTCCAAAAATTTTCCTAAGAACTTTATTCTCAAATGCTCGTAATCTCCTTTCCTCCCTTAAAATAAGAGTCCATGTTTCGCACCCATATAATATAACTGGTAGAATAATAGTTTTATATATTTTCAGCTTAACGTTTTTTGAAAGGAGTTGGGACATCAAAAGTCTCTGCAATGCATAATAGCATGCATTTCCAGAATTGAGCCTATGTTTAATTTCTTTGTGCATCTCATTCCTATTTGTGATTATTGTTCCTAGGTACAGTATTTGAACTCAGCCAATTCCTCAAAATTTCCCTCATTTGTCATTAGCTGTCCATTTCCATTATATAATGTATTTCTACGTGTGACCACATCATGAATAAATATATGTTATCAAAATGCAATACCATTAATTATTAACAATTATATATAAATTAATTAGTGTATAATGCTGTTGTGTTATTATTTAATTGTAATATTAATGTGTTTTCTTTATGTAATTGTAATGTTAATGTTTTTTTAGTGTATAATGCTATTGTGTTATTACTTAATTGTAATATTATTGTGTTTTCTTTATGTAATTGTAATGTTAATGTTTTTAGTGTTATTACTTAATTGTAATATTATTGTGTTTTCTTTATGTAATTGTAATGTTAATGTTTTTAGTGTATAATGCTATTGTGTTATTATTTAATTGTAATATTATTATTGTGTTTTCTTCATGTAATTGTAATGTTATTGCTATTGTGTTATTACTTAATTGTAATAGTATTGTGTTTTCTTTATGTAATTGTAATGTTAATGTTTTAGTGTATAATGCTATTGTGTTATTATTTAATTGTAATATTTTTATTGTGTTTTCTTTATGTAATTGTAATGTTATTGCTGTTTTTGTTTATTTTTCTTTACACTAGTACCAATTATTACTTTATTGTAACTGACTGTCAACAGCACGTACGGCTTACTGCCCGTGCGACCCATATTTGTAAATAATATTGTAAATATCTTACTTTTGTCTAATAAAGTCCTACTACTACTACTAGAGGGTAGTGGTTTTACTTCCCGCAGGTGGGTGTAAATGTAATATTACAGTATAGTTATTTAGGTTGGCAACCCCGAAATGTAGGAAGTTGAACTTTCAATAATGTTCGTCATTGCTGGTAAGTAAGACAAAACGCACTATCGGGCAAAAACATTCCTTTTTTTTTTTTTTTTATTTCTCCGAATTATATTTTCATTGTTTGTCCTTGGTAATCCTGAATATTCAGGTTTATCGAAATTAACCTCCTGAAAAATACGGACTTACGATAATATAAATAGTATCTGTTGTCGGTCTTTGTAGTTCAGTGACAGTGCGTCCAGCTCTGCGTGAATGTTGGAGCATACTATCCTGGTCAAGGTTGATGGAATATTCAGGATGAGAAAAACTCGAGGTTGCAGCTTCCTTCACAGCAAGTCAGTCGTGTATAACAGGGATATGTGACACAGTAAACAAGTCATGGATATGAAGACAGTACTCCGGGCAATATTTCCAAATTCAGGAGAACGTAACTGGCGTCGCTAACCTGTCAAAGAAGGGGGCGTGACCAAACTCTGGCTTGCACTCACTTACAAAATTATTTTAAAAATGACACTTAAATGAAGAATAATACACTAATGTTTTGGAATAATAATTTAAAAAAGTTAATGCACATAAATCAGCAAAAGAAAAAGATTGAAAAATTTTAGCCACTACAATTTTAGCCGCTCGCAATTACAGTAATACTAAAATATGTGACTTTAAACCAAGATTAAAAATTGCGATTTGTTCAATTCAAATAAAATAACTAGTGCTGTGGAATTATATTAGCAGATATTCGTGTAATATTCTATTTATAATTACATCATCATCATCATCCATGCAAGCACTAGGCCGTGTGGCCTGTTACGGTCTCAAATAGGAATTTTCCATCCAGCGCTTTTTTGGACGTTCCAGCGATCTTTTGCCTTGGGGGCAGTAGCGAAGTATGGCTTCTGGAATTCTATGAGACGGCATTCGTTGAAGATGGGCTTTCCAGTTGTTCTGGTAGTTTTGTATATAGTGAAGAATGGGTTCTACATTCAACGTTTCCATAATTTCCTCATTTCTTTTATGATCCCACTTTGTGTAGCCTGCTGTACGGCGCATAAATCGCATCTCTTTTGCTGTTATTCGGCTTTCATATCTTCTTCATATTGTCCATGCTTCACTACCATATCTTAATACTGAGACATTTAGCTTTTGTGGACTTCAAAAAAGCCTTCGACAAAATCAATAGGAATAAACTGTCGGGAATTTTAGCTGAAAACAATCTACCACAACAGAATATTTTAAATTTATACAATATCTGTAAAACAAATTAGATTTCAGTTTGAATCAATAACACACAAACAAATTGGACCGAAATTAATAGGGGCGTAACACAAGGATGTGGCCTCTCGCCCTTGCTATTTATCGTGTGCATAGATAGAATACTCCAAGATTGGCAACAGATGAGACACGGTTCTATCCAAATTAATAGAAACCATAAAACAGACTCCTTGCTTTTTGCAGATGATTTGGTATTAATACCTCCGACAGAAACAGATTTACAGTATTCTATACACAATTTTAATTCCAAAAAGGTACAATATGGAAATCAATACAAAGAAAACTAAAGTGATGGCTTTTGTGGGAAATACCCTATATCTAGGAAAATTGTTTTGGATGATGAAATTTTAGAACGAGTAAAGTGAAGTGATCCCACAACAGACCCGGAGGCCCTTGGGGTAGTAGGAGGTTAAGGCTCCCACTTTTTTTTCTAGACAATCGGCACTTTATGTCAGCCGGGTTGTCAGCCCTGCGTGACGGCCGCCTTTACCCCCAGAACAAGCGTCTGGTACTCATTTCCGTTAGAGGCTGAGTCGACCCCAGGGCCATAGTGCCGCCAGAGGGTTTGGGTCAGTTTAAAAATCCTGACCCCAACGGGACTTGAACCCTGGACCCTCCGGCTTGTAGCTCAGTGCCTTAACCACTACGCTACGGCGTGCCCCCTTAGAACGAGTAAACGAATTTAATTATTTGGGTTATTTATAATTACAATATTATTACATTGTATTAAACTAGTTCTTAAACAAAAACAGACATTTTTAAGGGGACCAGATACCTCCTATCACAACAATGTTAAATTGTCAATACAGTAAAACTTGTTTAATCCGGAAAGTGAATAATGCGGAAATCTGTCCAATGTGAACAAATTTATTGGTCCCGACAAAATAATAGTAATGTTACCTTATTTACTTTCTATAATTCGGAATCTGTCCAATGCGGAAACGGAAGGATATTTCTACACAACTCATGAAAACAATGTTTATAAGGCGGAATGATAAAGAGAGATATAAATTAGTTTCCACTTCATTGAATTTCCGTTAGGCGAATTAACAATAAGTGATGATTCCTGCCGCCGGGTGAATTAGAGTTTCTACCTGTATCCGGAATTTTCTTTCAGCCTCACTGTACATCCGTTTTATGAAATACAGGTTCGTTTAACAAATATTTGGCGTATGACATCAGTCTTACAAATTACCAGTGCACTGTAAAATCTGAAATTAGTTAAAGATCGCAGACAGATTGTGTACGTATCTTTCACAGGTAGCGTTCTGAATTTACGGAATAAAGATGGCTAAATCGTATGTATCATTGTCATTAAAAGAAAAAGTGATTGAAGATAAAGAAAAACAAACTCACAGTACGCGAAATAATGAAAAGAAGAAAGGAGGAAATGAAGAATATGGAATAAGGATTTCAAGGTATCTTGAGGTTGACTGTGGACAGGTTTAAATACGACACAATGTAGTGTGGCGGGGAATCAAAGGATGTGGACGAAAATATAGTTAGTGAGTGGAAACCGAAACTGAATATTTTAATTTCAGGGCACGTGCCTAAGAGACATTTTTAACGCTGATGAAACGGGAGTGTTGTTTCGCGCGTTACTGTCGAAGGCGCTCATACATACTAGACTTCACTTTCCAACGGCAGCGGAACTACAATTAATCCAAGGAACATAAAAATACATATACGCTGCTCCATAATCTAAGATTGGTTAATATTTTTTTCTTTTATTTAATAATGCGGAATGTTGTCTAATGTGGAAAAGAAAATTGGTCCCATGCTATTCCGCTTTGAACAAGTTTTTTACTGTACGTTGGTACAATCAGCTCTTAAACAATTGAATATAGAGATCTATTTTCTTACAGTGTGTTGCATAATTCTTTCTCTATTAAATCTTTTAAATTGGATATTACTTTCTTGATATCCCCCCTGATATTTTCCCTAAATGTCCAAAATTCAGCATTATATTTCATAGTTTTTTTACCAGACTTTCTATCCAACTTTTATAATTCGTACTATACCTTAAAGGTCACTACTAAGGTAATATGTGAGAAAATGTGAAGTCTCTATGATTAACACTTAAATTGGCAATACACACATTTCTCGTGCCAGTTATTTAAATGTGGCGGACCGCAGTGAAAACGAAATCTTGTAATACTGTTATTATTAGATACATTGTATAATTAGACACACATTTAAGTGGTATCTTTTTGTTCGTTATCTTCTGATTTACTTAAAATATTAAATTAATTAAAGCAGCTGATGATTCCTATAGGATACATTATGAATTTAATGGTTAATACCGCTGTGGTCTCGAGGTAGCGTGCTGCCTTGTCACGCAGCGGGTCCGGGTTCGATCCCCGGTCGGGGCAGTTTTTCTGGGTGAGGTTTTTATCGGGGTTTTTCCTCACCTGTAAGAGAAATGTCAGGAAAACTTTAAGGACCAAAAGGTCCCCGAAATCATATGGCTATCATCATCCTTACCATTATCATCATCACCATCATCCTTCACCGGTGTGGAAAGCAACGGCAAGCTACCACACCTACACAATTCCCTAGTAAAGCTGCAAAACATAGCATGGAAATGCTATGATTGCAGTGAAGGACTTGCCTTCGGGCAGAATTACTACGGATGGAGATTTTATTTTTAGTGTACCCAAAGTTTGAAAAATGTCGGTTGGAGAAAAATAGGTTTAAACTTTAAGTATATAAAATATTTCTTCTGAAATACCTAGAATTGTCCAGCACCAGTGATAAGAATGCAATGACATACGGTGCAGAATTATGGGAATTAAAATCTAGAACAGTAAGTAAATTAAATTCTGCATAAATGTATTTTTGCAGGCGTTTAGCTTGAATTTCTAGAAGAGATAAAATAACAAATAGCGTAATTGAACAAAATATGAATGTTCAAAATTCAATTGTGGATTTCATGAAAAAGAAACAATTGAAATGATAAGGCCGTGTATAAAGAATGACAGGAGACAGATTCCCAACAAGAATACTAGAATGGGTCCCTTACTTACTTACTTACTCACTGGCACAATCGAACCCGTAGGTTCATGGCCGCGCGGACATAAGCTCTCCATACATCCCTATCCTCAGCTAATGCTCTGCAATCATTCCCTGTATAATCTACTTCCCTCAAATCATAGTTAATGTTATTCTCCCACCTCATTCTTGGTCTACCAACTGGGCATTTTCCCTCTGGTTTTCCTACAAGAAGCTTCCATGCAAGTCTTTCATTCCCCATACGTGCAACATGTCCTGCCCATTGCAGTCTACGAGACTTAACTGTTATTATATCTGGCTTCAATAAAGACCATGTAATTCATTGTTATGTAGTCTTCTCCATTCATCTGTCTGTTCATCTCTCTTTGGTCCAAAAATTTTCCTAAGTACTTTATTCTCAAATACTTGTAATCTCCTTTCCTCCCTTAAAGTAAGAGTCCATGTTTCGCACCCATATAATATAACTGGTAGAATAATAGTTTTATATATTTTCAGTTTAACGTTTTTTGAAAGGAGTTGGGACATCAAAAGTCTCTGCAATGCATAATAGCACGCATTTCCAGAATTGAGCCTATCTTTAATTTCTTTGTGCATCTCATTCCTATATTCAGCCACTTCCTCAAAATTTACCTCAGTTGTCATTAGCTGTCCATTTCCATTATATAATGTATTTCTACGTGTGACCATATATTTAGTTTTATTGATATTTACTTCCAGTCCTAATTTCTTAGTGTTACTCAATAGTGTGTGCGTGTTGTCCTTCAGTATCTCCTCGCTATCGGCCAGTAGCACTACATCATCAGCATAAACTAACAACTTATTAATATCATTGAGTTGTAAGCCTTCCTCATTCTCTAAAGATTTAATGGCATGCTCTAGTACAAAATTAAATAGTAGAGGAGATAGTGCATCTCCTTGCTTCAACCCATTCTGGATTACTAGAATGGGTCCCACTTGGTAAAATAAGATGAGGACGGCCAAATATAGCATGCAATGATGGTGTTCTGAGCAGCACGACGGAAAAATGATTGGACGATGGAGATTGGAATAACAGATGTGGAGGAGAATGACAGTAGATTGATTGTGAAGCATTGTGTATACGGCTCTAATATAAACATTAAAGTAGTCACCGGTAAAATGTATACATATACACGATTCTTTAAGTTTCTAAGCTGTTGCAAAGCCCTGTAATTTTTAAATTACATGTCACTATAGTTTTTCCTCACCTGTAAGACAAATGTCAGGAAAACTTTAAGGCCCAAACGGTCCCCGAAATCATACGGCCATCATCCTTACCATTATCATTATCAACATCATCCTTCACCGGTGTGGAAAGCAACGGGAAACTACCCACAATTCCCTAGTAAAGCTGCAAGCATAGCATGAAAATGCTATGATTGCAGTGAAGGACCTGGCTTCGGGCAGAATTACTATGGATGGATGTCACTATATTCAACTCTTTTTTTTTCAAAGAAAAATAATACAACTATAAGAATTAGTAGCTTAAACATTAATTAAAATTTCTATTTAAAAACACATCAAAAGAGTTCAAACATTTTTCAATTAAAATTAGCTTCAATATTTCTAACTAATGGTTATTTACATCCTTATTATGTTTTGACTGTTAATTACACAATTTAAGCACAAATACTACTTGGTAATTCAAGTCAGATGTTAGTCTATTAAAAGGTGTGTGACACAATGTCAGTATTGCGATGCGAGGTTAGGAAGTGATTTTGCAGAATCGAGGAAAATGTTTAAAGATCGAGCGATAACGAGGTTTTTAATTTCTGAGATTCTGTAAAACCTGGCTGTTGATCATCTACCTCTGTGATTGACACATGTGGATGTGAAGGGCCAGCAGCCGACTGGTAAAAGGGCAACCGCTGAAAAGTGGAAAGACCCTCAATCGGAAGATTCTGTAAAACACTTTACAAACGTGTGTTGTGCATTATTTTTTAAGCGATAGTGTTTTAAAAATAATAAATAATAGTAAGATAATAACATCTTTGTTGGAAATATTTGCGTTCATTATGAACAATTGACTGACGTTAACAGTGTGGGCAATGTTTATTAGTTGAAACAACAGGAGGCCTTGATAACAATTATTGATAACATGGCCGCAAGTACGTATTTATTGTTTTATATTGTTTCAAATAAAGTTCAGCTCATTTAAAATGCAGTGATTTGTTTCGTATAATGTATATTACTACTTTTGGATATTTTTTGTATATACATTTTACGCAGTATACATAAATGGCAGTGGTTTTAGTTTCCGCATGAGTTTTGTAATATGTAATATTACAGTACAGTAATTAAGTTGGCAATCCCGAAATGTAGGAAGTTGAACTTTCATTCATGGTCGCCAAGCTGCAAGTACGACAAAACGCACTTTCGCGCTAAAATGATTATTATGGAAAATATGTGATAATTAAAAGGCACATAGTTCATAATCATGTACATACAAAAACTAGAAAGAGTGTCTTATTAAAAATATAAAGTATTTATAAACGTAATTTTGTTTCATGAAAAGAAAAGAAAAAAGAATATACAATTCTTGCCTTTTTTATGGTCTTCTTTTAACTCACTCGGTCTCCACTTCTGTTTTCACAATAGAAGCATTTTTTAATATCGTCGAGGAACGTGAAAAAGGCAAATACTTATTAAATTAGGACGAACATTTTTATTGGATGTGTTTTCTTGTCCAGGTAGACATACACACAGTGGAACAGTAGTTGACTTTATAAAAATATAAATCTAGCAATAAATAAAACGCTCTGTCCTGTAACAACTCCACTGTAAACATAGGCTCCTGTAGATAATTAACTTAATGAATACTAAATGTAAAAGTGGAATTTAGAAGTGTCCAATACCATTACAAGAATAAAATCTCTGTGGATTCTTTACAACATGTGATGCGAAAAATTTGTCTAAGTTCTAATAATACACGAAGAGCAAAGAAACGTGAAATGGTTTACACTATGGAATCACGGGATGCAGCCAACATATGCACGATATTTAACGAACCTAAAATCTAACCTAACGCAATTTAAGTACTCTACTGTGTGAAAGACTATCTAAAAGCTAACCAAACGAAATTGAA
The DNA here is from genome assembly GCA_030220185.1 of Diploptera punctata. Classification (NCBI taxonomy): domain Eukaryota; kingdom Metazoa; phylum Arthropoda; class Insecta; order Blattodea; family Blaberidae; genus Diploptera; species Diploptera punctata. Next base: position 168,944 of record JASPKZ010007832.1, read on the forward strand.
GTACTCTAACCTGTGAAAGACCAACCTAGAAGCTACCCTAATGCAATTAAAGTGCTCTAACCTGTGAAAGACCAACCCAAAAGCTTACTTAACACAATTGAAGTACTCTAACCTGTGAAAGACCAACCTAAAAGCTAACCTAACGCAATTGACGTACTCTAACCTGTAAAAGACCAAACTAAAAGCTAACCTAACGCAATTCAAGTACTCTAACCTGTGAAAGACCAATCCAAAAGCTAACCTAACGTAAATGAGGTATTTTAACCTGTGAAACACCAACCTAAAAGCTAATCTAACACAATTTAAGCACTCTAACCTGTAAAATACGAACATAAAAGCTAACCTAATGTAATTGAAGTACTCTAACCGGTGAAATACCAACCTAAAAGCTAACCTAAAGCAATTGAAGCACTCTAACCTCTTGAAGACCAATCTAAAAGCTAATCTAACGCAATTGAAGTACTCTAATCTGTGAAAGACCAACCCAAAAGCTAACCTAACGCAATTTAAGCACTCTAACCTGTGAAAGATTGGAACGCCCAAAAATAAATAGCAAGTTCTGAAATTCAGAAGTTAATTAGTAAATGCTCTATGTTGGCTGCACTGGAACACGACTTTGTTTTTGCGCAGAACATTCGTTAAAATCAATATGGCTGCCACTGTCTTCGTGCTACGTATGTAGTTAATATATAAAATAATTGTTAGAAAAATGTAAAAATCATTGTAAATGGCGGGAAATAATTTTAAAAATGAAACAATTGAAAAAGTCAAGTCACAGGTTGTAAAAAATAAATTTATATTGAAGCGTTACACGATCATCTGTGTTGATTATTTACGCCAAACCTACGCGAAGATGACCTCACATGACAATATGATTTGATAATCCATGAAGAAATTCTTACTGAAATCAAATAAATACGTAAATCCATTTTATACTGAACATGGCAAATTTAATTATTATAAACTAATAATAATAATAATAATAATAATAATAATAATTAATAATAATAATAATAATAATAATAATAATAACTGGTCGGGTTGAAGTAATAGTGCTGTAAGTCATGTTAGAATTTTTGCCAGAAATTAACATAATGCAAAAAAAAAGTGGTTGTATTAAATTCGATAACAAACATTTCTTGATGTTATTAGTTTAGGGGTGTCCACCTGGAAACAAATTAAGCCTTGAATTAAACTGAATTTGTATATACAATGCATTGTAACTGTTACATTTTTTACTTCTAACAGAAACTCACATAATTGTAATTTAACATGTCCATCAATCTTTTAAAATTCATTTTCAAGCACCGATGAAGTTTTGTAATAAAATATTAAAAATATAAAATTAGTACCTGATAAATCAGTCGTTCTCAACTAAAATCAAGTTCTGTAAGACAACTTCGTCAAGTAGTTAAAATATGAAGGCCTATCAAAATAATGTTTCATCTTCTGCATTTCAACTGGTACCAATTGAGGACTGATTTATCAGGTACTAATTCTATATATTTAATATTTATGGGAGACAAGAGAAAGTGTGAAAATTATAGAGGCATATCAGTAGCAAGTACATTAAGTAGAATATATGGACGTATACTAAGTAAAATGGTTGATTTAGAATACCAGGATAAAGAAATGGAAGAACAATCTGGTTTTAGAAGTTCATGCACAGATAATATATTTTGCATAATACAAATGCTAGAAAAAAAAAGAGGTACTAACAGAGATATACATTTGTTTTTTGTCGATTTAACCAAGGCATATGATAAGTATTCCCCAAAAAAATATTATGGGAAACTTTAGACAATTCTAACATTACCAAAAAATTAATAGAAGCTATAAAAACATTATACAAAGGATCTATTTCGAAAATAAAATTTGGAAATCACATAACAGAGGGATTTACTATTACAAGAGGTTTAAGGCAAGGTTGCAGTTTATCTCCAACTCTATTAAAAATTTATCTCGAAAGAGTACTAAGAGACTGGAGGAAAAAATGTCAAAAAATGGGCATACCAATCCAAAATACATATGTATATTCATTAAATTTTGCAGATGACCAGGTATTAATATCACAAGCCACGATGACATAGAATGTATGGCTAAAAAACTAAAAGAAGAATATGGAAAATGGGGACTTTATATAAACATTGAGAAAACTAAATATCTGTGTATAGGAGAAGAAATGGAAAATATACATTTCAACAAAGGAGGAGAACTAAAACCTAGTATTGAATGCACTTATTTAGGAACAAAATTAGACCATTCAGGTGATAACACAGTGGAAATTAAAAATAGAATCACACAAACGAAACAAGCAATAAATGTTTTAAACTCTGTTTGCTGGAGCAAAAATATTACAAAAAATAGAAAATTACAAATATATCAAACCATAATTCAGAGCATTTTAACATATGGTGCTGAAGTCTGGCAAATTCCTACCAGGGAAATGAAAATAATTTTAAGTACAGAAATGGATGTTTTAAGAAGATCAGCTGGAAAATCTAGAATGGATAGAATACGAAATAAAGAAATAAGGGAAATTATGAGTGTACAAGAGGAGCTAGACATATTAGACATTATAAAAAAGAAAAGATTACAGTGGTATGACCATGTCAAAAGAATGCCAGAGCAAAGATTGCCTAAAATTGTTATGGAATGGATCCCAATAGAAAGGAGGAAGAGAGGAAGACCGAAGAAAACTTGGATAGAAGGGATACAAGCAGCTATGAATATCAGAGGATTGGAGAAAGATCAATGGATGGACAGAGAGGAATGGCGTTGGTTTCCGGAAGACGGCGACAGCTTCCATGATACCGGATGATGATGATGACGATGATAACATGTTATTAACATCCAATTATACATAAAGACAAAATAATGACCGACACAGTCAATTACACTTTTTCAGAGTGTAAAAATCAGAAGTATTTATTCCTCACGCTGGGGAATAAAGAATGTTGTATATGTACGGCTGAAATAAGAGGTTTCTGATGAAAATGGTCAGGTTTGAATTATGTCAATGACCAGAGATATTAAATATCGAGTTAAATAAAATACTACATACGTACGTTTATCTCTTTCTGTTATAACGTTTTAGATAAATACAAAGAAAAAGCACTGTCGTACGAGGATTAAGTTTGATTTAAAAATTTTGATGGATAAAGTTTTTTTTATTATCTGAAAGAATCATGGTACTTACACACAATAAAATCTGCAGCTAGCAGAAACATATAATATGCTCCACCCAAAGCTTAAAGTTTATTGCAGTAGCCAAACTTTATTGCATCTGCCATACTGTTCTCTCTTAGATTACTCTCTTAGAAGGGAACACGTATTTTCAAACTGAAATCCAAACATCGTTTCTGATTCTCCGAACAAATTATTATTATTATTGTTGTTGGCATTCAAGGCCTTCGAAAATAATCAAACACCTGAAGCCATATTGTAGACATTCATAAAAAAAAAGAAGCCAAACAATTTCTACCTTCCCATTTTCTGTCACAATTATAATATTTACAAATATATTTTCAATCGAACAAAACTTTCCTTTTCTTCGTTTGAAAAGACTGACACCGAGTTGAATTTTCATAAGTAATGCCACGAGTGATTTCCAATTTATCTAGAGAATTTGGAAATCAAGAGTGGTATTTGTTAGGACTATTTAACGAATAAAATTAAGCTGTTTACTCACAAATCATTATTTATAGTTATTTTAAAATATTTATATATTTAATGTAAACGGCGATGTTTGAAAACAAATGAGAAACGATTAGTACGCTTCATTTGCTTCTTTTGTTCATCACTACAACCAGATCATAACATTATTTATTGCCAAAAGATCGCAATGTTGTAAGAATGCACCCTAGTGGAGAAATTTATAACCAACGTTATAGGTATTAATTAATTTCTGATATCCTATGATGTAAATATGTCAATTATATTTTTCTGCGTCATTTCCTGGAAAATGATTCGTTTAAGAAAGTGTAAACAGTGTTTTTTTGTGGTATAATCAATTGTTACAAATGTTTTTATATTATCTCTCGTATGCGCTACGTGTTGACATTCATGCACTATATATACAATCTGGTAGCCGTATCTCTTACAGAGTCAGTCACTGCAAAATAATGCTATGACCTATTCAGAATATTAAAAAAGAGGTGCTTTCTTTATTATGACTATATAATAATAATAATAATAATAATAATAATAATGATTTATTTTAGCTGGCAGAGTTAAGGCCATAAGGCCTTCTCTTCCACTCAACCAGCGAATAGTAAAATTATACAAAAATTACGTACATATTACAATTTTAAGATATTAAAATACAGACTAAACAAAATACAATGATGATGGATCTAATACTAGCTAATGCTAACAAAAACATAGAATATAATGAAATTAAAATGATATAAAATAAAGTAAGTAGCTTCCTACATGATTATTAATAGAATGCTCTATATAGTTGTTATGTAGTTAACTCATGTGGCAAATGGAAGTCAATGACCAATCACGTTTCAATTAATTCTGTTTTACACCAATGACAGTCGTGTTTCACCTCGCTCTTTATCGATTTCTCTTTATCAGCTCCTGCTTTTGTGATAAAGAAAGCTCCTCCTTTTTTAATATTCTGAACAAGTTAGACCATTATTTTTCTCCAACAAATACATTGAATATAGCAAATAATGAATAGATTCAGTGATTTTACTGAGTTGTTTATTCAAAATATAAATGATTAACCTATAATGTTGATTATAATAGTTTGATGTGTTTAATTATTTCTCCACTAGAGTGCATTCTTACAATATTGCGATCCTATTTGACAATAAATAATATGATCGAGTTGCAGTGAATATACATAACCTTGCATTTCTAATTTGTTTTCAAACATCGCCTTTTATATTAACTATATAAATATTTTAAAACACCGGTAACTATATTCAAATAATTATTTTTTAGTAAAGAGCTTAATTTTATTCGTTAAATAGTCCTCACTTCGTGAGTCGCGAATTTATCGATAATTTGGAAATCACTCGTGGCATTACTTAAGATAAACTTTAGTTGGTAAATTTTAGGTGAAGCATGACTGGGATTGGTTGTAAATAAAAATCATTGAAATGTGAATGATCATTGACTTCCATTTGGGGCATGAGTTAAATAGTCAATAACAATGTACATGTGTCACTATATACTCGTAAAATTACATAAGAGATATTCGATTCTTATATGTTACAGTTAGTTCTTGTTACGCAACAGCAAATTGACTTTAATTAATTCATAAACATCCTTTTTCAGAGTTAGTAGGTAAATTTAGATTAACTTTTTATGTTTATTGATATACAGGATGTAACATAACTCAACGGCAAAATTTCAGGAATGAGTTCCTCATACGGAGAGAATAGAAAAAGTGTATTACAAGATGGGTCCGGAAATTGATAATTACAGAGTTATTCGAACTTTTATGAATGTTAGTACCTGGCGACAAAAATGCAAGGGACTTGTTGGAGCGCTGTGTTCTGTCAGATGAAATGTTCAAAGTGACCTCCTTGTGCCTCGATACAGGCATATTCTTCATTTGTGTACATCACAGCAGCCTACAATCAACAGAAAACAGACTGTCAATAACTACTCTAAACCTTAATAACCTAATATCCATAAAAGTTGGAATAACTCTGTAATTATCAATTTCCGGACCCATGTTGTAATACACTTTTTTTTATTCTCTCCATATGAGGAACTCATTCCTGAAATTTTGCCGTTGAGTTATGTTACACCCTGTATATATACATCGTCCACCGCTCGCGCTGTGGTCTCGAGGTAGCGTGCTGCATTGTCACGCAGCGGGCCCGTGTTCGATCCCCGGTCGGGATAAGTTTCCTGGGTAAGGTTTTTTTCGGGGTTGTTCCTCACCTGTAAGATAAATTCCAGGAAACTTTAAGGCCCAAACGGTCCTCGAATATCATCTGGCCATCATTATCATCAGTATCATATTCGCCTAATTAGCTTAAGTTTAGTTTAAGGCCTCGCCTGGCCCATCATTATCACCGTCATCAATTCACATATCATCGGGGCAGCGTAACTCAGCCTTGCAGGCGCCCCAACCTCAGAAGTGGATTACAAGTACGCCCTGTTACGAGAGAATACCAGAAATGACGAAATGACAGCCTGGGGCATATCTATTGTATTACGTGAACAATGTAATCTTAAGAATTAAGTTTTTATGTTTTTACAATTAAAAATAGTTGAGATTTTAGTTTAAACGAAGAAAAAAAAAACACTTTACGTGAAACATTTATCATAAGTAATGCCACGAGCGATTTCCAAATTATCGATAAATTTACGACTCACGACGTGAGGAGTGAATTTAACTAGATAATTTGGAAATCAAGAGTGGCATTTGTTAGGACAATTTAACGAATAAAATTAAGCTGTTTACTCAAAATCATTATTTAAATAAAGTTATTATAAAATATGTATATATTTAATGCAAACGGAGATGTTTGAACACAAATCAGAAACGTTTGTTATGCTTCATTTGTTCATCACTGCAACCAGATCATATTATTTATTGCGAAAGGATCGCAATATTGTAAGAATGCACTCTAGCGGAGAAATAAATGAAACACATCAAACTGTTTATAACCAATATTATAGGTTATTAATTAGTTTCTGATTTCCTATGAGATCAATTATATTTTTCTGGAACATAAATTCCTGGGAAATAATACGTTTAAGAATGTGCAAACAGTGGTTTATTTTTTTGTGGTATAATCAATTGCTACAAATGTTTTTTATATTATATCCCGGAAGCACTATCTGGTTTCATTCGTGCACTATATATACAATCTGGTAGCCATGTCTATTTTAGAATTCTTACATCTTAGTATATAACAATATTTCTTAGAGAGTCAGTCACTGTATAATAATGCTCTGACCTATTCAGATTGTTAAAAAGGAGGATCTTGATTTTAAAGTGATAAAATTAAATTGATAAAATCGAGGTGAAAAACGACTGTGATTGGTTGTAAATCAAAATTCAATTGAAATGTGATTGTTCATTGACTCCCATTTGGAGCGTGATTTAAATAGTCCTGAAGAATGTATTATTTACGTTTCCACGATTAAAAAAAAACTATTTTTTTGAGTAGGCTAATCAATTGATTTGGTGTTCACTTGATGAACGTTCATTACGTATTTATCGAATAAAATTATCAAAGTTTTATACGCTTTTAATAAATATTTATATAATATTAGTTAATACCCGGCGTGTGCTGCTACGCCTAAATACATGAAAATTAATGTGTTTTTAGGTTTAGTTGAATAAGTGAAAGGAAATATAATTATAAACTTATATTTTTTAGATACCCAGTACTGATTATCCGGCGTTGCCCGGGAATCTACTTATCCCGATCTTCCTGATATAAATGAGCTGAAATATGAAAATTAATGTGTTTTATGTTTAATTAAATAAGCACATGCAAACATTTATATCGTAATTATTTATAGATATCCCGTGCTGTTTACCGGGCGTTGTCCGGGAATCTACTCATCCCGATCTTCTTGGCATAAATGAGCTGAAAGACGAAAATTATTGTACTTATTATGATTAGTAGAATAAGTTAGATAAAAAATAATTATAAACATATATCGTAATTATTTTAAGATTCCCCGTGCTGATTACCCGGTGTTGCCCGGGAATCTACTTATCTGGATCTGCTTGGTATAAATGAGCTAAAGACGAAGTTCGTTATTGTGAGTTATCAGTAAAAGAATACCCGCCATGTGCTGCTATGCTTGCACAGGAATCTACGTACTTCTCTCGATCTTCTTGGTATCAATGAAAGACAAAAATGGTTATTGTGAGTTATCCGTAAGAGATAAACATATGCTGTCGCGGACTTTTTTGTAGAGCTTTTTGATATATTCAATTCTGTGTACATTATTTTTTTGTATTTGTTATGGCAGCGTAAGCCATTTAAACGTCGAAAGAGCTACTTTTTTCACGTTTTCCACTACAAAGGGTGATTTTTAAGGGTGTAGGAATTGAATATCACTACTCTCTCATAGACTATGTTCATCCCGGGAATCTCCTGAACATTTTGCAAAAAGCCCCATCACAATCGGATAAACGGTATGGCCGCGCATAAAGTACAAACATACAAACAAACAAACAAACATTCATTTTTATGTATTGGATAAATATGTGCTTTGAGATCCATGATTACATTGGACATTTTTTGAATTTGCAGTATTTATAAAATACTGAAGTAACAGCAGCCTAATCTCGTGAAAAATAAATGATTTATGAATAATTATTTTATTAAACAGTTGATTTGAAAGCGTTAGTGTTTTGAAGTGTCTCTTTATTATCATCTACCTTCCACGTGACAGGTCTGGTAACCAGTTACGAACTCCAGCTATTTATTTTTGGACTTTCCAACATTTCTTCTTCTCTTTGACTTCTACCGAAGAATTGACTAGGTATTCTTGACCATTCCATTCTACTGGAATGATGAAACCAGTTTTTTCTGTATTCTTTCAAATACTGGGTAAAAGGTATTATCTGTGATGCATAACTTATGTATTCATTTCTTTTATGGTCCAAAATATATAACCAGCAGTTTATTTTTCTTCTTCTTCTGCTTCCCCTTTTCCCATTACAGCATTAGAACTGTCTCAATCCACTTCCTCCACTCTATTCTGTCTTCTGCCATTCTCTTCAAATCTCTAACTCCTTTTTCGTTACATCTTGCTAAATTCTCAATACAATCCATATACCCTTTTTTCTGTCTTCCTCTTGCTCTTTTTCCTTCTTTTCTTGCTTCTATTCTCTGCTTACATTTTCATCTCCTCTTCTATTCTCGCTACGTTTCTAAATCATCTCAATTTGTCTCATTTTTTCCTTCAATCGATATCTGATTTAATCCCCTCCCGATCCTCTCATCCCTTATTCTGTAGCTTTCGCTCTTAACTGTTCTCTTATAACATTTCTTCTCCATAATACTCACGTTTCGTGTTTTTGCCTTCTTACTGGCAAGCTTTACACCTCCATACAACAATGGTTCAACAACTGTTTTTCGCACAGTCCTTCTTAACATCTCATTTAATATGAATACAGTCAAACGTAATTCACCTTGAGGTCCGATTATCCCGTCCTCACAGCCATAACTAAATTTGTTCCTGGCAAAGTTTTGTCTTCTTGTAAGGCCATGTTTCCCTTAACAGAGATTTAGACACTCTCCCCCTACAGGGAAGAATTTGAACCATACTAATGTATTAATTAAATAAAAATAAAACTTAGTTTTATTTGATTTTCATATTTATTTAGATATATTCAGGGACAGCTGTTTCGGTACAGTGTACCTTCTTCAGACATGTTTATCTATTAAGATATATTCAGTGACAGCTGTTTCGGTACACTGAATATATCTTAATATATATGAAAACCAAATAAAACTAAATTTTATTTTTATTTAATTAATAAATATGGATTTTCATCAAGTAAACACCAACTCAATTGATTACATACTAATTTAGTTACACTTGTTTTCGTATAGATGTCATTTGAGTAGTCCGTGGTCAGCGTCCCGCCTCATACTGACATCTAGGAAACAAATGTAGTACTAGGACGGGAAAATTCGGTAAATTTTGCTTAGAGGCCTTTCATTCAGGCTTAAGGATATTTTACGAGCCTGAAAATCTTCAGACTCGGGACCCACGGCTTAAAGTCCCTCCCAGAGGACTTGCTCCTTGGATTTTTCCATCCTAAAAAAATCCAACGACCCCGGCCGGGCTTGAACCCGCGACGCTAAGTTTTGTACAATTTGAATTTTGTATGTTTTTGGCTTTGGAAACAGGAAAAAAAAAATGTTACTCTCAGTGCTTTGTTGTAATTTTAGATTTTTAGTGAAATGTCCCCTCGTTAGCAGTGTTTTTTTTTTTTTTAATTATTCATCTTCATAAGCACTTCCTTTCCCTGTGCCTGGTTAGGGCGCTCTCTAATGGGACCTTTTGACCAACTCAATTTAGTTACACTCATTTACCATTGACCACGCCCGGGTTTGAACTCATGTCCCTCAGAACTAGAGGCAAGTAACATAACTAGGCCGATTTATTTATTTTAAAAGTTAAAACAACAATAAATATAAGATAAAAGTTAATCATTAAAATGTACCTGTTGGCAGGTGCCGTCGTCCTCAACTTTGTTAAAACGATGTATATAAAATCAACTTCCGAAAGTTCTCCAGTTGATTTTATATACACCGTTTTAACAAAGTTGAGGACGACGGCACCTGCCAACATTTTAATGTTTAACTTTTATCTTATGATTATTCACCTCAACGGAATTTGATATGCATTTTAGACTGCGATGGGCAGGACATGTTGCACGTATGGGGAATAAAAGACTTGCATGGAAGGTTCTTGTAGGAAAGCCAAAGGGAAAACGCCCAGTTGGTAGACCAATAATGAGGTGGGAGAAATACATTAACTATGATTTGAGGGAAGTAGATTATACAGGAAATGATTGGAAAGTATTAGCTCAGGATAGGGATGTATGGAGAGCTTATGTCCGCGCGGCCATGAACCTACGGGTTCGATAGTGCCAGTGAGTAAGTAAGTAAGTTTTATTAGTATCCAGACAATAAATATTGCCATAGAAAATATCTCTGTTATTGCAATTTTCTTCTCATCACTCCACAATATCAACACTTGTAAATGTATTTAATGTCTGACGTCATCGTCAAACTACTCTGTAACAAGTACCGGATATCACGATTTACTAAGTTTATCTTAACATCAATTAACAATATCTGAAAATTTGTCGGTAGAGATTTCATGATTGGTAAAACATTTATTTTTCATTGGTTTCACAGAGCTTTAGTTTTTGTATTTATAACATAGTATATACGTTCACTAGACTTGTATTGCACAACGTTCATAATGAGTATGCAAATGAACTGACTCAACCTTTAGACTAAGAAGATAAATTACACATTACAGTTAACAAAGCGAAGACGGATAATTTGTCTTTAAGATGCTGCGTTCATCCTAATATTCAATGTTTATCTTCTATTGCAATGAAAACCACAGTTTTTTCCAAATGTCCCAGGTTTGTCTTTCGACATTCCTGGTTTCTCTTCTGGCATGGCGTACTTGTAACCCACTTCGGGGTTGGGGCGCCTGGAAGGCGGGGTTACGTTGTCCCGATTATATGATTGGGTGATGATAATGGTGCGCCAGGAGAGTCCCTAATCCTTATCTTAACCTATGATGAATATGAATGATGATGATTGCGATAGCCATATGATTTCGGGGACCGTTTGGGCCTTAAAGTTTTCCTGACATTTGTCTTACAGGTGAGGAAAAACCCCGATAAAAACCTCACCCAGAAAAACTGTCCCGACCGGGGATCGAACCCGGGGCCGCTGCGTGACAAGGCAGCACGCTACCCCCAGACCACAGCGGTGGACACAAGCACAATTATTTTCGTGAACATTTTAAAATGTTATATTATATTACTATTATATTATTATTATTATTATTATTATTATTATTATTATTATTATTATTATTATTATTATTATTATTATTATTATTATTATTATTATTATTATATCGGCCGCGGTAGACTAGTGGTTATTCTCCTTGCCTCTGGTCCCGAGGGTCGCAGGTCGATGGACTTTTTTAGTATGGAAAAATCCAAGAAGCAAGTCCTCTTTTAAGCCGTGGGTCCCGAGTCTGAAGATTTTCAGGCTCCTAAAAAATCCTTAAGCCTGAATGAAAAGGCCTCTAAGCAAAATTTACCGAATTTTCCCGTCCTAGTACTACCTTGGTTTCCTAGATGTCAGTATGAGGCAGAACGCTGACCACGGACCACTCAAATGACATCTATACGAAAACAAGTGTAACTAAATTAGTATGGTTCAAAATCTTCGCTGTATGGGGGAGCGCCTAAATCTCTGTGAAGGGAAACATGGACTTATAATAAAAGATTATTATTATTATTATTATTATTATTATTATTATTATTCCATCCATCCATTGTAATTCTGCCTGAGGGCGTCTTTCACTGCAATCATAGCATTTTCATGCTAAGCTTTGCAGCTTTGCTAGGGAATAGTAGGTGTGGTAGCTTCTCGTTGCTTTCCACACCGGTGAAGGGCGATGATGATAATAAGGATGATGATGGCCGGATGATTTTCGGGGACCGTTGGGCCTTAAGCGTCCTGACATTTGTCTTACAGGTGAGGAAAAATCCAGAAAAAAAACCTCATCCAGGAGCCTGTCCCGACCGGGAATCGAACCCAGCAGGCCAGCTGTGTGACAAGGCAGCACGCTACCTCGAGACCACAGCGGTGAAATTACCATTATTATTATTATTATTATTATTATTATTATTATTATTATTATTATTATTATTATTATCTTCATCTTCTTCACTTCACGGGCTAGGCAAATTGCCTGTTCCGTCTCACAGTTGTTCTGTCCATCTTTTCACTGGCCTTCCTACATTCCTTGAACCTCTTGGCTTGTAGTTGAATGCTGCTCTTGGTAATCTTGATACATTCATTATTTCCACGTGTGTAAACCATTTCTCTCTATATTCTCTGATTTTCTCATCAAATGGATATATATATTTAACTCTGTTCTTATATCTTCATTCCTTATCCGATCCAATCTTGTGCAACCTTTTGTTCTTCTAAGAAAGTTCATTTCTGCGCTTTGTATTCTACTTTGCAGTTTTTTGGTCATTGCCCAAATTTCGCTCCCATAAAGTAATGCAGGAACTGCCAATTTATTATTATTATTATTATTATTATTATTATTATTATTATTATTAGTAGTAGTAGTATTATTATACTTACTTACTCACTGGCACTATCGAACCCGTAGGTTCATGGCCGCGCGGACATAAGCTCTCCATACACCCCTATCCTGAGCTAATGCTTTCCAATCATTCCCTGTATAATCTACTTCCCTCAAATCATAGTTAATGTTATTCTCCCACCTCATTCTTGGTCTACCAACTGGGCGTTTCCCTCTGGCTTTCCTACAAGAAGCTTCCATGCAAGTCTTTCATTCCCCATACGTGCAACATGTCCTGCCAATAGCAGTCTACGAGACTTAACTGTTCTTATTATATGTGGCTTCCTATAAAGACCATTTAGTTCATTGTTATTTAGTCTTCTCCATTCACCCGTTTGTTCATCTCTCCTTGGTCTAAAAATTCTCCTAAGTACCTTATTCTCAAATACTCGCAATTTCCTTTCCTCCCTTAAAGTAAGAGTCCATGTTTCGCATCCATATAATATAACTGGTAGAATAATAGTTTTATATATTTTCAGTTTAACGTTTTTTGAAAGGAGTTGGGATATCAAGAGTCTCTGCAATGCATAATAGCACGCATTTCCGGAATTGAGCCTATGTTTAATTTCCTTGTGCATCTCATTCCTATTTGTGATTATTGTTCCTAGGTATTTGAATTCAGCCACTTCCTCAAAATTTCCCTCATTTGTCATTAGCTGTCCATTACCATTATATAATGTATTTATACGTGTAACCATATATTTAGTTTTATTGATATTTACTGCCAGTCCTAATTTCTTAGTGTTACTCAATAGTGTGTGCGGGTTGTCCTTTAGTATCTCCTCGCTGAGGCCAAGTATTATTATTATTTTATTATTATTATTATTATTATTATTATTATTATTATTATTATTATATTTTCATACCTGATACTGAAAAAGACTAATTTACGATTCATAAAAAATAAACTTTATCTGATGGACAGATGGAATGTTATTGCAAAATTTAGTGTGTCATTATTATTAATATTAGCCTAATTAATTTGGTGTTTTAGTTGCTTTAACATTTAAAGTCATGTTGCATCTATTTAATATTTAATGTTCTTATGAATAAATAGTGAATAATATGAAATGTTCCTGGTAATAAAAATCAAACCAGAAATAGCCAGATATATGAGGCCTGTGAGGAAATTTTGTTGGCACTTTCCTTTAGTTTTTGATAACTTAAAGGATGTGATCTTACAAACTCGATTTGTATTAAAATTGTAGAACCGTGTTGAGAGGTGATTAACCCTTAAATTGGCAAAACACAAATTTCTTCTGTTAGGTATTTGAATGTAGCGGACCGCAGTGAAAACGGAATATTGTGTAACTTTTATTAGTAGGTTATATGGTATAAGTAGACACACATTTAAGTAGTTTCTTTTTGTTCGTTTTCTTCTGATTTATTTAAAATACTAAATTAATTGAACCAACTGATGTGTCCAAATGGATGCATTACGAATTTAAGGGTTAATAAAAAATCAAATACCAATTACATAGCACTAACAATATTTTAATTTTATAATAGACTAGCTAATACCCGGCGTGCGCTGCTACGCCTAAATAAATGAAAATGAATGTGTTTTTGGTATGTTTAGTTGAATAAGTATAAGGAAAATTAATTATAAATTTGTATCGTAATTATTTTTAGTTACACCGTGCTGATTACCCGGCGTTTCCGGGGAACCTACTTATCCCGATATTCTTGGCATTAATGAGCTGAAAGGCGAAAATTTATGTTTAGTTGAATAAGTGGAAGGAAAAATTTATACAGTAATTATTTTTTAGACACCCCGTGCTGATTACACAGTGTTTCCCGGGAATCTACTTATCCCGGTCTTCTTGGCATAAATGAACTGAAAGACGAAAATTATAAATGTATTTTTATGTTTAAGTAAAATGGAAAAATGTATATCGTAATTATTTTAGATAGGCCTACCCCGTGCTGATTACCGGACGTTGCCCGGGATCTTCTTATCCCGATCTTCTTGGTATCAATGAAAAAAAAAGTTATTGTGAGTTATCTGTAAAAGACAAACATACGGTCTTGCGGGCTTTTTTGTAGAGTTTTTTAATAGATAGGCCTATTCAATTTTGTGTGCATTAATCTTGTGTAGGCTGTTAGTTATGGTTTAGGCAGCGTAAGCTATTTAAGCGTCCAAAAAGCTACTTTGTTTCGTGTTTTTCACTACAAATAGTGATTTTTTAGGGGCACGCCGTAGCGTAGTGGTTAAGGCACTGCGCTACAAGTCGGAAGGTCAAGGGTTCAAGTCCCGGTGGGGGTCAGGATTTTTAAACTGACCCAAACCTTCTGGCGGAACTGTGGCCCTGGGGTCAACTCAGTCTCTAGCGGAAATGAGTACCAGACGCTTGTTCTGGGAGTAAAGGCGGCCGTCACGCAGGGCTGACAACCCGGCTGACATCAAGTGTCGATTGTCCAGAAAAAGTGGGAGCCTTAACTTCCCACTACCCGAAGGGCCTCCTGAGGTCTGTAGTTCGATTACTTTACTCTACTTTTTAGTGATATCTAAGCGTGTAGGAGTTGAGGATCACAACTCTTGTATAGCCTATGTTCATCCCGGGAATCTCCTGAACATTTTGCAAAAAGTCCATCACAATCGGATGAACGATATGGCAGCACATCAAATACAAACAAACAAACAAACAAACATTCATTTTTATATATTAGATAATATCCTAGTCCATTGTTTGACTCGCACCTCTGAAAGGAACCAATAGAAACGTGAGTTGTCTTTGTAAAGAGAACAACCTGTCCATGATGATGCTATGCATTACGCTATATAGAGAGCATCTTACAGCAATTTCCTGTGACATAATTGTCAGTGTGAGAAAACGAGTTCATCCCACAACTTGCTGTTACCTACAAATAGGGGCACTACACTTTGTAACGCCTACTTTCGTGACGCTCAATTAATGATCTCACAATTCCTACAACTCATTTTCCTTGCTTTTTCTGAGAGGCAATCATTCTCCATGCTAGTTTTTCATTCCAATTTTTTAAAATGTTTACATTATTTTAATTTTAATGAGTGTTATTGATTATTACTATATGTAGAAACCAGAACGATGATTGAAATATTACGTTTTCAGGCATAAATCTACAAAGAGTGGAAACATTTACCTATTTTGAATGGTGATAAAAATGCAAATGGGAAAATACAGACTGAAATCGGTAAAAAATAGAGAAAAGTTAAAAGTCTATACAGTAATTTAACTAAACAATTAGGCTTATCTGGAATAAAGATATACCCACCAAGAGTAAAATTGCAATGTATAAAATTTATTTCAAACCAGTTCTAACATATGCAACTGAGACTTGCACATATACAAAGAAGGAATTGAGGAGAATCCAACCTACAGAAATAAATTCTTACGTGGAATGGTACATAAAACAAGAAGAGATGGTAATAAGAAATGACAAAATTAGGGAGATATTAAGTGTAGAAAAATTAACAACAGACATACAAGAAAGTAGAATAAAATTGTTTGGACATTTAAAAATAATGGAAAGAAAGACTACCACAAAGAATGTTAAATCTCAAGAAACAAGGAAAACGACCACGAGAAAGATGGATTAACCAAGTGAAGAAAAGTCTACAAGAGAAAGGATAAGACTGGGAAGAAGTAAAAAGAAGCAAAGCATGGGAAGATAGAGATGGTTGGAGGCATATTTGGAATCGATCTTCCGAAAGGAGACACGATAATAGGATGAGGATTATGGATTATTCAATGCTTAAGATATTCCATATTTTGCTGAAAAATGTCTCTTCAATATAAAGATCAACTAATTTATTCCATATTTTGCTGAAAAATGTCTCTTCAATATAAAGATCAACTAATTTATTCCATATTTTGCTGAAAAATTTCTCTTCAATATAAAGATCAACTAATTTATTCCATATTTTGCTGAAAAATGTCTCTTCAATATAAAGATCAACTAATTTATTCCATATTTTGCTGAAAAATGTCTCTTCAATATAAAGATCAACTAATTTATCAACTAATTTAATCCATATTTTACTGAAAAATGTCTCTTCAATATAAAGATCAACTAATTTATTCCATATTTTGCTGAAAAATGTCTCTTCAATATAAAGATCAACTAATTTATTCCATATTTTGCTGAAAAATGTCTCTTCAATATAAAGATCAACTAATTTATTCCATATTTTGCTGAAAAATGTCTCTTCAATATAAAGATCAACTAATTTATTCCATATTTTGCTGAAAAATGTCTCTTCAATATAAAGATCAACTAATTTATTAGACTGCAATTAACAAGCATATATTTACAGGAAAGATTATTTTAAGACAAAACAATTATATGTAATTAATTAATTTGGTGTTTACTTGATAGAAATCTACGATGCATTTAATAAATAAAACTATGAAAGTTGTTTCTGATTTTCATAAATATTAAATATTTAAATAAATTTTATTTAACATTCCTAACATCTGTTCCAGTACATTGTATCTTTATCAGGCGAATGTCTTTCTTTTAAATTTGAAGCTGTGTTATTATAACAAAATTAGAGTTAATTCATATATATAAGATATGGAGTAGAACTTTGGCTATTATAAATAAAAAGAAGTAAGTATATTCTGGCAACGGAAATGGATTTTATACGAACGGCAACAAGATTTTCAAGAAGAGAAAAAATTAGCAACTCAGTTATAAGGGACAAAATGAAGATTGAAGACACTATTTTAGATTAGCCTATATTAAAACTCAGCAATTAAGATGGTATGGGCATGTCCAGCGAATGAAAGAGGATCGGATACCAAAATACAGCAACAGAAGAAACACCTTCAGCCATTTTGTTGCATCAGAATAGACTTCAGCATGACTCAAATGCATCATCCATATGTAATAAACTATTTTAAGTTGTAATTATAGATTAGGTATGTTTTAGAAGAGTTTATATGTTTTGTATATTATTATTTTCATTCACGAAGAATAGCAAGTATATTCAGAGGACATATTTTAATTTAATGAAGGTAACTACTTTTTCGGTACTTTTGACGAGCATCACTTTAACAGCGGATATCCTTTAGTTGCTGGCCTGTATTTATATTGAACTCCTGCTTTTTTTACACTGATTTTCCTTCTTGTTTTGTCTTTTTGTTAGCACTCTTTTATTCTCACATATAGACACAAAGACAGAACACACACCCAGACCCAAGGAGGAGATTTAAAATCCCCTACCCCGCCGGGAATCGAACTGGGGTCGCCGGAGTGGAAGGTAGGGACTCTACCGACTAAGCCACGGCGGCGGACAGCTGGTTAAATCAGGGACAAGTCCCGGCCAATGTTGTATAAAGTAAATGAATAAATATACTATTCGCTGTATGACAACAGCATTCGTACTGGACATATGCAGTTTTTGTGTTACTTTATTTATAGCTTGTGTTAAATAACATTTAATTGAGCTTACAAGTCTATAGTGAAGCCAGTTTCATTAAATTTTAATGTCTCACCGTACAGTAAGCTGCCATGTAGATGTAGGAAAACAATTTGTTTATGCAATTTATTACTGCAATATAATACTCAAATATGCTCATCGTGACTTGAGCATATTTCTGAATCGTCATCGTGCACTTGCAGAACATATAAATTGAGAGCAAATATTATCTCTCTCACGTCAAATGTTTATTAAGAGTCTGGAATGTCAGCAGGTATTTTACAGCGAGTTACAATCATTTCTCACTTTGCATCGCATATTAAACTATAACAACTCTGAATTATTATACTATATTTTTTATTATATATAACTTTTCAAACTAAATATGTGGTCACAGGTAGAAATTCAGTATATAATGGAAATGGACAGCTAATGACAAATGAGGGAAATTTTGAGGAAGTGGCTGAATTCAAATACCTAGGAACAATAATCACAAATAGGAATGAGACGCACAAAGAAATTAAACATAGGCTCAATTCTGGAAATGCGTGCTATTATGCATTGCAGAGACTTTTGATGTCCCAACTCCTTTCAAAAAACGTTAAACTGAAAATATATAAAACTATTATTCTACCAGTTATATTATATGGGTGCGAAACATGGACTCTTACTTTAAGGGAGGAAAGGAGATTACGAGTATTTGAGAATAAAGTTCTTAGGAAAATTTTTGGACCAAAGAGAGATGAACAGACAGGTGAATGGAGAAGACTACATAACAATGAACTACATGGTCTTTATAGGAAGCCAGATATAATAATAACAGTTAAGTCTCGTAGACTGCGATGGGCAGGACATGTTGCACGTATGGGGAATGAAAGACGTGCATGGAAACTTCTTGTAGGAAAGCCAGAGGGAAAGCGCCCAGTTGGTAGACCAAGAATGAGGTGGGAAAACAACATTAACTATGATTTGAGGGAAGTAGATTATACAGGGAATGATTGGAAAGCATTAGCTCAGGATAGGGATGTATGGAGAGCTTATGTCCGTGCGGCCATGAACCTACGGGTTCGATAGTGCCAGTGAGTAAGTAAGTAAGTAAGTAAGTAAGTAAGTATATATAACTTTTCTCATTAGAGGATTGCCTCAAGGACAAAGTGATACAGACAATTAATTTTTTGAATTTATGAAATACATTTTGTAAATATATTAAAGAAATTCAAATGGTAGGCCTAATTGAAGTATACATACTACAAAGTAGAAATTTTGTAAAAATGGTTTCTTAAAATTGAAATTGATCCTCTAATGGCAGGGATGCCAATTTTAGAAAGATACACCCTGTCGAAATCTAAGGAATTCCAAAATTTGGCTAGGAATCCTGGTATAGTACCTCTTGCCCCGATCATCAATCCTGTGACAGTTATACTATCTAATTGGTATTTATCTTTGTAATAGTCAATTGTTGGCTCATATATGGCCTTCGTTTCAGAGTCAACTTCCTCAGGTTGGCCACTATGAGTCTCAAAACGGATTGTGGGATCTAATATCATACCAATTTTAGAGGATGGTCTAAATGCAATAATATCTATTCGTCTGTTACTTCCATTAGTGGCCACACCATGAACTTCCTCATAAACTTTGTATCCAAAATCTCGCAAGGCTTCTGCCATCACATTCCGAATAGTGTGGTGCCGAATGTTTCTCAGTGATTCTCCAAACGGACAGGCCCCAAGGACGGGTGCAAGGGTTTCGTGCTCTCTGCGACAACGTCTACACAGGGTATCGTCCCTAGACCTGCCCGGCAAAGAACTCACCGCCGATATATTGGCTTGCATTTTTATCTGGTGAGGTAAATTTTGAACTCTATATTTAAGTGCTGCATCAGGTGCAACTCTGTTCTTATTTAGTTTCAACAACATCGACAATAATAATAATAATAATAATAATAATAATAATAATAATAATAATAATCCGGTATCATGGCACCTGCCGCCGTCTTCCGGAAACCGAACGCAATTCCTCTCTGTGCTCTGTGAATAATAATAATAATAATAATAATAATAATAATAATAATAATAATAATAATAATAATAATAATAATAAATAATAATAATAATAATAATGATAATGATAATGATGATAATAATAATAACAAACATAAACAAATTAATAAACATAAAATCCATCCATCCATAGTAATTCTGCCCGAAGGCAGGTCCTTCACTGCAATCATAGCATTTTCACGCTATGCTTTGCAGCTTTACTAGGGAATTTTAGGTGTGGTAGCTTCCCGTTGCTTTCCACACCGGTCAAGGATGATGATGGCGATGATGATAATGATAAGGATGTTGATGATGGCCGTATGATTTCGGGGACTGTTTGGGCCTTTAAGTTTTCCTGATATTTGTCTTACAGGTGAGGAAAACCCCCGATAAAAACATCACCCAGAAAAACTGCCCCGACCGGGGATCGAACCCGGGCCCGCTGCGTGACAAGGCAGCACGCTATCTCGAGGCCAGAGCGATGGACAAACATAAAATAATAATAATAATTAGAAATATAATGGAAGCAGTAGAAAGCATAATTGAAAGAATTGAGGGGAAGGAATTAAAGTGGTTAGGACATGTTTTAAGAATGGAAGATGAGCGATGGCCGAAGCAAATATATCAATGGCATCCGACCAGAAAGAAGAAAAGAGCGAGACCAAAGTTAACAAGGAAGGAAAAGATGACAGTAATGCAAGCAAGAAGGATAAGCATTGAAGATGCCCAAGATCGTAGACTTTGGAGAATTGGCACGGGAAGACGGCAGCAGCTGTAAAAACCCGAAGATAGATAAAAATAATAATACCAATAACAATAATAATAATAATAATAATAATAATAATAATAATAATAATAATAATAATAATATATAAATCTATTTATTAAGAGGAAATACAAGATTTAAATTAAAATTCTTTATGTCTCACCTCATATCCAGTCTTCCAATTATACCGGTTTCAGAACCTATGTGGTTTCAACTTCAGTAATATTTTCAATATGAATTTCGAAATTCCCGGGGAATTTTAATTAATTCGGAGGTTCATCGGTCCACCAACAGAGGGAGTCAGCAGCACTTCTCCTAAATGACATTTCACTAGTCGAAATATAACTGAAGATGAAACCACATAGGTTTTGAAACCGGTATAATAAGAAAGACTGCGTATTAGGTGAAGTATAAAGAATTTTATTTTAAATCATAAATTAAACCTCATAGTGATTTTTCCTGTAGAGTTTCAAAGAGGAAATATACTGACAATTCAGTTCTTACCAATTATGGAGAGTTACAGTAAATACCAATATACTGTTTTATGCGAGTACGTAATGCATCTGACGTAGACAACTATCTTGTTTAAGAAAAATTGGCCGGGAGGGACTTTAAGCCGTGGGTCCCCGAGTCTGAAAATTTTCAGGCTCGTAAAAGAAGCCTGAAGCAAAATTTACGGACATAAACGTCCTAATAATACTTAGTTGCCAGTTAGATGTCTCATTGGGTCGGTGTGTTGGCCGCATGTCATCCATGACATCTATGAGCTAATAAGGTAACTAAAAAATTTACTTCTTATTCTTCTTCCTTTCATGTGATAGAATTAGGGGTCTGTTACGGTCTCAATCCAACGTTTGAATGGTGTGCCCAATAATATATTGCCTGGTGGCTGGATGATTTAAGATTTGACGCCGTATTCTTGTTCAGCTCATTCTTCTTACGAGAAATTTCCAAGTTGTTTCTGTATTTTTGTACATATTCTTTCTTTTAAATTTGAAGCTGTGTTATTATAACAAAACTAGAGTTAATTTATATATATATATATATATATATATAACATATGGAGTAGAATTAAAATTTATGAGAACCGCAGTAAATTTTTATACAAAGTAACAGTGATAATAATAATAATAATAATAATAATAATAACAATAATAAAACATTTAATGATGTAAGTACTTATCTTGCACTATTGGGCGATAGCGAGGATATACTAAAGGCTAACACGCACAAATTATTGAGTAATACTAACTGGAAGTAATTATCATAAGTAATGCCACGAGTGATTTCCAAATTATCGATAAATTCACGACTCACGAAGTGAGGAGTGAATTTATCTAGAGAATTTGGAAATAAAGAGTGGCATTTGTTAGGACTATTTAACGAATAAAATTAAGCTGTTTACTCACAAATCATTATTTAACTATAGTTATTTTAAAATATTTATATATTTAATGTAAACGGCGATGTTTGAAAACAAATGAGAAACGATAGGTACGCTTCTACTGCTTCTTTTGTTTATCACTGCAACCAGATCATACTATTTATTGCCAAAGGAACGCAATATTGTAAGGAGGAGCTTTCTTTAATATGGTAATTATAACACTGATAAATATTTGGTGAAACACGACTCTGATTGGTTGTAAAACAGAAATCATTGAAACGTGATTGGTCATTGACTCCCATTTGGGGCATGAGTTAAATAGTCAATAAAATTAAATATATGGTCACACATAGAAATACATTATATAATGGAAATGGACAGCTAATGACAAATGAGGGAAATTTTGAGGAAGTGGCTGAATTCAAATACCTAGGAACAATAATCACAAATAGGAATGAGATGCACAAAGAAATTAAACATAGGCTCAATTCTGGAAATGCGTGCTATTATGCATTACAGAGACTCTTGACTTCCCAACTCCTTTCAAAAAACGTTAAACTGAAAATATATAAAACTATTATTCTACCAGTTATATTATGTGGGTGCGAAACATGGACTCTTACTTTAAGGGAGGAAAGGAGATTACAAGTATTTGAGAATAAAGTTCTTAGGAAAATTTTTGGACCAAGGAGAGATGAAAAGACAGATGAATGGAGAAGACTATACATAACAATGAACTACATGGTCTTTATAGGAAGCCAGATATAATAAGAACAGTAAAGTCTCGTAGACTGCGATGGGCAGGACATGTGGGACGTATGGGGTATGAAAACGTGCGTGGAAGCTTCTTGTAGGAAAACCAGAAGGAAAACGCCCCGTCGGTAGACCAAGAATGAGGTGGGAGAATAATATTAACTATGATCTGATGGAAGTAGATTATAAAGGGAATGATTTGAAAGCATTAGTTCAGGATAGGGATGTATGGAGAGCTTATGTCTGCGCGGTTATGAATCTACGGGTTCGATAGTGCCAGTGTGTAGGTAAGTAAGTAATTCTTTGAAATTCTTGGTATAGTAATTGCTTACAAAGAAGAGGCAGGCAATGGCTCAGCAATGGGTTACTCTATTATAGATAGATAGATCATGAAAACAAAAGTACATGTCGGCAATGTGTTATGAAAGGAAAAATGTATTGAATTATTTGTTCGTGACTGTAACTTATGACGAAATTATCCCGACCTTGAGGTAAGAACGAAGGTTGTCAGGACAATACAAATCACAGGTGGTTCTCACACGCAGTTTTTTCAATGCCTGTTACAGTGCTTGCAGGATTGGCCAAATTCCTTGCACTCTATGGAAACATAATTGTATTTGAATATACATAAAAACTTTCATTTGTTCAGAAATTATTGGACGAATTCGATAACTGGGGCTTGAAATTAAATTTAGAAAAAAACATTTTATATGGGATGTGGAGTCGAAAACGAAGATTTGATATTAGAAGATGAAAAGGGGTATATTAGATGATGTGAAGAATTTGAATACCTGGGAGTAAAATTAGATAAAGAGGAAAAACAAGAAAGTGATATTAAGAACAGAATAAATAAAGGTAGAGCAATAACAGCAATGATGAATGGAGTCTTATGGAACAGACATATAACCAGGAAAAATAAGTTACAAATATATAATTCAATAGTGAGAAGTACTGTCACATATGGAGCTGAAGTTTTGGAAATTCAACAAAAACTTAGAACAAAAACTTATGTCGATGGAAATGGATTTCTAGAGGAGAGCAGCAAGATGTTCAAAATTAGACAAAATAAGAAATACTGTCATAAGAGAAAAAATGAATATTGGTTATTCAATAGTAGATTATATACGGTATAAGCATTAAATTGGTATGGGCACGTACGACGAATGCAAGAAGAAGGATTACCCAGGAAAACATTGCAATGGTGTCCACCTGGAAGAAGGAGGAGAGGAAGACCTCGAAACTCGTGGATGCATGAAATAACTGGAATGAGAGCAAGAGGACTGGAGGACATGGATTGGATGGAGAGTGACGAGTGAGGAAAAAATAAAACTTTAGGCACAGAAAGATGTGTAAACATTAAAATTCTGTATACTAGGTCCGTGGATAATTTTGATTCACAATTGGAACCGGTAGGTGGCGCTGCGATCGGGTAATACGATTTTTTTATGTCACATGTATACTGATCTGCATTACCGACATATTCCGCGCGATACTATATGACATAATTATATACGTTTCTTGAGCCACAATAGACGGCAGTGAGGAAATTTCTTGCTAACTTATTAAAAAAATCAAAACTTTCATATTACTAATTAAAATGTTAAATTTACGCCAAAGTATTTCATAATATACGGGATAATGTATTTAATTTTCATATTATAGATGTACAAATAAAACAACAAATCTGATTTTATAAAAAAACTGACACTGAGTTAATATTTGAGGTAGTCATATGCACTCGGTGAATTCGAGTTCAAATGATGGCGCCGATAACTAACTTGGATTTCTGTGGATTTCTTCAGTCGGGTATTTTTCTATCATGAATTATTTCTGCATTAATCATCATTTAATAATTAATAAAGTTTAAAATTAATTCCATTTGAAAAAAAAAAAGGACGATGCTCGAATTACAGGATCCTGGACGTGATAAGATCGAAGATGCTAATGCATCTGAACTTAAATTGAAACAAAAACTATATTTGATTTTACATGTAATTTATACAATTGTAACAATTTAAAAAAAATTCTAATTATGAAATTATAACAATTTTAAAAATATTGTAAGGTGAAGATTGTAATTGGGATAAGAAATTTCAATAATTTTATGATTCAAAATATGTAATTTTTCCTTGCTTTTTAATTTAAGAAGTCCGTTAGAATTATAACTGATTATAAAAAAATATCCATTTGGTAATACTGCATAAATGAATTTATGTAATATTCTCTTGTTACTTCTGCTGAAGTTTATGAGTTAATATAAAATTATAGAATATTCACCTGAACGGTCCGTCTCCTCAACTTAATTAATCATTTAACTGTAGCGCTTTCGTGACTTGTCCCTTCATCGGCAGGATTCAAAACTGGTGTTTCACTGAAGATCTGGTAGAGGGGGTTGCATGTATTGGGTTCGTTTTCGTTTATCAGGCTGTCGTTGTTGTGAGCTGGTTTCATCTTATAAAAGTTGTTTATGAGTTAGTTATTTTTTACTAGTAGAGGTTACCAACCTCTAGCCAAACCCCTCTTCCTGGAGGGCAGGGAACTGCAATTTCGGAGTGTTCGTCTCCTAGAGAAGTTGCCTTCACTACGGCTTTGGAGACTGATAAAACGATCACTAAATAAGAAAACAAGAGAGACCCAATTGAAATTTTATAAAACGTTGGCAGTACCGGTACTGCTCTATGGATCAGAAGCCTGGATACATAAAAAACAAGATCTAAGTAGGATAACGGCGGCAGAAATGAAATTTTTGAGATCTGTTAAAGGGTGCACTAAGGAAGACAGAATCAAGAACACATAAATAAGACAGGAACTTGAAATATTTGCAATAACTGATAAAATAGATACATATAGACAAAAATGGAAGCAATACATAGACAGAATGAATGAAGATAGATATCCAAAACAAATAACAAAATATAAACCTAAAGGCACCCGAATGTGAGCAGACCTAGAAAGAGATGGGCTGAAGTCGGAACGGGTCAACAGGCCTAATCCATGAATGCAGATTATGATGATGATGATTCTCTTGTTACATTCATTGTAAATAATATTATAAATTTCCTGTGAATAAAATGAGCACCGAGAGAGTTAGAACAATATGTAGCATTCGAGATGTCCTGGTTCAAATGGCGAAGCTGACTAATCTTTTTTTTTTTTCGTCAAGGGAAATGCTGGGTTGTAATTAATGTCATGGCATCGTTAATAAAGTAGGCACGATATGACCTTACATATTAAAGCGTTCATAAATTAGAGTGAAATTAAATATATTGTGTCCTCTCTCATTATTAAACTTATTTTGTATGGTTTTTTGACAAACAAAATGCAACCGTTACGAAACTACTCAAAACATTAAAAGTAAAATGAATCGGCATTCATACTATCTCTCTCTCTCTCTCTCTCTCTCTCTCTCTCTCTCTCTCTCTCTCACACACACACACACACACACACACATATATATATATATATATATATATATATATATATAATGTTATAATTAAATGTTTAACATTGAGCAATGCAAGCTTAATATGATATGATAAGAAAAATAAATGCCTGGTCGGGATTCGAACCCGGATCTCTGAGTCTGTACCTCAGCGTGATATCCATTACACCACCAGGCGAATCAAATTCAAACACTTATTTTTCTTATATATGTATTATATTCTCCATTATTACTAGATGTCGCGAGAACTAGGTCTTCACTGCCATCTAGTAGCTGACTATAACAAGTAAGCAAATTAAAGAGAATATTTTTACCTTATAGCAGTGACGCTTTATAGATGTTATAATTAAATGTTTAACATTGAGCAATGCAAGCTTAATATGGTATGATAAGAAAAATAAATGCCTGGACGGGATTCGAACCCGGATCTCTGAGTCTGTACCTCAGCGTGATATCCATTACACCACCAGGCGAATCCAATTCAAACACTTATTTTTCTTATATATGTATTATATTCTCCATTATTACTAGATGTCGCGAGAACTCGGTCTTCACTGCCATCTAGTAGCTGACTATAACAAGTAAGCAAATTAAAGAGAATATTTTTACCTTATAGCAGTGACGCTTTATAGATGTTATAATTAAATGTTTAACATTGAGCAATGCAAGCTTAATATGGTATGATAAGAAAAATAAATGCCTGGACGGGATTCGAACCCGGATCTCTTGAGTCTGTACCTCAGCGTGATATCCATTACACCACCAGGCGAATCCAATTCAAACACTTATTTTTCTTATATATGTATTATATTCTCCATATTACTAGATGTCGCGAGAACTCGGTCTTCACTGCCATCTAGTAGCTGACTATAACAGTAAGCAAATAAAGAGAATATTTTTACCTTATAGCAGGTGACGCTTTATAGATGTTATTAATTAAATGTTTAACATTGAGCAATGCAAGCTTAATATGGTATGATAAGAAAATAAATGCCTGGACGGGATTCGAACCGGATATCTGAGTCTGTACCTCAGCGTGATATCCATTACATTATCCCGTCCAGGCATTTATTTTCTTATCATACCATATTAAGCTTGCATTGCTCAATGTTAAGCATTTAATTATAACATCTATAAAAGCGTCACTGCTATAAGGTAAAAATATTCTCTTTAATTTGCTTACTTGTTATAGTCAGCTACTAGATGGCAATAAAGACCGAGTTCTCGCGACATCTAGTAATAATGGAGAATATAATACATATATAAGAAAAATAAGTGTTTGAATTGGATTCGCCGGTAGTGTAATGGATATCACGCTGAGGTACAGACTCAGAGATCCGGGTTCGAATCCCGTCCAGGCATTTATTTTTCTTATCATACCATATATATATATGTATATATGACATGATAAGAAAAACAAATGCCTGGACGGGATTTGAACCCGGACCTCTGATTTGGTACCCCAGCGTGCTCCATTGCACCACTGGGCAAATCCAATACAAACAGTTATCTTTCTTATGTATGTTGTATGTATAATATATATATATATATATATATATATATACTCCATTATTACTAGAAGTAGCGAGAACTCGATCTTCACTGCCATCTAGTAGCTAACTATAACAAGTAAGCAAATTAAAGAGAATATTTTTACTTTATAGCAGTGACGCTTTATCGATGTTGTAATTAAATTTTTGACATTGAGCAATTCGAAATTCGATATATTCGATTGGACAAGAATATTTCTAGCACGTGGATCATTATATCAGGCCCCTTCTCTGGCATCTACACTGATTTATTATTTCTGTCAATGTATGAGGTTTATCAAAACATACAATTACAATGTAAATTTACTCTTTTGAATAAGTAATGTATTAATTATTTTTTTAAATAAGAAAAAAAGGGCAACTTTTCTCCTGTAAATTTAAAATGCATTGGGCTCATCACTCACTCTTTTAGTGAGGCACTTCATGTCCTTGTGAGGTCAAAAAAGTATGTATGTGATCTACAGTTTAAAATCTCTCTCCCGACAGGTCATACCATTGTAAGGCCCGGGTGGCGTGTGGCTAATAAGAAAATAAATAATAGTTTTAAAAAACTAAAAGAAACACGCTATATTAGAAAACTAAAAAATGAAAAATAATTTTCATCTCCAACACATATAAAATAAAACTAGTGTTATCAACAAAAAGAACATAATTTTACCATCAAAAGCGTGGGGTGCTCTATATCAATTAATATATTTGATAATAAACGTATATTGGTAAAAGTAAAGTCACTAAGAAGAAAATGTAAAAATCATAAAAAGCACCCCACGCTTTTGATGGTAAAATTATTTTCTTTTTGTTGATAACTCTAGTTTTATTCTATATGTGTTGGAGATGATTTTTTGTTGACCACTTTATTTTATCCCAAGTGTATTGGAAATTAAAATTATTTTTCATTTTTTTGTTTTCTAATAAAGCGTGTTCTTTTAGTTTTTTAAACTATTATTTATTTTTTAGTTTTTAGTTTTAATATTTTACAAAATAAGATAAAAATGTAAATATTTTTAAATTCGATACTATTGTAGTATGAGCTAAAAGTAATACTCTTCTATGAAAAAACCCTCCCAGCCGGATTTGAACCAGCGACATATGGATTACTGAAATTATATACCACTAAAAGTTCACTTCTCTACCAACTGAGCTCTTACAACGATTGACTAAAAACTCGACAAGTCCGCAACCTATTATACCAGTTTTCATTTGTTTGGTTTTCGGATGATTCTGGCCAGAATTTTAGAAACAAAATATGAAATTATTGTATTGTCACGGGTCCTCTACACGTATACAAAGTTTCAAGTCGATCCAATGTTTCTAAGTGGGTGAAAATCGCGTTGAAAGATTCCATTACATTGATACAAAAACACGTTTTTTTGATTTTCTGATGATTATGGCCAGGATTTTAGAAAATAAATATGAAATTATTGTATTGTCACGGGTCCTCTACAAGTATACAAAGTTTCAAGTCGATCCGATGATTTTAAGTGGGTGAAAATCGCGTTGAAAGATTCCATTACATTGATACAAAAACACTTTTTTTGATTTTCTGATGATTATGGCCAGGATTTTAGAAAATAAATATGAAATTATTGTATTGTCACGGGTCCTCTACAAGTATACAAAGTTTCAAGTCGATCCAATGATTTTAAGTGGGTGAAAATCGCGTTGAAAGATTCCGTTACATAGATAGATATATAGATTCAGGTCAAGCTAATATAAAGCGTGTAAAAATAGTTATAAGATGAGAGGTAAAACTGAAATAAAGGAAGAAAGAAAGAAATTTAAAAATAATATTACAAGACAGGAATTATAAGTAATTCTGCCACGAGCAGCAGAACTTGTGCTCAAGCAATTAATTTTATGGTTCCACTTTCTTAATGATTAATACATTTCACGTAGCGGTATGTGAATTCTTTCTTCAATATAATTAAATATACAGTACTTATTTCCAGTCTCAATCTATATCTTAGAAAGCAGTCAAGAAATTATTCCAACACAAGATATCACCAAGATGATAGCGTTTGAAACTCGCATTCGGAATATCTCCAGTTTACATCCTGGCACTGAATAACCTTATGAATTTTCTGTTTTTTCCTCAATCGCCAAAGCAAATCACAGCGATTGATATCAGCGTTAAACATTTCAAAGTTTATTAAATATCCGTTGGCATGGAAGCTTCTTGTAGGAAAGCCAGAGGAAAACGCCCAGTTGGTAGACCAAGAATGATGTGGGGAGAATAATATTAACTATGATTTGAGGGAAGTAGATTATACAGGGAATGATTGGAAAGCATTAGCTCAGGATGAGAGCTTATGTCCGTGCGGCCATGGACCTACGGGTTCGATAGTGCCAGTGAGTAAGTAAGTAAGTAACCGTTGGATTTGTACAAGACATATAGATATATGATCGAATGCCTTTTTTTTAAACTTTTCGACTTAATTCCTGTTGGGGTTGTCTTCGGGCTAAATGTCCGTGGTCTCGTTTTCTTAAAAATCAACGTTTCTTCTACTACTGCGGTAGATATCATCAGGAGATTCTGCGTGCTCTATGAACTCCTAACTCTTCAACTGTTGGGTGCAGACTGTTGAAGAATTAGGAGTTCATAGAGCACGCAGAATCTCCTGAAAATGCCTACTGCAGTAGTAGACGAAACATTTGAGTTTTAAGAAAACCAGACCACGACCATTTATCCCGAAAGACAGACCCAACAGGAATTAAGACACCTGCCGTGAAAGCCTATAATTTTACATTTTCGACTTATTTTAAACTCTTATTTCTTAATGAGGTCCACATCTGTGATCTTGGAATAACGTTGTTGCCTCGAACACAACGGACCCTAGGTCTGATTCCCGGTTGGAGAATTTCCTTGGTGAGTTTTTACATTTTTTTGCCTCCTGTACGACTCCCAATTATTTACCATCTCATTTCCAGTGTCTATCCTCCAAACATAATATAAACACACGATCACAACATAGTATCTTGCTTAATATACCGCAACATAGGACATCCCATCACTCCATGTCATATACTGTCTCAACTTCTCGCTACTGAAATTCCCGAGAAAATTATACTAAGACAATACTTTTAAGAATTTGTATTTTTTATTTTCATTTTTTTTTGTATTTAAAATTACTCATGAAGAAAAAAGTGTAAAAAGTTAACCAGAGTGTCGTTATGTTCTGGAAGACTTGTTTGATTAGTGACATAATATTGATGCACTTAACTTAAGAATAAGCTGGGAAAATAATTTTTGTATGTTCCATATTTTTAAACCAAATTGCAAGGAAATTAATTTTGGGTGCCCTTAATATAACTGAATGAGTCATTTCGAAAAGGGATCATCTACAGCTGATCAAATTTTACAGGGGAGGGAAAAAACTGATTCAGTTTGTCCAGGATAAAGCTATGAATCTGAAATTTCTACTGAATAATTTTCATGCCCATTCACGTTCACTTACCGATTTACATGACTTTCTTGATTATGGTTTTCCCAAAAAAACTAATTACAATTTTCCGGAGATGATCCCTTTTCGAAATGAACGAAGAAACGTTTACAAAATTAAACACATTTATTTGAAAAAAAAATATTATTGCGAAATAACTACATACATGGAATAATACTGTATACATTTTATTACATTTCATCATTAGGAAGTGACTATAAAAAAACATTCGACAATTTTCTTCATTGAACATCTTCGGCGTTCTCTACTACTTCAGCTGTAGTTGTAGGCCTTTTGAATAAATCATCATAAAAATATCGATGGATATCAGGAATGTACTGATGAAGTTTCTTTAACATCATCCATTTGTTTGTGATTGATTGGCACTTTGCTGATGTAGGCAGGGTGTGTTTTCACATCTGGTATTTGCAGTATTTCTGGGGCTTTGGTTTGAGCAAGTTGAACTCTTGTTCCCCGAAGATGGTGTCAATGAATTTCCGGTCGATTACGGTTCTAAGCTTGTCACTATTACAGTCAAATTCGTAAAATATATTTATTGCAAAATGATGTTTTTGTTCTTTTGGAACACTTTTACCCATACTCTGTATACAGAGTGCCTTGAATTAAATAAATAATACATAAATAACGATTGTAGCATGGTTTTAATATTGTTTACTCTGATAACACAGAAAGACTGCAAGAGGATAGATATGCTGAAGTCAAGATCACATTCGTGCGTCTGTCCGTCCGAAAAGGGAACAACTCGGCGAGTTGATCCTTTTTCGAAATGACTACATGAAAGGTAAAGTCAGAAAGTGGTAAAATAAATGTGTATTGGATCATTTCTGACGCGGAATCGATGTAAGGACGTATGTAAACATGGAATAACGAAAAAAGTGAATTTCACAAAAAAATCGTAGATGATCCCTTTTCGAAATGACTGATCAATTATAATATTCATTAGATAAGAACTTCTTCTTCTTCCGAATGCAGTATTGGGTGATGATGTCCGTTCTGCGACTACAAAAACTGATCTTTCCATCGGTTGAAGGGTCTTCCGAAGTCTCTTTTGCCTTTAGGGTTGAGGTGGTAAATCATCTTTGGTAAACGGGAATTTGACATTCTCTGGACGTGTTGGAACCATTTAATCTGATAATTTTGTATATGTTCAACAATTCCCTACTATTCCACTGCATCCTTATCTCATCACTTTTCATTCTATCCCTTAATGTTACTCCAGTTAGTGATCGGAGGAATCTCATTTGTGAACTATTAATGCGGGATTTATCTTTTGCTCGAAGTGTCCAGCATTCACTTCCGTATAGTAGAGCAGGTTTGGCTATGGCATTATGAAATCTCAATTGGATTTCTTTCCTCATTTGTTTTCCAAAATTTCTCCTAATTATACCATTTAATCTGTTATATTTTTCTAAATTTGTTTCCACATCTTTTTGATTATGAAACTGTGATATATTATTACCTAAATAATTAAAATGTGTTACTTGTTCTATCGGTTTTTTATTTATTATTATTTTTACTCTCGAAAGTCCCTTTCCAGTGATTGCCATGGATTTGGTTTTATTTTCAGATATTTTCATGTTGTATTTTTCCAGGGTGTTCTGCAATTTAAACACTGATCTCTGCAAATCATCTTCATTCTCCGCTAGAAGTACTTGATCATCTGCGAAGATTTAGATAAGAACTTTAATCTATAAACATATATTTATCTTAACGCCAGGTCAGCTGAAAGACTATTTCTGTAATAACATAGAAATAAATCGCATTGCTTTTTCAAACAAGTGGGAATGACGTAGCGATGCAGCTGAGCGGATAAGCGGGTTACAGATATCGTGAACAGCGTCCCGAGGCGAGCAATATCGCATTCCCTCAGGATCATGTAGATGGGATTTCATACCGTGCGCTTTACATTTTAACACTTGGAGATATCCTCGGCTTTTTATAGTTCCATCTGTTTAGCAGAGACGGCAGTGGTTCGAAATATCACTCAGCATTGGTTCAAACCTGTGCCGGTTCTCTCAGGGTAGAATATGATAACTCAGGGATGTTTATATTATTTATGTAATTACAAATAACTTTAAACTTATTACTCCAGTTTATTGAATAATTTTGCACTTTTATGTACAGATAATTACAATCGTATTATATCTCGCGCCGTAGCCGAGTGGTTACGGTAGGAAGCCTTGGCGCAGAGCTACGGGACTTGCGCTGGTTCGAGTTTCCATGGGGGAAGAAATTTTCTCATGGTATTTCGGCCAGTATGGGACCGGTGCCCACCCAGCATCGTGAGGCAATTGGGTAGCTACAATAAGTAGCGACTCCAGGTTGAGGAACCAGCTATAACGGCTGGGGGACTCGACATGCTAACCACATGTCACCCCTACACTGGCTGTTGATCATATCTACCTCTGTGATTGACACATGTGGATGTGAAGTGCCAGCAGCCGGCTGGTAAAAGGGCAACCGCTGAAAAGTGGAAAGACCCTCAATCGGAATTATATCTCACTAATATTCGGAGTGGAGTTGGTGAGTTTATTTAAGTCCACGTGTATTTAATATCACTTAAATTCTGAGTTACTAATTATCTTGGATTTTAAAATACTTAAGATTTTAAAATTTACTAAAGGTCGTGGACGGTTGCTGTAGGACTTGTTTCTTGTAGAACGTATGAGTGTGAGTGTATGTGAGAGCGTTTTGTCACGTGTCCTTGCCTTATAAAGGTGATGACTCCTCCCATAAAGTCACCTTCCCCACTCCAAATGCACATATTATTCATTATACCTTAGAGGGGTAGGTACCATTCGTTTGAGGTTCCTATGTTGGTAATAGACTCATGTGCACGTTTGTGCGACTTCCAGTTATTACTATTAATCGTATAATTATAGTTTAGTATTTAGAGTCTATTAATTCTAGCTACAAACTCCATATAATTAATACTTTTAAAATTGATAACGGAACACGTTGAGAACACTTGTAAAATTTAAAATATAAAAATAAATACCTGAGATCTCAGTCTTTCTCAACATTGGATGTGAGATGTGGAGTACATTCGGAGCCTATGCTCCATCATCAGCTTGTATATTGGTACTAGGTGTTCATGCGAATATTGTATTAGCCTACAAGATCTCACATGCAAAGTTGAGGAAGACCAAGATCAACAGTTTTGAAATTCATATTACCGGTTAAAATGCAGAAGATGAAACATTGTTTTTGAAAGGCCTCCGTATTGGAATAACTTGATGAAATTTAATAATTTAGTTGAGGACGACTGACTTACCAGGTGCCAATTTTATATTTAACATCTCAAGACTAAGATCTCAGGTATATATTTTTATATTTTAAATTTTCATACGATTAATGCTAATACATGATTTTCAATTTACCTTATTAATGCCATCAGGTTGTCATTTCGACATTTCTGGTATCCTCTCCTGGCATTGGCGTAAGTCCCACTTCTGAGGTTGGGGCGCCTGGAAGGCGGGGTTATGCTGCTCCTATGATGTGATGGGTGATTATGATGATAGTGGTGCACCAGAGGAGTCCTTAATCTATACTTACTCTAAGGCGCATATGAATGATAATAATAATGATGGCGAGATGATGTGCAGGGACCGTTTGGGCCTTAAAGTATCCTGACATTTGTCTTATAGATGAGGAAAACCCCCGAAAAACTTCACCCAGGAAACTTGTTCCGATCACAGCTGTGGTTTTAGATTCTAATACTTGATATTTTTGCGCGATACTGCGTTTTGTCGTACTTACCAGCAATGGCGACCATTATTGAAAGTTCAACTTCCTACATTTCGGGGTTGCCAACCTAAATAACTATACTGTAATATTACATTTACACCCACGAGCGGGAGGTAAAACCACTGCCCTCTATGTATACTACGTACAATGTATATACAGAAAATATCCGAAATGTAGTGTTAATATACATTATACGAAGCAAATCACTGCATTTTAAATGAACTGAACTTTATTTGAAACAATATAAAACAATAAATACATACTTGCGGCCATGTTATCAATAATTGTTCTCAAGGCCTCCTGTTGTTTCAACTAATAAACATTGCCCACACTGTTAACGTTAGTCAATTGTTTATAATGAACGCAAATATTTCCAACAAAGATGTTATTATTTTACTATTATTTATTATTTTGTAAACACCTAGATGATTAATTGATGAATAAGTGAGAATTTTACGAATTGAAATTTGGTTATATCGCACAAAAAATAATATACAACGCACGTTTGTGAAGTTTTTTACAGAACCTCGGAAATTAAAAACCTCGCTATCGCTCAGTTTTTAAACATTTTTCCTTCATTCAGTAAAAACCACTCCCCAACCTGGAATCGTAATATGCCATTAACATTAAATTTAGCTTAATTATAGTATTTTTGATTGGAAGAACAATTTATTGTTGAACTAGTGGAACAGAATTATAAATGTATTTAATTATTGTCCTCCACTCTATGGCGTGAAACTCCTAGTAGTTCCTTGGATAACCAACTAGCTGCTGGCTTCACAGCCATATGCATCAATCACAAAGTTGGAGACCAAATAGCCAGTGACAAGTATCACCTTGACAGACCGACAACAGATATAAAATTTTCTTCCCAGCCTAAAACCGCTACTTTACGTAGCTACGTAAATTCCTCAAAATCCCTGAGTGGGCACCGCCCCCATACATTGGCCGAAGTTGGATAAGGAAATTTCTTGTTCTTGGGGAGAGAACCAGAAATTTAAGTTTTTATCATTACTATGCAATAAATTAAGATTAGCTACACTTTTTAACAAGGAAAAATACTCGAGTCTTAAATATTGAGATGAATAAAGATACTAATTAAAATCAAATATAAAATCAAACAAAACAAAGACCTATGTAATAAAGCCAAAGAGAAAAAGTGGAATATTTTAGTAAAGAAGCCAGATATTATTCCAGAAATTCCACGTAAAACAGCAGTACAAAAATTTATTCAGACTGCGGAAAAACTCCACTTAACCTAGCGTGAAATAATTTCAAACTCCTATAGAACAACAGTACGCATGCGCCAGAATTTATAGAGCCAGCGATAATCCACAATCGAATCACATATCGATTATCATCCTCGATTACTATCCGTCGCTATGAAATTTAAGTTACCAATATTTGCAATAAATCCCCAAATCTATGTTAAAAAATATACTAATAATATTAAATTTACCAAACGTTTATTAAAAAAGGGTGTACACTAACTTATCACTCCATAATGATGATCCAACCAGCGATAACCCAAAACAGTCATAGAAAAATCATAGGCTAAGTAATATACTCTGTGGAGAAAATAGCAGTTAGCATCACAATATTGTCTAACAGTGTCACATGTTGTGATTTGAGTATTTAAATAAAGACTTTAAAATTGTCAAATAATGTTTGAAAAAGTTTAAAATATTAAATAATGTTAGTAAATACAGAAGAAGAGCTATAGTTTACAGCAATATAATTGAAAATCAAGCGCTAGTAGAAGTGCAGTTGAGCCGAGACTGCTTATAGAATATGAATATTGGCCAAACACTTATTTAAAATAGGAATTTACCGATCCGATTGGAGGGTCTTTCCCTTTTCAAGCGGTTGCCCTTTTACCAGCCGGCTGCTGGCCCTTCACATCCACATGTGTCAATCACAGAGGTAGATGATCAACAGCCAGTGTAGGGGTGACATGTGGTTAGCATGTCGAACCCCCCAACCGTTATAGCTGGTTCCTCAACCTGGAGCCGCTACTTATTGTAGCTACCCAATTGCCTCACGATGCTGGGTAGGCACCGGTCCCATACTGGCCGAAATACCATGAGAAAATTTCTTCCCCCCTGGAGACTCGAACCAGCGCAAGTCCCGTAGCTCTGCGCAAGGCTTCCTACCTTAACCGCTCGGCTACGGCGCGGGACTTAAGATAGGAATTTGCACGAATTAAATCGTCCTCTATGCAACAAAGATAAAGAACATTTACAAACCTGTGAAGTATTGCCTGTTGGATCCACCATAGGGAAATATTGGAGAGCAAGAAAGGTGATGGCTTCATTGCCAACGCTCAGCATTTTATAACAACATATTAAGATCAAAATTAATATTAACTATGAATTTCTTCTTCTTCTTCCTTCCAAGTATTAGGCCAAGGCCTGTTACGATCCTATAGAAAATTTTACCTCCAGCTTCTTCCGAAAATTCTCGTATAAGACTTGAAAGCATAATAATAGTCCCTTCGATGGTTGCTGGCCAAAGGAAGGCAAGACCAGTGATGGGCCTGCCATCTTATAGCCTCTGGTCAGGCTTTTCTGGAGAAGAAAAGAAAATAATGGAAAGAAGAAATGGAGGAAAGGAAAGACTCCCTAGCCCTCGGATGCCCTAATAGCGTCGGGGTCGAAAAAACAAGAGTTAACCAAGAGAGGTTAGATAGTAAAGTTAAAAGAGTGCAAAACACAAGTAAGTGGAAGAAATGTTTTGCTCGGCTTGGGCACCTTGTGGTCGCCATCCACATATCCCCTAGATGAGGACCCCTGAGGGGAACTATGAATTTGAAACAAGAAATAATACTGATATGACTTCGGGCAATCATGAAATCGAAATTCAAGGATAATAATTAAGAAATAAATTAACGACAATAATCTCGATCATCTAGAAATAGATATGCACACTGTGAAAGGTGATGACCAATTGTAAACTAAATTTATTAGATTAGATTAGATTAGATTTATTAAGCCTGGTGGAGTTAAGGCCATGTGGCCATCTCTTCCACTCACCAGGACAAACATATATTACATCAGAATATAACAATCTCAATTAACTCGGCCATCTCTTCCACTCACCAGGACAAACATATATTACATCAGAATATAACAATCTCAATTAACTCTAATATTAAATACTAAATAAAAATTTGATCAAAAAGATAATATCTATTATATTACGATCTATAATGCAACCAGTTAATGTTAGTTAAAATTAAGACTAAAACTAATAATAAAATGTATACAAGCAAGACATATTAAAATGTCCCTGTCTAATGTATATATAAAACAAAGAAAAATAATGAGATATAGAAAACAAATTTTACGTTTATACAATATTTAAAACAAAACAAATGAAAATATGTTAATCTTAATTAAAATAAATAATTAAATTTATTGGGGCACGCCGTAGCGTAGTGGTTAAGGCGCTGAGCTACAAGCCGGAGGGTCAAGGGTTCAAGTCCCGTTGGGGTCAGGATTTTTAAACTGACCCAAACCCTCTGGCGGCACTATGCCCCTGGGGTCGACTCAGCCTCTAACGGAAATGAGTACCAGACGCTTGTTCTGGAGGTAAAGACGGCCGTCACGCAGGGCTGACAACCCGGCTGACATAAAGTGCCGATTGTCTAGAAAAAGTGGGAGCCTTAACCTCCAAGGGCCTCCGGGTCTGTTGTAGGATCACTTTACTTTTACTTTTAATTACATTTATTAATTGTTAAAAGAATACTATCAGTGAGGTGTATAAGTTAGTTTGTTATTAAATAATTCTTTAGTTTGTTTTTGAAGGATGTTATAGTTTGACAGTCTCTGACATAGGGCGGAAGGGAATTCCATGTTTTGGTAAGTGAGATCGTAAAAATAATGAATAATGCACAGTGTGATGAGGAGAGATATAAAGGACTGACAATAATGGTTTTGGTTATGATAAAGAGAATAATGTATAATATAAAATTATAATTAAAATGATGTACCTTATAATGCAGTCTCGAGACTAGTACAATATTTAAAAAATTGTAGGCCTTTCCAGACCTGTTATATCCTCAGCAGAAGGTTGTTTGACTACTGGTTTATTTGTGATGATCTTTTACGTAGGATTGTGTGTACTGGGTGCGTTATCATTTAAAATCAAGCTGTTGTCGATTTCCTTTAAAATCTGTGAATCCGCCAGTATGTTTAATCTTGCTGAATTCCATTTTCTGTATAAAGAAAAAAAATGTCAATAGATAATAACCTAATAATCAATATCCATAAACTTCTTCATTGAGGAAAATATACATTTATAATGCATTCAATTAAAAATAAAATGAATGATTTTTCATTATGTTTGGCTAACTTGACTTACCGTCTACATATTAAAAATATTTAAAATTATATTAAATATGTTATTAAAACTTCTGCTGGTTCTTCCTATGTAAAGGGCCTATTTATTGCAATCTTTACACGTTAGTTTATTTACTCTTTTGTTATTAATAGTATATTATGATGGAGGTTGGGAAGTGGTTTTTTACAGAAGCGAGGAAAATGTTTAAAAAACAGAGCGATAGCGACTCCCCAAAAATTTCGACTCCTCAACAATTTCGACTCCTCAAAAAATTTCGACTCCTCAAAAAATTTCGACTCCTCAAAAAATTTCGACTCCTCAAAAAATTTCGACTCCTCAAAAATTTCGACTCCCCAAAAATTTCGACTCCCCAAAAATTTCGACTCCCCAAAAATTTCGACTCCCCAAAAATTTCGACTCCCCAAAAATTTCGACTCCCCAAAAATTTCGACTCCCCAAAAATTTCGACTCCACAAAAATTTCGACTCCCCAAAAATTTCGACTCCCCAAAAATTTCGACTCCCCAAAAATTTCGACTCCCCAAAAATTTCGACTCCCCAAAAATTTCGACTCCCCAAAAATTTCGACTCCCCAAAAATTTCGACTCCCCAAAAATTTCGACTCCCCAAAAATTTCGACTCCCCAAAAATTTCGACTCCCCAAAAATTTCGACTCCCCAAAAATGTCGACTTCTCAAAAACTTCGACTCCCCAAAAATTTCGACTCCCCAAAAATTTCGACTCCCCAAAAATTTCGACTCCCCAAAAATTTCGACTCCCCAAAAATTTCGACTCCCCAAAAATTTCGACTCCCCAAAAATTTCGACTCCCCAAAAATTTCGACTCCCCAACAATTTCGACTCCCCAACAATTTCGACTCCCCAACAATTTCGACTCCCCAAAATTTAGACTCCCCAAAATTCGACTCCCCAAAAATTTCGACTCCCCAAAAATTTCGACTCCCCAAAAATTTCGACTCCCCAAAAATTTCGACTCCCCAAAAATTTCGACTCCCCAAAAATTTCGACTCCCCAAAAATTTCGACTCCCCAAAAATTTCGACTTCTCAAAAATTCGACTCCCCAAAAATTCGACTCCCCAAAATTTCGACTCCCCAAAAACTTCGACTCCCAAAAATTTCGACTCCTCCAAAAATTTCGACTCCCCAAAAATTTCGACTCCCCAAAAATTTCGACTCCCCAAAAATTTCGACTCCCCAACAATTTCGACTCCCCAACAATTTCGACTCCCCAACAATTTCGACTCCCCAAAAATTTAGACTCCCCAATAATTTCGACTCCCCAAAAATTTCGACTCCCCAAAAATTTCGACTCCCCAAAAATTTCGACTCCCCAAAAATTTCGACTCCCCAAAAATTTCGACTCCCCAAAAATTTCGACTCCCCAAAAATTCGATCGACTCCCAAAAATTTCGACTCCTCAAAAATTTCGACTCCTCAAAAATTTCGACTCCTCAAAAATTTCGACTCCTCAAATATTTCGACTCCTCAAATATTTCGACTATTCAAAAATGTCGACTCTTCAAAATATTTTGACCCTTGAAAAATGTTTGACTTTTGAAAAAAAAAACTGATTCTTGAAAAAAATCGATTCCTGAAACATTTTGACTAGAATTTTTTTTTATTTTGAAAAAATTGACTTGAAGAATGTCGAATTTTGAAAAAAAATGATTCTACTTGATGATTACTACCATGCTCCTACTAACAATATTGATTGTGTTAAAGTCTGGTTTCATGGAGGAGTTAGACTTCTACCATGGCCACCTCAATATCTAGATCTGAGTATTACTGAGTCAATGCGATGCGATTTGGAAATTACATTAGGACAATATCAATCATCATTTATAGAGATCAAGTACATTATCCATGAAGAGTAGCACAAGACGCCCAAATAATGTATTCGTAAGTACCTTGAATGAATTTCATGAACATGTTCAACTATTTTAAAGATTAATGGCTGTCCTATATCACATTGATGAACATTTAAAAGGTGTTTCCATTATTTTATATACCCTCTGTATTTCTTTGTTGCCAAATCATCGCTTTCTGTTCTCCCTGAGGACGAAATACGCAAACGTAGGTAAAATACATACAGTATGTTTAACAAAGAAAATGAATTCCTTTCCAATTTGGTAAATAGTTTCAGAACACCTGAGCACCCAGTACGTTTCTGCTGATCTTGGAATAGCTTATATCTTTATTTCTATTCCATTGAGCCACTTCAACTTTTCTGGTCTTATCGCCTCTATTGTATATTCTACCGGATTGGTCACTGATTCGCGTATTAAATTATATTGTAAATAATACATTTTGTTTATTG
Organism: Diploptera punctata; assembly: GCA_030220185.1. Taxonomy (NCBI): domain Eukaryota; kingdom Metazoa; phylum Arthropoda; class Insecta; order Blattodea; family Blaberidae; genus Diploptera; species Diploptera punctata. The sequence goes on from JASPKZ010007832.1 coordinate 211,032, forward strand.
TAATTTAGTTGTAACATTTTTTGTATTTTTTAACCTGGTTGGATGGTAGATGAGGCCTTAAGGCCTCAAATATACCAGGTAAAATAAAGCTATTATTATTATTATTGCTATTATTATTATTACTATTATTATTATTACTATTATTATTACTATTATTATTATTACTATTATTATTACTACTATTATTATTATTATTGTTATTATTATTATAACTAACTCACTGGCACTATCGAACCCATAGGTTCATGGTCGCGCGAACATAAGCTCTTCATACATCCCTATCCTGAGCTAATGTTTTCCAATCATTCCCTGCATAATCTACTTCCCTCGAGTCATAGTTAATGTTATTCTCCCACCTCATTCTTAGTCTACCAACTGGGCTTTTTCCCTCTGGTTTTCCTAAAAGAACCTTCCATGCAAACCTTTCATTCCCCATTCGTGCCACATGTCCTGCCCATCCCACTCTACGAGACAGTTCTCATTATATCTGGCTTCCTATAAAGACCTTGAAGTTTACTGTTATGTAGTCTTCTCCATTCACCTAACTGTTTATCTATCTTTGGTCCAAAAAATTTCCTTAGAACTTTATTCTCCCTTAAAGTCTTATAGAATTATTTGTTGTCCCCCTATTCGAGGCTATCGTCAAATTATTCTTTACAGTTTACAGATAAAGAAAATTAATATTGTCTTTCAGATTGTTTTTTAAGGAATAATTACTTGGGAAATGAATACCGCAAATATTCCACGAATCACTGGTTTATCCCAGTGAATGCGGTTAAGATAACGGATTTTTTTGTTTTAAACATCAACTCACAAAAGAAAAAATCATAAAACTACAAAAATAAAATGAAAATGTGGCGAAACGGAATTCTTATAAGAGTACAGATCAATTTTGTGAAAATAATTTCAAATTACTTCTTCTTCTTCTTCTTTCCCCACTTATAGGTTTGCCGTGTTCAGTTTCCATTTATTTCTATCATTCCAATCTCCTTATTCTAAATTCCTATCATCCATTATAGTTCTGACATAAGTTTTCCATTTCCATCTTGGTCTGCCACGTTTATTTCATCCAGGGGGTGAATACTGGCATATATGTTTTGTCATCTTTCATCTTCCATTCTCAGTACATGGCCATAACATTTAAGAGTGTGATTTTCAATTCTCTAAACAACAGATGTAGTGACATTAATTGCTCTCCAAAGGAATTAATTTCTTATTTTATCCTGTCTTGTTTTTAGAAAGCTTATTCTAAGATAATCAAATTCAATTGTTCTAATTTTCTTATTTTGTAATTCCGTCAAAGACCAAGTTTCACTTCCACATGACAAAATATTCTGTATTATGTTCTTACAAATTTTCATGTTAGTTTCCTTTGTAATATTTTCATTCCAAATTATTCCATGTAACGTCTTAGTTGCATTTCTTGCAATTGCAATTTTAGTTTGTACATCTCTTTCACAGGTACCTAAACATGTTATACCCTACTTACTGATATTTAATATCATCCTCATACGCTATGGAATGGGTTATAACCACCAACGAGTCTTCTTGTATCTATAGTGACTCCCAGGCAGCACTTTCCTCTATCAATGACAGATTCAACCGTCACCCGATTGCAACCTCCATAAGAACAAAATTAATCCAACATCTTGGACATATTTGCCTAGGCTGGATTAAAGGACATGCTGGAACTACAGGAAATGAACGTGCAGATTTTCTTGTCAAATCAGCTGATAATTCAAATATGGAATACTTTTACTCCTTCTGTCCTTTATCATATATTAGAAGTATTAAAAAACGATCTCTTACAAAATTGGAATGTTGAGTGGTTAAACAGTATTAATGGTGCTTTGACAAGAACATTATTTTTCCCAACTGTTTTTGACCGAATAAAGTGCACATACGTAGAACAAAATTTTGTATTAACACAATTTATGACTGGACACGGTAAATTTGGACATTATATGGAACGATTTAAAATAGCTACAGATACCTGTATTGCAAAACCTCCAAGCCTAACTACGAGGGCGGATCGGAAAGTAACGCACAATAATTTTTTTCTGCCTTGGTATTGCAGCTAGAATGTTGAAATTTCACAGAGATATAGCTTGAAGTTTTCACTACAGATGGTATGTTTTTCTCAGGTGCACCTCTTGCGAGAGAAGCTTGAACTATGCAACAAAGATGGCGCGCATGCTACAGTCGTCCACCTGTGAGGGACGGATCGGATCGGAAAGTAACGCACAATATTTTTTTTTAAAAAAGTTTAATAGTAAAAAAAAGGAAATAAATCACAAATGAACTTACATCTTTTACCTACTTTTCGACATAGTCACCAACTTTCTCAACACATTTTTCCCATCGTGTTACCAGTTTCAATATGCCCTGTTCGTAGAAGTCCGTTTGGTTGGAGTGTAGCCATCTGCGCACTGCTGATGCCTGCTTTGTTTCGGGCGTGTAGTGGTACGCCCACGACTCATCACCTGTGACGATTCCTTCCAGAAAGTCATGTCCTTGTGCGGTGTACCGCGTTAAGTGGTCCAAGCTTGCCATCATTCGCTGGCCCTTGTGGTCGTCTGTCAGGTTCTTAGGCACCCAGCGAGCACTAACTTTACAGAAGACATTGCTACGGTCCATACAATCATCCCCATACACGCCACGCATGTTCCTGTGAATTTCACTGGGTTTATGCCCTTTGGCCCACAAAAATCGAACAACACTTCTCTGTTCCTCACAGGTGGACGACTGTAGCATGCGCGCCATCTTTGTTGCATAGTTCAAGCTTCTCTCGCAAGAGGTGCACCTGAGAAAAAAATACCATCTGTAGTGAAAACTTCAATCTATATCTCTCTGAAATTTCAATATTCTAGCTGCAATACCAAGGCAGAAACAAATTATTATGTGTTACTATCCGATCCGCCCTCGTATCTCACATCTGTTATTTGAGTGTCCCGCATTTGATTCCAAAAGACATGAATTTATTAAAAAATTAAGTTATTGTCATAATAGATTTCAACTGCCTTTGTCAAATATTTTATGTAAGAAGTGTTGCTATAGAAAGCTGTGTGACTTTATCCATCGTATTTTTAAGAGACTTTGAGTTAGTTTTTTCTTGGGGTTCTTAATTGATTAATTTGTTTGTTCATATTACCGCATTATGTAACGACTGGGGGAATTAACTTAGGAAACATAGTAATAAAAACAGTAGCCTTTGCAGATGATCAGATTTTAATAGCAAAAACAGAGGACCAACTACAAAGAATGCTATATAAACTAAATGAAATATAAAAAAAACACAACATGGAGATATCCTCACAAAAACAAAAACAATGACCTTCAAGGGCGCTCATCCAGTTCGGACAAAGATAATATTAGAAAATAAACCAATAGAACAAGTAGTAAGATATATAGGCTATAACTTCCTAGGTTGCGAAATTTCATACACAGCAGAAACAGATATAAATAACAAACTAAATAAGTGTAATTATATAACAGGAACACTAAAAAGAACTTTGAAAAATAATGCCAGGAAAGACTCTACAATGAAATTATACAAGACAATGGCAGTGCCTATTATTACTTATGGGTCTGAAACATGGACAGTGACAACACAACAATCTGCCAAAATACAAGCTGCTGAAATGAGATTCCTCAGACCAATAGCGGGATATCAAAGAATAGACAAAAACATAACACAGAAATAAGACAACTAAAAGTAGAGGAATTAAACACAACAGTAGAGAAATACAGAACAAACTGGAAAGAACACTTGGCAAGGATGACTGAGAATAGAATACCAAAAGCAGCATACAACTATTCACCACGAGGAAGAAGAAGTTTGGAAAGATCAAGGAAAAGATGAAAAGAGCAGCAATTTGGAGCCGGAACAGGCTAGAAAATAAGCCTAAACCGCGAAGAAGAAGAAGAAGAAGATGTAACGCTAAAAATTAACCATACTCTAAATTACTTACTTACTTACTCACTGGCACTATCGAACCAGTGGGTTCATGGCCGCGCGGACATAAGCTCTCCATACATTCCTATCCTGAGCTAATGCTTTCCAATCATAACCTGTATAATCTACTTCCCTCAAATCATAGTTAATGTTGTTCTCCCACCTCATTCTAGGTCTACCAACTGGGCGTTTTCCCTCTGGCTTTCCTACAAGAAGTTTCCATGCACGTCTTTCATTCCCCATACGCGCAACATGTCCTGCCCATCGCAGTCTACGAGACTTAACTGTTCTTATTATATCTGACTTCCTATAAATACCATGTAGTTCATTGTTATGTAGTCTTCTCCATTCACCTGTCTGTTCATCTCTCTTTGGTCCAAAAATTTTCCTAAGAATTTTATTCTCAAATACTCGTAATCTCCTTTCCTCCCTTAAAGTAAGAGTCCATGTTTCGCACCCATATAATATAACTGGTAGAATAATAGTTTTACATATTTTCAGCTTAACATTTTTTGAAAGGAGTTGGGACATCAAAAGTCTCTGCAATGCTGTAAATAATTAATTGTATTGTAACTAAAACCCTAACATACCGGATGGTGAAATAGGGTTCATATTATTGGAGATTCAATAAAAAGATATCATCCTCATAAATTTAATGTAATTAAAAAACAGCTGTAATTCAATATTATTACAAATAAGTTAGATGAATACAAGTAAGTTAGCAATTTAATTCGCCCTAAAAATTTCACGACCCTAGATAAAAAATCTTTCATACTTTCCTTCAACATGAATCAAGCGCAAATTCTGTTTGGTTTAATTCCATAAATAATGAAACTCAATGAGGCATTTTGAGCCTGAAATATGATTTTTCTGTCTTCACAAACAGGTAAAAGAAAAGGGAACTCAATGGTGTACTGTATACCCATATTTGCATGGGAACGGAAAATGACAGAGATTTTTTCCCCTGAAATGTCTGCTCTTGACAAAATGAAAGCAATATCTTCCGGCTATATTCCTTCTCTTTGAGCTCCGTCTTGTCTCTCATATTGAGTTTGCCATTTCTTTTAGTTTCTTTCACATACAGTACACTTACAGCTGTATTTCCGGAGTCACTACTCAGAAGTAATTTTGCCAAATTCCTACCGAACAGAACTGAATACAATTTATATAATTTACACATTTATTTCTATAAAACTGATTCTTAAAGAAAGCCACTTATTTACTCACTCACTGGCACTATCGAACCCGTAGGTTCATGGCCGCGCGGACATAAAGCCACAATCAAATTAATTTGGAGTAGGGTATAATCTGGTCTTTATAGGAAGCCAAATCTAAAGAGAACAGTCCAGTATCGTAGACTGCGATTGGCAGGACATGTGGCACGAATGGGGAATGAAAGACGTGCATGGAAGCTTCTTGTAAGAAAACGAGAGGAAAACCTCCCAGTTGGTAGACCTAGAATGAGGTGGGAGAATACCATTATACATGATTTGAGGAAAGTAGATTATACAGGAAATGTTTGGAAAACATTAGCTTAGGATAGGGACGTATAGAGAGCTTATATCCGCGCAGCCATGAACCTGCGGGTTCGATAGAGCCAGTGAGCTAATTTAGTTAGTAGAGTATAAATATGCAAACATTTTATGCTATCAAATAGAATATTTCACAAAATTTAAACAAGTACGGAAAAATTATGATTGTCTCAAAATATCAATAACTAGCTAACTCACAGGCACTATCGAACCCATGGGTTCATGGCCGAACGGACATAAGCTCTCCATACATCCCTATTCTTGAGCTAATGTTTTCCAATCATCCCCTGTATAAGCCTAATCAACTTCTCTCAAATCATGGTTAACGTTATTCTCCCACCTCATTCTTGGTCTAACAATTGAGCGTTTTCCCTCTGGTTTTCCTACAAGAGGTCCTATGCCCTCTTTTATTCCCCATTTGTGCCACGTGTACTGCCCATCGCAATCTACATGATTTAACTGTTCCTATTATACAGGAGAATGGAGAAGACTACATAACAATAAACTACATAGTCTTTATAATAATAATAATAATAATAATAATAATAATAATAATAATAATAATAATACTTTATTTATTCTGGCAGAGTTAAGGCCATAAGGCCCTCTCTTCCACTCAACCAGCACAAATACAAATAAATATTCGACAAATATAGATATACACTATACTAATTATAAACAGTTAAAGATACAATAAATGTAGCAATGTAAATGTCATGTACAAACAACATTTTATAGGGTAATAACAATAATGATACGGTAATAATAATAATAATAATAATAATAATATAAATATGATACATTATACGGGAAACACCAATTAATATATATATCTTACACTGGATAATAATGAAGTCGAGTTTAGAGCAAATATAAATTTAGATTTCTTTTAAAAGTTGACAATGTCCGGCAGCCCCTTATTTCTTGTGGTAGGGAATTCCAGTTGCGAGAAGTGGAGATGGTATATGACATGGAGTGATGTGATGTCCTATGTTGCGGTATATTAAGTAAGAGACTATGTTGTGATCTTGTGTTTAGGTTATGGTTTGAGGATAGATACTGGAAACGGGATGATAAATAATTGGGAATCGAGGTATGTAGGAAGCCAGATATAATAAGAACAGTTAAGTCTCGTAGACTGCGTTGGGCAGGACATGTTGCACGTATGGGGAATGAAAGACTTGCATGGAAGGTTCTTGTAGGAAAGCCAGAGGGAAAACGCCCAGTTGGTAGACCAAGAATGAGGTGGGAGAATAACATTAACTATGATTTGAGGGAAGTAGATTATACAGGCAATGATTGGAAAGTATTAGCTCAGGATAGGGATGTATGGAGAGCGTATGTCCGCGCGGCCATGAACCTACGGGTTCGATAGTGCCAGTGAGTAAGTAAGTATTAGGCTATATGTATCTCTTTCCTACAAATAGGCTATGATGTAGCTCAGTGTTAAGTACTCTTCTCCATTCCCCCATCTGTCCATTTTTCTCTTTGGATCAAACATTTTCCTAATTAACTGTATTCTCAAATAATTGTCTTTTCTTTTCTCCTCCCTTAAGGTAAGAGTTAATGTTTCGCATCCATGCAATACAATGGAAGGATAAAAAAAATAGCTTTATTTTACTTGACAGAGTTAAGGCCTTAAGGTCTTGTCTACCGCTCAACCAGGTTTTAATAAATACAGAAAAATAGTGTTACATCTAAATTACAATAAACATAAAACCATTACATGTTATATGTACAATACAGTTATCATTTATACTGTATTATGATTCACTATAGATTTAACGAATTAAATATAATATGAACAAGATATAAAAAACGAGAAAAAATATTAATGGCAGTAGAGCCTACTGAGAAATTTTGGTTAGTGCTATTCTCCCGTCTCATTCTTGGCCTACCAACTGGGTGTTTTCCCTCTGGTTTTCCTTCAATAAGTTTACATGCACCTTTTCCATTCCCCATCTGTGCCACATGTACTGCCCATCACAGTTTACGAGACATAACTGTTTTCATTATTCAGTATCTGGCTTCCCATAAAGACCACGTAGTTCACTGTTATGTAGTCTTCTCCATTCACGTGTGTGTTCATCTCTCTTTGATCCAAATTTTTTCCTAAGAACTTTATTCTCAAATACTAGTAATTTCCTTTCCTCCCTTAAAGTAAGAGTCCATGTTTCGCACCCATATAATATAACTGGTAGAATAATAGTTTTATACATTTTCAGTTTACCGTTTTTTTGAAAGGAGTTGGGACATCAAAAGTCTCTGCAATGCATAATAGCACGCATTTTCAGAATTGAGCCTATGTTTAATTTCTTTGTGCATCTCATTCCTATTTGTGATTATTGATCCTAGGTATTTGAATTCAGCCACTTCCTCAAAATTTCCCTCATTTGTTATTAGCTGTCCATTTCCATTATAAAATGTATTTCTATGTGTGACCATATATTTAGTTTTATTGATATTTACTTCCAGTCCCAATTTCTTAATGTTACTCAATAGTGTGTGCGTGTTGGCCTTTAGTATCTCCTCACTGTCGCCCAATAGTACTATATCATCAGCATAAACTAACAGCTTATTAATACCATTGAGTTGTAAGCCTTCCTCATCCTCTAAAGATTTAATGGCATGCTCTAGTACAAGATTAAATAGTTATAAAGTTTTCTCCATTCGCCTGTCCGTTCAATTCTCTTTGCTCCAAAAATGTTCATAAGTAATGCCACGAGTGATTTCCAAATTATCGATAAATTCACGACTCACGAAGTGAGGAGTGAATTTATCTAGTGAATTTGGAAATCAAGAGTGGCATTTGTTAGGACTATTTAACGAATAAAATTAAGCTGTTTACTCACAAATCATTGTTTAACTATAGTTATTTTTAAATATTTATATATTTAATGTAAACGGCGATGTTTGAAAACAAATGAGAAATGTGAGGTTATGTTCATTCACTGCTGCTTGATCATATTATTTATTGCCAAATAAGATCGCAATATTGTAAGAGTGCACCCAAGTGGAGAAATAATGAAACACATCAAACTATATATCATAATCAACATTACGGGTTATTCATTTATTATTTTAGTAAACAACTCAGTAAAATCAAGGAATCTTTTCATTATTTGCTATATTCAATGTATTTGTTGGAGAAAAATAATGCTTTGACCTGTTCAGAACATTTAAGAGGAGAAGCTTTCTTTATCACAAAAGCAGGAGCTGATAAAGAAAAATCGATAAAGAGCGAGGTGAAGCACGTCTGGCATTGGTTGTAAAACAACATTCATTGAAACGTGATTGGTCATTGACTAGCATTTGTGGTATGAGTCAAATAGTCCTAATAAATTTATTCTAAAACACTCTTAATTTTTTCTCCTCCCTTAGAGTTTTGCATTCATATAAGTGGGAGGATGAAAAAGAAATTAGAGCCTTAGTGAGAATTGATAGTTTCCTTACTACAGAAAGGAGTATTAATAGTTGTTTTAGGAATTACATTGGGAGCAATACCACGTGCAGGTGGAGGGGAAATGTTCACAATCCGACACGTAGTGTAATAGGTTCCGCTCAGGTGGTCTGATAACAGCCTGGCTAAATGTTTGCAGACTTAAGAGAAGGGCTTCCAATTGCATCCTGTTAATAATATACTGTTGTATGCTCATCTTCAGACATCCTGCTATTGTAATCTTACTAAATTACACAAACAAACGGGTTCGCTAAACAACAGCATATAAACTTCTGGGAACTCTTAACTGTAGCTTGTAAATTGGACCACATAATATCTCCTACGTTTGTATTTATATTATTTTTATTTAATATCACAACATAGTCTCTTGCTTAATATACCGCAACATAGGACATCACATCACTCCATGTCATATACCACCTTCACTTCTCGCAACTGGAATTCCCTACCACAAGAAATAAGGGGCTGCCGGACATTGGCATCTTTTAAACTAACTAACTAACTAACTCACTGGCACTATCGAACCCGAAGGTTCATGGCCGCGCGGACATAAGCTCTCCATACATCCCTATCCTGAGCTAATGCTTTCCAATCATTCCCTGTATAATCTACTTCCCTCAAATCATAGTTAATGTTGTTCTCCCACCTCATTCTTGGTCTACCAACTGGGCGTTTTCCCTCTGGCTTTCCTACAAGAAGTTTCCATGCACGTCTTTCATTCCCCATACGCGCAACATGTCCTGCCCATCGCAGTCTACGAGACTTAACTGTTCTTATTATATCTGGCTTCCTATAAAGACCATGTAGTTCATTTATTGTTATGTAGTCTACTCCATTCACCTGTCTGTTCATCTCTCTTTGATCCAAAAATTTTCCTAAGAACTTTATTCTCAAATACTCGTAATCTCCTTTCCTCCCTTAAAGTAAGAGTCCAGGTTTCGCATCCATATAATATAACTGGTAGAATAATAGTTTTATATATTTTCAGCTTAACGTTTTTTGAAAGGAGTTGGGACATCAAAAGTCTCTGCAATCCATAATAGCATGCATTTCCAGAATTGAGCCTATGTTTAATTTCTTTTTGCATCTCATTCCTATTTGTGATTATTGTTCCTAGGTATTTGAATTCAGCCACTTCCTCAAAATTTCCCTCATTTGTCATTAGCTGTCCACTTCCATTATATACTGAATTTCTACGTGTGACCATATATTTAGTTTTACTGATATTTATTTCCAGTCCTAATTTCTTAGTGTTACTCAATAGTGTGTGCGTGTTGGCCTTTAGTATCTCCTCGCTATCGGCCAGTAGTACTACATCATCAGCATAAACTAACAGCTTATTAATACCATTGAGTTTGTAAGCCTTCCTCATTCTCTAAAGATTTAATGGCATGCTCTAGTACAAAATTAAATAGTAAAGGAGATAGTGCATCTCCTTGCTTCAACCCATTCTGGATTTCAAAAGTGTCTGAAAACTGTTTGCCTACACGCACCCTACTCTTTGAGCCATTTAGACACATTCGTATAAGTATAACTAACTTTTTAGGAATTCCGAACTCCAGCAGGATACTATATAACTTCTCCCTCTTAATTGAATCATATGCTTTTTTGAAGTCTACATATAGTTGATGTACAGTACCATTATATTCCCATTTCTTCTCTAAAATCTGTCTTAAACTGAAAATCTGATCTGTTGTAGACCTGTTTCTTCTAAATGCACATTGATGATCTCCTAGAATGTCATCAATATAGGGAGTAAGTCTGCTTACTAATATATTTGTTAGAATTTTGTACGAAGTTGAAAGTAATGAGATGCCCCTGTAGTTGTTGCAATCTGTTTTATCTCCTTTCTTATAAATTGATATGATAAAATTGATTCCTTCCATTCATCTGGAAGAGCTTCTTTTTCCCAAATCTTACTAAGCAACCAGCGTATCTTGTCCATCAATTTTTCTCCCCCTGATTTTATCAGTTCTGCTGGGATCTCATCTGAACCTGATGCTTTATACATCTTCAATTTTTCAATCGCCATTTCAACCTCTAATGCACTTGGCTCTGCGACTAGCATTTCTGCTGTCTGTAAATTATCCTCCTCAATGTCCTGTTCTGTATGTACATTTAATAGCTGATTAAAGTAACCTTTCCATCTATTTAATATACTCCTAGAATCTGCAATCATATCCCCATTTTCATTCCGAATTATGTTTGTTCTAGCCTGAAACCCTTTCTTCTCTATACTAATTCCCTGATATAATTCTCTAATGTTCCTATTTTTTGCATTCATTTCAAGATCATTAATCTTCTCTCTCAAATATTCCCTCTTTTTACTCTTTAGTAACTTGGTGGTTTCCCGTCTAACACTACCCAATTGCTCTAAATTTACCTCATTTGGCTCGTGTAACCATTTCATTTTTGCTAGCTTTCTTTTCTTTACAATGTCGACACATTCCTCATCAAACCATTTCTTGTTTTGCCTCTTTTTTAAACAACCAATGCTTTCTGATGCTGACAATTTAATAGTATCTCTTATAGCCTCCCATTCTTTATTTATATCAGTTTCTTCTTCGTTTGCCACATTGTCATCTGAAGATTCCAGTACTTCAAATCTATTAGCAATTTTGATTTGGTATTCTTGCCGCATTTCATCATTTTTCAAGTTTTTTAATTCATATTTTACAGAATCATCATTAGCGTTCGTTCCTCTCATAAGCGATAGCCGTTGTCTGATTTTCACTCTGACCAGATGATGATCCGAATTGCAGTCTGTCCCTCTAACTGATCTAACATCAATGATGCTACTGTGCCAGCGTTTATCCACTAATACATGATCTATCTGGTTCCAAGTTTCTCCATCTGGGGACGTCCAGGTGTATTTATGAATATCCTTATGCTGAAATGTTGTGCTCTTAACAATGAGATTCTTCGATGTGGCAAATGTGACTAATCTAACGCCATTGTCGTTACTATCTTCATGAAGACTGAATTTGCCTATTGTTGGTTTGAATATATCTTCCCGCCCCACTTTTGCATTAAAATCTCCTAAGACAATTTTCATATGATATCGTGAAAGGCTATCAAATAAGCATTCTAATTCTTCATAGAACTCATCCTTGATCTTGTCATCTTTATCTTCTGTGGGGGCATGTACATTTACAATTATAAAATCATGTCGTTTACCCTTTAGAATTATGTATGATATCCTATCACTAACAAACTTAATATCTCGGATAGCGGATAGGATCCTCCTTCTGACTAAAAAACCCGTTCCAAATGCAGGTCTTTCTGCACCCCCGTAGTATAATGCAAAGCTTCCTGATTCCTGACTACCTTCTCCTGGCCACCTAACTTCCTGTAAAGCGACTATATCCAAGGGCGATTTATCCAATTCCCGCGTTAATATCTCTAGTGCCCCGCTATTGTATAAAGTCCTAACATTCCATGTTCCTAGGAACATGTCCTCTGTGTTTGAGCCTTTGGCATGGGTTCCCTGAAGTAGTCCCCGCCCGGAGAACCGAATGGGGGACTATTTGACCTCCGGAAAATTTTACCCCAGATGAACCCATGTCCGCATTTCTTGACTGTTGTATTTTTACGGTGAGGCATCTTTTAAAAGAAATCTAAATTTATATTTGCTCTAACCTCGACTTCATTATTACCCAGTGTAAGGTATATATATATATTAATTGGTGTTTCTCGTATAATTTATCATATTTACATTATTATTATTATTATTATTATTATTATTATCGTATCATTATTGTTATTACCCTACAAAATGTTGTTTGTACATGACATTTACATTGCTACATTTATTGTATCTTTAACTGTTTATAATTAGTATAGTGTATATCTATATTTGTCAAATATTTATTTGTATTTGTGCTGGTTGAGTGGAAGAGAGGGCCTAATGGCCTTAACTCTGCCAGAATAAATAAAGTATTATTATTATTATTATTATTATTATTATTATATATTTATAAATATTATTCCCTGACAGTAATTAATAGTAACAATAAGAATTTAGTGGATAAACGCTGGCACAGTAGCATCATTGATGTTAGATCAGTTAGAGGGACAGACTGCAATTCGGATCATCATCTGGTCAGAGTGAAAATCAGACAACGGCTATCGCTTATGAGAGGAACGAACGCTAATGATGATTCTGTAAAATATGAATTAAAAAACTTGAAAAATGATGAAATGCGACAAGAATACCAAATCAAAATTGCTAATAGATTTGAAGTACTGGAATCTTCAGATGACAATGTGGCAAACGAAGAAGAAACTGATATAAATAAAGAATGGGAGGCTATAAGAGATACTATTAAATTGTCAGCATCAGAAAGCATTGGTTGTTTAAAAAAGAGGCAAAACAAGAAATGGTTTGATGAGGAATGTGTCGACATTGTAAAGAAAAGAAAGCTAGCAAAAATGAAATGGTTACACGAGCCAAATGAGGTAAATTTAGAGCAATTGGGTAGTGTTAGACGGGAAACCACCAAGTTACTAAAGAGTAAAAAGAGGGAATATTTGAGAGAGAAGATTAATGATCTTGAAATGAATGCAAAAAATAGGAACATTAGAGAATTATATCAGGGAATTAGTATAGAGAAGAAAGGGTTTCAGGCTAGAACAAACATAATTCGGAATGAAAATGGGGATATGATTGCAGATTCCAAGAGTATATTAAATAGATGGAAAAGTTACTTTAATCAGCTATTAAATGTACATACAGAACAGGACATTGAGGAGGATAATTTACAGACAGAGTCGCAGAGCCAAGTGCATTAGAGGTTGAAATGGCGATTGAAAAATTGAAGATGTATAAAGCATCAGGTTCAGATGAGATCCCAGCAGAACTGATAAAATCAGGGGGAGAAAAATTGATGGACAAGATACGCTGGTTGCTTAGTAAGATTTGGGAAAAAGAAGCTCTTCCAGATGAATGGAAGGAATCAATTATCATACCAATTTATAAGAAAGGAGATAAAACAGATTGCAACAACTACAGGGGCATCTCATTACTTTCAACTTCGTACAAAATTCTAACAAATATATTAGTAAGCAGACTTACTCCCTATATTGATGACATTCTTGGAGATCATCAATGTGCATTTAGAAGAAACAGGTCTACAACAGATCAGATTTTCAGTTTAAGACAGATTTTAGAGAAGAAATGGGAATATAATGGTACTGTACATCAACTATATGTAGACTTCAAAAAAGCATATGATTCAATTAAGAGGGAGATGTTATATAGTATCCTGCTGGAGTTCGGAATTCCTAAAAAGTTAGTTAGACTTATACGAATGTGTCTAAATGGCTCAAAGAGTAGGGTGCGTGTAGGCAAACAGTTTTCAGAACACTTTTGAAATCCAGAATGGGTTGAAGCAAGGAGATGCACTATCTCCTTTACTATTTAATTTTGTATTAGAGCATGCCATTAAATCTTTAGAGAATGAGGAAGGCTTACAACTCAATGGTATTAATAAGCTGTTAGTTTATGCTGATGATGTAGTACTACTGGCCGATAGCGAGGAGATACTAAAGGCCAACACGCACACACTATTGAGTAACACTAAGAAATTAGGACTGGAAATAAATATCAGTAAAACTAATATATGGTCACACGTAGAAATTCAGTATATAATGGAAGTGGACAGCTAATGACAAATGAGGGAAATTTTGAGGAAGTGGCTGAATTCAAATACCTAGGAACAATAATCACAAATAGGAATGAGATGCAAAAAGAAATTAAACATAGGCTCAATTCTGGAAATGCATGCTATTATGCATTGCAGAGACTTTTGATGTCCCAACTCCTTTCAAAAAACGTTAAGCTGAAAATATATAAAACTATTATTTTACCAGTTATATTATATGGATGCGAAACCTGGACTCTTACTTTAAGGGAGGAAAGGAGATTACGAGTATTTGAGAATAAAGTTCTTAGGAAAATTTTTGGATCAAAGAGAGATGAACAGACAGGTGAATGGAGAAGACTACATAACAATGAACTACATGGTCTTTATAGGAAGCCAGATATAATAAGAACAGTTAAGTCTCGTAGACTGCGATGGGCAGGACATGTTGCGCGTATGGGGAATGAAAGACGTGCATGGAAACTTCTTGTAGGAAAGCCAGAGGGAAAACGCCCAGTTGGTAGACCAAGAATGAGGTGGGAGAACAACATTAACTATGATTTGAGGGAAGTAGATTATACAGGGAATGATTGGAAAGCATTAGCTCAGGATAGGGATGTATGGAGAGCTTATGTCCGCGCGGCCATGAACCTTCGGGTTCGATAGTGCCAGTGAGTTAGTTAGTTAGTTAGTTAGTTAAGAATTAATCGATATCTCAGTCAACAAATTATTTTTTCAACACTTAGTCTCAATCTCCTTGTCTGAGATAATTTAAAAGACATAGTAATTCTGCACTAACGCAGGTCTTTCACTGCAATCATAGCATTTTCATGCTATGCTTGCAGCTTTACTAGGGAATTGTAGGTGTGGTAGCTTCCCGTTGATTTCCACACCGGTGAAAGATGATGATGATGATGATGATGATGACGATGATGGCCATATGATTTCGGGGACCGTATGGGCCTTAAAGGTTTCCTGACATTTGTCTTACAGGTGCGGAAAAACCTCACCCAGAAAACTGCCCCGAACGGGGATCCAATCTGGGCCCGCTTGCGTGACAAGGCAGCACGCTACCTCGAGACCACAGCTGTGGACTTTAAAGACATGGTTGTTTTTAATATATAGTTACCATCATCGAGACAATTTTTTTATTTACAAATTTTAAATTGCAATTTATGATTAGTAGTATATTACGATGTGAGGTTGGGAAGTGGTTTTTACGGAATCGAGGAAAAATGTTTAAAAACCGAGCGATAGCGAGGTTTTTAATTTCCGAGATTCTGTAAACACTTCACAAACGTGCGTTGTACATTATTTTATGAAGAATGCACTCTAGTGGAGAAACAATGAAACACAACAAACTGTACATTATAACGAAAATTATAGGTTATTGATTATTTTTAGGAAACAACTCCGTAAAATCATTATTTGAAAACACAATTATTGAACACACAATAAATTATCAAATGTGTACTTCGAAGAAATTTGTTAATTACTTGTTACATTCAATATTTCTTGGAGAGTCAGTCACTACAAAATAATGCTCTGACCTGTTCAGAATATTAAAAAGGAGGAGCTTTCTTTAATATGATAAACAATAGTATATATACATCCAGATGAAACACGACTGTGATTGGTTGTAAAACAAAATTCATCGAAACGTGATTGGTCATTGACTCCCATTTGCGGCATGATTTAAATAGTCAAGGGAAATTCTGAGTTGAAATTCAAATCTACGACTAATTTAACATTTACTGCATTTTCATATTATTATTAACTAAATCAATAATTATTATTTTTTGCTACTGTTTTATTTCGAACACATTTTTTTATCTAATGCTACCAGGTTAACTTTTATGACATTTCTGGCTTTCTCCTCTGGCATTGGCGGAATTGTTACCGGTATCCATTTCTTAGGTATTGGGGAACCTGGAAGGCGGAGTTTCGTGATATGATGGGTGATAAATTAAAATTTATTTTACCTGGCAGAGTTAAGGCCTTGTCTGCCACTCAACCAGGTTTTAAAAAATACAAAAAAAAATAGTCTAACATCTAAATTACTATATACATAAACGATTACAAGTTATGAATACAATACAATTAATATTTATAATGTATTTTGATTTGCTCTAAATTTAACGAATTACATATATAAAGTATAGTGTATATCTATATTTGTCGAATATTTATTTGTATTTGTACTGGTTGAGTGGAAGAGAGGGCCTTATGGCCTTAACTCTGCCAGAATAAATAAAGTATTATTATTATTATTATTATTATTATTATTATTATTATTATTATTATTATTATTATTATGTACAAGATATACAAAAAAACGAAAAAAAAATATTGACATTGTATAAATTTAAATAAATAGAAAAAAATTAATTATTAGACAACAGGTAACTGCATAAGCGTGACTTAAAAGTGCCAAGTGTGCGGCAACCCCTGATATCTTGAGGAAAGACATTCCAGGAGCGGGCAGAGGCTACTGTGAAGGAAGTAGAATAAGAGGAAGTGCTATGAAGAGGAATTGTTAGCAGACTGTTATCTTGTGACCTAGTGTTAATATGTGATAAGTAAAGCGCCAGAAGACTTAACGTAACTAAACCTAAATTCCAGGCCATGAGCAACAACCGGGATAATTCCCTTTAAGGGAAAATTCCTATGTTTTGACCGGGAATGAAACCGGGACCTCATGAACTGTAGTCAGAAACGCTGACCACTAGTCCGTGAGACTGGTCTTATTTAAATTACAGTAATTAAATCTAGACATATTATAGGATTCATAACTGATTTAAGGGTTAAAATGGGATTTGTAGCTTGTGTTATATACTGAGATTGCATCCAGTCTCACCAAATTAGCATCAGTATTTGCGTCTTTACTGACGGACGTCCTTACCAAGGTCATTGCGTAATGTGTGTTTTACAAATGGCAAGATATCTTTACTCATGTAAAAGCTGTTTTTTTATGTTTAACATATACTAATCTGAACAGTTTGATCACGTATGTTCTTACGTCACTTTTTTTATTATTATGCAACCTTACCAGGAAAGTTGTTGAAATGAAGCTGCAACAATAAGAAGCTGAAATTAACATATAGCGTTAAGATTTTTTGACATAAGGCTTTTTCAAATAATCTATTCAAATAGTTTCACGTGCAACATGCATTTTCAAATGTTGTTGAAAATGATCCTGCCCAGTTGGTAGACCAAGAATGAGGTGGGAGAATAACATTGATTTGTGGGATGTAGATTATATAGGTCTTAACTCCGCCTAATAAAATAATTACACTGGTCAACATGATTTTTGTCTCATCAGTACCAATAGTTGTACTTAATGCAGTTTTTTTGTCTTGTTTTCAAATATGTATTCGGAGTTTCTCCATAACCCACAGTTTTTACACGCTTTATATTAGCTTGACCTGTATCTATCTATCTATCTATCTATCTATCTATCTATCTATCTATCTATCTATCTATCTATCTATCTATCTATCTATCTATCTATCTATCTATCTATCTATCTATCTATCTATCTATCTATCTATCTATCTATCTATCTATCTATCTATCTATCTATCTATCTATCTATCTATGTAACTGAATCTTTCAACGCGTTTTTCACCTACTTAAAATAATTGGATCGACTTGAAATTTTGTATGCTTGTAAAGGA
The DNA here is from genome assembly GCA_030220185.1 of Diploptera punctata. Taxonomy (NCBI): domain Eukaryota; kingdom Metazoa; phylum Arthropoda; class Insecta; order Blattodea; family Blaberidae; genus Diploptera; species Diploptera punctata. Next base: position 229,298 of record JASPKZ010007832.1, read on the forward strand.
CCCGTGACAATACAATAATTTCATATTTATTTTTATTTCAATTTCAACTAATGGATTTAAATAAATATTTTATATAAACGTCTTTTCGTCCGTTTGTCCATTGTAAAATAAAACCAAATGAGCTAACTCAGGAGATTTGAGCTATGGAATAGAGATATCAAGGCAAATGGAATCCTAATATTCTGGCCGATTATTGTTGGACCATCAAGAGAGATGCTCCACAGACGAAATATAGCAGGAAATCGTCATTTCCGTACTTTCTAGATGAGTCCGAATGTTCGAATATTATGTAGTTACGAATGTAGAAAATATTAAAGTGTTTGAAATTATGAATGTCTGTCTCTCGGAAACCTTGCGTGATGGAGAAAAACCGATATCATATTTGAATTCAGGAGAAAAAATGCTGCCAGAATCACATATTTTTCTTTCTGAGAAAAAAAAAAGAAAGAGTTTATTTTTTGTTGCTCAGTGTAATTCTTGGCAACATATTGTCTGGTAATGTCTTGCTGGGATATAGCGTCAAGAATGTGATGGAGGTGCATGACTCCTATCTCGTCAATGTCTTCTATGTACAGTTTGCTGTTGAATCAATATGTAGCAACCGAGATTATGAATGCTACCCAATGACCCCCACAACATCATGTCTGGCGTACGTCCAGCATGATGCTGGATAGTGCAGACTGGATGATACAGCTTACCACGATATCGTTTCATGTATATACAACACATGTATATAACTCATATTGTATATAACATATTACTAATATCTTCAACATCTATAATGATAATGAAATCTCTGTTAAACAAGATGGCAAATTATCTTCTTGGGAAAAGATCAACACTGGAGTAAGACAGGGATGTGGACTTTCACCGGTGCGTTTCATTATATACATGAATAAATTAATAAATGAATGGAGGAAAACACAACGAGGATATAAACCCATCAATATGAACCTCAAACTCGATGCTATTCTTTTTGCAGACGATTTAGCTCTTCTGGCACTTTCCGAAATTGATTTGCAACGATCAATTTATAATTTACAAAAAATAGGTGTCAAATTTAATATGGAAATATCAATTAACAAAACTAAAATTATGGCATTTCATGGGAAGGACCCCATACAAAGTAAAATCTGTCTCCAGAATAAAATTTTAGAGAGATCTAATCAATTTAAATATCTTGGATATTACCTCTCTATCTGGGATGAAAAGGATATCCCTGAAAAAGTTACTAGTTATAATAAAGGTTTAGGAATTATTAATCAAGTTATGAAACCATCCCTTGTACAAAAAAACACCAGATTACGTTTATATAACACTTTGGCTAGACCAGTGTTGACCTATGGTAGTGAAGCATGGACACTAAAAAAACAACATGAAAGCAGAATAACGGCTTGTGCAATGAGATTCATGCGCAGAACAGCGGGTTACACCAGATGGGATCGGAAAAGGAACACCGATATCTTAAAAGAATTGAAGACTATGCCAATTTTGGAATATATTAAACAGTACCAACTAAATTGGAAACACCATCTTGAAAGAATGAGTTCAAATCGGATCCCCAAAGCTGTTTATAATTATATACCAAGAGGACGAAGATCACTGGGCCGTCCTATGAAACGCTGGAGGGAAAATTTTCTATAGGATCGTAACAGGCCTTGGCCTAATACTTGGAAGGAAGAAGAAGAAGAAGTATATAACTCAATCACAAAATTATGAACAAAGTGAGGATCAATCTTCTCTCAAAAAATAAATAAAAATAAAACAAATTTAGACTTTTAAAAAGTAAAAAAAAAAACATGACTATAAAACAATTTCATAAGTATATAATGGAAATGGACAGCTGATGAAAAATGAGGGAAATTTTGAGGAAGTGGCTGAATTCAAATACCGATCCGATTGAGAGTCTTTCCACTTTTCAGCGGTTGCCCTTTTACCAGCCGACTGCTGGCCCTTCACATCCACATGTGTCAATCACAGAGGTAGATGATCAATAGCCAGTGTAGGGGTGACATGTGGTTAGCATGTCGAGTCCCCCAGCCGTTATAGCTGGTTCCTCAACCTGGAGCCGCTACTTATTGTAGCTACCCAATTGCCTCACGATGCTGGGTGGGCACCATGAGAAAATTTCTTCCCCCATGGAGACTCGAACCAGCGCAAGTCCCGTAGCTCTGCGCCAAGGCTTCCTACCTTAACCGCTCGGCTAGGAACAATAATCACAAATAGGAATGAGATGCACAAAGAAATTAAACATAGGCTCAATTCTGGAAATGCGTGCTATTATGCATTACAGAGACTCTTGATGTCCCAACTTCTTTCAAAAAACGTTAAACTGAAAATATATACAACTATTATTCTACCAGTTATATTATATGGGTGCGAAACATAGACTCTTACTTTAAGGGAGGAAGGAAGGTTAGAAGTATTTGAGAATAAAGTACTTAGGAAAACATTTGGACCAAAGAGAGATGAACAAACAGGTGAATGGAGAGGACTACATAACAATGAACTACATGGTCTTTATAGGAAGCCAGATATAATAAGAACAGTTAAGTCTCGTAGACTGCGATGGGCAGAACATATTGCACGTATGGGGAATGAAAGACTTGAATGGAAGCTTCTTGTAGGAACGCCAGAGGGAAAACGCCCAGTTGGTAGACCAAGAATGAGGTGGGAGAATAACATCAACTATGATTTGAGGGAAGTAGATTATACAGGGAAGGATTAGCACAGGATAGGGATGTATGGAGAACTTATGTCCGCGCGGCCATGAACCTACGAGTTCGATAGTGCCAGTGAGTAAGTAAGTAAGTACATTTTAATCGCAACGTGTTATTTTTAGAATATTTAAATCACATAATATAATTCTGATTCTTTAAACAATCGGATTAGACATATTAAATATCTGCAAGTTAATTAAAATACGATAGAAAAAATATAAGATGATCATCTTCTATCACTGAAATAGTATATTACGATGCGAGGTTGGGAAGTGGTTTTTACAGAATCTAGGAAAATGTTTAAAAACCGAGCGATAGTCTTTAATTTCCGAAATTCTGTAAAACACTTAAAAAACGTGCGTTGTACATCATTTTTTGCGCGATGGTGTTTCAAAGTAATAAATAATAGTAAAATAATAACATATAACTAATAGCTCTAGAAATGGATTATTTACGAAGAAGTGCCAGAAAGTCTAAATTAGAACGTGTCACAAATAAGGAAATTAGAAACATAATGGAAGCAGAAGAAAGCATAATTGAAAGAATTGAGGAGAAGGAATTAAAGTGGTTAGGACATGTTTTAAGAATGGAAGATGAGCGATGGCCGAAGCAACTATATGAATGGCATCCGAACAGAAAGAAGAAAAGAGGAAGACCAAGGTTAACATGGAAGGAAAATATGAAGACAGTAATGCAAGCTAGAGGGCTAAGCATCGAAGATGCCCAAGACCGTAGGCTATGGAGGTTCGGCACGGGAAGACGGCGGCAGCTGTAAAAACCCGAAGATAGATAGAAAATAAAAATATTTGCGTTCATTATGAACAACTGACTAACGTTAACAGTGTGGGCAATGGTTATTTGAAACTATAGGAGGCTGTGAGAACAATTATTGATAAAATGGCGGCAAGCACGTATTTATTGTTTTATATTGTTTCATATGAAGTTCAGTTCATTTAAAATTCAGTGATTTGTTTTCGTATAACGTATATTAACACCATTTTTGGATATATTTTTGTAAATACATTGTACGTAGCATACATAAAAGGCAGCGATTTTACTTCCCGCACGTGGTTTGTAATATGTAATATTACAGTATAGTTATTTAGGTTGGCAACCCCGAAATGTAGGAAGTTGAACTTTCAATCATGGCCGCCATTGCTGTATGTACAACAAAACGCACTATCGCGCAAAAAAAAAATAAGTTTGGTTCATTTTGTTTTCATTTTTAACCTGAGATTAACATTATTTTGTGATTGATTTAGGGCCAGTTTCACCAATAGTTTAAGCTATGCATTATACATGGGGAAACTGGCGTAATATAGTTGGTGAAACTGGCCCTTAATCTCAAACAATTACAGCAGGAACTTAAGAAATAATTACTACGGTCATTGACGTTGGCCAGAATCTTGTTATAATGACAAAGAAATAATTGAATGCTGTGTGATGACGTAACAAAGTGTGGTAATAAAGATAAATGAGCAAGTCTGTCAATATACCAAAGCACCTACTTGGAACCACGCCTGTTATGGGGCGGGAAGCGAGATCACTGTTTCAACTCTGACTAATGGATATCAGATATCTTTAAATACATCCTTTCCTTTATTGGTAACATTTAAATTATCTACATACCACTAAAGTGATGATGTCAACCATTTGTTACCAAATAAATATTTCATATAATATAATTCAGAGCATTTTGACATATGGTGCTGAAGTCTGGCAAATTCCTACCAGGGAAATGAAAAGAATTTTAAGTACAGAAATGGATGTTTTAAGAAGATCAGCTGGAAAATCTAGAATGGATAGAATACGAAATAAAAAAATAAGGGAAATTATGGGTGTACAAGAGGAGCCGGACATCATAGACATCATAGAAAAGAAAAGATTGCAGTGGCATGGTCATGTCAAACGAATGCCAGAGCAAAGATTGCCAAAAATTGTTATGGAATGGATCCCAATGGAAAGGAGGAAGAGAGGAAGACCGAAGAAAACTTGGATAGAAGGGGTACAAGCAGCTATGAATATCAGAGGAATGGAGGAAGATCAATGGATGGATAGAGAGGAATGGCATTTGGTCCGGAAGACGGCGGTAGCTGCCATGAACCGGATGATGATGATGATGATGATAACTTCCTAGGTTGCGAAATATCATACACAGCAGAAACAGATATAAATAACAAAATAAATAAGTTTAATTATAAAAAAGGAATACTAAAAAGAACTTTGAAAAATAAAGCCAGGAAAGACTCTATAATGAAATTATACAAGACAATGGCAGTGCCTATTTTTCGGACTTATGGATCCGAAACATGGACAGTGACAACACAACAATCTGCCAGGATACAAGCTGCTGAAATGAGATTCCTCAGACCAATAGCAGGATATCAAAGAACAGACAAAAAAAAACATAACACAAATAAGACAACAACTAAAAATAGAGGAACTAAACTCAACAATAGAGATATACAGAACAAACTGGAAAGAACATTGGCAAGGATGACTGAGAATAGAATACCAAAAGCAGCATACAACTATTCACCACGAGGAAGAAGAAGCTTGGGAAGACCAAGGAAAAGATGGAAAGAGCAGCAATTTCGAGCCGGAACAGGCTAGTAAATAAGCCTAAACCGTGAAGAAGAAGAAGGAGAAGAAGGATAATCACTGTTTAATGTTCTTAAGGGGACCAGGAAGACCAGATGTGATGAAAAAATTCATTTTCATTTTTTTATAAATTAAAATACGAGATAGATTCCTCTTTAATATGGTATAATTATCTTGCCTGTATCTTGTTTCTAAGTGTGTTTATTATTTGTTTTTAAATATTCCCCGTCCCTTTACAATGTGGGCGTGAGCCATCAACTCTCTCCCATAGTTAGCATTCATTTTTTCAATATATAAAGAACATTTTCTTCTAAACTATTAAAGTCAGAGACCTGAAATTTTCAGGGCTTCAATATAGTGATCGTATACAATTTGTACCACATTGATGTTGTGATAGCTCAGTAATTAAAGAATTTAGGTTGCAAAATACAGTGTAAAAAAACTGAAAGAAAATATTTGTAAATAATTTTATTTTTTATTTTGATATAAATGCATATCTATATAAATCCTTACGGTAGAAGACTCTAAATATATGAACTTTTCCTCTGTAATAATTTAAACTTGATAGGATTAATAGTTCAGGAGAAAATGTTCCTTACGTTTAACATTATAAGTATAGGATGTTCGGGTCTCCTAAAAATATATTTATTACTTGTTTATGTCGGTACTTATGCCTAATCATCTCCGATGCATTAAATATATTTACTAACAAGGGAAGTTATGCCAAGAATATAATTTTAAAATATCAAAGGAAAAAACGAAAATAATGGTATTTTGGAGAAGTGAAAATATAAGATCAAAAATCATAATAAACAACAAACCTCTGGAACAACTAACAAATTTTAATTATTTGGGTTGTGATTTTATTACAAACACAAACACTGAAGGAGACGTAAATGTGAAACTGTCAAGATTTCAAATGATATATGGAACTATACATAAAATATTAAAGAACAAAACAAGAAGAGATACTAAAGTAAAGTGATCCCACAACAGGCCTCAGGAGGCCTTTGGGGTAGTAGGAGGTTAAGGCTCCCACTTTTTCTAGACAATCGGCACTTGATGTCAGCCGGGTTGTCAGCCCTGCGTGACGGCCGCCTTTACCCCAGAACAAGCGTCTGGTACTCATTTCCGTTAGAGGCTGAGTCGACCCCAGGGCCATAGTGCCCCCAGAGGGTTTGGGTCAGTTTAAAAATCCTGACCCCAACGGGACTTGAACCCTCGACCCTCCGGCTTGTAGCTCAGTGCCTTAACCACTACGCTACGGCGTGCCCCCAAGAAGAGATACTAGATTGAAGTTTTATAAAACATTGGCAGTCCCTGGCATTACTTTATGGGAGTGAAACTTGGGTAATGACCAAAAAATTACAAAGTAGAATACAAAGTGTAGAAATGAACTTCCTTAGAAGAACAAAAGGCTGCACAAGAATGGATCGGTTAAAGAATGAAGAAATAAGAACAGAGTTAAATATATATCCATTAAATTATAAAATCAAAGGATATAGAGAAAAATGGTTTAGACATGTAGAAAGAATGAACGTAACAAGATTACCAAAAGCAGCATTTAACTACAAGCCAAGAGGTTCAAGGAATGTAGGAAGGTCAGTGAAAAGATGGACAGAACAACTGTGAGGCGGAACAGGCATTTTGCCTAGCCCGTGAAGTGAAGAAGAAGAAGAAGAAGAAGAAGAAGAAGAAAGGAAGTGTCAAACATGCATGAAAGGAAGTGTCAAACATGCATGCCGAAACCTAGCTTAAAAACTCGTGGGTTTGAACCGAGCCAATGTAGGGTTATTTTAATTTTTTTATATTTTGTGCATTCTCGGTACGTTTTTAATATCCAGAGGTCACAGAAAGCTCTAGTGAACACATTTTTAGTATTTCAAACAGTGACAAGATTTTGTCACATCGACTATAAAAATTGGATCAAAAGTACGATATAAGAATGATAGTATGATATAAGAATACATTTCAGTCATTTTTATAAACCTAATAAAATTGACGAATTTATATAGGCCTAACTAACTAACAAACTCACTGGCAATATGAAACCCGTAGGGTCATGGCCGCGCGGACATAAGCTCTCCATATATCCCTATCCTGAGATGTTTTCCTATCATCCCCTGTATAATCTACTTCCCTCAAATCATATTTAATGTTATTCTCCCACCTCATTCTTGGTCTACCAACTGGGCGTTTTCCCTCTGGCTTTCCCACAAGAAGTTTCCATGCACGTCTTTCATTCCCCATTCGTGCCACATGTCCTGCCCATCGCAGTCTACGAGACTTAACTGTTCTCATTGTATCTGGCTTCCTATAAAGACCATGTAATTCACTGTTATGCAGTCTTCTCCATTCACCTGTCTGTTCATCTCTCTTTGGCCCAAACTTTTCCAAGACTTTTCCTAAGAACTTTATTCTCAAAACTCGTAATCTCCTTTCATCCCTTAAAGTAAGAGTCCATGTTTCGCATCCATATAATATAACTGGTAGAATAATAGTTTTATATATTTTCAGTTTAACGTTTTTTGAAAGGAGTTGGGACATCAAGAGTCTCTATAATGCATAATAACACGCATTTCCAGAATTGAGCCCATGTTTAATTCCTGCGTATATCCCATTCCTGTTTGTGATTATTGTTCTTAGGTATTTGAATTCGTTTATATAGGCCTACACATAATTAATTTGATGTGTACTACATAAATGATTTTAGGGTTCTGATGTATAAATAAATATATAATAGAGAAATTGACATACCAAATTATTGCTATGGATGTTTAAGTATGTTCTGTTCAAGGACAAGATATTACTCACACGGTTATGTTAACTAGACAATCAATGTGCATCTTACTGCCATCTGTTAACATGCAGCATAACTACCTGAACCCAATGCAATCTGTTCCAAGTATAGTGTATTATACAAAGATGGTCTCTTTTTATAAAATTGCGTAACTAACAAAAGAAGTCAGCCACTATTTAGACTGCCAATTTTTTTTTTATTTCATCTTAGAAATTTCTAATTCATCATCATCATCCGGTATCATGGCAGCTGCCGCCGTCTTCCGGAAACCAAACGCCATTCCTCTCTATCCATCCATTGATCTTCCTCCATTCCTCTGATATTCTTAGCTGCTTGTACCCCTTCTATCCAAGTTTTCTTCGGTCTTCCTCTCTTCCTTCTTTCCATTGGGATCCATTCCATAACCATTTTTGGCAATCTTTGCTCTGGCATTCGTTTGACATGACACTGCAATCTTTTCTTTCTATGATGTCTATGATGTCTAATTATATATAGAATTACAAATTAGTGGTATGAGTTGATACAGTAAATCACACTCTATTAACTGAACATTATTATTATTATTATTATTATTATTATTATTATTATTATTATAAATACTTAAACTGGACATATATAAAGTTGTTATTCTCCCAGTTATATTATATGGATGCGAAACATAGACTTTTACTTTAAGGGAGAATAAAGTTCTTAGGGAAATTTTTGAACCAAAGAGATAAACAGACAGCCGAATGGAGGAGACTACATAACAATGAACTACATGGTCTTTATAGGAAACCAAATATAATAAGAAGAGTTAAGTCTCGTAGACTGCGATGGGCAGGACATGTGGCACAAATATGAAATGATAGAGGGGCATGGAAACTTCCGGGGAAAAAATAGGGAAAGCACCTGGTAGGCAGAACAAGAATGAAGTGAGAGAATAATATTATTACCCATAATTTGAGTGAAGTAGATTACACAGGGGGTGGTTGGAAAGCATTAGCTCCAGGCAGGATAGGGATGTATGAAAAGCTGATGTTAAATGAACATTTAACCATAGATTATTTAAAAACTGACGTATAAAAGCACAAAAAGTACATAAAATTACCGAAAGTTGCAAATAAAACTTGTAAAATGACTTTATCAAAAAGAAGGTGCAAAAATGCACTTAATGACCTATAAAAACCTCATACATCTAACATATTTATTGCACAATGCACTTAATCACACTGGTCAACATGAGTTTTTTCTCATAAGTACCAATAGTTGTACTTAATGCTGTTTTTTATCGTGTTTTCAAATATGTATTCGGAATTTCTCCATCACCCACAGTTTTTTTATTTCAATTTCAATTAATGGATTTAAATAATTATTTTTTAATAAACGTTTTTCGTCCATTTGCCCATTGTAAAATAAAACCAAACGAGCTAACTCAGGAGATTTCAGCTATGGAAAAGAGATATCAAGGCAAATGGAATCCTAATATGCTGGCCGATTATTGTAGGACCATCAAGAGGGATGCTCCTCAGGCGAAATATAGCATAAAATCATCATTTCGAATATTGTGTAGTTACGAATGTAGAAAATATTAAAGTGTTTGAAATTATAAATTCCTGTCTCTTGGAAACCTTGCGTGATGGAGAAAAACCGATATCATATTTGAATTCAGGAGAAAAAATACTTTCAGAATCACATATTGTTCTTTCTGAGACAAAAAAAAAAGTTTCTTTTTTGTTGCTCATGTCGTCTCTGACAACTCGTAAGAAATGCCATTTCGTCAAACTCCGGGCCCTAATGATTGTCTTATACAGTGCAAGAACATAAAATGTAGTGTTTGTGCTAACTTTGTGTTACACTGCTAGTTGTTTTTGGGCATAAAATTGGAAGTATGATTAACAACGAATGCATAATAATATAATATTCTTTTAGTTATTCGATCTTGTTAAATAGGAACTAAATGGCAAAGATGTGAGAATTTATTGCAGATGTCAAAATTCAATTAAGAGAAATTGGATAGAAATCTCAAAGGATCTTAAAAGGGGAGGGTTTACCCGGACGCTGAGTTCTTGTCTCCATTGATAAAATCTCGAGAGAAAATCCTCAACTTTCTAGGAGCCCGATAAATTAAAGTTAATGCAATTCCTAGTTCACACTTTATGACTACGCACGCATGGTGACGTCACTTAACGTTTCATAACAGCGTAAAAAAAAAAGTTATTCTATGTATCTTATTAAGTAATTAACTTGTAAAAACAAGTTGTAATATTTATATTATTTTAACATAAAAGCATCTTCTCTTAGTTTACTTCAATGGTTGAGGAAATTTCATTACCACGGTATCTTTCATCCACTTAGGGTCGGTTTCACCAACAGAAGTAACTGTATTACGCCAGTTTATGCTATGTATTATACACTGGAAAACTGGCGTAATATAGTTACCTATGTTGGGGAAATTAACCCTTAAATGCCAGTTTCACCAAGAGAGGTAACTGTATTAAGCCAGTTTAAGCTATGCAATTTACATGGGGGAAACTGGCCTAATACAGTTACCTCTCTTGCTGATACTGACCCTTAGGGTCGGTTTCATCAACAGAGGTAACTGTATTATGCTAGTTTAAGCTATGTATTATATATGGAGAAAACTGGCGTAATACAGTTACCGCTGTTGGTGAAATTGACCCTAAGGGTCAGTTTCATCAACAGAGGTAACAGTATTACGCCATTTAAGCTATGCATTATACATGGGGTAAACTGGCCTAATACCTCTCTTCGTGAAACTGACCCTTAGGGTCGGTTTCATCAACAGAGGTAACTGTATTATGCTAGTTTAAGGTAAAAGGTAAGGTAAAGTGATCCCACTACAGGCCTCAGCAGGCCCTTGGGGTAGTAGGAGGTTAAGGCTCCCACTTTTTCTTGACAATCGGCACTTAATGTTAGCCGGGTTGTCAGCCCTGCGGGACGGCCGCTTTATCCCAGAACAAGCGTCTGGTACTCATTTCAGTTAGAGGCTGAGTCGACCCCAGGGCCATAGTGCCGCCAGAAGAATGTTTGGGTCAGTTTAAAAATCCTGACCCCACCGGGACTCGAACACTTGACCTTCCGGCTTGTAGCGCAGTGCCTTAACCACTACGCTACGGCGTGTAGTTTAAGCTATGTATTATATATGGAGAACACTGGCGTAATACAGTTATCGCTGTTGGTGAAATTGACCCTAAGGGTCGGTTTTACCAACAGACGTAACTGTATTACGCCTGTTTATGCTATGCATTATACATGGGGAAAACTGTATTACGCCTGTTTATGCTATGCATTATACATGGGGAAAACTGGCGTAATACAGTTACCTCTGTTGGTGAAATTCACCCTAAGGGTCGGTTTTACCAACAGAGGTAACTGTATTACGCCTGTTTATGCTATGCATTATACATGGGGAAAACTGTATTACGCCTGTTTATGCTATGCATTATACATGGGGAAAACTGGCGTAATACAGTTACCTCTGTTGGTGAAATTCACCCTAAGGGTCGGTTTTACCAACAGAGGTAACTGTATTACGCCTGTTTATGCTATGCATTATACATGGGAAAAACTGGCGTAATACAGTTACCTCTGTTGGTGAAATTAACCCTAACGGTAGGTTTCACCAACAGAGGTAATTGTATTACTCCAGTTTAAGCTATGCATTATACACGGGGAAAACTGGCGTAATACAGTTACCTCTGTTTGTGAAATTGACCCTTACTTATTTTCATAATACAGCGAAATTTAATTTTAGTTAGGCCTACATTTGTACAAGACACCTGAAAATAGGTCTACCGATCTTACTCGTATGTTGGCAGCTTCGAATTATTTTCATGTCAGCCGTAAGAACTTAATGAAATAATCATATTTATATAAAACATTGGTGGAATCTGTTGCAATGTACGGAAGTGAGGTATAGACAATCAATAAGTACTACAAGAATAGACTAATAGCTCTAGAAATTGATTATTTACGTAGAAGTGCCAGAAAGTCTAAATTAGAACATGTCACAAATAAGGAAATTAGAAACATAATGGAAGCAGAAGAAAGCATAACTGAAAGAATTGAGGAGAAGGAATTAAAGTGGTTAGGACATGTTTTAAGAATTGAAGATGAGCGATGGCAGAAGCAACTAAATCAATGGGAGCCGAATAGAAATAAGAAAAGACGGAGACCAAACTTAACATGGAAGGAAAACATGAAGACAGCAATGCAAGCAAGAGGGCTAAGCATTGAAGATGCCCAAGATCGTAGGTTTTCGAGGTTTGGCACGGGACGACGACAGCAGCTGTAAAAACCCAAAGATAGTTAGATCTTCATATATAAAAATAAATAATAGTTTTAAAAACTAAAAGGACACGCTTTATTAGAAAACCGAACTAAAAAATGAAAAATAATTTTAAATTCCAACAAGCTTGGGATAAAATTAAAGTGGTGAACAAAATAATCATCTCCAACACATCTAGAATAAATCTAGAGTTTTCTACAAAGAAAATAATGTTACCATCAAAAGCGTGGGGTGCTCTATATCAATTAATATATTTGATAGTAAACAGATATTGGTAAAAGTAAAGTCTCTAAGAAGAAAACGTAAAACCATATGGTAGAATTATTATTTTTTTGTAGATAACTCTAGTTTTATTCTAGATGTGTTGGAGATGATTTTTTTTATTGACCACTTTAATATTATCCCAAGCGTGTTGGAAATTAAAATAAAATTATTTTTCATTTTTTAGTTCGGTTTTTTAATAAAGCTTGTTTTAGTTTTTTAACTATTATTTTTTTAAATTTTTAGTTTCATTGATTGTCATAAACCAGAATCCCATGAAAATTTAATTGCTGACGATATTTTTAGTGTCTACGTACGAATATAATTATATATATTATTATTAACATTATTAAAATACTTTTTAATATTTTAATATAGATAAATAGTTATAGTTAATCGTACCCTTCTCATATTTTTTGGATAAATTACAATGTGGCAAGTTTAGAAAATTTTCATTAATATTTTACAGAATAAGATAAAAATGTAAATATCTTTAAATTCGATACTATTGTAGTATGAGCTAAAAGTAATACTCTTCTAAAAATCCTCCGGGACGGATTTGAACCAGCGACCTATGGATTACTGAAATTATATATCACTACAGTCCACCGCTCTACCAACTGATCTACCAGAGGATATACTATTAATTTCTTACAACGATGGACTAAAAAGTCGATAAGTCTGCAACCTATTATACCGGTCTTTATCTTTTTTATGTCCTGATGATCCTGCCTGGATCTGACAAAATATTTATGACATTATTGTATTGTCATTGGTCCTTTAAAAGTATAAAAGTTTCAAGTCGATCCAATGCTTTTAAGTGGGTGAAAATCGTGTTTAAATATTCCGTTACATAGATAGACAGATATAAGCCAAGCTAATATAAAGCGTGTAAAAAAACACAAATTTTTCCTCCGATTGAGGGTCTTTCCACTTTTCAGCGGTTGCCCTTTTACCAGCCGGCTGCTGGCCCTTCACATCCACATGTGTCAATCACAGAGGTAGATGATCAACAGCCAATGTAGGGGTGACATGTGGTTAGCATGTCGAGTCCCCCAGCCGTTATAGCTGATTCCTCAACCTGGAGCCGCTACTTATTGTAGCTACCCAATTGCCTCACGATGCTGGGTGGGCACCGGTCCCATACTGGCCGAAATACCATGAGAAAATTTCTTCCCCATGGAGACTCGAACCAGCGCAAGTCCAGTAGCTCTGCGCCAAGGCTTTCTACCTTAACCGCTCGGCTACATTATTTATGTGCTTAAATGTATTTTTTGGAATGGTGATTTAAAGATAAAAGGAAATGAAGATACCTTGAATGACAATCTGTTGAGTTTAACTAAAGAGAAATGGGGAAAACAAAATGGATTGCGTGTTTAAATATCTGTCAAGTCATTGTGGATTAGGTTGCCGGTATCTTGGGATGAAAATGTTATCAACGTCGTCTTTCCTGTTCATTTTCTCGAGTGTACTTCTCGTGTAGGAGTTGCGGTCAGTTTTCTGGGAAATAAATCAAAAGGTTCACAGAGCAAGCCATGAATCAACACGTGGCAACACCACCAACTCAAGTAGATACAAACCTTGATAAAGAAAGATGTTCCTAGTACACTCTCTAACACATTTAAGCTAACACAGTTAAATACAGTATAACTTACACAAAGCGGAATGGCATGGGACCATTTTTCCACATTGGACAAATTTCCGCATTATAAAAAACTAAAACTTATTAATACTCTTAGATTATACAGGGTGTAACATAACTCAACGGCAAAATTTGAGGAATGAGTTCCTCATAAGGAGAGAATAAAAAAGTGTACTACAACATGGGTCCGGAAATAGATAATTTCAGAGTGATTCGAACTTTTATGAATGTTAGTACTTGGCGACAAAAATGCAAGGGATTTGTTGGAGCGCTCCGTTCTGTGAGATGAAATGTTCAAAGTGACCTCCTTGTGCCTCAATACAGGCATATTCTTCATTTGTGTACATCACAGCAGCCTACAATCAACAGAAAACAGACTGTCAATAACTACTGTAAACCTTAATAACCTAACATTCATAAAAGTTCGAATAACTCTGTCATTATCAATTTCCGGACACATGTTGTAATACACTTTTTTTATTCTGTCCATATGAGGAACTCATTCCTGAAATTTTGTCGTTGAGTTATGTTACACCCTGTGGAGTACCGTATGTGTCTTTATGTACCTTGGATTATTGTAGCTCCGCTGCCGTTGAAAAGTGAAGAATAGTACATATGAGCGACTTCGACGGTAACGCGCGTAAAACACAATATACCCGCTTTCGTCAGACATGTAAAATGTCTCTTTAGGCGCTAATCCTTGAAACGCAGGTAATAAGACGTTGTCGGTTTTCGCTCCCTAACTACACTAATCGTCTAAATCCTTCGCTTCCCCGCATAATTGCATTCCATGACATATTGTGTCATATTTTAAAACTATTCCAGCCAACCCCCAGTTTCGTTTAAAACAAATCCTTGTGCAGAATCTTTTGGGGGAAAGTGTTTTTTTTAGCCCACACTTCTATTATTGTGACATTATATATAATGAGTATAAACTATGACTTGTCGCAGAGAACTGCAGTCGTGTTCATAATGCTTGCGTTCGATTCATTTTTCATACCCGCCGTTAATGGACCATAGGAATTTCCGAACACTTTAAATAACCTCTCTTGGCTCCGTCTTACTGACCGACGTAAATTGCACTCTTTTCATGGGCTAACTTTCAAGCTTCTGATTTCCTACAAGCCCTACTTACCTTGCGTCCAGATTTGAGAAGTTATCCTCTGTACCTACATAGTATTGACACTAGGTCAGCAAGATAGCAGGGCTGCTAACAATTCCTCTTCATAGCACAATCACCCATTCTACTTCCTTCCGAGTATACCTCTGCCTCCTCGCTTGAATCTCCTTCCTCAAGATGATCAGGGGTTGCTGCACACTTTGGTTACCTTTTAAGTCCCGCTTATACAGTTACCGTGTTTGTCTCATTAATTATTTTTTCTCGCATTTAATTTAAGTTTGATACATATGTCATTAATGCTTTTCCTCGCTTTTTATATATCTTGTACATATTATATATTTAACTCGTTAAATTTAGAGTAAATCAAATTACATTATAAATATTAATTGTATTGTATTCATAACTTGTAATCGTTTATATATATTTATTGTAATTTAGATTTAAGACTATTTTTTTTGTTTGTATTTTTTAAACCTGGTTGAGTGGTAGACAAGGCCTTAAGGCCTTAACTCTGCCAGGTAAAATAAAGATATTATTATTGTTATTATTATTATTATTATTATTATTATTATTATTATTATTATTAACCTCAAGATTCCTTGAAATCGTTATCCCCTAGGGATTTAACAACAGCTAGAGCTTGACTTTGGAGCATCGGTCCGGAAATTAGGAGATTTATCTTCAATCACTTTCACTTTTTCGCTTAATGAGAATGATACATACGTTTTAGCCATCTTTATTCCGTAAATTCAGAACGCTACCTGTGAAATATCGGTCTCAGAACTTAAACTAATTTACGATTTTACAGTACAAATGTTATTTCTAAGATAGGTATCTGTATTTCGCATAACAGATGTGCAGTGAGGCCGAAATAATATTTCAGGTACTTCACCCGGCGGTAGGAATCATTCCTTATTGTTTTTATTTTGCCTAAAGGGAATTCAATGAGGTGGAAACTAATTTATTTCTATCTCTGTCTATCTCTGTCTTTCCGCTTTATAACATTGTTTTCATGAATTGTGTAGAAATATCCTTCCGTTTCCGCGTTGGACTGATTCCGTTTTATGCAAAACAAATACACGTAACATTATTATGATTTTGCCGGGAGCAACAAATTTATTCACATCGGACAGATTTCCGAATTATTCTCGTTCCGGATTAAACAAGTTTCACTGTATAATAATATTCCAAAATTTACAAAGGAATATATTATTACCGAATTACGTAGTTTAGAAAATAGCGATGCCCATAAGCAAACAAAATTAAAATTTTATAAAACAATGGCACTCCCTCTCCTATTATATCAGAGTGAATCTTGGAATATCACTACCAAACAAGAAAGTAAAATCAAAACAGCCGAGATGAAATTTTTAAGAAGAGTAAAGGGTGAACTATAATGAAGCAGATAAGAAACTATGATATTCGTGAAGAACAGTAGATCTACTCCATAAAATAAAATATATCTAATAACAAGAAACATAGAAAGAAGGAAGAGAGTTGATTACACAGAGCAACAAAAAATAAACCTTTTTTTTTGTCTCAGAAGAAAAAGATGTGATTCGGATAGTATGTTTTCTGCTGAATTCAAATATGATATCGGTTTTTCTGCATCAGGCAAGGTTACCGAGAGACAGGAATTTATAATTTCAAACACTTTAATATTTTCTACATTCGTAACTACACAATATTCGAACATTCGGACTCACCTAGAAAGTAAGAAATGACGATTTTCTGCTATATTTTGCCTGTGGAGCATCCCTTTTTTGGTCCAACAATAATCGGCCAGCATTGATATCTCTTTTCCATAGCTGAAATCTCCTGATGAAAGTGTTCCCCGTTTTATTTTACAATGGACAAATGGACGAAAAAACGGTTATTAAAAAAATAATTATTTAAATCCATTAATTGAAATTGAAATAAAAAAAACTGTGGGTGATGGAGAAATTCCGAATACATATTTGAAAACACGATACAAAACTGCATTAAGTATAACTACTGGTACTCATGAGACAAAAATCAATTTGTCCAGTGTTATTAGAGAATAGCTAAGGAATGAAAACTGTGGTTCTAATACCACAAACTAATAACAATTGAAATTTTATATCTTCTATTTCAATATTATATTTAGAGAATTTTATTGCAATTTTAAATACCAGACATCAAAATTTGAAAAAAAAATCAATTTGTTTTTTTTCATAATTAAATAGTATGCTCTTTTCTGAACATTTCTGTGTATGATTTTTTACTGAACGCCAATTATAACTGCGTTAATGTTTTTAACAATTGGCAGTTAATTATATAATATTTACCTGGTAAGTTCGTCGTCCTCAACTAAATTATAAAACTTCAAGTTATATTAAAATTATAATAATATAGTTGAGGACGACTCACTTACCAGGTAAAAATTATATAATTAACATCTTATTATATAACCTCAATGGTGTTTTAATATGAATTTTAAAAGCGTTAATTAACAGTTGTCAGTCTGTAATAGCATTATACTTTAAACCTTGTTTTCTCGACAGTGAAAATTTTCGAACATTTGCCCCATTATCTCAGATATATTTACGTGAAATTTTTAAATAAGGTAATCTAGTTATAGTAAAGATATGGAACCACAATCATGACAATCTATTGTACAGATCGGCACTTGTGATTTTTTAAAAATAAAAGAGGACTAGTGGCAAAAAAATATATACAGGACATCAGTATTTAGATACAAGTTTGACTGAGGTTCATTGGTCTTTACAAACCGCATTTATATGCTGTAAAAATATCATTGCAATCCATCTGGTAGTTCCTGAGATAATGGGTCTCAAATTCCTATGTTTTAATATTGATTGCATAGGGCCTACCTTCTCACCTTAACTGCATTATATTTTACTGGTTACTAACTCACTGACTGTCATAGGTTTATAGCAGCGCGGACATAAGCTCTCCTACATCGATATCCTAATCTAATGTTTACCAATAATAATAATAATAATAATAATAATAATAATAATAATAATAATAATAATAATAATAATAATAATAATAATAATACTTTATTTATTCTGGCAGAGTTAAGGCCATAAGGCCCTCTCTTCCACTCAACCAGTACAAATACAAACAAATATTCGACAAATATAGATATACACTATACTAATTATAAACACTTAAAGATACAATAAATGTAACAATGTAAATGTCATGTACAAACAACATTTTATAGGGTAATAACAATAATGATACGATAATAATAATAATAATAATAATAATAATAATAATAACAATAATAATAATAATACTTTATTTATTCTGGCAGAGTTAAGGCCATAAGGCCCTCTCTTCCACTCAACCAGTACAAATACAAACAAATATTCGACAAATATAGATATACACTATACTAATTATAAACACTTAAAGATACAATAAATGTAACAATGTAAATGTCATGTACAAACAACATTTTATAGGGTAATAACAATAATGATACGATAATAATAATAATAATAATAATAATAACAATAATAATAATAATATAAATAAATCATACGCTGTATAATTATCATCATCATCATCAACAACAAGGATTAAGCCCAATGGCCTGTTCCGATCTAGTTCGAATTGGTCCTTCCATCTCTACAATGGTCTTCCCAACATTCTTTTCCCTTTTGGTTTATAATTATACATTCTTCTTGGTACGCGCTGTTCATTCATTCGTAATACGTGCTGAAGATAAGCATTTTGATAATCTGTATAATTTACTTATTTAAAATCATGGTTAATGTTACTATCCCACCTCGTTCATGGCCTACCTACTTGGCGTTTTCCCTCTGGTTTTTTTAGAACAAATTTTCATCCCCTTTTTCATTCCCCATCCATGTCAAATGTCTTGCCCATCGCAGTGTACGAGACTTTACTGTTCTTAATGATATTTGATTTCCCATTAACATCACGTATAATAAATTGCAGTGTTAGTTAATTTTATTATTAATGCACTAAAATCGTAATCCGCACAGAAAAAAAAAGAAAAATACCAATCAATTATAGATCACAATATTTCGATAAATTAATTATTCTAGCCGATAAAAACAACACAGTTTACTGCAACGAATTATTAATATTAAAATGATAAATATATCAAATTATTTAATTTCACATTTTCAAAAAACAACAATAACAATAGATAATATATTTAAAATAAATTATTTTATTTTGTTTTGCTAATAAATGTTTTATTTTCTTTCAGCTGAGAGAATTTTGGAATTTTTTATTAACACATTTTTTAAATGTTATTTCAGATTTGTCCTGGTACAGAATCCCGGACAGCACGACCCCAGAGCAGTCAACAACCAAACAGTGAGACCAACAGGTAAAAAGCTAAAAAATAAGCCTACTATTTGTTTTAACAAGTAATCCATTTCTATAAAGAAAAAGTCCCATTTGGCAAATTAGGAATGAAAAACATTCTAAAACTTCGGTTGTTTTCGCTATTAGCAACAAAATTAGTTTCTCTCTACCTGTGACAAAAGCATGGGAACGTCCCATTTAACATTGATTTGCCAATTTTCAAATTACACTGGTCAACATGATTTTTGTCTCATGAGTACCAATAGTTGTACTTAATGCAGTTTTTATCGTGTTTTCAAATATGTATTCGGAATTCTCCAACACCCACAGTTTGTTTTATTTCAATTTCAATTAATGAATTTAAATAATTATTTTTTTAATAAACGTTTTTCGTGCATTTATTATCTTGGCGCAGTGAGCGATGAGCACGGGGAACACTTTCATCGCGAGATTTCAGCTATGGAAAAGAGATATCAAGGCAAATGGAATCCTAATATGCTGGCCGATTATTGTTGGACCATCAAGAGGGATGCTCTATAGGTGAAATATAGCAGAAAATCGTCATTTCTTACTTTCTAAGTGTGTCCGAATGTTCGAATATTGTGTAGTTACGAATGTAGAAAATATTAAAGTGTTTCAAATTATAAATGCCTGTCTCTCGGAAAGCGTGATGGAGAAAAACCGATATCATATTTGGATTCAGGAGAAAAAATATTATAATCACATATTTTTGTTTCTGAAAAAAACAAAGTTTCTCTTTTGTTGCTCAGTGCAATCTTAAGGAAGGTAACAATATTTTTATTATTTGATGAGCATAAAGAAATTCAATTTTAACTTTTGAAAATTGTTTAAATTAAAATATGGATTATATTCTACCACACAGTATATAAAAAAACAATACATCGCAATATATACGCAGGATCTACTCGGTGATGTCATAAATTCCGATTGAGGGTCTTTCCACTTTTTCAGCGGTTGCCCTTTTACCAGCCGGCTGCTGGCCCTTCACATCCACATGCGTCAATCACAGAGGTAGATGATCAACAGCCAGTGTAGGGGTGACATGTGGTTAGCATGTCGAGTCCCCAGCCGTTATAGCTGGTTCCTCAACCTGGAGCCGCTACTTATTGTAGCTACCCAATTGCCTCACGATGCTGGGTGGACACCGGTCCCATACTAGCCGAAATACCATGAGAAAATTTCTTCCCCCATGGAGACTCGAACCAGCGCAAGTCCCGTAGCTCTGCGCCAAGGCTTCCTACCTAACCGCTCGGCTACGTTAAAACAGTAATGTACTAAAAAAATAAAATCACAATCCGTTATGTTAAAAACTGTCGTCACGTTTCAACAGCAAAGCTGTCATTATCAACACTGAGTAATAACTCAATTAAAACCTAACTCTAACTGAAAGAATAACACGTGATCCAAATTTAACGCTACGTCAATCACGTGACTTGCGTTGATAGTTTACTGTTGATACCATCAACGCAATTGTCTTTTTCCTTAACCAAAAAAATAGGGCGCTGCCAGAAATGTATCCTTTGTCGTTATTCATAATACTTTGGTGAATCGCAATGGAGGCGTTTGAATTTCGCAGGTGAAGGTGAGAATTGTATTCTCGTATTAGTAGAAATAGATTCGTTAGTCGCCGACTCTCGAGTCGAAAGACCCTCGAAGATCATCGATGCGTCTAGACCTCCGTACCAGAGGTTTCACCAAGCCTCGAACCTGCCTGTCGGGAACGTTCGAAGCCAGAAGTTTCCGTACTGGAAAAGTCTCGATCGAAAACGGAAAATACCTTTCCGCGTCTATATAATCTGGTGCGAGGTCATGAGCGGGTCAGTTGTGTTGTAACAGCGATATAGTAAGCTACGAAAGAGGAGAAACTGTGGCAAGTGCATTCGTTAGAGACTGAGAATAATTGTTGTGATACAAAAACTTTAAAAGAAGATTAATTACACTGGTAGACAAAAATGAACTTTTTTTCTTTCACAATAATAAAAATATGAGCTTTCAGAAGTATTTTTCAACCTGAATTTAAATATCATTTCAGTTTTTTCCTATCAGGCAAGAGTTTCTTGTGATATTAATTTACATTTTTTATAATTTTTATAATTTTTAATAAAATCCATCTGACTCTAACTCATTCTGACTTACCTAGAAAGTGGCAGATAGTGATTTTCGGGCATATTTTGCATCTGTAACATCTCTCTTCTTGGTCCAACAATAATCAGCCAGCATATTAGAACTCCACTTGCCTTGGTACTTCTTTTCCATTGTGGAAATTTGCTGATGAAAACGCTCACCTTGCTCATAAGAGACAGCCCCAAGATTTTCCGGAAAGAAGTCTAAGTGAGAGTCCAAAATGTGAATTTTTAAGGAGTAGCTGTTACAAAAAAAACTGTGCCAGATGGAAAAATTTTGACTACATATCTGAATTCAGTATGAAAAAATACACTATTTTCAGTAATCAGATTTCTTATGAAGAAAACCTTGTTGACCAGTGTAATTACAGTAATTTGTTAGTGAAATGTCAGAAAGAATTATAGAAAAACTTACTGTTGAGATCTACATGATCAAATGTATTGTTTTATTACTTACTCTAAGAAACATTAAGGCAACATACTGTGACAATACTTCTTTTTAAGTTAGAATAGATTTTTAATTTAGTAATTACAGTCTTGATAAGGTAACTTTGCTGTTGATACAATCGTCGACGGTTTTTACACGCTTTATATTAGCCTGACCTGTATCTGTATCTATGTAACGGAATCTTTCAACGCGATTTTCACCCACTTAAAAACATTGGATCGACTTAAAACTTTGTATACTTGTAAAGAACTAATGAGAATACAAGCCAGAAGAATTGCCCATGCTGGAGCATCAGTAGATTTGGCAAATTTCTCAATATTTTTAGGGAAAATAAATCAATGGCGGCAATATAATAATTTAAAAACGTTTTTCTTATTTTTTGTTATATGATTTATTGTAATTGTAATTATATTATTGTATTAATTTAAGTAGCTTCAACATTTTGACTTATTCCTTCACGAAATTTTATTCTATGAAATTCAATCTTAAATACTCTTCACAAAGGGTTTAAAACATTAATTGTGAGAATATGGTACACTGCATTGGGTCTATTTTGACAGGAGTTAGTTTTATTTTTTAGAACTTATTTATAGTTCATAAATTGTTTCTAAGATCCTGGCCAAGAACATCAGGAAAAAAAAGACCGGTCCATCGTTGTAAGAAATTAATATATCATCTGGTAGCTTAGTTGGTAGAGCGGTGGACTGTAGTGGTATATAATTTCAGTAATTCATAGGTCGCTAGTTCAAATCCGGCCCGCAGGATTCTTTTTTAGAAGAGTATTACTTTTAGCTCATACTACAATAGTATCGAATTTAAAGATATTTACATTTTTATCTTATTCGGTAAAATATTAATGACAATTTTGTAAACTTACCACATTGAAATGTACTGAGTGTATCATCCAGTAATCATTACTTTCCATATGTAATAAGTTTGACATAAAACATTGGTTTGACGAAAATGTCAAGATACTTTTGAATCACTCTGTATTCATTTATTTTGTTTTCTCTGTATTTATTATAGGCCAATGTGGTTATTTATTTCATACATAATATGGGAATTAGATTTGAAAATTTGTTTGTTATCTCAAATAAAACAATCTTTCAGGTTTTGCAGGAATATGCTTTAGTAGGTGTGGACATAAACAAGTTTTTTGTAATTAAAAAAAGCAAACTAGTTCCTGTATTGGAATTTACATATATGTCATACTGAACTATATTTGTTTTCGAAAGTTGTTCCCTGTCAATCGTTATCATATATCATTGTCATAAGTAATGCCACGAGTGATTTCCAAATTATCGATAAATTCACGACTCACGAAGTGAGGAGTGAATTTATCTAGAGAATTTGGAAATCAAGAGTGGCATTTGTTAGGACTATTTAACGAATAAAATAAAGCTGTTTACTCACAAATCATTATTTAACTACAGTTATTTAAAAATATTTTTATATTTAAAGTAAACGGTGATGTTGAAAACTAATGAGAAACGATAGGTAGCCTACGCTTCTACTGCTTCTTTTGTTTATCACTGCAACCAGATCATACTATTTATTGCCAAAGGAACGCAATATTGTAAGAATGCTCTCTAGTGGAGAAAAAATGAAACACATCAATCTGTATATTAATTCATTTTTGATGTCGTATACATTTAAGAAAGTGCAAACAGTGGTTTCTTTTTTTGGTGGTATAATCAATTGCTACAAATGTTGACATGTAAGCACTATTATATACAATCTGGTAGCCGTATTTGTTATAGGCTCAGTCACTGCAAAATAACGGTCAGACCTGTTCAGAATATTAAAAAGGAGGAGCTTTGCTTAATATATGATAATCCTAACGTTGATAATTATTTCGTGAAACACGTCTCTGATTGGTTGTAATACAGAAATCATTGAAACGTGATTGGTCATTGACTCCCATTTGGGGCATGAGTTAAATAGTCACTTTAATAACTTACTTACTTACTCACTGGCACTATCGAACCAGTAGGTTCATGGCCGCGCGGACATAAGCTCCCCACACATCCCTATCCTGAGCCAATGCTTTCCAATCATTCCCTGTATAATCTACTTCCCTCAAATCATAGTTAGTGTTATTCTCCCACCTCATTCTTGGTCTACCAACTGGGCGTTTTCCCTCTGGTTGTGACTTTAATAAACTCACATAAATTAATTTTATGTTACAGGAATCGCAACAGGCAGCTGGTTGGCAATCCAGTTCCAGTACACACCACAAATCGTCCAATCAGCGCTACGCATGCAATAAACGCTTTGTCTTCCTGGCAAGAAGTCTCCCTTCGAGTCCCAGATTCCTTAGACGAAAGTGATCCACCAGTACCTCCTCCGAGAAAGAAAAAACTACAGCGAGAACAAGAGCGCCAACAAGGCGAAACCCGAAAATTCATACAACGACCTCCGCGTCCGAATCCTCCATCACCAGAAAAAAGTCACGATTCGTCAAAAAATTCCAAGAAAAGAAGAATAAAAACACTTTCTACAGTATCTCTACCAAATTATGACACCTCTTTGAGTGTATACTCATCCTCGAATGATAAATCAGGACAAAAATCACCACCAAGAAATGAATCATCAATATCGTTACCTGGAAAAGGTTCGGGTCTCAGCTCTTTTTCAGAAGCCACAGTTGAAAAGATAGAAAACTGTGTACGAAGATGCAGAAGTTTTGGAGCTTTTAAAACTGAACCGCTGAAACTGAAAACCTCTCCAATGAACGGAAGGCATTCGTCAGAAAGCGATGATTCTTTTGATGGACTGGACGACTGGGACTTAAGAGTAATCGAACATTGTGACGCGCACGAAATTAGTCCAATTCAGACAATGCTACCACCACAACGGCAACGCAAACCAAATTACATATTCTGTGAAAAGAAATATGAAACAGAAGAACTTCAAAAACAATCACCAAATCACGTATTGTCGAGTTCCCCGACGAAAACAGACGAAGATCTAAATCCTCCAAAAAGTGCCAGTACAGATGAAGACTTGATTTCAAGAGTAAAAGTAACAGAATCAAACCACATAATCGATAGCAAAGCAGAAATGAAAGTTGATGCTGAAGAAAAAGGTAATCTCATCTCACCTGTAATAAACTGTATTGATGATAGTAGCCCAAAGAATGTTATTGAAACAAATATTGAAATGGCTAGAGCAAGTGTGGAGACAGGAAAGTCTGATGATGATAAAATTGTTGTATATGATTTTATGAAGAGAATTAAGAGAGGAGGTAGCGATGATAAACGGTTGGTAATTAATGGAATTCTCGATACTCAAGAAGGTTTAAAAACACCTCCACCAACACCAGAAATTAACGAAAATAAGAAAGAAATATCGCTAGAGGACAATATGGGGCATTCATCTCTTCTCAGGCTCTTAAAGGAGTATCAGACTGCAGATGGAAAGCTCGAAGACTCCGGTGCACACAATGTTCTTAAAGGTCTTGGTATACCACCGTCCTTGAAGGAAGTAGACGTTCCATCAGTACACAAACCGCAGGAGAAAATAAATTGTGGGAGCAGGGGTAGCAGTGGTCGATCGTCTATGACCCCATCTCTCAGCGAACTTGAAGCGGCGTTATCAGATCTTCTGGAGGCATCGGCCTCCAAGACTGGAGCCGACGAAGACGAAGATGACGTCATGGCTGTTACTATGGTAACGTCGTCTTCTACGCCGGTGCAACAGACGCTCAGGGTCATTTCTCCGAAACCGTATTCCACTTTTAGCAACTCATTTCATCCTATACAAAGTACCACAGGAAATCAAGTTGCAGAAACATCAGCGTGATGACGCTCTTATTCATTGTATAATAATAGAACAAATGTGTAGATACTTAATATTGTACAGTATTAAATATAAGATCTCCTCTTTCATTTTCTTTAAATATATGTAAAACTCCTCAAATTCCCACTCCTCGCCATTTATAAATGAATACTGGAAGGTTATCTTTAATTGAATTCAAATATTTACCAATAGTTAGACTTAATTAAATTGATATGAATTAATTTTAAAATGGTTGCATAACTAAATCACATATTCTTAATATAAAAACATACCGTTGTGGTCTTGGGGTAGCGTGCTGCCTTGTCAAACAGCGGGCCCGGGTTCGATCCCCGGTCGGGAGTTTTTCTGGGTGAGGTTTTTATCGGGGTTTTTCCTCACCTGTAAGACAAATGTCAGGAAAACGTTAAGGCCCAAACGGTCCCAGAAATCATATGGCCATCGCAATCATCATTCATATTCATCTTAGGTTAAGCACCATTATCATCATCACCCATTATATCATCGGGGCAACGTAACTCCGCCTTCCTGGCCCCCAAACTCAGAAGTAGGTTACAAGTACGCCATGCCAGGAGCGAGACCAGGAATGTCGAAATACAAATCTGGGGCATTTGAAAAGAAAATTAATAATAGTAATAATAATAATAATGATAATAATGATAATGATAATAATAATAATAATAACTAGCTCAGTGGCACAATCGAAGCTGTAGGTTCATGGCCGCGCGGACATAAGCTATCCATATATCCCTATCCTGAGATAATATTTTCCAATCATCCCGTATATAATCTACTTGCCTCGAATCATAGTTAATGTTATTCTCCCACCTCATTCCTGGACTACCACCTGGACGTTTTCCCCCTGGTTTTCCTACAAGAAGCTTCCATGCACGTCTTTCATTTCTCATTCGTGCCACATGTTCTGCCCATCGCAGTCTACGAGACATGACTGTTCTCATTACATCTGGTTTCCGATAAGGACCATGTAATTCACTGTTATGCAGTCTTCTCCATTCACCTGTTGTTCATCTATCTTTGGTCCAAAAATTTTCCTAAGAACTTTATTCTCAAAAACAAATTACATATGCCTAATATAAGAACAAATAATTTTAATGATGATAATAATAATAATAATAATAATAATAATAGCCTAATAATAATTTATTTATTTCAGGATATACAGGTATCCTCAACCAAAACCAAATATTTTTTTTTCTACCACACTTCCCGGTCTTGTGTGTCTGTTTCTGTTATATTTCTCTTCTTCGTGTTGTCTTGAATTCCCTTAATTTACGTTGGCTTTGGTCTACCACGTTTCCTTCTTCCAGGAGGTATCCATTGCCCTATTAATTTGATTGTCTCTCCTCGTTTTATGCGCATACCATCTTAGTTGGATTTCTTCAATCTCTTTTACAATATCCTTCGCTACATTCATAATAATATAATAATAATAATAATAATAATAATAATAATAATAATAATAATAATAATAATAATAATAGCTTTATTTTAACTCAAAGCCTTGTATAGCACCCATGTTAAGCTATTATAATTGCTGTATAAAATATGTGATTTATTCTAAATTTAACAAAAAATGGAGGCATAGAAGAAAAAAGAAAAAAATTTAAAAAATAAATCTAGGAATGACAGAATAAATTTAAATGTTTGACAAAGAAAAATTAATTATCCGACAACAATTAATAGAACAAGTTCAACTGAGAATAATCAAGGGTCCTGCAACCCTCGAATTCTTGAGGTTGGAGTAAAGCACAGACATATTTTGAAGAGGTTTGTTAACAGATTTTTACAGGTCACATTTTTAAATGGTTACTTATATTCCAAGGATGGTGAGTTCTTACAGGTGAGTTGAGAAGTTTCGAAACGAATTTATAAAACGCTATTGACTCTGGAACCTACGTAAGTTTGTTTCACATCGTTAGAGTTCGTACATAAACACGTGGTACCCAATAAAGTTGAGCCCACGCAAAGACGCATAGCTATCGAAACATCTTAATTTCCCAGTTAAGTTCGATTTATATTGGGATGGAGCATACTGCGTATAAACAGTAAACGATAAATTAAATATAACATTATCAGGTATTAAACATAAAACTAATACCTGATAAGTCAGTTGTCCTCAACTAAATTACACTGGTCAACATGATTTTTGTCTCATGAGTACCAATAGTTGTAATTAATGCAGTTTTTATCGTGTTTTCAAATATGTATTCGGAATTTCTCCATCACCTACCGTTTTTTTATTTCAATTTCAATTAATGGATTTAAATAATTATTTTTAATAAACTTTCTTTTCGTCTATTTGTCCATTGTACAATAAATAATTATTTTTAATAAACTTTCTTTTCGTCTATTTGTCCATTGTACAATAAAACGGGGAACACTTTCATCAGGAGATTTCAGCTATGGAAAAGAGATATCAAGGCAAATGGAATCCTAATATGCTGGCCGATTATTGTTGGACTATCAAGAGGGATGCTCCACAAGCGAAGAAAATCATCATTTCTTACTTTCTAGGTGAGTCCGAATGTTCGAATATTGTGTAGTTACGAATCTAGAAAATATTAAAGTGTTTGAAGTTATAAATTCCTGTCTCTCGGAAACCTTGCGTGGTGGAGAAAAACCGATATCATATTTGAATTCAGGAGAAGAAATACTATCAGAATCACATATTTAAATTGTTCCCCGTGCCCATCGCTCACTGCGCCAAGATTTTCCGGGAAGAAATCTAAGTTTATTAAAAAATTAATTATTTAAATCCATTAATTGAAAATGTTAAAATAAAAACTGTGGGTGATGGAGAAATTCCGAATACATATTTGAAAACACGATAAAAAAATTGCATTAAGTACAACTATTGGTACTCATATGAAATAATGTATCTTATGTCGATTGTAAAGATAATTCTATATCTTAAACATTTAAAAACAAACTATTCGACCATACAAAGAATTGCTATTATTCTAAGATTGCCAAAAAAATTGGCCTTACGACCCAGATTGCCTCACAATTTAATTTCCTTATAAACGTTGAGTAAAGAAATGAGGATATAAGAGAAGAATTGAAAGTACAGCCTTTATTGGATAAAGTCACGAATTACAGACAGAAATGGATTGATCACATGGATGGAATGAGTAAGGAGAGATATCCATTGTTAGCAAGAAATTATCAAGCAAGAGGAAGGCGTGATGTTGGAAGACCTATAAGACGTTGGGCTGATGCATTATGAAGTCGGAACGGGCAATTGCCTAATCCCTGGAGTGATGATGATGATGATGATGATGATGATGACGTTGAGTATCGGGCCCCATCATAAAAAAGGTACATTTAACAAATAATTATTTCAATTGGATTAACCTCTACGGATCTCGTTCAGACATTATCTATCAGATATTTTAAAATAATGAGTTGAAGGTGTGAATATGTGTCTGTTTTCATTCTAACAAATAAATTAGATGCATTTTATACAAAAGAAAACAAGCACCAAACAAATTAAATTGACAAAAAGCTTTTCTAATATATCTTGGGGCAGTACGTTATGGGCTGTTATTTGGTCACTAGATTCACTGTTTTAATTATTGTGAATTGTTGTAAATAGTTGATGCCCTACCTCGGTAGCTAGTCGGTCCTGTTTCAGGGTGAGTGCTGAGATTCCTATCTATATAGGGTTCGGAAGGAGAAATGCGTGGAAAGTAGACAATAGCTAATTATTTAAATTATTTTATTTTTCATCTCAGCCACTTAACTGCACTTTACACCGTAAAGATAAAACTTTTCTGTCCCTGGCCTTCGATATTTCACTAATGAGGACTAGCAAATGACTTATGAATTCGATAAATTTTTCCTAGTCCATAATCGTTGTTACAAGACATTTTAACCATATAATTTAGATTTTCTTCCTACAAAGTGTTGCGTATATGTCCCTTAATTTGTGATCATGAGTTTCGTATCGAAGTCAGGACCCTTTATTCCCATATATGGTCGCACACCCTCCCTCTGATTTTGATTGGTTAGAATATTCAATCACACGTCTTCTAAGGGCGTAAATATTTTATTTAAGCTCCCACCCACATTTGTAATTTTATTCTCACGGCTAGGGAGCGTGTTTACCAGTTTGGGTTTTCCGCGATTGTAAATTTTGGAGTTTGACGTTTTCTCCCAAACGTGATTTTTCAAGCTAGACCCAGCTTAAGGATTTCATGTCTAATTTGAGGGGTTACATATTTATGACCTCTTTTATTTATTATCCATCCAAGTGTTTTGTGCAGGCGGAAAATATGTTAACTAACAAACTGTCTTTCTGTTTCTATTCCTTACTATGTTGCCACTTCCTCTCCTTTGTATTATGTTGTTTGATTAGCAGGTAGAGAGCTGACAAATACTATGTATTTTAATGATCCGTCGTTCTACGCGGTCAGTGGCAGAATGACTAACTTGACAACCCTGTTACTTTTGGGGTTACGTCTAGGAATGAGCTGTCCCTTCTTTGCCCTTCTCATTACATTTTGCCACTTGTGATTTATTGTCAGGCTGGTAACGGAGAGACGACAAATACTGTGATTTTAAATGATCCGACCGCTTGAGCGTTCCGTGCTTAAATGACTAATTTGACAACCATGTTAAGAACTTTCACACGTGTTTAGAGATTCTCCCCCACATTTGAAGTTGAAAAATTTCAATACGTGATCGGATGTACAGTTTTCTCCTACATCCCTTCCACAGATTCAGTAGATCGGCGACACTAGCGCTAAAACTCTTCCCCTCCGACCGTGAATAGTTAACTTGGATGTGTAATAGGTTTTCCTACCGCTCCACGTGGGAACTTTTTCCAATAATATGTATACTTCATTTACTTTTTATACTATATTCAGTTCATTCTTTGTTTATTCATTGATCGCATTTCTTTATCACTATACTACATTAGGGCCGTACCTTATTCGCTAAAATCTTCATTAAAAATATGAAGACTTTTTTAAATATAATTACAGTGGAATACTCCTAACTCCTGGCGCGACAGGCCTAGATGGCCCTTAGCCTACCAGCCGGCTGCTGGCCTAATATCCACATGTGTCAATCACAGAGGTAGATGATCATCAACCAGTGTTGGGGTGACATGTGGTCAGCATGTCGAGTCTCCAAGCCGTTATAGCTGGTTTTCTCAACCTGGAGCCGCTACTTATTGTAGCTACCCAAATGCCTCACGATGCTGGGTGGGCACCGGTCCCATACTGGCCGAAATACCATGAGAAAATGTCTTCCCCCATGGAGACTCGAACCAGCGCAAGTCCCGTAGCTCTGCACCAAGGCTTCCTGCCTTAACCACTCGGCTACGGCGCGGGACACAGTGGAATACAGTATATATTAATATATTCAATAAATATATGTCATATAAAATTTTCTTTTCATTTTATTATAGAAAGTAGCTGTAGGAATTATCAATATATTAAATGCAATTCAGAATGTTTGGTTCCTTTTTTTGTATAAAAGGCATCAAATTATTTATCGAAGTTAATTATATTATTACTACAAAACGTAAGAAAATATTAATTTTTCATAAGATAGCGAAATAAAGATCAGTTATACCTAACGCATATCTCCAACGCATAGTAAATACTATATTATAATACAGGCGTTTAAACTTTCCTCTTTATTTTTAAGGGGGGTGATGTGTGAAATTTCTATTTTCTACATTTTTTCAGCTGGAGACTTCACTTTTTGTACAAACATTCCTTGCATGATACATAATGATATGTAAAGTAAAGTGATCCCACTACAGGCCTCAGGAGACCCTTGAGGTAGTAGGAGGTTAAGGCTCCCACTTTTTTCTAGACAATCGGCAATTGATGTCAGCCGGGTTGTCAGCCCTTCGCGACGGCCGCCTTTACCCCATAACAAGAATCTGGTACTCATTTCCGTTACTGCCGCCAGAAGGTTTAGGTCAGTTTAAAAATCCTGACCCCACCGGGACTTGAACCCTCGACCTTCCGGCTTGTAGCGCAGTGCCTTAACCACCATGCTACGGCGTGCCCCACATAATGATATGTTTAAGTTTAATTCTTGTGAGACATTTATTTTATGAGTTATTAAATATTATACTAAAAAATTGCATATATTATAATTAAGTGGGTACCACAATTTTTTAGTAAAGCATCTGATTTTGTTACAAGAGCCCTCAAATATTCAGAAAAACATCATGCATTAGAATTCTTATAATGTGAATACAAAGGGAGAAAAAAATAATGATGTACCCATGCGTGGATTTACAAAAGAAAATTAATAATTGCATACATTTTATTTTTTATTCTTAAAATACTACTTCAATCATGAAACCCATGCACTATGTTGTTACCCATTGTTTTTAGAACATGCAGTAAAAATGAGAACATTCTAGGACAACATTTGTGAATTCCATTCAATTTTGAATGTACAAAAATGCAGTGAAAATAAAAGTGTGGAAAAACACATTTAAAGATTTGCATGCAGTTTAAATACAATATGTAACATACAGGCCTAATCAGCACTTTAGGGCACTTAGAAGCGTCATAGGCCTCTGAAACGTTACCAACATATACCTTAGAGTACAGGCTAGTTTTTAGTACAAAAAAGAAAAAAATGCCAATTTTGATCTCAAATGGTCAATTTTTCACCCATGACCCCCCTTAACCCTCAACTGGTAGGGTGAAATTTCTGTTACATAACTGGTAGGGTGGGGTCATTATGACCCTGATAATATAATAAAGGAAATGCATACATTTGGACTTTATTATTTGACTGTATCTGACATAATATATTAACCTAATAAATTACAACCTCTTCACACCTAATTTTAACTAAGTACATCACGTCTAAATAACAGAATTTAATTTATTTTTCTTGGAGTGCATTAAAAATATATTTTAGCCATAGACTGTACATTCAGACATATAAATTGGCTATATAATATACAACATGTAGGAATTACACTAATATAGTAAACCAAGATCAATTACACAAGAATAACAATATTAAATCTAATTAATTTGCATCATTTAGTAACAAAACAGAAGAACAAAGAACTGGAATTTGAAACTTGGTAAATCTCAATAATCACTCTAGGACTATAAAAAATAATTGTAATAAATTATCCTATCAGTCTAATCAGATCATAATTCCAACTGAGTAGTAACTCCATTCATCATATACCTAAATTAACAATATTATTCAAAAACAGTCATGACAGAGATTTTTAGCACATCCTGCACATAGCAGTTTCAGACACATTTCACAATTTGTTCCAGCTTTCCCATTCCGACCACGAGGACAGGAAGAACATATTTTCCTTTTTCCTGGAGTCATGGTAGGCCCTGCTTCCTTTTCTGTACTTGGACCCGATATACCACCAACTTTCCCAATCATCTGCCGGAGTTCACGATGCTACTTCTGCGAACAAGTTCAGGATGCACAAGTGATTTTGCGAGAGCAATAATGAATTGATGTCTGGTGATGGAATTTACCTCTTTCTGCTTGTCATAAGTATATGACCATTTACTGTAGCGATATCCATTATGGCAAAAAATATCACCATTGGCCATCGTCTCGTCCTTCAAGCAGTAGAATAGGTTGAAACTTTCCGATCCAAGGAACCTACTCTACCTCTTGTCATGTTATAGAATTGTATTATTTCCGGCTTTTGTGTATCGCTATCGATACATTTGGTGTGATGCATAGTATGGAGAATGACAGCTTTGTTCTTTTTTGGAACATGCGATACAAGGGTATTCTGTCTATTGAAGCCAAATACAGATGAACCTACAGTTCTCTTCTTCTGTGGAAGAAATTCTGGAGGAATTTGTCTCTTATTTTTCCTAACCGTTCTCACATAGGTCAATCCTCTATTCTTCAGTTCTATAGACGAAAACCAACTGTCCCCCGTAATGTTTCTACCTCTTTTCCGAGGTTGGAATAATTGCTTCTTTTCCTATTTCTTCATTTGTGTGTCTTACAATAATATCTAGAATGTCATCTGTAAGAAGAAAACTCCAAGCAAGTTGTGGTTCTAAAGTGGGGGATTCCTTAGCATTTCCACGAATTCTAGGAAGATGTGTAATGATATTGGGTTGAGCGGTGCGTCCTCGTAAAACGAGATTATGACTTCATTTGTATTTATCTTTACTATACATGAAAGCTGTATCGTCAACATCAAGATTACCTTCCACATCATCGTCATCAGAATTGCCACTTTGTTCACTATCAGTGTCGTGTTCACTCTCAATAACAAAATTTTCATCAACTTCATTTTCATATTCATCATCTGATTCATTCAAAATTCGAGTTAACTCTTCATAGTTAGGTTTTTATACATCGTTCACTATAAAAAATAAATTCAGAAATGAATGCAAGTGTATCCTGAAATAATACTGAAATAAATCATTATTCTGCTAAATGAAAAAATACTTACGTTTAAGGTAGGCTGGGGTCAACGTGACCCGAAAAGCGCAAGACGTTAAAGAAATTGAAATAACACAAAAATGCAAAAACACAATGAAACTTACACTTCGTCCAAGGTTCCAGAATAGACTGAGGATAGAGTACACAAAGTTTCAGGTAGAAAATGTTTTTGGTATATGAGAAAGAGCGTTTCCAAATAATAGCCTGGGTCATTCTGACCCCACCCTACCAGTTGAGGGTTAAATATACAAGGCGAAATTCAAGGATAAACTAAATAGTACATAAAAACTATCGTGAACAACTGCATGTTAGCAATCAATGTAGAGTCTAAGTGTTCCGTTAACTGTCAGGTTAGTTTCATGGTCATACTCTTACGTGATAAGAATATGTTATCACCAGCTAGTTTAAAAACGTTTGGTGGCTAATGTCAGTCATTTTAAGAAATTATAAAGACGAATACTTTAAAAACAAGATGGGAATTTATAGTAGTTCTTATTTAGTAACGATGTCAATTAATTATGTTTTGTCCTCTCAAGCACATTTTTCATTATAGTGTAACCCTCGTAAGGGGACCCTGAAACATCGGACTACTCAATCGACCACTACAAAAAGTGGGAAAATACAAATATTTAGGATTCACGCTACAGACAACAGCAACGTCCTTCGGAATACACATCCAAGCGGCAGCCATCCGAACATCATACAATATCCCGAATCTGGCCAACTTATCGACAGGTACAGCAATGCAGTTATTCAAAACGACAGTGGCACCAGTTATAACATATGGGATAGATTATATTTGAAGAGAAAAATTTTCGCCTAGACCGGGACTCGAACCCGGGACCCTTGGCTTTCCGGGCCAAGTGCTCTACCAACTGAGCTACCGAGGCGAGTTACGATCTAGACGCAAATTTTTCTCTTATGTACGTTGTAATTCCCTCGCGCCAAATGCTTGAAACCATAGCTTCTATCTTTGCAAATGGCGGCTTCTTAGTTAAGAAGACATTTATTGGGAATTTAACACTACTTTATAGACAGTAGGGCTTCTATTGACGATTTTATTATTAATTTAACACTTCTCATAGAAGGATAAATTATATGGAATAGAGATAATTTGGGAAAAACTTAAGATCGGAGATCTGATAAGAATCGAAAAAGTCAAAGCAATGTTCATGAAACGGATCCTGAGAATAGGAAAAACAGCGCCATCTCGTTTTGCTTATGAACTCATGAGAGAGACCTACTTCATAGAGGACATAAGAACCCAATTCTATCTACAATCCACAGAACCATACCAGAAATTCATAAGCATCAGAAATAGGAAGAAGAAGGAAATAGACATAGATTTCTACACCACAACTGCCATGCTGGACGACAGATGGACCAGAGAATACAACCCCCAGAGACACGTCACAACACGACTCGCAGTACACGGATTTCACAACAAAATATGTACAAACACGAAATTCCACGAGCCGACCGAAGAATGCAAGTGTGTGTTATGTGGACAAAGATGTAGGAACTACCACATCATAACATGTGCGAAAAGGACAAAAACCATTACAGACTACAGCAAAGACTAAACCACCACTAATGCTCAACCTGAGTGCACATTTCTTATTATTATTATTATTATTATTATTATTATTATTATTATTATTATTATTAATTTATAGTAGTTGTAATTTTATTAATTTTTTATATATTTGAGGCTCGTAAAAGATCCTTAAGCCTGAATGAAAAGGCCTCTACTAATTTCATTGCAAATTGGATTGAAAATATGCAACATACAAAGACCACTTTTTCAGTTTATTCTTACATTATGTGCATGAAATTTATGTCAGTAATTAAACAAGTCTTCTAGTACATAATGACGCTCTGGTTAACTTTTCAAACATAGGAGTATTTCTTCATGAGTTATTTAGAATACAAAAAAAAATAAAAATAAAAAATCCAACTTTTTGAAGGTATTGTCTTGGTACAATTTTATAAAAAATTGCTTATCCAATTATTTCCAAAATTTAGTATGTTATTGTCCATAGTTCATTTGGTAACAGTAAATTTTGCTCGTGACTTGAACCCGAGTCTCTAAACTCTGTACGTTTAGCGCTCTAACCAACTGAGCGACTCAGGTATCCTAACACAAACATTTATTTTTCTTATATATGTAGTATTCTCAATTTACACGAGAGGCAGCGGGAATTGTTCCAACTGCTATCTAGAGGCCACCATAACAGGCAAGCAAATTTTAAAGAGAATATTTACTTTATAGCAGTAACGCTTGTATATTTAGATGTTATAACTATATTTTTGACATTTGGCAATGAAGGCAAATAAAAAAATGTTTGTGTTAGGATATCTGAGTGGCTCAGTTGGTTAGAGCGATAAACGTATAGAGTTTAGAGAC
Source organism: Diploptera punctata (assembly GCA_030220185.1). Classification (NCBI taxonomy): domain Eukaryota; kingdom Metazoa; phylum Arthropoda; class Insecta; order Blattodea; family Blaberidae; genus Diploptera; species Diploptera punctata. Next base: position 266,310 of record JASPKZ010007832.1, read on the forward strand.
TCAGGTTCAAATCCGGATTCCGACATTTATTTTTCTTTTCATATAATATTTGCCTTCATTGCCAAATGTCAAAATATAGTTATAACATCTATATATTATATACACACACCAGAAGTCCCGGCCACGCGTTGCTGTGGCTAAGGTATAGGCTACGTTAAAATTTTTAATCAAGTTGCTGTCTTTCAACCAGATTACTTAGAACTAATACTTACACACGAAATTAATATTATTATCAATATATTAAAAATAAAATAAACACTGAACACACTTAAATTATGAAATGATCAATATTTGTAATTCAATTGAAATTCACGGTAGCAACAAAAAGTACAGCCATCTGGATCTCTCTTTGTTAAATAATAAACAAATTACCTTACCAAATTACCTTACACCTCCAACTGTTAGAATCGTATGGAACTCACAGTCTTTGTTAAATAATAAACAAATAATTTGCAATAAAAAAATAATGCGACTATAAATTTAGTTATAAACTATCCTAAGTCTCAAGTTGGATCAAACTGCATACAGTGTGCAAAATTTTATTAAAATCGGTTCAGTAGTTTGGGATTCCATCGCGGACAAACAACGTGACACGAAATTTTTATATATTAAGGTATATATATATATATATATATATATATATTTAAATTCAAACACTATCAATAGCACAAAGATAAATTTACCTTATTATTATTATAAAGCTCTTTAAACTGCATATCCAGGTCAAGAATTCTTCTCCTATCTTTCATAGTTTCAGAGAAAAGTGTAGAAAAAATACAAGTCAAAGGAATATGCAAAAAAAAAAAAATGTGCACCATAGCAGAACACAGAGGAGTCATTTTTTAAATTTTTATGGGCATAAATGTCGAACTCGACAAAATAATATTACACATCGATAAATTAGACCTTCCTGGATTTAAGCAAAAAAAAACTGATTTTTAACCCAAATATGTAGGCCTACTGTGTGCCTTTAAAATAATATGTAGTCTAGAATACGTGATCTGCGATATGAACAAAAGAAAGTCGAGGTAAAAACATAACGGTTCAGGAAAGCGACTCTAAAGTAGAACAATTATTGTTTTAACTGATAAGACAGGCTTGGGCGCGCATTACTCACGACCTGCCTAACATTCGTAACATAAAGTAAATCGGCGCAATTCTATATTTTATAGAGTGAGCGATAGGAATGGGGACCCTGGTGATGAAGTTAACAGTGGTGGTAGTAACCGTGGCTGTGAAATTCTCTCCAGGAAACTCGTTACCGGGTAAGTATACAACTTCATAAAAATGCAAATGCCACTTCAAGACGCTTGCGCCTGTAAACCATACCACACACGAGTCATGTCTTCAAAAATACTTTTTTACTTCACTTGGAATTAAACCTTACACTAACTATGATCTTACGAATTTATGACGTCAACTTTATTAATGTTATAAAAATAAATGTATAGTAAAGTTTAGAATGCCAATAAAAACAATGGTGTCGGCAGTCAAGAAAGGAATAAATATTATTACTTTAAAGAAAAAAATAAATGTCAAATATGAAAATTGAAAAATATAGTCTATACTAACGGGGGAAAAAATCGGTATCCTAAACTCAGTCCTATGGAGTGGGATCATTCTCGATAAAAATGAATTGGGCGGCATTATATTCAATCCCCGATGTGGTCTCGGGGTATCGTGCTGCCTTGTCACGCAACGGGTCCGGGTTCGATCCCCGGTCGGGACAGTTTTTCTGGGTGAGGTTTTTATCGGGTTTTTCCTCACCTGTAAGACAAATGTCAGGAAAACTTTAAGGCCCAAACGGTACCCGAAATCATATGGCCAGCGCAATCATCATCATTCATATCCATCTTAGGTTAAGTTTAGGATTAGGGACTCTCCTGGCGCACCATTATCATCATCACCTATCATATCATCGGGGCAACGTAACCCCGCCTTCCAGGCGCCTCAACCTCAGAAGTGGATTACAAGTACGCCATACCAGGAGAGAAACCAGGAATGTCGAAAAGACAAACCTGGTGCATTTAAAAAAAAAATTCAATCCTACTAACATATTATAACGCACAGATACTTGCACAATGAGCGAAAAACATAATCATAAGTAATGCCACGAGTAATTTCCAAATTATCGATAATTTCACGACTCACGAAGTGAGGAGTGAATTTATCTAGAGAATTTGGAAATCAAGAGTGGCATTTGTTAGGACTATTTAACGAATAAAATTTAGCTGTTTACTCAGAAATCATTGTTTAACTATAGTTATTTTAAAATATTTATATATTTAATGTAAACGGCGATGTTTGAAAACAAATCAGAAATGTGAGGTTATGTTCATTCACTGCTGCGACATTCGCAACAAGTTTATTTTCGGCCCATCCTAATGTGCAACTCTTTCAGCGGCAATGCTACCGCTGGCATAGTTCTCGGAGTCATTTAAGCACGCAAGCCACTCTACCAAGACAAGGTAACACACACACACACACTACACACATATATATTCCCCCCCTTTTTTTTCCATGGTTTTTTTTGTGAAGTTCTGTAAAAATTTAAAGAAATATATTTTCATGAGAAACAACCTCAACTGCTTCATTTTTTCGGAATTTGCTAAAATAAATCAGAAAATGGTAGGAAATTAAAGAAAGATTGATAAATGGGAATAAAGCCTATTTTGCAAATAGAACCTTATTTAAAAGCAAATTAATATAAAAAACTGCGAAAATAAGGTTGTACAAAACACTCATTATACCAGTAGTTACGTACGCTTGTGAAACTTTGGTCCTAAAAGAAACAATAAAACAGAAATTACTAATTTTTTAAAGAAAAAGTTTTTAAGCAGAATATTTGGACCAAATGGAGGGACTGATAACTGTTGGAGAATCAAAACAAATAACGAACTAAACAAATTAATAAAAAATCAGAACATAGTAAACCACATAAGATCTCTCAGAATTGGTTGGCTTGGACATTTGATAAGAATGGATGATCAGAGACTGGTCAAGAAACTCTACAATTGGAAAACTATAGGAGGCAGAGCTCTAGGAAGACCGAAGATCAGATGGGAGGATGACACAATGAACGATCTAAAGAAAATGAAAGTGACTAGTTTGAATACGGCAAGAGACAGATTGGCATGGAGGAGGATTTTTGAGAAGGCCAAAACTTTCACTTTTGAAGTTGTCGTGCCTTAAGATGATGATGATGAATTAGAAAATGGTACAATCCATTTCTCTGGTAAAATCTACTTTCAATAAATTAACACGTAATACTTAAGGTTTCACGTTTTGTTCTGTATCTCTAGTTGATTAACAGGTATGTTGCTTTGACACTCCAGTTACACTGTATATAGAATTGTCGATAAGGAAGAGAACTGAACTTTGGTAGTTTATCCACACAATAAAATCAATTGGACTGAATAGAAACTTACTTTATTGAAAATAAATGTGTTACGTTTGCTCTATTGAAAGAAAACTAAATTAATTTCCCACTTTCGATAGCGAAAGAAAATGTATTTGTGAGCGACAACAGCTTTTATTTGTAAAATGTAGCTTACATCATTTGGTAACATTTCTAAAATAACTTTTGGATGTAATGTTACATTTGATTCGGTATTTTAAGTAACAGTGGCATATTAAAGTAAAAAGTACAGTACAAAATAGGGTTATTTACAAATGGATCATATTGGCAGCAAGCCGTATGTGCTTTTGACGTCCAATGTTTAATAATAATAATATTAATAATAATAATAATAATAATAATAATAATAACAATAATAACAATAATAAATCCGGTAATAATAATAATAGTAATAATAGTAATAATAGTAATAATAATAATAATAATAATAATAATTATACAAATAACAATAAGAAAAAAGATATCGAAAATATAGTGAAAAAAGAATACAAAATTGTAAGAAAAGTTTTAGAGTCATAGATGAAGCATTTAGACTCAGAAGTAAAAAGGAAATAAAAATATATACAGACATTCATAGTGATATTAGAAAACGAAGGTTAAAATGTTATGACCATATTAAACGAATGAACTCAAATAGGCTTACAAAACAGATAATGGAATTCTACAAAAACAGAAGTAAAGCTCCAGTGGATACTATGAAGTGGATTGATGAAGTCAAAAAGGAATTAAAATTGGCAGGAATTACTAACGAATATATCCCAAACAGATATATATTTAGAATTAAGGTGAATAAGTGGCAAGTTAACCAAGAGGAGAAACCGAAGAAAAAAACTGGCACAATTTGGACAAATGAGAGAAAACAAGGTCATAGCAACAGAATGAAAGAAATTTGGGTTCAAAGGAAACGCCTCTAAGTACTTTGCGTAGTCCTATATGGGCTCATACGCAATTTAAAACAATAAAAAAATAACTAACTAACTCATTGGCACTATCGAACCCGTGGGTTCATGGCCGCGGACATAAGCTCTCCACACATCCCTATCCTGAGCCAATGTTTTCCAATCATCCCCTGTATAATATACTTCCCTCAAATCATAGTTAATGTTATTCTCACACCTCATTCTTGGTGTATCAACTGTGTGTTTTCCCTCTGGTTTTCTTACAAGAAGCTTCCATGCACACCTTTCATTCCCCATTCGTGCCATATGTCCTGCCCATCGCAGTCTACGAGACTTAACTGTTCTCATTATATCTGGCTTCCTATAAAGGCCATGTAATTCATTGTTAAATAAGTCTTCTCCATTCACCTGTTCATCTCTCTTTAGTCCAAAAGTTTTCCTAAGAACTTTATTCTCAAAAACTCGTAATCTCATTTCCTCCCTTAAAGTAAGACTCATTTTTATATACAGAGTGTAACATAACTGAACGACAAAATTTTAGGAATGAGTTCCTCATATGGAAAGAATAAAAAAAAATGTATCAATACATGCATCCATCCATCTATTCATCCGTAGTAATTCTGCCCGAAGGCTGGTCTTTCACTGCAATCATAGCATTTTCTTGCTATGCTTGCAGCTTTACTAAGGAATTGTGTAGGTGTAGTAGCTTCCCGTTGCTTTGCACATCGGTGAAGGATGATGATGATGATGATGATGATGATGATGATAAGGATGATGATGATGATGGCCATATTATTTCGAGGACCGTTTGGGCCTTAAAGTTTCCCTGACATTTGTCTTACAGGTGAGGAAAAACCCCGATAAAAACCTCACCCAGAAAACTGCCCCGACCGGGGATCGAACCCGGGTCCACTGCGTGACAAGGCAGCACGCTACCTCGAGACCACGGCGGTGGACTATCACAACATGGGTCCGAAAATTGATAATTATAGAGTTATTCGAACTTTTATGAATGTTAGTACATGGCGACAAAAATGCAAGGGATTTGTTGGAGCGCTCTGTTCTGTCAGATGAAATGTTCAAAGTGACCTCCTTGTGCCTCAATACAGGCATATTCTTCATTTGTGTACATTACAGCAGCGTACAATCAACCGAAAACAGACTGTCAATAACTACTGTAAACCTTAATAACCGAACATTCATAAAAGTTCGAATAACTCTGTAATTATCAATTTCCGGACCCATGTTGTAATACATCTTTTTTATTCCCTCCATATGAGGAACTCATCCCTGAAATTTTGCCGTTGACTTATGTTACACCCTGTATAATTATATAATAATTATTTGTATTACTTTCCATATATGTATATTCTTTCAGTGTTTAACATTGGAGTATCGGAGTTGCAAGCTGATTACGATGGGTCTGCGGAACATCTGTTTCAACACGAGAAGGATCTGCCAGTTGCTTTCATCAGATGGAACAGATCTCCAGTGGAATTTGCATCAGTTAAACACAGGGAATACTCGGCACGTCTTGCTGGAATTAATTTAAACGGATTGGTGTTGTTGTTCCCTGATGAGTCTTTAACTGAAGGACACAACTCCCAGAGGGAGATTCTATCCAAGAGAACCAAGAGACAAATCAACAGCGCTCTCCTGGTCTCTTCTTATGCCGATTTGAATGGCGCCAGCGCCTTTGCTAATGTTGCTACCAGTTACGTACGAGGATACAGGCAGTATTATCCACTGTATGGCTAGTATTGCTGTATTTTATTTTAAACATTTAGAAGAATAATTGCTAATTTGGCATTTCGATATTTGATTTTATGACATACTCTGAGACACATCACTCTGAGGCGTGAAAAAAACATTAAGTTGACCTATATTTTTCATTCGAATGAAGATGTAACCATCAATATTTGCAGAATTTTTTTTTTTACTCGAATATGGATGTAATCAACAATATTTGTAGAATTTCCTTTTTTTTTACTTGAATAAGGATGTAAACTGCAATATTTGTAGAATAACATTTTTTTTAATTGGAATAAAACCAACAATATTTGTATAATTTCAGTTTTTACTGGAATAGAGATGTAACCAACAATATTTTTGTAGAATTCCTTTTTTGACTCGAATATGGATGTAATCCACAATATTTGTACAATTTCCCCTTAATAAGGATGTAACCAGCAATATTTGTAGAATAATGTTTTTATTTTACTCCAATAGGAAATAAAACCAACAATATTTGTATAAATTCATTTTTTACTGAAATACAGACGTAGCCAACAATATTCTTGTAGAATTCCTTTTTTTACTCCAATAAGGATGTAATCAACAATATTTTTACAATTTCCCCTTGAATAAGGATGTAACCAGCAATATTTGTAGAATATTTTTTTACGCCAATAGGAATAAAACCAACAACAATTGTATAATTTTATTTTTTACTAGAATAAGGATGTAATCGATAATATTTGTAGAAATCCTTTTTTACTCGAATAAGTATGTAATCAACAATATTTGTATAATTTCTCTTTGAATAAGGATGTAACCAGTAATATTTGTAGACTAACTTTTTTTACTCCAATAGAAACAAAACCAACAACATTTATATAATTCTATTTTCTACTGGAATAAGGATGTAATCAACAATATTTGCAGAATTTCCCTTGAATAAGTATGTAACCAGAAATATTTGTAGAACATTTTTTTTACTCCAATAGGAATAAAACCAACAAACTTTGTATAATTTTATTTTTTACTGGAATAAGGATGTAATCAGAATCACATATTTTTCTTTCTGAGACAAAAAAAAAGTTTCTTTTTTGTTGCTCAGTGTTATTACTACAAAAATACTTACTTACTTACTCACTGGCACTATCGAACCCGTAGGTTCATGGCCGCGCGGACATAAGCTCTCCATACATCCCTATCCTGAGCTAATGCTTTCCAATCATTCCCTGTATAATTTACTTCCCTCAAATCATAATTACAAAAATAATGATTATTATTTATAGTAGCAGTAGCAGTAGCAATAGTAGCAATAGCAATAGCAATAGCAATAGCAGTAGCAATAGCAGTAGCAATAGCAATAGCAGTAGCAGTAGCAATAGCAATAGCAATAGCAGTAGTAGTAGCAATAGCAGTAGCAGTAGTAATTGTTGCAATACTAATATTAGTGTATAGCAGACTGTGTTAATAAAGCTCATTAGTCATTAGCTAAAAGTATAAGCAATTATTATAACAGCGATTCTGTTTAATGACCCGTGAGTGTTCTTGCTTCCCAGTGCCGGAAGCTTTTATTTCATAATGTAACACGTCAAAGCAATACTACGGATAGGTCATGTTTGGTTTATATATCAAAGGTTAAAATATTAAAATACAGGGTATAAATGAATTATACCGCATAAATTTAACTACGTATAGAGGGGTATTATATAAGTATTTTCAGATAATGTGGAGCCTTATGGAACAGACATATAACCAGGAAAAATAAGTTATAAATATATAATTCAATAGTGAGAAGTACTGTCATATATTGAGCTGAAGTTTGGAAATTCAACAAAAACTTAGAACAAAAACTTATGTCGATGGAAATGGATTTCTTGAGGAGAGCAGCAAGATGTTCAAAATTAGACAAAATAAGAAATAATGTCATAAGATAAAAATTAATATTGGTTATTCAATAGTAGATTATATACGGTATAAGCAATTAAATTGGTATGGACACATACGACGAATGCAAGAAGAAAGATTACCCAGGAAAACATTGGAATAGTGTCCACCTGGAAGAAGGAGGAGAGGAAGACCTCGAAACTCGTGGATGCAGGAAATGAAACTGGAATGAGAGCAAGAGGACTGGAAGACATGGATTGGATGGAGAGAGACGAGTGGAGAAGAAAAATAAAACTTTAGGCACAGAATGATGTATAAACATTAAAATTCTATATATAAATAAAATTTTCAGATAATGAACTAATGGTCTATGAATAAAAATGTCCAAGTTCCGATTCAATTTGTAAAACGTTGGCACGCCACTGATTATTTCAAATTAAAATGGAAATCATATGACACAGAGACTGTAACTTGCAACAAGCATGCGCCTTTAGCTCAGTGGCTATAAGAGTCTAATACTGACGCAAACGTAAGATTTATGCATCACGTTCAAAACTACCTACAGTACGTACACACTTTTTTTTCTTTCTTCCTTTATTAAAGTGCATCATACTGTAAGTTTGTTACATGCGTAAATTTACTTTTGGTAAAGTAAGTAAAGTAAAATGATCCCACTACAGGCCGCAGGAGGCCCCTTGGGTAGTGGGAGGTTAAGGCTCCCAACTTTTTACGGACAATCGTCACTTGAATGTCAGCCGGGTTGTCATCACCTGCGTGACGGCCGTCTTTACCCCAGAACAAGCGTCAAGTACTCATTCTCGATAGAGGCTGAGTCGACCCCAGGACCATAGTGTCGCCAGAAGGTTTGGATCAGTTTTAAAAAATCCTGACCCCACCGGGACTCGAATCCTTGACCTTCCGGCTTGTAGCAGCGCAGTTGCCTTAACCACTACACTTACAGCGTGCAATTTACGTTTGGTTTAATTCTTTATTCATTATTTTACAGAATACAGTAATGGAATGTCGGCACAGTAAAAGAGTTACAAAACTATCTATGTACGTATTGTACATACAATTGTTTGAAAGATTGTAATAATAATAATAATACACATACTGTAGAGTGCAATAGGTTTTCGTAAATAAAATGTGTAATTGTACTGTACAGTACCCTACTGTACTTAGATGAACTATAGTGCAGTGATTAATAACATGAAGAGGTAGAGTGTATGTAACACACGACATACATAATGTTATTGGGAAATAAAAGCAATATATTTGAGTAAACCAGAAACAAGTAAAGCACCTGCAAACTCATTAAAGAAATTGTTAAAAATTGGCGATCTCCATTCTCACACCACAGACGACATCGGCGACGAAAGGATTCTCGTACCCCGTTCAAGATACCTTGTGTCTCACGGATCACATCCCATGCAGCGATTATGCGTGCAAACAACAGTTCATCTGTATCAACAGGGGTCGCAAACACTAGTGTTTTCAGATGTCCCCCACAAAAAATAAAGTGGACTGATATCTGGAGGACGAGGTGGCCCACATTACAGTTGGACTACCTCTTACTATCCAACGACCACGGCACACTCCATCCAAATGTTTTCGCACATTCCAGCAGAAATGGGGAGGAGCTCCACCGTGCTGAAACCACATGTTAATATATGATGTGGAGAGGAACATCTTCTAGTATTGTAGATAGGACGTGCTCTAAAAATGTCTTATAAATGACATTATTTAATCTCTGGGGAAGAAGGTAGGGGCCAATGATTGTGGACAAAAATTATGCCTACCCATACTTTCCACGAAAATGTATGCTGGTGACTCCTCCTGGAAGATGGCCGTGAGGATTTTCATAATCCTCCCTATTAAATACTGCCTCATCAGTCAATAATAGCGAAAGAAAGATAGTGCGGGGTGACAGCAGCAAAGCCCAATTACAAAATTGGGACAGTTGAGCGAAGTCAATTGGCTGTAAAGACTTGTACTTTTTGCAGATTGAAAGAGATAAAATTTGCCTTCATGCAGGACTTCTCATAACACTTTGATGGTTCGTACCCATTACACATCCGATAGCACGAGTACTAGTAGAAGACACCTTTACCCAGGGACTGATATCAAACGCCAAGCTGGATGGAAGGAGAAAAGTTGGCAGGCCTAGGTTACGAAGGATGGACGATGTACAGGCGGATCTATGGAAGATTGGCTTAACAAACTGGAGAGAAATAAGGCCACTGACTGAACAGAATGGATAGTTGTTATGAGGGAGGCTAAGGACAAACTAAAGGGACCGTCACACCAATGATGATATTATGTTGAATTGGGTAAAGTGTTGAAATATAATACCGTATAGGGTATATTTGTAGTGATTTTTTCAGTACTTTACTAAAATGATTCATTGTAGTATTTCCGATGTCGAAAAAAAGGGTAAATTAGTTAATGAAATACTTCTTTTTTATTGAATTGAGGCGGCAAGAAACAGATTGGGGTAGGTATAAGTTTTACAGTATTGAGAAAAACAGGAAAAAAATACAACATGGAAATATCCTCACAAAAAGAAAAAAAACAATGGTCTTCAAGGGCGCTCATCCAGTTCGGACAAAGATAATATTAGAAAATAAACCAATAGAACAAGTAGTAAGATATAACTTCCTAGGTTGCGAAATATCATACACAGCAGAAACAGATATAAAGGTAAAGTGATCCCACTACAGGCCTCAGGAGGCCCTTGGGGTAGTAGGAGGTCAAGGCTCCCACTTTTTCTTGACAATCGGCACTTGATGTCAGCCGGGTTGTCAGCCCTGCGTGACGGCCGCCTTTACCCCAGAACAAGCGTCTGGTACTCATTTCAGTTAGAGGCTGAGTCGACCCCAGGGCCATAGTGCCGCCAGAAGGTTTGAGTCAGTTTAAAAATCCTGACCCCACCGGGACTCGAACCCTCGACCTTCCGGCTTGTAGCGCAGTGCAGAAACAGATATATATATAACAAAATAAATAAGTTTAATTATATAACAGGAACACTAAAAGGAACTTTGAAAAATAAAGCCAGGAAAGACCCTATAATGAAATTGTACAAGGTGCCTATTATTACTTATGGATCCGAAACATGGACAGTGACAACACAATAATCTGCCAGAATACAAGCTGCTGAAATGAGATTCCTCAGACCAATAGCAGGATATCAAAGAACAGACAAAAAATAACACAGAAATAAGACAACAACTAAAAGTAGAGGAATTAAACACAACAATAGAGAAATACAGAACAAACTGGAAAGAACACTTGGCAAGGATGACTGAGAATAGAATACCAAAAGCACAATACAACTATTCGCCACGATGAAGAAGAAGTTTGGGAGACCAAAGAAAAGATGGAAACAGCAGCAATTTGGAGCCGGAACAGGCTAGTAAATAAGCCTAAACCGTGAAGCAGAAGAAGTAGAGAAAAACAGGATTAAAGTTGGAGTTGTATAATAAAATCATCGATAATTTAAAATGATAACATCCATACTTTTTCTATTCCTCATGCATACACATATATCCTTTTGCTACTAAACACATTTATACTTGAATAATGTAATTATGCACGAAACTCAATTTTTTGTGACTATTTAACTCATGCCCCAAATGAGAACAATGACCAATCGCGTTTCAATTAACTTTGATTTACAACCAATCACAGTCGTGTTTCAGCTGGAATTTATCAAATAAGTTTATCGTATTAAAGAAAGCTCCTCGTTTTTAACATTCTGTATAGGCCAGAGCATTATTTTGCAGTGACTGACTCTCTAAGAAATACGGCTACCAGATTGTATATATATAGTGCACGATGTAAACATATATTGCTTGCGGGATATAATATAAAAACATTTGTAGCAATTGATTATACCACCAAAAAAAGAAACCACTGTTTGCACTTTCTTAAACGTATTATTTTCCAGTTTATAACGTTCCAGAAAAATATAATTGACATATTTACATCATAGGACATCAGAAATTAATGAATGTACAGTTTTATCTGTTTAATTTTTTCTCCACTATGGTGCATTCTTACAATATTGCGATCCTTTGGCAATAAATAATATGATCTGGTTGCAGTGATGAACAAATGAAATATAATAAACGTTTCTCATTATTTGCAAACATCGCCGTTTACATTAAATATATACATATTTTAACATATTTTAAAATAACTATATTTAAATAAGATTTTGTGAGTAAGCAGCTTAATTTTATTCAATAATCAATTGAGTTGTTGTTAACTTGATGAAAATCCATATTTATTAATTAAATGGAGATAAAACGTAGTTTTATTTGATATTCATATTTATTATATAATTCAGTGAGAGCTGTTTCGGTACACTGTACCTTCTTCAGACATGTTAACAAATTATGAATTTTGTTCCAACTGATCTAAGCAACAATACAACAATATTTATTTCAATTTTTAAATTTAACAAAGGGAATTCATTCAAATTTAAATTTAAAAATTTAAATACATATTGTTGTATTGTTGCTTAGATCAGTTGGAACACAATTCATAATTTGCTAACATGTCTCAAGAAGGTACAGTGTACCGAAACAGCTGTCACTGAATTATATAATAAATACGAAAATCAAATAAAACTACGTTTTATCTCCATTTAATTAATTAATTTTATTCGTTAAATAGCCCTAACAAATGCCACTATCGATTTCCAAATTCTCTAGATAAATTGGAAATCACTCATGACATTTCTTATGAAGAAATCTCTTACACCCTTTGCTTCTAACCGCCTAAGTTTTTAATCCATTTACAGTTAACCATACCTGGATAAGGTAAAGAAGACGAAAGAAGTCACCAACTTTAGATATGTTACTTATCGGAGAGGAAACAACATCACATGATTCATAGAACTTAAAACTGTAATCTTAATAATTTAAATGCTTGATATCATTTGAACTCTACAGTGTTCGGACCTTCACTTATTCAGGAAGAATACATTTGGGAAGGCCAATAACCTACTCTACCTTTAAATTTTGTATATAGATAATAAAGAACAGGGAAACGCGAATTTGTTTTTCATTCAAATGTATGTGGTTTGTTTTGTATGATGGTAACGGTAGACTTACAATTCTGTATGCGGAACAAGGAGAATTGAGTCATTTTTGATAACGCCTTCCTTAAGAAAGGAAGTACTAAAGACAAAGTAACCCGCGTATTATAAAACGCCATGAAAAGCTGGTTCAGACATCAGATTTACAGTGGACATTCAAACACAACCATGGCTACTCTTCTACTACTTTGTAAAGTCGTGTTTTCAACGATATTGGTTTGCATGGGATCTACAGCACCAGGTAAGCTATCACTTTATTCATCGGTTTACTTTAAATTCTTGCGCTTGTTGTGTTGTTAAGATTTGTCCGTCGCCGTGATGCAGTCGGTAGAGTCCCTACCTTCCACTCTGGCGACTCGGGTTCGATTCCCGGCGTGGTAGGGGATTTTATAATCTCCACCTTGGGTCTGGGTGTGTGTCCTGTCCTTGTGTCTATATGTGTGAATAACAGAAAGTTAACAGAAAAGGTAAATCAATAAGGAAAACAGTGTAATCGAAGAGAGGGGAAAAAAAGAAAAAAAGGAGAACTAGTTAAATCATGTAATTGCTCTCTCTCTCCCTCTTATATATATAACCCTAACTAACTCAGCCTGTAACGGAAATGAGTACCAGATGCTTGTTCTGGGGTAAAGGCGGCCGTCACGCAGAGCTGACAACCCGGCTGACATCAAGTGCCGATTGTCTAGAAATAGTGGGAGCCTTAACCTCCCACTACCCCAAGGGCCTCCAGAGGCCTGTAGTGGGAATACTTTACTTTAACTAACTCACTGCCTCTATCGAACCCGTAGGTTCATGAACGTGCGGACATAAGCTCTCTATACTTACCTATCCTGAGCTAACGTTTTCCGATCATCCCCTGTATAATATACTTCCTTCAAATCATAATTGTTATTCGCCCACCTCATTCTTGGTATAATAACTGGGGCATTTTCCTTCTGGTTTTCCTACAAGCTTCCATGCACGTCTTTCATTCCCCATTCCTGCCACATGTCCTGCCCTTCGCAGTCTACGAAACTTAACTGTTCTTATATCTGGCTTCCTAAACATATCATGTAGCTAACTATTATGAAGTTTTCTCAATTCAACCATCTGTTCATCTCTTTTTGACCCAAAAATTGTTCTAAGAACTTTATTCCCAAATACTCGTAATCTTCTTTCCTCCCTTAAAATAAAAATCCATGTATCGCTTCCATACAATATAACTGGGAGAATAATAGTTTTATATATTTTCAGTTTAACGTTTTTTTGTAGAGAATTGGGACAAGAGTCCCTAACTAACTAACTCACTGGCACTATCGAACCTTTAGGTTCATGGCCGCACATACATAAGCTCTCCATATATTCCTACACTGAGTCAATGTTTTCCAATCATCCCCTGTATAACCTACTTCCCTCAAATCATAGTTGTTATTCTCCCACCTCATTTTTGGTCTACCAACTAGGCGTTTTCCTTCTTGTTTTCCTACAACAAGCTTCCATGCATGTCTTTCATTCCCCATTCGTGCCACATGTCCTGCCCATCGCAGTCCATGAGACTTAACTGTTCTTATTATATCTGGCTTCCTATAAAGACCATGTAATTCACTGTTATGCAGTCTTCTCCATTCTCCTGTCTGTTCATCATTCTTTGGTCCAAAAACTTTATTCTCAAATACTCGTAATCTCCTTTTCTCCCTTAAAGTAAGAGTCCATGTTTCGCATCCACATAAATATAACTGGTAGAATAATAGTTTTATATATTTTCAGTTTAATGTTTTTTGAAAGGAGTTGGGAGGTCGATAAGTCTCTGCAATGCATAATAGCACGCATTTCCAGAATTGAGCCTATGTTTAATTTCTTTGTGCATCTCATGATTATTGTTCCTAGGTATTTGAATTCAGCCACTTCCTCAAAATTTCCCTCATTTTTCATTAGCTGTCCATTTACATTATATAATATATTTCTATGTGTGACCATATATTTAGTTTTTTTGTGACAAGAGTCCCTGTAATGCCTAGGCTAAATAGCAAGCATTTCCAAAATTGAGTCTATGTCCATCCATCCATAGTAATTCTGCCCAATGGCAGGTCTTTCACTGCAATCAGAGCATTGTGGATATTTTGAAAACTTGATGTGACTGTGAGAGTATTGTGAAGCATTGAGTCTTGAAATCCAACTAACGGAACTCTTGAGAAGTTAGCTACTCACAGAGTGAAAACGCATCATTTCCGGACATTGGTACCTTATTAAAAATTATCAACATATCTCAATATTACCTCACCCCCATTCGGTGTTTTTTTCAACACCCTGTATATATATATATATATATATATATATATATATAATGCAGAAAGGGGTTAAATATTTTTAAAATTATTTCTGAAGTACAAAAAAATATATAAAACAAATTTTATTGTTGTCCATTCAGGTATCAGACTGATGGTTGGGGAACCTCGTTCCATCGATGCTCAATATTTCGAATTAACTCTCCGTAAATTGGCATACAATTTAAAAACCTATGGTTGGTTTAATTACATGCAAATTCATTGGGAAATTTATTCATACATTTCATTGATATGCCAGCGTGATCTCTTGTTTTGCTAGCTGACCAATGACTCCATAAATTAACAGAACCAACACGTTTTCTGGTGTAAACAAACATGTTTTGTTACAATCAACAACGGATCCTACTGCACCGATTTTTATCAACAAATAAAACATTCAAATTACATGTTATAAATTATTTCAAACCTTATGAAAATATCTCAAAATTAAGAATCCCTCTGTTAAATACTCGTAACTTATTACGCGCAGTTTTCTATTGCATTATTTTTAAATTGAGAGATTAATTAATAAAGTATTGGCTGTATCTGTAATATTGTGTGGCTCAGAAATATGGACTCTGAATAAACAGTCAATTAAAGGAATAGAAGCAGCAGAAATGAAATATTTACGATTTGTGGCAGGGTGTACTTTAATGGATAAAAACGAAGTGAAGATATCCGTAAAGAACTACAAATATTCAGTTTGACAGATAGAATAGAAGAGTATAGGAGAAAATCGTATGAACATGTCTGCAGAATGGATACCAACAGATTGCCTAGGAAATGTCTGAACTATAATAATAATAATAATAATAATAATAATAATAATAATAATAATAATAATAATAATAATAATAATAATAATAATAATAATAACAATAATAATAGTAATATAATGTACGGTTAAAAAACTATAATATAGTTACCTTGTAGGTAACATACTGGAGGAAATCGCAATCCTAAGAGAAATCAACAACAACCTGATTCTCAATGAATACAAACCTAATCCACACAATCCTCTGTACAAAATTCTCACAACCAAGTCAGTGCCTCAACAAGGGTCAACAAGAACGGACCTAATGCATTCTGCTGATGATGGGACTAGTCCCGAAAGGCCTACCAGAGTTTTAAAAGAACTTAAGTTGAGGAGACGGACCTACAAGGTAACTATATTATAGTTTTTAACCGTACATTATATTAGTGCGAACTAATACCTCAACGGAAAATCACCATGAATTTTACTAGTATCGGTAATAATAATAATAATAATAATAATAATAATAAATAATAATAATAAAATAATAGTAAAAATAATAATAAAAATAAAAATAATAATAATAATAATTTAATAATGTTTTATTTATTCTGGCAGAGTTAAGGCCATAACGCCTTCTCTTCCACTCAACCAGCACAAATACAAATAAATATTGACAAATATAGATATACACTATACTAATTATAAACAGTTAAAGATACATTAAATGTAGCAATGTAAATGTCATGTACAAACAACTTTTTATAAGATAATAATAATAATAATACTTACGATAATAATAATAATAATAATAATAATAATAATAATAATAATATAATAATGCAAAATATGTAATTTTTAAAGAATTTTAGGGTTAATTAATTCTATCTTCAAGCCACAGTTAGTCCAAAAGCATTCAAGACTGAAAGTGTATAAAACACTGGCTCTTCCAACTCTTTTGTATGGTAGCGAAGTATGGACGTTGAAACAGAAGGATATACAGAGACTTAGATCTGCTGAAATGAGATATCTTCGGAGGACTGCAGGATACACACTACTAGATCACAAAAAAAAATGAAGACATCTTAGAAGAAATACACATGGAACCTTTAGAAAACAAAATTTCTGATTATAAGTCAAGATGGATGCAACATGTTCATCGAATGGAAGATCACAGAATACCCAAACAATGTTAAGATATCAACCTGCAGGAAGACGAAGACCAGGACGTCCACTCAAAAGGCTTCTGGATGGTGTTTCTCTTGAGGCCGAAACAGGTCAACAAATGACCTAAATTCGTGAATGTACTATGATGATGATGATGATGATGATATAATAATAATATAAATATAATAAATTATACAAGAAACACCAATATATATATATATATATATATATGTACCTTACATTGGGTAATAACGAAGTCGAGGTTAGAGCAAATATAAATTTTAGATTTATTTTAAAAGATGCCAATGTCCTGCAGCCCCTTATTATCAATCAAGAGGAGGAAAAGAGATCGGGGACGCCCACGAAACTCATGGACACAGCAGCTATAATACTTGGAGCCGAACGAACCTACAGGATTTAATCCTAGCAAGATGAAGAAGAAGACATTAATTGCGGTAGAAATTAATTTTAGGAGAAAGTCAGAAAGAATATCAAGGAAAGATAAAGTTCGAAATACGATGAAATAAATCTCTGTCTTCCCGGTTTCTGTCTGAAGATCTAATGATTAAAATACGTAAAACGGCAATACTTTTTGATAATTTATGAATTTGGAACATAGTCTTCTTCTTCTTCTACTTCAAGGTTTAGGCTATGCAGCCTGTTCCGGCGAAGTTAAAAGTGGAGTCCATCTTCTACGTGGTCGGCCAACATCTCTTGTTCCTCTGGGATTATACAGGAAGGTTCTTTTTGGTATTCTTTCGTTGTTCATTCTCATTAAGTGTTCTGTCCATTACTTATTATTTTCGCTGATTTTATCTTCAATTTTATATATATTTAATTCTTCTCGTATAGTTTCATTCCTTATTCTATCCGCTCTAGTGCATCCTTTCACATTACGTAAAAACAGCATTTCTGCAGTCTGTATCCTGCTTTTATCCCCTGATTTCATTATCCAATTTTCACTTTCCATACAACAACAAAGGAACAGCCATTGTTTTATAGAATTTAAGTTTGGAACATAGTAATTATATAAAATGTGCGGGACAAAAGAAAACAACAAGTAACTCAACAATGAAAATATCAAAATGAAATGTACTGCAATTGATAGAAAATTGCGATGTTTGCATGTCGATATAATTAGAGAGTCATTGTTGTTCTTATTGATATAGATGGCGATAATCTAATTGGAGTTCAGAGTTAAACAAAACATTAAATGCTCTTTATAGACTTGTCGAATACAAGTTTCCAGTAAGAGTAGTGAAAATATTAAAAGAAAAAAAAATAATCAGCAGCAGCCATCACAGAGAGATACAATATCAGCTTGGTATAAAATATCCCTAATAGAAAACTACCGCGCGGGTAGAAAGTGTAAGAGCAGCAATTCAACACAATCCAGGAGGCTATTCAGTGCACCCAACTAAATCTGTTCGCGGTATTCTTTTACGGATAACTCACTAAAACCAAATTTGTCTTTTAGGTAATTTATATGTAGGAAGTAGATTCCTGGGCAACACCGAGTAGTCATCACGGGGAATCTTAAATTAATTACGATATACATTTATAATTGTCCCTGTGTTTGAGCCTTCTAACAAATATATTAGTAAGCAGACTAACTCCCTATATTGATGACATTCTAGGAGATCATCAATGTGCATTTAGAAGAAACAGGTCTACAACAGATCAGATTTTCAGTTTAAGACAGATTTTAGAGAAGAAATGGGAATATAATGGTACTGTACATCAACTATATGTAGACTTCAAAAAAGCATATGATTCAATTAAGAGGGAGAAGTTATATAGTATCCTGCTGGAGTTCGGAATTCCTAAAAAGTTAGTTAGACTTATACGAATGTGTCTAAATGGCTCAAAGAGTAGGGTGCGTGTAGGCAAACAGTTTTCAGACACTTTTGAAATCCAGAATGGGTTGAAGCAAGGAGATGCACTATCTCCTCTACTATTTAATTTTGTACTAGAGCATGACATTAAATCTTTAGAGAATGAGGAAGGCTTACAACTCAATGGTATTAATAAGCTGTTAGTTTATGCTGATGATGTAGTACTACTGGCGGATAGCGAGGAGATACTAAAGGACAACACGCACACACTATTGAGTAACACTAAGAAATTAGGACTGGAAATAAATATCAGTAAAACTAAATATATGGTCACACGTAGAAATTCAGTATATAATGGAAATGGACAGCTAATGACAAATGAGGGAAATTTTGAGGAAGTGGCTGAATTCAAATACCTAGGAACAATAATCACAAATAGGAATGAGATGCAAAAAGAAACTAAACATAGGCTCAATTCTGTAAATGCGTGCTATTATGCATTGCAGAGACTTTTGATGGCCCAACTCCTTTCAAAAAACGTTAAGCTGAAAATATATAAAACTATTATTCTACCAGTTATATTACATGGATGCGAAACCTGGACTCTTACTTTAAGGGAGGAAAGGAGATTACGAGTATTTGAGAATAAAGTTCTTAGGAAAATTTTTGGACCAAAGAAAGATGAACAGACAGGTGAATGGAGAAGACTACATAAAAATGAACTACATGGTCTTTATAGGAAACCAGATATAATAAGAACAGTTAAGTCTCGTAGACTGCGATGGGCAGGACATGTTGCGCGTATGGCGAATGAAAGACGTGCATGGAAGCTTCTTTTAGGAAAGCCAGAGGGAAAACGCCAGTTGGTAGACCAAGAATGAGGTGGGAGAACAACATTAACTATGATTTGAGGGAAGTTGATTATACAGGGAATGATTGGAAAGCATTAGCTCAGGATAGGGATGTATGGAGAGCTTATGCCCGCGCGGCCATGAACCTTCGGGTTCGATAGTGCCAGTGAGTTAGTTAGTTAGTTATACATTTATAATTATTTTTCATTTTACTTACTCAACTAATCATCAGAAGTACATTAATGTTTGTCTTTCAGGTCGTTTATGCCAAGATGATCGGGATGTGTAGATTCTCGGACAACGCCGGGTAAACAGCACGGGGTATCTAAAAATAATTACGATATGCATCCACTTATTCAACTAAACATAAAACACATTAATTTTCGTATTTCAGCTGATTTAAATCAAGAAGATGGGGATAAGTAGATTCCCGGACAACACCGCCTAATCAGCACGGGGTAGCTAAAAATATACATTTATAATTATTTTTGGGGATATGATTGCAGATTCCAGGAGTATATTAAATAGATGGAAAAGTTACTTTAATCAAATGTACATACAGAACAGGACATTGAGGAGGATAATTTACAGACAGCAGAAATGCTAGTCTGAAATGGCGATAGAAAAATTGAAGATGTATAAAGCATCAGGTTCAGATGAGATCCCAGCAGAACTGATAAAATCAGGTGGAGAAAAACTGATGGACAAGATACGCTGGTTGCTTAGTATGATTTGGGAAAAAGAAGCTCTTCCAGATGAATGGAAGGAATCAATTATCCTACCAATTTATAAGAAAGGAGAAAAAACAGATTGCAACAACTACAGGGACATCTCATTACTTTCAACTTCGTACAAATTTTCACTTATTCAATTGAACACAAAAGCACATTAATTTTCATTTATTTAGGCGTAGCAGCGCACGCCGGGTATTAGCTAGTAGTCTATATATTCCTAATTTTTCTCCTTCATATAGGCCTATAAAGAGAAAAGCTCTCGATGTTACATACGAAAAGTAACTCTAAAATAGAGCTATAGGAACTTACGTCAATGTTCTCTCGATCATACTGTATTAAGATATAAGAACACGATAGGTGAAAGATTATACAAGGATTAAATGAGGTGATGTTTTACTGTTCATTATTGTTTCAGATGCCTGGGATCAAAGATACAGCCCAGTAGTTCCATATGCAGGCTCTCTCATTCCATCTTCACCGTATAGCACAATACCAGTCACGTACAGAGTACGGGATTACTACTACGGTCCTACAGATGGTAATCCAGCCAATAACATGGGAGGAGTCTATCACACCTGGTCCTCGATTCCAGCTGTTGTACCAGCTCCTCAGCCAGAGTTCGAGGGACCATCCGGTTCGCAATATCTTCCTCAATCTTCTGGGACACAATTTCACAGTTTTGTGTCAGACACGCAACATCCAGTTCAAGACAAAATAGATCCTAGTGTCCATATCAGAAAACGAAGGCAACTCATGGGATATCCCATTGGTATGGATGGAATTGGGGGAATGGCTGGAGGTTATGATAGTAATTTTGCTGACAGCGCCATGCAGACTTCTGTTGGGCAGTACGGCGGTTATGGTGGTATGGGAGGTGCTCACATCAGGAAGCGAAGACAACTGATGGGATATCCATTTGGTATGGGAGGTGGTTATGGCAGTAATTTTGCTAATAGTGCTATGTACTCAGGATCATCTGCTGGACAGTATGGTGGTTATGGTGGCATGGGAGGAGTGGGAATACCATTTTTTGGATGAGCTTATTAAGTGCCTATGTAGTCTAGAGAAATTGAAGAATTACAATGAACCAACTTAATATTTGTGCTTACTACCGATATCAATATGTCCAAAGGACCAAATTTATTTAATATTATAATGATATTGTGAAAAGAAAAAATTAATGCCGGAACCAAGAATCGAACCGTGGACCTCTAGTTCTCCAGACTAGTTTGCAGCCTACTTCGCCATTCTAGACCTGGCACGAACATTAAGAATTCTATCCACATATACAAATCTATAATTCTAGTTTCGCTGCCAGGTAGGTATCACTACCATCGCCAACGGCCGGCTTCGTTTAGAAGTATCTATATTTGAAAATTTTACACCAACCACTTTTATATGCAATAATCGATGTTATTTATCATTTTCCAATACTGTTATTTTTTAACACTGTTCCAATAATGGATCATATTATAATATTATAATGATATTGTGAAAAGAAACATTAATATCTGAACCAGGAATAGAACCGTTGGACCGCTAGTTCTCCAGACTAGTGTGCAGTCCACTACACCATTCTAGACATGGCACAAACATTAACAATTCTTTCCTCATATACAAATATATAATTCTCGTTTTGTTAAAAAAATAACAGTATTGGAAAATGTTAAATAACATCGTTTACTGCTTATAAAAATGGTGGTGTAAAATTCTCAAATACAGATACTTCTAAACGAAGCCGGCCGTTGGCGATGGTATTGACACCTACCTGGCAGCGGACGAAACGAGAATTATTGATTTATATATGTGGAAAGAATTGTTAATGTTTGTGCCAGATCTAGAATGGTGTAGTGGGCTGCACACTAGTCTGGAGAACTAGAGGTCCATGGTTCGATTCCTGGTTCAGACAATTTTTCTTTTCACAATATCATTATAATATTATAATATCATCCATTATTGCAACTGTGTTAAAAAATAGCATTACTGGAAAATGTTAAATAACAAATTTATTTAATAGTGTCTAGTATTTAAGTCTCTTGGATAAGCTATATTGAATCGGTAGTAAGCAGAAATACTATTTTGGCTTCGTAAACCATAAGTTTAAGTTTAGCATTGACTATAATCATAATAGAAGTGAAGGCATTAAATTATATTATATCTATTGACCAACAACTCTATTTTAACTCGTAATTCTATCAACGTTGGCCCTATTATTTAGATTTTTTAGCTTAAGCACATTCGCATTACCTATTTACTTCAATTAGGCCTACAATTTGATTTTTTTAATGTATTTACAAAATGTCTTTCATCAATTCCCAAAAATGAATTGTCTGTATCACTCTATCCTTGAGGCAATCCTCTAATGAGGAAAGTAGTAGTAGTAGTAGGACTTTATTAGACAAAAAGTTAGATATTTACAATATTATTTACAAATATGGGTAGCATGGGCAGTAAGCCGTACGTGCTGTTGACAGTCCGTTACAATAAAGTAATAATTGGTACTAGTGTAAAGAAAAATAAACAACAAAAAAAGCAATAACATTACAATTACATAAAGAAAACACATTAATATTGCAATTAAATAATAACACAATAGCATTATACACTAATTAATTTATATATGATTGTTAAGAATTAATGGTATTGCATTTTGATAACATATATTTATTCATGAATGAGTGTTGTCCTTATTTTTCGCGTTTTGTCCAGAAATTTACCGAGGTTTATCCAATTTTCTGGATTTACCAACAACTCGTAGCATGCCAATCTTTCCCGATTTGAATTTAGAAATCTTTCCGGTAATAACTGATGTCTCCAATATTCTAAATCATTACATTTTCCTAATATATGTATCTCATCTTCAAAGTTCCCGCACATTGGACATATTCGCATATCGGGAAAGTTGTATATAATAATAGATGTAAGAGTAATATTATGGTTAGATAATATTTTCACATTACATTATATAGTTATATAATCATTTAGTTTAATTTTTTAAAAAACTTTTAATATGCAATTTTCAATTGATTTGTTCAAGATCTTCATTTTAACTCCTGAACAAAGGAAACGTGAGAATATCAATTAAGCTACAATGTATGCTACAAAGGGAAATGGATGGATTACATACCTTATCAAGAGAACCAATGTAACGCCTCCTATGCCACAATATAAACACATGACTATGGAAACGTTATGAGTAGGCGGAAAGCCAATTCTAAACCAGAACCTTTCTTCACAAAATCTCTATATATAAAAATTCAGCCTGCATGTGTTTTAAGATACTAAATATAAAATAGGTACCTGGTAAGTCAGTCGTCCTCAACTAAATTATTAAACTTATCAACTCGTTCCAATATGGAGGCCTTTCTATGGTTTGAGGAATAGTGTCAATGTTCTTTCAAAAAAAAATGTCTGATCATCTGCATTTTAACTGGTACTGATGATGTATAAATTGTACAATGGGTTTAGGTCAGCGGGTGTGTTCTCATTGAATAGGTCTGTATTCTTTGCTTTAGAATCTCTATATCTTCAAGGATGCTAATCTTGTTCTTGTTACACTCTCTGAGTAGTACTGACATAGTATTATCGATTTTGTTGAACTGATGACCCGTTTCTAGTATGTGTTTGGCAAAACTTGATTTTTATTCGTCATTAATAACGAAGAAAAATCAAGTTTCTAGAGATTCTAAAAGATGCAAAGAATACAAACCTACTTAATGAGAACACACACGCGGACCTAAACCCGTTGTAAAACTTATAAATCAACACCAGTACCAGTTACAATGCAGAAGATGAAACATTGTTTATGAAAGGCCTCCATATTGGAACTACTTGATGATGTTTAATAATTTGAGGACGACTGACTTACCAGGTATCAATTTTATATTTTATATTTTATTACATAACTTTAACAGCGATTTAATATGAATTTTAAAAGTGTTGACTGCATATGTTTGTAATTTATAGACTTCTAAACCGCTCAACAGTTCATCATGCAAATTTGTATATATATATATATATATATATATATATATAGCATTTAGCCGGTATCTGTTATGATCTAAAACTATAAGTCGTAGGAGTTCACCTGGAATGAAAATTATTATAATATACCAAAGTAGGTAGTGTCCACAATTCAGTGACATCCGACCATTAGAAGTGGGAATTTACTTGAAATCCGAAATTAAAATTTGACTTTAGGAACCGCCATATTTGATTTGTCGCAATGTATATCGCACAATTTAAATAACCTCTAATTTTATTTTTACCTATTCAACTATAAATAATAAAACACATATTTAATTTATTTTGGTGTAGCAGCGAACTCCGGACATTAGTTAGTAAAATACAAAAATCAGAAAAAAAATCATAAGGTGATCAGTAGACTTTGGGAATTGAACCAGGGACTTTCAACAAGAAGCTCGTGCTTTATTATGGCAAAGGATCTCTAGGTTATATAAAAATAACATAGATTTTTAAAATAGTGTTCTAAAAATCGCCTATAAAAAGTTAATTAAAATATGTTTTGGTAAAAAATGCAATTCAATTCGTGAAGAAATTAAAAAAAAAATTACAATTTATTTTTTTTTTGTGATATGAAAGGCTCAAATGTGATGTTTGGAAGAAAAATTATAAGTTACGAAGCGAGTGCACCACATGCACGAGTGGTTTGGGGCTCATCCGAGTGGAGCGCGCTTGTAGTTTTGTTGTGAACATAAACCATGTAGCATATGTTATTACACGTACCTTGATGCTTGTTTTCCTCGTGTAAAAATGTCCATGCATCAGGCGAAAACACGTTCTATGACAATGTTTCATCTCCCATTTACTTTATGAAACCAAGGTGTTTTAATAACTTGGACTTCATAGAAAGAAATTCTAACTATCTAAAATATAAACTCCTGAATTATACAGTATGTACCGAAAATAGTGAGCAGAACATCAGGTTATGTAAAATATAAACTCCTGAATTATACTGACTATACCGAAAATAGTGAACAAAACATCAGGTTATGTAAAATATAAACTCCTGAATTATACAGAATGTACCGAAAATAGTGAGCAAAACATCCGGTTATGTAAAATATAAGAATGTACCGAAAATAGTGAGCAAAATATCAGGTTATGTAAAATATAAACTCCCGAATTATACAGTATGTACCGAAAATAGTGAGCAAAACATCAGGTTATGTAAAATATAAACTCATGAATTATAATAATAATAATAATAATAATAATAATAATAATAATAATAATAATAATAATAATAATAATAATAATAATAATAATAACAATAATACTTTATTTATTCTGGCAGAGTTAAGGCCATAAGGCCCTCTCTTCCATTCAACCAGCACAAATACAATAAATATTTGACAAATATAGATATACACTATACTAATTATAAACAGTTAAAGATACAATAAATGTAGCAATGTAAATGTCATGTACAAACAACATTTTATAGGGTAATAACAATAATAATACGATAATAATAATAACAGGAATAATAATGATGATAATATAAATATGATACATTATACGGGAAACACCAATTAATATATATATCTTACACTGAATAATAATGAAGTCGAGTTTAGAGCAAATATAAATTTAGATTTCTTTTAAAAGATGCCAATGTCCGGCAGCCCCAATTCCAGTTGCGAGAAGTGGAGATGGTATATGACATGGAGTGATGTGATGTCCTATGTTGCGGTATATTAAGTAAGAGACTATGTTGTGATCTTGTGTTTAAGTTATGGTTCGAGGATAGATACTGGAAACGGGATGATAAATAATTGGGAATCGAGGTATGTAGGAAATAGTACCGAAAATAGTGAGCAAAACTCATGTTATGTAAAATAAACTCCTGAATTATACTGACTGTACCGAAAATAATGAGCAAAACATCAGGTTATGTAAAATATAAACTCCTGAATTATACAGAATGTACCGAAAATAGTGAGCAAAACGTCCGGTTATGTAAAATATAAGAATGTACCGAAAATAGTGAGCAAAAGATCAGGTTATGTAAAATATAAACTCCTGAATTATACATAATGTACCGAAAGTAGTGAGCAAAACATCAGGTTATGTAAAATATAAACTCCTGAATTATACAGAATGTACCGAAAATAGTGAGCAAAACATCCGGTTATGTAAAATATAAACTCCTGAATTATACAGAATGTACCGAAAATATTGAGCATAACATCAGGTTAAAGATTCATCGTGTACAGAGATGAAAATTTGGGGAAATGCTTTGCGGGCTGAGCATAAATTAGCCATTTTGAAATGCCACAGAATAACTGTGATGAAGAGGTAATTTTTTAACGTTTTTAAACACATTTAAAATGTAATTAACCTAAAAGCTAACCGAACCTAATTCAGTTACACTAACCTAGGTGAATATCATGGAACACCTTTTCTTTTATTTTACAATGTTAAATATGTACATTTGTTTGTGTTTTACGCGTTTAAAATCGCTCATTATTAGTGTAGTTATCGCTGGTTGTGACAACACTCACTTGTTTTCGGATGGGACAATCCAAGTAGCCATGATACGCCCGCAGAACACTCGAACAGCCAAAAATTATTATTCAAACATCCATTTTTTTTTTACTTTACGGAAAAGAACAACAAACTTGCTTGTTTCCTTATCGTTTTCTTTACAACATGTAATTTTTCACCCACTTACAATACTTAACTAACTCTGAATCCACGAGATTTGATTACAGTGTCTTAATTTTACAATTCAACAAAAAGTGTATCATTAGCAAAGTCTAACGATAATAGCATTGTGGTACATGTGACTAACCAAGATTAATTGTGCAAAATGGAAGTTTATTCTAATTATCAGTATATATAATGTAAAAATCATAGCCTTAGTATTACAGTGTTAATTGTATCATTATAATATAGAACGGCATAAGTGCGAAAATCATTATATGGCACAAGTATAGATTGCGTCGCATATTATGACTTCAATTGGAATTCAATCCATTGGATATATTATGACACCTATATTTATAAAATAAGAGAGCAATTGTTAATTATGAATACTAAGTAGATAAATAATATTACAATAAATAAGTACAGATCATTGAAAATGAAATATTGTACTTATTTCAATTTATTAACTAAATTTACAAATTCGTTAAACAAACAACGGAATCCCAATATAAATTATAAATGCTATCCTATCACTGGAAACCTGAACTATACCTTGACAGATTACAGGCTACTTCATTTATAACCTAACAGGCACATGGCGTTTTGCCTGTGTGTGGTTCGGTGTGCCAGCTTTGATCCTACTTAAACTCCGCGAACCGCCGTGTGCCCGTTAGGTTATAAATGAAAAACCCCGTATAATACGGTCTGAATTTAAAACGCATCATTACAATTAGAGCACCCAGCTCTTGAAAATATTATCAGAATTTTTTTGTGTTTACTCAAAGTATCATCTCCTTTTGTTTGATAGCTGAATAAAACTCAACTCTGTTTTCAAACATGGCCTAATTGAATGTGATAAAATTAGCATTTATTAGATATATATATTTGTCGCAAAGTGTGATTTAGCAACTCAAAATAGGGTATACCCTATATTTGTATAAATACAGACTGAGAAGAATTTGTATACACAACAATTATAAATGGACCCAAGAGTACCGACTTCAAACCCGGCTTAGATACTAGGAATTTTAATTTCTAAAACACAAATCGAGACTAAGATATGGAACCAAATATGATCAACCTATGCTCTATAATAGATTGATGAAAGTACAATTATCGCCCTTCACAACCAAGAGCTTATAGAAACTGAATATATCTATGCATTGATCTAAATTAATTACGTGTGTATGGAATAAAATCTTGGTATATAGATGAATATAATGCTATGAAATGGTTTATTAACCCTTAAATCCGTAATGTATCCTTTTGGATACATCAGTTGGTTCAGTGAATTTAATATTTTAAATAAATTAGAAGAAAACGAACAAAAATAAACCACTTAAATCTGTGTACAATTAGACAATATACATAACAATAGCAGTTATACAAGATTCCGTTTTCACTGCGGTCCGCCACATTCAAATAACTAACAGAAGAAATTTGTGCTTTGTCAATTTAAGGGTTAAGCTTTGCACTTATCTCGTCTATATTTTCACGGTGCAATTATTTTAGATACATACGTCAATAAAGTAGCCCATTTAATTACTGCATTATTTACTTCATAGGGATGTGTTGTTATTAGCATAATTTTTGAATTCAGTTAAATATAAAAAAAACACTATTAATTAAAGTTTTGTACTATGTATAATAGTTTTAAGCAATAAAATATTTACAATATCATATACCTGTGTCTTATATTAAAAAAAACAATAATTTAAAATGATGATCTTGATGAAGATTTTCGGGCTGTAGGCCGTGGCCCCACCGCTGACCAATCAGAAGGCAGATATAACGTACAGTCGACTAGACCATCAAACAGCAATCTCATTGGAGCAATGGAAGTCCATAACGCTGACCAATCAGAAGGCAGATACAACTTACGAACACAACGCGGTGAACGTATAAATAGGACAGACAGCGGACAGAATTGCCACCTCTGATAGACGAACTATTCTGGCTGGAGTGCCTCAGGGATCCGTACTTTCACCATTGTTATATAATATTTATACCGCCGACGTTCCTGGGAGGACACATACGCAACTAGCCCTGTATGCCGATGATATTGCGATATATAGTAAGACAGATCCTTAATTAGGTGTAGTAGAAAAGTTCAGAGAGGCCTACGAGATATTGAGCGGTGGGCTGATAAATGGAGGATTAAATTGGAAAAGAGAAGAACCAAGGAATAATTTTTACGCAACGACCTAATATTAATGGTGCAGAAACACTAGAATATGACGGAACTGTAATCAGATATCAGCTCACTGTTCAGTATCTCGGGGTTATACTAGATCGTCGTCTCACTTGGGCTAAACATGTCGAGAAGATTCGAAATAACTTTTATAAACGTTTTTCACAACTCAAGCCCATGTTGAGAGCCCACTCTCTGACACCTCAATCACGTACGTTGGTATACAGGGCTTGTATACGCAGCCAAATGATATATGCATGTCCCGCATGGCTGACCTTATCAAAGGATAAGATAAACTTGCTTCAGGTTCTTCAGAACAAGTGTTTACGAAGTGCAGGAGAATATCCAATTAGGACGAGAATCACCAACATTCATGAAGATTTAAACATTGACTTTCTTCAGGAAGTGATGGCTAAATTGGCAAGAAACTTATATCAAAGCGACTCTGAGCGAAAATGCTCTTATTAATAGCCTAGGGGCATACAACGAAAAGGAACGGACGAAATATAAAATGCCAAAGTTCTATCTGGCCTAGAAAGTTAGATGCTCCTAGGCCTACCACAAAAGTATAAATAACTGATTGAACTTAACACTTCCTAAAGAAGAGATCAAGGTGATTACACCGGTATCCTGGAGAACCTGAAGCGAGCATACCTCAAGAATTGCCAGTCTCAAGACAACCCTTGAGGATGCCAAGCGCAGTCTATGGCGAAGTCGGGGAACTACAAGCCTCACGACCACGGCCTACAGCCCGAAAATCTTCATCTAGATCATCATAGCAACTCCGGCCGTGAAAGTCTACGTAATTACAATATTTTAAAATGTTTATCAACTGGTGTCTACTTGGAAGGTGTCATTTTCTCCACATACTGTGACTACAATGGCATGGTTCTTAATCCTATCTCATATCTAATGATATTTGTTTCCAGTTGTTTATTATTTCACCTGATCATGATATATGGTTCTAAAATACATTTTTAGTTTTACCTACATATGAAATGTTAAAATTGAAGATATTAATGACAAAATAAATGAATTTAATATAATGTGTGGCACTATTAAAAGAACTCGTAAAACACACGAAAATAAACAAAAATTAAATGTTATAAAATAATGGCTGTTCCTGTATTGA
The DNA here is from genome assembly GCA_030220185.1 of Diploptera punctata. NCBI lineage: Eukaryota > Metazoa > Arthropoda > Insecta > Blattodea > Blaberidae > Diploptera > Diploptera punctata. The sequence continues at coordinate 296,985 of JASPKZ010007832.1, forward strand.
TGTATGGATCAGAATGTTGGACGATCACTAAAAGACAAGAACAAAGATTGGAAGCAACTGAGATGAGATTTTTAAGAAATATAGCAGGATATACTCTGCTGGATAAGAAAAGGAATGAAGATATAAGAGAGAAATTAAATATTTTCAAACTTACAGACCGAATAGTTAAATTTAGGAACGACTGGATAGAACATAGTGATAGAATGCCAGAAGGAAGATTTCCAAAACTATTGCTGCATTATGAACCGCGCGGAAGGAGAAATGTTGGACGTCCACACAGAAGGTGGTCTGAACAATTTTAACAATTCTTGCTTTCACGATGATAAATTATCATCATCCTTCACCGGTGTGGAAAGCAACGGGAAGCTACCACACCTACACAATTCCCTAGTAAAGCTGCAAGCATAGCATGAAAATGCTATGATTGCAGTGAAGGACCTGCCTTCGGGCAGAATTATTATGGATGGAGCTTTCATGAAACCGGAACGAGCCAACAGGCTTAATCCCTGGATGATGATGAAAAGTAGATTACTTATATCACCTCAAACCCTTTATTTATTATATTCATTTGACAAATATATGTAATATTATTCAAATTCTTCTTCTTCTTCTTCAGTTTCCATTTATTTATATCATTCAAATCCTCTTCCAAATTCCTATTACTCATTATAGTTCTGACGTAGGTTTTCCATTTCCATCTTGGTCTGCCACGTTTATTTCTTCCAGGGGTATTGGTATATATGTTCTGGTCATCTTTCATTTTCCATTCTTTGTACATGGCCATACCATTTAAGAGTATGATTTTCAATCCTCTTAACAACAGATGTATTGACATTCATTTCTCTCCAAAGCAATTCATTTCTTATTTTATCCTGTCTCGTTTTTTGAAGGCTTCTTTTGAGATAATCAAATTCAACTGATCTAATTTCATTGTTTTGCAATTCGGTCAAAACCAAGTTTCACATCCATACGACAAAAATATTCTGTATTATGCTCTTATAAATTTTCATTTTAGTTTCCTTTGTAATATTTTTGTTCCAAATTATTCCATGTCTTAGTTGCATTTTTTGCCATTGCAATTTTAGTTTGTACATCTATTTCACGTGTACCTAACCGATTTCCTTTATATATATCATCATCATCATAATCAACAACAAGGATTAAGCCCAATGGCCTGTTCCGATCTCATTATAGGTCGAATTGGTCCTTCCATCTCTTCAATGGTCTTCCCAACAATATTCTCCCTTTTAGTTTATAATTATACATTCTTCGTGGTATGCGCTGTTCATTTATTCAATAATAATAATAGTAATAATAATGGAAAAAAATATTACCAGCAGTTAAATATCTAAACAATTGAGTCGGTGTTTACTTGATGAAAATCCATATTTATTAATTAAATAAAAATAAAACGTAGTTTTATTTGATTTTCATATTTATTATATAATTCAGTGACAGCTGTTTCGGTACACTATACCTTCTTCACACATGTTAACAAATTATGAATTGTGTTCCAATGATCTAAGCAACAATACAACAATGTTTATTTAAATTTAAAAAAATAAATAAATATTGTTGTATTGTTGCTTAGATCAGTTCGAACACAATTCATAATTTTAAGATGATCTTGCAGAAGATTTCCGGGCTGTTGGCCGTGGTCTTGAGGCTTGTAGTTCCCCAACGTTTCGCCAGAGACTGCGTCCGGCATCCTCAAGGGTTGTCTTGAGACTCAGTCTCTTGAGGATGCCGGACGCAGTCTCTGGCGAAACGTTGGGGAACTACAAGCCTCGAGACCACGGCGAACAGCCCGGAAATCTTCTGCAAGATCATCATAGCAACTCCGGCCGTGAAAGCCTAAGTCAATATAATTCATAATTTGTTAACATGTCTGAAGAAGGTACAGTGTACAGTAACAGCTGTCACTGAATTATATAATAAATATGAAAATGAAATAAAACTACGTTTTATTTTAATTTAATTAATAGTTAAATATCTATTAATATCTGATTGTGACATACTTAATATTCTTTCTTAAGTTAAAATATCTCGATCTGTAAAGTACTTTTACGTGGCTGATGCCTCCTGGAATTTGCTGGGACACGACTTGCCAGGACAGTATTTTAAATGTCTGGATCACGTGTATATTTTTTTGTCAACACAAGGGCATGGAGGTCCACGGAGGTGCGATAAGCTAAATGCCAAAGCCATCTCCGAGATAACACGAACATTTAACACAAGACATCACCCACTCATACATTCAAGTTAATTAAGACGAACATGATTGGATGACTATTTAACTTGTGCCCCAAATGGTTGTCAATGACCAATCACATTTCAATTAATTTTGTTTTACAACCAATGACAGTCGTGTTTCACCTCGCTCATTATCAATTTCCCTTTATCAGCTCCTGCTTTTGTAATAAAGAAAGCTCCTCCTTTTTAATGTTCTGAACAGGTCAGATCATTATTTCTCTCCACAAAATGCATTGAAAATGGCGAATAATAAACAGATTCCTTGATTTTACTGAGTTGTTTACTAAAAAATAAATTAATAGCCTATAATGTTGATTAGAATATACAATTTTATGTTTTTCATTATTTCTCCACTAGGGTGCATTCTTACAATATTGCGATCCTATTTGTCAATAAATAATAAGATCAAATTGCAGTGAATATACATAACCTCACATTTATGATTTGTTTTCAAACATCGCCATTTACATAAAATATATAATTATTTTAAAATACCGGTAACTATATTTAAATAAGGAGTTTTGAGTAAACAGTTTAATTTTATACATTAAATAGTCCTAACAAATGCCACGAGTGATTTCCAAATTATCGATAAATTCACGACTCACTTCGTGAGAATTTGGAAATCACTCGTGGCATTTGTTAGGACTATTTAAAGAATAAAATTAAGCTGTTTACTCACAAATCATTATTTAAATATATTTATTTTAAAATATTTATATATTTAATGTAAACGGCGATATTTGAAAACAAATGAGAAACGATTGGTACGCTTCATCTGCTTCTTTTGTTTATCACTGCAACCAGATCATACTATTTATTGCCAAAGGAACGCAATATTGTAAGAATACTTTCTAGTGGTAGATTTAAATGAAACACATCAAACTGTATATTAATTCATTTCTGATGTCGTATGATGTAAATATGACAATTATATTTTTCTGGATATTACCTGGGGAAAAAATACATTTAAGAAAGTGCAAACAGTGGTTTGTTTTTTTGGTGCTATAATCAATTGCTACAAATGTTTTTATATTAATTCCTGCAAGCGCTATGTGTTGACATCCATGTACTATATATACAATCTGGTAGCCGTATTTCTTATAGGCTCAGTCACTGCAAAATAATGGTCAGACCTGTTCAGAATATTAAAAAGGAGGAGCTTTCTTTAATATGGTAAATTTAACATTGATAAATATTTGGTGAAACACGACTGTTATTGGTTGTAAAACAGAAATCATTGAAACGTGATTGGTCATTGACTCCCATTTGGGGCATGAGTTAAATAGTCCTGGGTAAATAGTGTTCGGGACTATTTGGAACCGTAAAGCTTCCTGATATTTGTGTAACAGATGAGAAAAACCCAAAAAAAACTTCACCGAGGAAAACTGTCCCAATCGAGCATCGAAGCTGGGTTCGCTACGTCTGAGTCAACGTCGTTACAACTAGATGGCAGTAGTGGAAGTACAAATGGTCATACTAAACAGCTCAGATTGATTTATTCCTAATGTGAATCGGGATGTATAGTGATACGGAATCAGAAAGCGTGAAACATGATAGAAAAGCATGATGGGCAGACAGAGAAGAGATGAAGGATTTAGCCTAATTTAACCGTGATTAGGAAGTTAAAGCCATTATCGCGTCGTGTCTCAGCGCTAATGAACATTCTATCGCTATTAATTATGCCGGGTGATTAGCTGCCCCAATAAATTACAAATTGATCTGCGAGCTTATGGCCGGGAAGCTCAGGGAGCTTATTATCATATTAGTGTCTTGCTAGCAACACCACTTCGTGCTCCCTAAACAATGCAACACTAACCATCAATTAATTATCATTTAATTGTTTCAATTAAAGTTTAGTATTTTAGATAAACTTTTAGGTACAATTAAATGTCTGTAGTGCATCAGGATACGAATGTGTCTAAATGGCACAAAGAGTGGGTGCGTGTAGGCAAACAGTTTTCGGACACTTTTGAAATCCAGAATGGGTGGAAGCAAGGAGATGCACTATCTCCTCTACTATTTAATTTTGTACTAGAGCATGCCATTAAATCTCTAGAGGATGAAGAAGGCCTACAACTCAATGGTATTAATAAGCTGTTAGTTTATGCTGATGATGTAGTACTATTGGGCGATAGCGAGGAGATACTAAAGGACAACACGCACTGACTATTGAGTAACACTAAGACATTGGGACTGGAGGTAAATATCAATAAAACTAAATATATGGTCACACGTAGAAATACATTTTATAGTGGAAATGGAAAGATAATGACAAATGAGGGAAATTTTGAGGAAGTGGCTGAATTCAAATACCTAGGAACAATAATCACAAACAGGAATGAGATGCACAAAGAAATTAAACATAGGCTCAATTATGGAAATGCGTGCTATTATGCATTGCAGAGACTTTTGATATCCCAACTCCTTTCAAAAAACGTCAAACTGAAAATATATAAAACTATTATTCTACCAGTTATATTATATGGATGCGAAACATGGACTCTTACTTTAAGGGAGGAAAGGAGATTACGAGTATTTGGGAATAAAGTTCTTAGGAAAATTTTTGGACCAAGGAGAGATGAATACACAGGTGAATGGAGAAGACTACATAACAATGAACTACATGGTCTTTATAGGAAGCCGGATATAATAAGAAGAGTTAAGTCTCGTAGACTACGATGGGCAGGACATGTGGTACGAATGGGAAATGAAAGACGTGCATGGAAGCTTCTTGTAGGAAAACCACAGGGAAAACGACCAGTTGGTATACCAAGAACGAGGTGTGAGAATTATATCAACTATGATTTGAGGGAAGTATATTATATAGGGAATGATTGGAAAGCATTAGCTCATAATAGGGATGTATGGAGAGCTTATGTATGCGCGGCCATAAACCTACGGGTTCGATAGTGCCAGTGAGTAAGTCAGTAGTACATCAGGGCCATCTGTCGGAAAACAATGAAACATCGTTATGTTATAAAGGGAGGATTGAAGGCACGTTCCGTACAGTTCGTTCATTTCGAATTAAAGGCAATCGATAACTAAAATGCGTGCATTATTTAATGAACACCCCACTTACTTGAGAAAATCCCAGAAAACCACAACCAGAAAACATATATTCAACAGGAGAGCACTGCTGTGGTTTTGGAGCAAAATCAAAGTTTGGAATCAGTGTCGGTTTAAATTAACTGTTTGAAGTTTTCTGGGATTTTCTCAACTACGTAGGATGTTTCAATAAATCATCATCATCATAGTACATTCACGAATTTAGGCCAATTCTTTACCTGTTTCGGCCTCATTAGAAACACCATCCAAACGTCTTTTGAGTGGACGTCCTGGTGTTCAATAAATAATGCACATAATTTCAGTTCTCCCTTCCCTTTTGCTGGAAATAAACGATGATTCACAGAACACATTTTCAGTCCTTCCTTTATAACGTCACGACATTATAATTTTTTTCGACAGATGGCTAATGAACTTTAGTTTTAGAATAGCGGCTGCTCGTGAAATACGTATAAAGTAGAGAGCTGTGATTGAAGATCAGGAGGATCTGACAGACTTTATCTCGTTCTGCCGCTGACATTCTCCTAACCCTTACAACTGATAGTAGCACTTAATTACACTTAGATCCTCTTAGATATTTCGTAGGCATCTGTGAATGCCTGAAATTGTCTCCTGCTCCGCAGAAATGAATTCAGTTTATTTATGAAGAAAAAACAGAAAATCAACTTGGTTTAAGAAAATAACATACTCAAGTCCCCTTCAATTTTTGGAAAATTATTGGGACTCAAGAAATGTAATTAGATTGTTTATATATTTTATTTATAGATTACTTAACTTCTAAGGTCATATCGTGTCTATTTATTTATTTTTTAAACGAAACAAAATGGCGAACTTAACGAAATTGATGCTGGTATTGATATTCCGGCATTTGCCTCGAAAAGTGGGAAAAAAAAAACTCAGGATCGTCGGGACCGGAATCGGTGCTATTATGCATTGCAGAGACTCTTGATGTCCCAACTCCTTTCAAAACATGTTAAACTGAAAATATATAAAACTATAATTCTACCAGTTATATTAGGCCTATATGGATGCGAAACATGGCTCTTACTTTAAGGGAGAAAGGAGATTACGAGTATTTGAGAATAAAGTTCTTAGGAAAATGTTTGAACCAAAGAGAGATGAACAGACAGGTGAATGGAGAAGACTGCATAACAGTGAATTACATGACCTTTAAACGAAGCCAGACAGAATAAGAACAGTAAGTGTCGTAGACTGCGATGGACAGGACATGTTGCACGTATGGGGAATGAAAGACGTGCATGGAAGCTTCTTGTAGGAAAGCCAGAGGGAAACGCCCAGTTGGTAGAACAAGTATGAGGTAGGAGAATAATATTACCTATGATTTGAGGGAAGTAGATTATACAAGGGATGATTGGAAAATATGAGCTTAAGATAAGATTGCATGGAAAGCTTATGTCCGCAATAGTGCCAGTGAGTTAGTTTCTTAACCCATTCCCCTCAAAAGACGCGGTACACTCGCTTAACTCTGCTGTTATATAATATATTGTACATCCCTTGGTAGGGTAATCTTTTGTTAACGTTTGTGAATAGTACAGGAATGTGCTTTTGCCTTCACCCTTACTGTGATCTCAAGTAACGTTATCTTTTGTTTGTTTTGAATATCTGAAAATACACAATATAATTCACGGTAACTTTAATCCGGTTTCTGGGAAAATGTAGCATTTAAATCTGAAGCGAATGGGTTAATGTACCGACTGGATCCGCGAAATTTTAGCCGCGAATATAGAAACTGTGTGTCGCAATTTTTTAACTCGAGATAAATGAAAACGCGAATAACGGAACCGTGAATAAGGAGCTGTTATTGTATATAACGATAAAAAGATTAGTTCTAGGTTAATTAAATTATTAGAAAATACTAAGATTATAATTAATTTCATAAATATAATTTGTCACATTAAATATCAATTAACTTGTGTCTTTTTTAATTAAGAATATTTAAATATGTCTAGAATTTATGTAAAAGAGAACATCAGCACTAGTTAAAAAATATGGTATCGTGATAGAGTGTTAAATTCCCTCTATATATGAACAAATGAATGTAGGTGAATGCAGAGAGCAGAACCATCACACCTGAGGCGAGATGTGGAGGTGTCATACTTCATCCTGTTATCTGTTCCTTGCTTTGTGTTCGAGACAGCTTACACTTGGCTAAAATTCATTCCATTTATTATCCTAAACATCAGTTTCACACACCGACCATTTTACTCTCACAATTTACTTTATTAAAACATAAGAATTTTTGAGTAGATATTTATAAATAATGCCAAGAGTGATTTCCAATTTATCTAGAGAATTTGGAAATCAAGAGAGGCATTTATAAGAGCTATTTAACCCATTCGCTTCAAGTTTAAATGCTCAATGTATTCCCCCAAAAACTGAATTTAAATCACGGTAAATTATATTGTCTGTTTTCATACATTCAAAAGGAACCAAAGATAACGGTACTTGAGATATCAATGTTGGTGAAGACGGAAAAGACATTCATCTACTATTCATAAATGTTAATAAAGGGTTATCCTGCCAAAGGATGTACAAAATATTATGAAATATATAACAGGGAGAGTTAAGCGAGTGTACCTCGTCTTCTGAGGCGAATGGGTTAACGAACACAATTAAGCTGTTAACTCACAAATCATTATTTAAATATAGTTATTTTAAAATATTTATATATATTTAATGTAAACGGTGATGTTTTAAAACAAATGAGAAACGTTATGTTTAATTTGTTCATCACTGCAACTAGATTAGTTTTTTGCCAAATAGAATCGCAATATTATAAGAATGCACCCTAGTGGAGAAACGCTTGTAGGCCTATATTTAGATGTTATAACTGTATTTTTGACATTTGGCAATGACGGCAAATATGATATGAAAAGAAAAATTAATGCTTGAGTCGGGATTTGAACCCGAGTCTCGAAACCCTGTATGCTTAGCGCTCTAACCAACTCAGCTACTGACAGTTGTTCTATTATATAGTTATTAACAAAATTGTGCAAGGAAGGCGATTGGATCCCTGAATGGTCTTCTATGGAATAGAAATCTGACCAGAAAAGAAAAAAAATACAAACAATAATAGAAAGTGCACTTACATATGGATCAGAAAGCTGGACAATAAATGAAAGGATGCAGAAAAGAACCTTGGCGACAGAAATGGATGAATTACGTAGAAGTATGAGAATATTCAGGCTACAACATATTAGAAATACATACATTAGACAAGAAATGGATGCACAAGAAACTGTTATCGATAGGATAACAAAAAGAGGTCTACAGTGGTACATGTAAAACGGATCTCAATGAACAGTGGCCTAAACGGGTGTTAGATTGGACGGTACCAGCAGGAGGAGAGAGGAGGAGAAACAGAAAAACATGGTATGAGGGAATATATTATGATCCCATGATGAAGAGAGATATGGAAGATGGTCAATGGGAAGATAGGAATCTCTGGAAAGCAGGAATAAATGGCGAACTGCTGTAAAGTGGAAAGCCTGTATTGACTTACCCTCTTACTAATAATCCATATATAACTTTTATACAAGGTTTATACACATATCAGTAGAAAATTCTTACTAATAAACACTGTATTAGCTGTTCAGTGTATACGAGATGTACAACTTTACATGGGAATCGTTATACATGCCTCCAGCCTTGTTTAAGGATTGCATAACTAGACAAAATGTCGGACTTCAAGATCAACTGTTTTCTTATGACATTGATGAAAGTTTCCTTAAATTTAACGCAAAATGCAACACTTTAACGACTGTTTGAGATGGACAGGACATAAATAATATTAATAATGCTCTGGGTACGAAAATAAAGGCATCATAAAATTCCTTTTGTTATACTCATTATCGATTAGGCCTAATAATATTTTTAAACTGAACACTGATTCACAAAAGAATATGTTCTACAATAATTGATGTAGACAAGATTTAACTTGAATGTAGTTTAAATGCTTCATAATATTATTTTATCAAAACTCTCTTGCTTCATTAAAACATAATACACATACCGATATAAAAATGTAATTAATTGTAGAGGTACTATTATCGCGACAAACCATAAGTGAGCTTGATAGTCTTGTGTTTAGAGCTTCTGACTGCAGTTCGTGGGGTCCCAGGTTCGAATCCCGATCTGACTGCAACAATTGTTTTTCGCCTCAACCATTGTTCTGTTGTCGGTAACATTTTCTACTATTTTGAACATTTTCTAAACGCATCTTAAAACACTGCATATAATTCATAAGTAATGGGAAACACTTTTATTAGTTTCCAAGAATTGTTCGAAATTCTTGACGTTAGATGGCAGCAAATTATCTGTGAAACTAATTCTTCGATATATTTGACATTGTGTAAAGGAAAGTGCACATAAATTAAAACACATTTATTTTTTCCGTATTTCCCCAATTAGGGAATCTCTTTTAATTCTTATCCATACTCATTTCTTACACAATTAATCACTAGTTGATGTTGTTTTATTTCTGTTACAAACTGCGCGTAATATTGTTCTGACGTCATAGTGATGACGAATATGTGACGCATTGTGTATAAAGGTTGGATTGTTATATAGCTCCGGCACAACGTTTATTAGTAAGGAAATTATACATGATCTACATAAGGCTTATACATTGTAAAACTAAACAACTAATAAAAGCCTGTATAAGAGATTTTTATTAGTAAGACTGTAAGTATATTATAGTAGTTTATATATTACTAGTTCTATCACTGAGTCATAGATAATTCAGTGGCGATGGATTACAATTTATATATGTATATATATATATATATATATATATATATATATATATATATATGAATACGAAAGTATTCTTGGGTTTTCCGCGTCATGGATTCAAGTTCGGCCTCTGACCACTGATTCCGACGTTTCGGCATGACCCCATATGCCATTATCATCAGTAACAGCCGCGGTGGACTAGTGGTTATGCTCCTTGCCTCTGGTCCCAAGGGTCGCGGGTTCAAACCCGGCCGGGGTCGATGGATTTTTAGGACGGAAAAATCCAAGGAGCAAGTCCTCCGCGAGGGACTTTAAGCCGTGGGTCCCGAGTCTGAAGATTTTCACGCTCGTAAAAAATCCTTAAGCCTGAATGAAAAGGCCTCTAAGCAAAATTTACCGAATGTTCCCGTCCTAGTTCTACCTTGGTTTCCTAGATGTCAGTATGAGGCGGAACGCTGACCACATACCACTCAAAATGACATCTATACGAAAACAAGTGTAACTAAATTAGCATGGTTCAAATTCTTCCGTGTAGGGGGAAGCGCCTAAATCTCTGTAAAGGAAAAACATAGGCTTACAAATAAAATAGTTAGGTAATTCTGAATTGCTATGCTCTGCAGGAGGAGTATTTTGGAATCATTCAATTGGGGTCAGAGGCCGAACTTGAATCAAAGACGCGGAAAACCCAAGAAAACTTTCTTATTCATACTTATATCCGCGAAAATCTGCAATATATATATATACATACATATATATACAAAAATAAGTGTCTGTCGGTCTTTATGGACTCAAGAACTACATGACCGATTTGAATGCGGTTTTCACCATAATTTAGAGAATTTTTTTAGGACAGGGCCGGAACTAAAAAAAATGGTGCATCGGAGAACTAAAAAAGTAGATTAAACGGCTAATGCAGCTTAAACCAAAACAAATACACCAAATTAATGTAAACCTGCACAGAATTGAATACTTAAAAATGTACAAAATAGTCCGCGACAGCATTTATGTTAAGCATTTTTGTCTTTCAGATTATTAATGCTAAGAAGATCGGGATAAGTAGATTTTCAAGCAACGCAGGGTAATCAACGCGGGGTATTTAAAAATGATTACGATATAAATTTATAATTATTTTTCTTTTTACTAATTCAAATAATATTATATTACGATGCGAGTTTAGGAAGTGGTTTTTACAGAATACAAGAAATTGTTAAAAAACCGTATAATGAATAATAGTAAAATAATAACATCTTTGTTGGAAATATTTGCGTTCATTATAAACAATTGACTAACGTTAACAGTGTGGGCAACGTTTATTAGTTGAAACAACAGGTGGCCTTGAGAACAATTATTGATAACATGGCCGCAAGTACGTATTTATTGTTTTATATTGTTTCAAATAAAGTTCAGTTCATTCAAAATGCAGTGATTTGTTTCGTATAATGTATATTAACACTACTTTTTGGATTTTTTGTATATACATTGTAGTAGTAGTAGGAATTTATTAGACAAAAAGTAAGATATTTACAATATTATTTACAAATATGGGTCGCACGGGCAGTAAGCCGTACGTGCTGTTGACAGTCCGTTACAATAAAGTAATTATTGGTACTAGTGTAAAGAAAAATAAACAACAAAAACAGCAATAACATTACAATTACATAAAGAAAACACAATAATAATATTACAATTAAATAATTACACAACAGCATTATACACTAAAAACATTAACATTACAATTACATAAAGAAAACACAATAATATTACAATTATATACATTGTATGTAGTATAGGCCCTACATAGAGGGCAGTGATTTTACTTCCCGCACAATGTCTGTAATTTGTAATATTACAGTATAGTTATTTTTATTACAGTACAGTTATTTAGCTTGGCAAATCCCGAAATGTAGGATGTTGAAATTTGAATCATGGTCGCCATTGCTGTATGGACGACAAAACGCACTATCGCGCAAGAACGTAAAAACGCATTTCATTTCTTTAGGCATAACAGCTCAAGTCGGGTATTAGCTAGTGCAAGTTAACTATACGAGTTATTATATTTAACATTGAATTAGCATTGAATATAGTTTAATCATGACATTTACTATATATATATATATATATATATATATATATATATATATATATATGTGGATGCTGAGTTACCGGCAATAATGATAATTCATGTAAAAAAGTATGTTTACAAGGTTCGTGAAATGTAGATTTCAAATGTTTCAAAGACAGTGCAGAATCGAGATGATTCTTAGAATTGAATCATTTAAATGCATTGGTCGTGCAGCCCTGAGAATTAGCAGCACTGGCGTGGTTTGAATGAGGAATGGGTGTGAACCTTCCCCCACTCCAAAAACAAAATGAAGACCGCAAAGCGCACGGCGACTAATTTCTCTTAAACAATGTTAGAGTTTGACCTAAGGAGAGAATAAGAAAATAGCGTGCAGCTGGCGAAAAAACAAGCAAAATAAAAAGAGTAGAAAATAATTTGCTGATGAATGTATTTCTGATGACTATTTTTAACACTTGCCCCAAATGGGAGTCAATGACCAATCACGTTTCAATGAATTTTGTTTCACAACCAAAGGCACTCATGTTTCACTCGATAATTATCGACTTTTGTTTATCAAAATAAAGAAAGCTTCTCCTCTGATAATTGTGTGTTAAATAACTGTGTTTTTAAAAAACTGATTTTACTGAGTTGTTTCCGAAAAAAATTAATAAACTATAATGTTGATTATAATGTACAGTTTGATTTGTTTCATTTTTTCTCCACTAGGGTGCATTCTTACAATATAGCGATCCTATTTGGCAATAAATATATGGCAGTATTTTAATATCATATTTAAATATGAACGTTTAAGTTAATAATTTTATATTTTAAAATTCTTTTAATATTTAAATATAACTTAAATAAAGAAAAACATCTAAATAATTAATTTTTGTTCATTGTTGAATAAAAATGTCTCAATAACAATTAAATAAATTGTATTATATAACAGTCTTTCTAAATAATGCTTTTAAAAATTGTGTCTTAAGTCATTGTTGTCTGAAATATAAAGCTTTCTGTTATAACTGTAATAGGAACACCTGCTTAACTTAATATTTTTAAATAAAAGTATACTAAATTCTGATTGGATGTTAAAACAATTAAGTTTGTGATTTAACCAATCAAATTTAAACCTGGTATTTAATGGACCATTAACCAATAGAATTTAAATTAAAATCATGTGATGTAATAATGTTCTTTAATATTATAACAGAATTACACTAGTCAGTCTGCATATAACTTTCATCAAGTATAGAAGCAATAACAGCTCTCCTGATAAAATGTGAAATTTAATACCAGAAGAACAGTTGATTTAAGAAAAGAAAATAATTTAATTTTAATTGACAGTGAAGAATAATCTCACTTAAATTTACTTAATCTGCTGGGAACCTACAAAATGAATAAATTTATTATTAGTTTTACTTGAATCAGTTATTAGTGAATTTTAAAGTGTTTTCCTATCCTGTGTACCACCTTCGACCTTGAGAAGAGAATCCAGCTCTACCGGAAAATCAAACCCAACCTGAACCAGTAATTCTTATTTATTATTTTTGGACACTAATCCTTCAAAATTGCGCCCACAACGTGGAAAATAATGAAGAACTGACTAAATACTTCTTCAAATTGTCGCCACAACGAGGGGCACAATTCTATACTTCTTCAAATAGTATGATCAAGTTGCACTGATGAACAAATGAAACATAAAATAATGAGTAATTTTTTTAACATCTTACCCCATATTATTATGTCGGTTGAAAATGAGAGACATCCTTCTCTCGAAAACTAGTTCCCGTGTTTGAAGAAACATAAAATATGAGGTAAGATGTTAAAAAATGACTCACTAATTTACGAATCAAGAACCTCATAATGTTTTTTCCAATATTTAACCATGAAATGAAACATAACCAATCATTTCTCATTTGTTTTCAAACGTCGCCGTTTACATTAAATATATAAATATTTTAAAATAACTATAGTTAAATAGTCCACCGCTGTGGTCTCGAGGTAGCGTGCTGCCTTGTCACGCAGCGGACCCTGGTTTGACCCCGGGAGGGGCAGTTTTTCTAGGTGAGGTTTTTATCGCGGTTTTTCCTCACCTGTAAGACAAATGTCAGGAAAACGTTAAGGCCCAAACAGTCCCCGAAATAATATGACCATCATCATCCTTATCATCATTATTATTATTATTATTATTATTATTATTATCATCATCATCATCCTTCACCGGTGTGGAAAGCAACGGGAAGCTACCACCACTACAATTCCCTAGTAAAGCTGCAAGCATAGCGTAAATGTTATGATTGCAGTGAAGGACCTGCCCTTGGGCAGAATTCTATGGATGGATATTTAAATAATGATTATTGTGTAAACAGCTTAATTTTATTCGTTAAATAGTCCTAACAAATGCTACTGTTGATTTCGAAATCCTCTAGATAAATTGGAAATCTCTCGTGGCATTTCCTATGATAATAAAAGCAACAGTACTTTATAATGATGTCATGCTCTTATTGGGCTGTAGGTTCGTTGATAATTACTCATAATTTTGTCTCTAACTCTGCTTCTTCTGTCAGAAGCACTGTAACTTTGACGGTAAAACAAGAATTTTAGAATATGAATTCCTTTTTGTAAAATTGTTAGTTCATTAATTCTCTATCACATACCGTTCTCTGTGTTTTTCGAACAGTCTGGAAGCCAATAGATATTTAATAACAGTAAAATGTATGGAGCAAATATAAAATGATGAAATATTTACGAAAAAGGTCCGTCTCCTCAACTTTATTGGCTATTTATCTGTTGCGCTTTCGGGACTAATCCCATCATCAGCAGGATTCAAAACTGGTGTTTCACTGAAGATCTGGTAGAGGGGGTTACACGTACTGGGTGCGTTTTCATTTATCAGATGGTCGTTGTTGTTAACTGCCTTCCTGTTGCCATATTCTTCTTCCAGACGCTTTAAAACCTCATCTCATACCACCACGTCTACTATGAGGGATACCACTTTTTGAACTTTTGCCACGTATACTATGCTCTCTTAACAAAACGAGTCTTAATTTAAAAAGTTCTCTTAGGCAGAAAATTGGCAACGGTTGATTTTAGAAGGTTCGGCTTCTGTTCCTTTGCCAGCTAAGACATTAACAAGGGTCGCCCACCTGTCTGATTTATAGCCACCTGATATCTGAAGATTTTCATGACTCTGCAAATAGTATACGGTCGTGTCTCAAAACTTATCTATAGTGCAGCCGTCCAGTATAAGGCTCTGAGGTTTTGGCGACAGTGTTGCCGATATGGATATTCAGTGGTAGGGGCCGCTTTATGTACCACGCGGAATATTAAATCAAAACACTTTCTGTTTATCTACGGGGTGAATCATAAATATGGCTATATGTTTTCATCGCGTTGTGTGATGAAAATATTACCATTACAGGAAATATGAAATTACCGTTGGAAAGGCAATTATTCAAATTACAACAATGGAATAAAACAAAACAGTGTAGAACGTACGTCATTAGTCATAATGGCGTTGAATATCCAACAGCAAATTACAATTGCTGCATGGGCAATAACGTATTCTAATGATCGTGATGCCGGAAGACGGGCAAGACGCGATTTTAACGTAGCATTGCAGCCGTCGACTGTGGGGAAGTGGAGAAAACGACTGCTGGAAACGGGAAGGACGCAGAAAATCAAACCTCCTGGAAGGCCTGGCATTAGCACGGATGCAAAAACAACGAAGAGAATTGTGCAGGCGTTCGACGCTAGCCCACGAAAATCAACCTGCCAAGCTGCACGTGAGCAGTGATTTGTTTTATTTTGTTCTATTGTTGTAATTTGAAGGATTCCCTTTCCAATGATATAATATTTCCTTTAATGATAATATTTTCGTCACAAAATGCGATCAAACGTATAGCCATATTTCTGAATTACTCTGAAGAACGTAAATATTAGAAATAAGTGCTCATTTTATTAAGCGAAATTGAAAATGAAACAAAAATATGAGATTTCTCATTTATCGCTACGAAACACACTATTCTCGAAAATATTCACAATTCTAATAAATTCACGAACAAAACAATTCCACACATCACTTCAAAACTATGTTAAATGCATAAAGAACATAATTTTTATTTGAAAAAAAACCTTCTCATGTACCGTTAAAATAAAAAATCTTACCTTTATCGTTGTTAATCAAGAGGAAAGACGCCACAATCTTTGTATATATCATTTTCAGCCTCATCACTGGTGTCACTGCTGTCTGAATTTAAGGTAATTATTCATTTTTCAGCTTGCCTTTCAAGAATCCCATCGGCCTCCCTTGCCTGCTGCATGATGCGCCGATGGCGTATTAAAGTCAGACGGACACTTTTCTTTTGTAACACTTTTTAACAGTTGTTTTTACCCACCTTCAAAACATCACAGACTCTCTCTACAACCTTCGTAACAGGAATCAATGGCCCACCGTTGTCTCGCTCCTTCTCAAAATATTCACGCAGACGATAAATAAATTCTCGGCTTTGACTCGTATAAGAGCCGATTTTCTTTTTTGATTGAGATGAGCCATTCGCCGTATTAAAACAATAATAGACTGAAGCAGTATTGTTAACAGTTAATCACAAGAGTGAAACAGCAAACAAACACACACTGTACAGCAACAAAGAGCAACTGAAGCCACGTGGTTATCAGAAATACAGCCGACAACATCGCAGCAATCTCAAAACATACTAGCTGCATCAAGAGCACTGATTGGTTGTAGCAGACGCTCACTCGCATTCAACTATTTTCTTATTGGCAGTAGAGGGCGAGTTTCTCCCCTTGCCCCTCGTACAACCTAAACTTCAGAGCCGGAGTTAGAGTGGCCGGAGAGTACACTCTATTTCAAACTTCTATGCAGCAAGTGTACACACATTGTACTCTCATTGGCTGTTTCCCTCACTGTCTCTCCAAACAGCCAATGAGAGTCCAACGCCAGCCTCAAGACTAGACAACTGTATGTACTCTTGATGCGTCGACGTTTGATATAAGAGTGTAGCCATCCTTGTAAAAACGCATACGCCTTGTTTTACTAGGGAAATTAATAAGACTGGAAATGTATACTATCTTAAACAATATATTTTCATTATTAACACGGTGTCCACCGCTGTGGTCTCGAGGTAGCGTGCTGCCTAGTCACGCAGTGGGCCCGGGTTCGATCCCCGGTCGGGACAGTTTTTCTGGGTGAGGTTTTTTATAGGGGTTTTTCCTCACCTGTAGGACAAATGTTATAACATTATAATTCTACCAGTTATATTATATGGGTGCGAAACATGGACTCTTACTTTAAGGGAGGAAAGGAGATTACAGGTATTTGAGAATAAAGTACTTAGGAACATTTTTGGACCAAAGAGAGATGAACAGACAGGTGAATGCAGAAGACTACATAACAATGAACTACATGGTCTTTATAGGAAGCCAGATATAACAAGAACAGTTAAGTCTCCTAGACTGCGATGGGCAGGACATGTTGCACGTATGGGGAGTGAAAGACTTGCATGGAAGCTTCTTGTAGGAAAGCCAGAGGGAAAACGCCCAGTTGGTAGAACAAGAATGAAGTGGGAGAATAACATTAACTGTGATTTGAGAGAAGTAGATTATAGAGGGTATGATTGGAAAGCATTAGCTCAGGATAGGGAAGTATGGAAGCTTATGTCCGCGCGGTCATGAACCTACGGGTTCGATATTGCCAGTGAGTAAGTAAGTAAGTAAGTGAGTATGTAAGACAAATGTCAGAAAAACGTTATGACTCAAACGGTCCCCGAAATCATATGGCCATCATCATCATTAAATCATCCTTATCATCATTATCATCATCCTTCACCGCTGTGGAATCTAACGGGAAGCTACCACACCTATAATTCCCTAGTAAAGCTGCAAAGCATAGCATGAAAATGCTATGGTTGCAGAGAAAGACCTGCCTTCGGGCAGAATTGCTATGGATGGATGAATGGATTAACACGGTAAATGTTTGAAAATTTGAATTTTTCAGTCTTCCAAGCACCATAGAAAGGTTATTTGAGAGAAATATCTACTATTTTGAAATGTATATAATCGGCTAACTGGAAAAAGTTTAGGAAATTTTCGCTATTGGTAATTGACATTACATCTGCTAAATGAGAGAGAAAAACTGTGGAAACTAATTATTTCAGATCAGCCGTGTGTTGGTTACAGTTAAAGTAATTACGCAGAAACATTTCAAGCAGGAAGTCAAGTGGAGAACTCTAGTTCAAATCCCCGTTTTCAAATTATTTCGTTGTGGTGATGGGAAGATAAAATTAACCCTTTTATAAACATAAATTTATGAACAATTGATCTAGTTATTTTGATTAGAAGACTAAATTAACTTAGGAATGAAATACAAAGGTTTCTCTCTAGTTTAGTTTTATAAAAAAATGTTTCACAACAGTACACCAATTCTATGTTTATTGCCGCTCCCCTTAATTATACACAAAATTCATTATGATCTTTGAACCCCAAATATCTTAAAAATTAAATACAAATATTTATTTAATGCAGGGCACTTGAAATACAGATCATTTACCCAAAATGAAATAACAAATAAAATATTTAATATAATCAATAAATTTGGGGCACGCCGTAGCGTAGTGGTTAAGGCACTGAGCTACAAGCCGGAGGGTCGAGGGTTCAAGTCCCGTTGGGGTCAGGATTTTTAAACTGACCCAAAACCTCTGGCGGCACTATGGCCCTGGGGTCGACTCAGCCTCTAACGGAAATGAGTACCGGACGCTTGTTCTGGGGGTAAAGGCGGCCGTCACGCAGGGCTGACAACCCGGCTGACATAAAGTGCCGATTGTCTAGAAAAGTGGGAGCCTTAACCTCCTACTACCCCAAGGGCCTCCGGGCCTGTTGTGGGATCATTTTACTTTATTTTAAAAATGGGGGCACGCCGTAGCGTAGTGGTTAAGGCACTGAGCTACAAGCCGGAGGGTCGAGGGTTCAAGTCCCGTTGGGGTCAGGAGTTTTAAACTGACCCAAATCCTGCGGCGGCACTATGGCCCTGGGGTCGACTCAGCCTCTAACGGAAATGAGTACCGGACGCTTGTTCTGGGGTAAAGGCGGCCGTCACGCAGGACTGACAACCCGGCTGACATAAAGTGCCTATTGTCTAGAAAAAGTGGGAGCCTTAACCTTCTACTACCCCAAGGGCCTCCGGGCCTGTTGTGGGATCACTTTACTTTACTTTAATCAATAAATTTATCGATTGATATTTTTTTTTACACCTTCAATATTCCAGAGATTAATGCTAAGTTGGATGCTATACCTCAATGCTCGTTTAGTCTATTTTACAAAGCACGAACGGGCAAATAAGCCCGTGCGGACAGTTATTATTAGGCTTCGCGATTTGTCACAATACCGGAATCCGAATTTATCGAGAAATATTGCCTGGTTCGGAGCGAGTTCAAACATCTGGTGTTCACTCGTAAGTGGCGGTACAGTACAGTCAATATAAATACTGCAGTTGACCTTATCATCCATGGTTAATGATGACCTCACTACAGCGAAGTTTTAATACATTTTACAATAAACAACTGCAGTACAGGTACAGCTGGCGGCATTTTTCTCCTGATGCTCCTTCCCTCTGATTCTGAGGGTCGCGGGCTCAAACCCGACGGCGGTCGATGGATTTTTTATTCAGGATGGAAAAATCCAAGGAACAAGTCTCCGGGAGGGATTTTAAGCCGTGGATCCCCAGTATGAAATGTTCAAGCTCGTAAAAGATCCTTAAGTCTGAATTAAAAAAGTATCTAAGCAAAATTTACCGATCTTAAACATCCTAGTAATACCTTACTTGCCTGTTAGATGTCACATTGAGTCGGTGTGTTGAACGCATGTCACTCATGCCATCTAGGCCTATGGACAAATAAGGTAACTAAATGAATTTGCCCTAGAGTTTTACAAGACTATAAAAATTTGATCATGGTTTCTAAAAGTGTCTGCGATGGGCAGGACATGTTGCGCGTATGGGGAATGAAAGACGTGCATGGAAGCTTCTTGTAGGAAAGCCAGAGGGAAAACGCCCAGTTGGTAGGCCAAGAATGAGGTGGGAGAACAACATTAACTATGATTTGAGGGAAGTAGATTATACAGGGAATGATTGGAAAGCATTAGCTCAGGTTAGGGATGTATGGAGAGCTTATGTCCGCGCGGCCATGAACCTTCGGGTTCGATAGTGCCAGTGAGTAAGTAAGTAAGTAAGTTTCTAAAAGTGTTGTATCGATCCATCCATAGTAATTGTACCAAGGGCGAGTCTTTCACTGCAATCATAGCATTTCCATACTATCATTTGCAGCTTTACTAGGAAATTATAGGTGTGGTAGCATCCTGTTGCTTTCCACACCGGTGAAGGATGATGATTATTGTCGGATGATTTTCGGAGACCGGTGGGCCCTACGCTTCCTTACATTTGTCTTGCAGATGAGGAAAAATCCCTAAAAAAACCTCACCCAGGAAGCCTGTCCTGACCGGGAATAGACCCGCTACGTGACAAGGCAGCAAGCTACCTCGAAACCACAGCAAATGGACACAGCGTACATATAGCTGGGGTCATTTTTCTCCTGATATATCTTCTCTATGATTGACCTGGATGACAACGAACACTTCATACAAACACAGCGCTCCTATGTAAACAAAACAATTTGTTGATAACACATAGTCTTCCTGTAACCTGCTTGTTTTTTTTCTAATGTCACCAGACTGTCTTTTATAACATTTCTGGCTTTCTCCCCTAGCATTGGCAGAATTGTAATCCATTTCTTAAGTTGGGGCACCTGGAAGGCGGAGTTACGTTACCCCGATGATATGATGGGTTATGAATGACTATTTAACTCATGCCCCAAAAGGGAGTCAATGACCAATCACATTTCCAATCACAATCGTGTTTCGCCTAAAATTTACCAGACTAAAGTTTATAAGTAATGCCACGAGTGATTTCCAAATTATCGATAAATTCACGACTCACGAAGAAAGTGCAAACAGTGGTTTCTTTTTTTGGTGGTATTATCAATTGCTACAAATGTTTTTATATTAACTCCCGCATGCGGCATGTGTTGACATTCATGCACTATATATACAATCTGGTATCCGTATTTCTCACAGGCTCAGTCACTGCAAAATAATGGTCAGACCTGTTCAGAATATATAAAAAGGAGGAGCTTTCTTTAATATGGTAATTATAACACTGATAAATATTTCGTGAAACACGTCTCTGATTGGATGTAAAACAGAAATCATTGAAACGTGATTGGCCATTGAGTCCCATTTGGGGCATGAGTTAAATAGTCATAATAAAGAAAGCACCACCTTTTAACATTCTGAATAGGTCATAGCATTATTTTGCAGTGACTGACCCTCTAAGAAATACGGCTACCAGATTGTATATATAATAATAATAATAATAATAATGATGATTTATTTTAGCTGGCAGAGCATGAATGTCAGCAGAAATTGCATGCGATAGATAATATAAAAAAAATTGTAACAATTGATTATATCACAAAAAAAAGAAAAAAAACGCTGTTTGCACTTTCTTAAATGAATTATTTTCCAAGAAATGACGTTGCAGGAAGATATAATTGACATATTTACATCATAGGACATCAGAAATCTATAACGTTGGTATATAAATTTCTCCAGTAGGGTGCATTCTTTCAATATTACGATCCTTTGGCAATAAATAATATCATGATCTGGTTGCAGTGATGAAGAAAGGAAGGAAATGAAGCGTACCAATCGTTTCTCATTTGTTTTGAAACATCGCCGTTTACATTAAATATATAAATATTTTAAAATAATTATAGTTAAATGAAGAATTGTGAGTAAACAACTTAATTTTATTCGTTAAATAGTCCTAACAAATGCCACTCTTGATTTTCAAATTCTCTAGATAAATTCACTCCTCACTTCGTGAGTCGTGAATTTATCGATAATTTGGAAATCACTCGTGGCATTACTTATGGTAATAAAGCGCCAGGAGTGTTCTTAACCTAGACTTAGCCTAAATTCCAGACCACGGGCAACCACAGGAATAATTCCCTTTAAGAAAAATAAATCCTACGATGCTGCTTGTATCTTTGACAGACGTCATTAACATATCAGGATAAAGTACAAGATTAAATATAATTCGGTGACAAAACCGCCAAGCGTAGTTGTTATGAATCCATTTTTGACAGAAATACATACTTGAAATAAAGCCAGGATGTACAACGCACCGATATCGTGTACCGTAGAATTTAGTACAGCTCCTACAAGTGTTTTCCTCCGTACGAAGTGCTGAGGCTTGAGATGTGCATTATAAAGCTGCAGGCAATTTTAAAACAGAGTTTCTGGTTTGTGTAATTGGTCGTTTTCACATCCAGAGCGCAAAATGACTTAACAGCCTTCTCGTTTATGTAGCGAGGTTATACAACCAGAAAATAGCATTAAACTTTAAAGCTGCATAATTGGATTTAAGATCGAAGGCATCTAAAATCAGCCTAGTTTACGTAATCACATAGGCTACTAAAGCAGAGCCTATCATATCCTCACATTTCGCATTAACCCACTATTTTCAGGTTTAAATGCTAAACGCATTTTCATACATATGTAAAAACACTTTCTCGATCTCACATTATCTTAGACGTTCAAAGATTTTTTTCCCAGTTTCGTTAAAACAAATCCTTCTGCAGAATCTTGTGTTGCCACACTTCGATTATTGTGACATTATATATAATGATCTAAATTGTGACTTGTCGCAAAGACTGCAGCGTGTTCATAATGCTTGCGTTCGATTCGTTTTCAATATCCGCCGTTATGACCATATTTCCGGAAACTTCAATAACCTCTCATGGCTCCATACAAAAATTTCTTAAAGTAAATAGATAAGCAAGAATAAAACTTTTATGGAAATCCTAGAGCAACCGGAACCTTTATGAATATTATAATAATTACGTACATATTATAGGAACATTTTTAAGTCTAACTGACAGACGTAAATTGCACTCTCTTTCACTACTTTACAAGCTTCTGAATTCCTACATCCCTACTTACCTGGCGTCCAGATTTGAGAAGTTATCCTCTTACCACAATATTGACACTAGATCACAAGATAACATTCTACTAACAATCCCTCTTCATAGCACTTCCTCTTATTCTACTTCCTTCACAGTAGTCTCTGGCTGGTCCTGGAATTTCCTTTCTAAAGATATTAGGGGTTGCCGCACACATGACACTTTTAAGTTCTATGGAAAATTAATATATTTGAAAAAGTAGGAATTAACACAAACATTTATCCACAAATATAGATGAAATAAATGCCAGCTTATGTCGGTATTGTATCTGATGGGAATTTTGTTTTAACATCACTGACTTGGCCATCAAAATTATTAAACATGAAGTTGTGACCGTCCTTTTGTTTTGTGTTGCTGTGGACTGTTCCCTCGCCAAACTCCAAACGTAGTCCCCTATCGTGTTTATTAATTGAGAGAATTTCAACAAATAAATTTGTTAACTGAATTTCTAAATTAAGAGAATTATCAGATGTCCTGATATCTTGTTTACATGTTTTTGAGATCCAGATGGAATCGTTCTCCATGTTTTTCACTCACATCGCCCAAATTTGGTCTAAAGAAATCCAAATGTGAGCGCAGGTAATGTAATTTAGTTGACATTCTGCAACCTAATGTACGATATGTACTCAACAAGTTCTCAATCAACTCTCGGTAATTGGGACTCTTCTTGTTTCCAAGGAAGCCATGCACAACATTACAAAAATGCTTGCCATGCACTTTTTTCAACTGGTGTCATCTTTTGTTCTAATTCTGCGAACTCCAGCATCTGTCTTATTTGAGGTCCTGTAAAAACTCCAGCAAACACTTTTACATCAGACAAACGTGGCAACATATAGCGGATATGTTGCAAAGCATCTGGCGATTTAACCAAAGCTTTAACATGCTGTTGTTCTAGTCCCAATTTAATGTGGAGAGATATGGTCACACGCAGAAATACATTATACAATGGAAATGGACAGCTAATGACAAATGAGGGAAATTTTGAGGAATTGGCTGAATTCAAATACCTAGGAACAGTAATCACAAATAGGAATGAGATGCACAAAGAAATTAAACATAGGCTCAATTCAGGAAATGGATGCTATTATGCATTGCAGAGACTCTTGATGTCCCAACTCTTTTCAAAAAACGTTAAGCTGAAAATATATAAAACTATTATTCTACCAGTTATATTATATGGGTGCGAAACATGGACTCTTACTTTAAGGGAGGAAAGGAGATTACGAGTATTTGAGAATAAAGTTCTTAGGAAAATTTTTGGACCAAAGAGAGATGAACAAACAGGTGAATGGAGAAGACTACATAACAATGAACTACATGGTCTTTATAGGAAGCCAGATATAAAAAGAACAGTTAAGTCCCGTAGACTGCGATGGGAAGGACATGTTGCGCGTATGGGGAATGAAAGACGTGCATGGAATCTTGTTGTAGGAAAGTCAGAAGGAAAACGCCCAGTTCGTAGACCAAGAATGAGGTGGGAGAACAACATTAACTATGATTTGAGGGAAGTAGATTATACAGGGAATGTTTGGAAAGCATTAGCTCAGGATAGGGATGTATGGAGAGCTTATGTCCGTGCGGCCATGAACCTACGGGTTCGATAGTGCCAGTGAGAAAGTAAGTAAGTAAGAGATGGTAGTAAGATCTTCTTCCTGTCAATAAGAGGTTCATGTAGAACATTATTTTCTCCTGGAACAAGTTCGTTTCTTGAAGGTCACACTTGTTGGATGTAGTCTTGGCCAGTTTCTCGGCTGTTCCATAAACAAAGGAAACATGGATACATGGATGCGATCGAACCGTTAACCTTCTTCTTCCTTCCAAGTATTAGGCCAAGGCCTGTTACGATCCTATAGAAAATTTTCCCTCCAGCGTTTCATAGGACGACCCAGTGATCTTCGTCCTCTTGGTATATAATTATAAACAGCTTTGGGGATCCGATTTGAATTCATTCTTTCAAGATGGTGTTTCCAATTTAGTTGGTACTGTTTAATATATTCCAAAATTGGCGTAGTCTTCAATTCTTTTAAGATATCGGTGTTCCTTTTCCGATCCCATCTGGTGTAACCCGCTGTTCTGCGCATGAATCTCATTTTACAAGCCGTTATTCTGCTTTCATGTTGTTTTTTTAGTGTCGATGCTTCACTACCATAGGTCAACACTGGTCTAGCCAAAGTGTTATATAAACGTAATCTGCTGTTTTTTTGTACAAGGGATGGTTTCATAACTTGATTAATAATTCGTAAACTTTTTTTATAACTAGTAACTTTTTCAGGGATATACCGTTAATCTTTGGAGAAAAATAATCACATATTTGAAGTCAGCGCAAAAAACCGAGTCAGAAACATTTTTATTGTTTCCCATTGATTATAATAAACGTTAATGTTATGACACCATCAGCAGGAGGTTATATAAAATTAACCAAGGAAGACCATACCTTAGAGAATGTGTTAACACATTCAGTACCAGGCACTGAGCAGGGCATTTACACCCACAGGCCAGCCATTTAAATTCCCCAGCTACCATTTTCGTGGCACTTCAGAAAATGGACCATTATTCACAAACTATCAGTCCTAGAAAATTCAAATTTTGTACATACCTAAAGGAGATATCCTAGTAGGATTTGATGGTGAAATAACTTGGGTGATTGACATCACATGGTATCGGTGTATCAATTTCAGGAAGTAGAAGTTCATCTTCACTTTCACTTTGTGAATCTTCTAATTCAGGAATCAGTTCATCACCTGAATCGTCATTATACAAAATATTCCCTAATTCTTCATCAGTGAGATATTTTTCTTTCGCCATGGTTTCACTCACGCACAAACAACAGCGCGATAACGAGAAACATATACGACTTCATTGGAGCCTGGAGGCAAGTTTGGGTGAACGAATGCCATGGGTTGTTTGTTTTAAAAATAAAAGGGGATTCACCATGGTTAAACGAGTCAAACGGGAATAGAAAATGTACATTTACATGCCATCTATGATCTCCAAGACATACTAAGCCAACACAATATTTAGGCGCCGAATATAAACGCGGTTTGTTCGCGCCCGCTCTAAAACGAGTTAACTAACAGACGGCCGCATACAGGATAGTCTCTTTAAACGCCTTAACTGGTTTACGGTACTGAATGTGTTAATATTCTATGAATCCATACTCTAAAATTTTCTATGTTCTATTGTTACTAAATATATTCTCAATCTTGTTTACATTTGGTGTGCTATTAACATAATATTTAAACAATTCAATACATCATGGAGGATACTTAGAATGGAGTTTCTATCTGAAAAAAATAGTGCCAAAACTTTTCTGATATTAACGCATTGGTGACGGGCCACGGAGATCTCCGTGTTTAAATGGCCAGCGCTAGACGACGGGCCACGGAGATTTCCGTGTTTACGTTTTCTATGGTTTTCCAGCCTCTTCGCTTTTGAAGGAGCATGCAATTTTGTTTTTTCTCATTGTGAAATGAACTTTTGTTGTTTTTGTACCCCTCTCTTCTCTTTTATGAAATTACCAAATTTACAGAAAGAGTTGTGTACAATTTTAAGACAGATGGCTGATGAAATATGGAATTTTTGTGCCGATAGTTAGGCGATTACGGGATACGTATGTAACCTGTAAATATATGTTGTAGAGGGGAAAAATTAGAAGAAACACTATTTTGCGTTCTGGAGCCGAATTTATATCCGTGGCATCATGTCTACCAGGATAATTATTATGACAGTGTGGCTATAGCAGAAAATTTTCTCGCAAGAAAGACGATAATTTGTGGAACAAAAGGATTAACAGAGGGCTTCCAAAATCATTTGTGGAAGCAGGAAATAAACTCAAACCAGGAGAATGTGTATTTTGTAGTAAGAGGGACCTTTCGCTACAAACATCGAAAGATAAAAGAGACGAAAGAACGGTTAGCACATTGCATCAGGCAACACGAGAGTGGGAGGGGTAAAGTTGTAAAAATGCCCTATTGAATACTTCACAAGTATGTCAAGGGTGTAGACAAGGCTGACCAGTACCTATCATATTACTCCATCCTTAGAAAAACAGTGAAATGAAGCAAGAAAGTTGTATTGTGGCTTTCGAATTGTGCACTCTTTAATGCTTTTTGGGTCTATAAATTTCAAAATCCTAACAACAATATGTCAAACAGAAGTTTTTTGCTTGAAACAGCCTCTTGTTTGGCAGTCGTGAAATTAGGAACAGATGACAGGGAAGAGGAGGAAAGACAGAGTGAAAAGGACACCATGTCAAGACCCACCAAGAAGGCTGAGACATGAAGAAACATAAATTAACACCAACTGTGTCTGAAAAAACCTTCCAAACCTTGCCACGTTTTTAGTGAACACAAGAAAAGAAACCGGCTACATAATATTATGCTCTTTTGCCCTGTGCCTTTACATAAAGGGAAATGCTTCTAACGCTATCAAACCCTCAATTTCTACTAGAAGGTCTGGTGAGAACACTAATAAAGATTTACTTATGCATTATTGTTATTGATTGTAAATATATTGATGTAAAAATCACACTGTGTTAGCGCGGTTTAAAATTTAAAAGTCCACGCTACTGACAGAAATGTCCGGTCTAGCAGCGGTGGGTGGAACGCACAGCTGTCGGTCATCAATGTGTTAAGAAAAGTTCAGAAAAACTTGTTTCCACAGTGTAGATGTCATAGCCGTATTTTGATTCCGATTTTATCCCATAGAAAGTATAAATACAACTTTTCAATCTGCAAATGATGAAATTTCTTGAGTAAGGACTTATTCCATTTTCATTATAATCTATCGCCGGTCGAAACAAAGATACTTAACAAAAATTCGTATCCTTCCACGGTCCTTGTCTTCATTAGAGGTTTTGTTATCCGGGAACGTTAGTTAAAAGTCTAGGACGCAGCGATGCTCGTGCAAGTAAAACTCTTATATTACGCATTGGATATTCTCTTTTTAAATATAATTTTTTTTGTACAAATGATCATAATTTTTAGCTGTTTTTTCACGATAGTGCCTTTTGTCGTACTTACAGCAATGCCGACTATGACTGAAAGTTCAATTTCCTACATTTCAGAGTTGCCAACCTATAAGTAACTAAATAAATATACTGTAATATTAAAAATTACCTACCTAGGGCGGGAAATAAAACCATTGCCCTTTATGTATACTATGTATTGTATATACAAAAATGTATCGAAAAGGTAGTGTTAATATACATTACCCTGTATTCGAAACGTATTACTGTATTTTAAATGAATTGAACTTTATTTGAAATAATATTGAAAGTTGATTTAACAAAATACAGTAGGCCTACCGTACTTATCTCTTCTCTAATGAAAACTTCAGACTTTTATGTCCAATATTCTCCATTTTGAGGAAGTTAACTAATGTAATAAAATCTGCAATATTGATCCTTTGTTTTAAATTTATCGTCTTCAGTATTAAATATTCTGACGACAAACTAACTGAAGACTTTAATGTTTCACTCCTGAGCAGGGAATAAGCAATCATACTTTTTTCACTTTACAGTGCAATTCTTCTCCTCCAGCCACTTTGTGAATGAAATTTATTTATTTATTACTTTCATATATTGATTTAGATTTCTGTGGCCCTAAAGAAGCACACCCAACTTCCTACGCTTCTTCAATTTCGTCGTTTTGATTACCATCATTCAACTTGCCGCCAGTTTATACCTGATTGGTGTCACGGCCTACTGTAGTCTCAACTAAATTATTTTCGGCTTTTGGCGTATATAGGAACACATTGGCCAGACTGCTAACGTCAGTCAGTTGTTTATAATGAATGCAAATATTTGCAACAAATATGTTATTTGAAGGGAAAAATTATACGCTCATGTATATAGAGAAAGATTTGCGTTTAGATCGGTACTTGCTCAGGTAGCTCAGTTGGTAGAGCACTTGGTCTAGAGAACCAAGGGTCCCGGGTTCAAGTCCCGGTCTGAGCGTATAATTTTCCTCTTCAAATATGATTTATCCATCATTGAGATGTACGAAATCAATAATAAAAACTTTGAAAAAGCCGTACTGGCTGTAATGTATAATTCCCAAATATGTCTTCTTAATAAAGGAGCCGCCATTTGCAAGATAGAAGCATGGCTTCACAGCATTTGGTGGATGGGAATTACAATGTATATAGAGAAAGATTTGCGTTTAGATCGGTACTTGCTCAGGTAGCTCAGTTGGTAGAGCACTTGGTCTAGAGAACCAAGGGTCCCGGGTTCAAGTCCCGGTCTGAGCGTATAATTTTTCTCTTCAAATATGATTTATCCATCATTGAGATGTACGAAATCAATAATAAAAATATGTTATTGTTTTCCCATTATTTATTTGACTAGCCTCATGGGTTAGTGGTCAGCGTCTCTGACTACTGTCCATGAGGTCCCGGGTTCGATTCCCGGTCAAACCGTAGGAATTTTTCCTTAAAGGGAATTATTCCTGTGGTTGCCCATGGTCTGGAATTTAGGTTAAGTTTCGGTTAAGAACTCTCCTGGCGCTTCATTATCATTTATCACCCATCATATCATCGGGGTAACATAACTCCGCCTTCTAGTCGCCCAACTTCAGAAGTGCGTTACAATTAAGCCAATTCCAGAAGAGAACACTAGAAATGTCGAAATAACAACCGAGGACAAAACTAACTAACTGGCACTATCGAACCCGTAGGTTCATGGCCGCGCGGACATAAGCTCTCCATACATCCCTATCCTGAGCCAATGTTTTCCAATCATCCCCTGTATAATCTGCTTCCCTCAAATCATAGTTAATATTATTCTCCCACCTAATTCTTGGTCTGCCAACTGAGCGTTTTCCCTCTGGTTTTCCTACAAGAAGCTTCCAGGGCATTAAATAAATAATTATTTTGGAAACATCATCGTGCAAAACATATTGTACAACACACGTTTGTGAAGTGTTTTACAGAATCCTCACTTCTGTAAAAACCACTTTCCAATCCCACATTGCAATATACTATTACCAGAAACAATTTGACTAAGAAAAGGATATATGTGACATAATTTTAAACTGATTTATGAGGATTGACATGTAAAGTAAAGTAAAGTGATCCCACAACAGGCCTCAGGAGGCCCTTGGGGTAGTAGGAGGTTAAGGCTCCCACTTTTTCTAGACAATCGGCACTTGATGTCAGCCGGGTTGTCAGCCCTGCGTGACGGCCGCCTTTACCCCAGAACAAGCGTCTGGTAATCATTTCCGTTAGAGGCTGAGTCGACCCCAGGGCCATATTGCCGCCAGAGGGTTTGGGTCAGTTTAAAAATCCTGACCCCAACGGGACTTGAACCCTCGACCCTCCGGCTTGTAGCTCAGTGCCTTAACCACTACGCTACGGCGTGCCCCGAGGATTGACATGACCTCACAAAATTAATTAGCGGCCATGTAAATGAGAAGTTTCTTTCTATTGCTGAATAGTCTCCGAGAAACTGGAACCGAATCGATTTTATGCTAATCGGGAGGCGTGTAATTCCTGCTGTACAAGAAAAAAGAAGAAAAAGCGATAGAGAGAGAATAGGGAGGGTCTTGGAGACCTTAATTTACAGAGGGCAGTAGTACCAGCACAGTTGTCTTCTCTCTAAAACAGCTTACGGAAGCAACCATACGACTGTCACGCCTTGGAGGCACGATGAAGCCATTTTCTACCGACAGGATCGCATCTGTTTCTTTGATATCATTTCCTCTTATTTCTTTATTTTTATTCACTTCCTTTGTCCTAGCGCTGTTTTCTATTTTATTTAGATCCAAAATTATTGTAGAAAATCAAAGTATAGAACAGGTGTCTAGTTTCATACATTTGGGGTGTGATATTGACTACAAAATAAATACATTTCAGACGGTGTGTGGAACAATATAGAGAACATTCAAAAATAAAATTAGAAAAGAAACCAAGATAAAAATGTATAATATTATGGCGATTCCCACAATATTGCATGGATGTGAAACTTGGGCTCCAGTGAAAAAACAGAAGGATAGAATACAGACGGCGGAGATGAGGTTCCTAAGACAAGTAAAAGGATGTACAAGACTTGATAGAATAAGAAATGAGGGTATAAGAGAAGAATTGAAAGTACAGCCTATAATGGATATGGTCATGAATTACAGACAGAAATGGATTGATCATATGGATGGAATGAGTAAGGAGAGATATCCATTGTTAGCAAGAAATTATCAAGCAAGAGGAAGACGTGATGTTGGAAGACCTAGAAGACGTTGGGCTGATGCATTATGAAGTCGGAACGGGCAATTGCCTAATCCCTGGAGTGATGATGATGATGATTTATATCTAATTTGATTGTTGTTATTAAATTACTTTGTTCTAGTATTATTTTATACCGGTATCTCATCTCATGTGCACATATTCAAACCTAGCAGGTCCACTTTTGATAAAAATATGGTTTTAGATAGATTCCCATTAATTTTGTGAAAATCTAATCGCTATATACTTGACCTATATAAATTTACTTACTTACTTACTCACTGGTACTATCGAACCCGTAGGTTCATGGCCGCGCGGACATAAGCTCTCCATACATCCCTATCCTGAGCTAATGTTTTCCAATCACTCACTATATAATATATTTCCCTCAAATCATAGTTAATGTTGTTCTCCCACCTCATTCTTGCTCTACCAACTGGGCGTTTTCCGTCTGGATTTCCTACAAGAAGTTTCCATGCACGTCTTTCATTCCCCATACGCGCAACATGCCCTGCCCATCGCAGTCTACGAGACTTAACTGTTCTTATTATATCTGGCTTCCTATAAAAGACCATGTAGTTCCACTGTTAAGTAGTCTTCTCCATTCACCTGTCTGTTCATCTCTCTTTGGTCCAAAAATTTTCCTAAGAACTTTATTCTCAAATACTCGTAATCCTCCTTTCCTCCCTTAAAGTAAGAGTCCATGTTTCGCACCCATATAATATAACTGGTAGAATAATAGTTTTATATATTTTCAGCTTAACGTTTTTTGAAAGGAGTTGGGACATCAAAAGTCTCTGCAATGCATAATAGCATGCATTTTCCAGAATTGAGCCTATGTTTAATTTCTTTGTGCATCTCATTCCTATTTGTGATCATTGTTTCCTAGGTATTTGAATTCAGCCAATTCCTCAAAATTTCCCTCATTTGTCTTAGCTGTCCATTTCCATTATATACTGAATTTCTACGTGTGACCATATATTTAGTTTTTACTGATATTTACTTCCAGTCCTAATTTCTTAGTGTTACTCAATAGTGTGTGTGCGTGTTGGTCTTTAGTATCTCCTCGCTATCGGCCAGTAGTACTACATCATCAGCATAAACTAACAGCTTATTAATACCATTCAGTTGTAAGCCTTCCTCATTCTCTAAAGATTTAATGGCATGCTCTAGTACAAAATTAAATAGTAGAGGAGATAGTGCATCTCCTTGCTCTTCAACCCATTCTGGATTTCAAAAGTGTCTGAAAACTGTTTGCCTACACGCACCCTACTCGTTGAGCCATTTAGACACATTCGTATAAGTCTAACTAACTTTTTAGGAATTCCGAACTCCAGCAGGATACTATATAACTTCTCCCTCTTAATTGAATCATATGCTTTTTTGAAGTCTACGTATAAACTAGATATTTTAATTGAAAAGTGAAATAAAAACATAATAAGGAAATAACTAAGTAATACATAAATATCATCATCATCATCCAAGCAAGTATTAGGCCGTGTGACCTGTTAGGGTCTCAAAGAGGAATTTTCACATAACAATGAACTACATGGTCTTTATAGGAAGCCAGATATAATGAGAACAGTCAAGTCTCGTAGACTGCGATGGGCAGGACATATTGCACGTATGGGGAATGAAAGACTTGCATGGAAGCTTCTTGTAGGAAAGCCAGAAGGAAAACGCCCAGTTGGTAGACCAAGAATGAGGTGGGAGAATAACATTAACTATGATTTGAGGGAAGTGGATTATACAGGAAATGATTGGAAAGCATTAGCTCAAGATAGGGATATATGGAGAGCTTATGTACGCGCGGCCATGAACCTACGGGTTCGATAGTGCCAGTGAGTAAGTAAGTAAGAAAGTAAGTAGGTAACGTCTAACACTGAAAACATGACTTCATCCTCCTTCTTCTTCTACTACAAGGTTTAGGCTATGCAGCCTGTTCCGGCAAAGTTAAAAGTGGAGTCCATCTTCTGCGTGGTCGGCCAACATCTCTTGTTCCTCTGGGATTATACAGGAAGGTTCTTTTTGGTATTCTTTCGTTGTTCATTGTCATTAAGTGTTCTGTCCACTTCTTATTATTTTCGCTGATTTTATCTTCAATTTTATATATATTTAATTCTTCTCGTATAGTTTCATTCCTTATTCTATCCGCTCTTGTGCATCCTTTCACATTACGTAAAAACAGCATTTCCGCAGTCTGTATCCTGCTTTTATCCCTCGATTTCATTATCCAATTTTCACTTCCATACAACAACAAAGGAACAGCCATTGTTTTATATAATTTAAGTTTCGTATCTTTCCTTGTTTTCCGACCTAAGGTTCTTTTAATGGTTCCACAAATAGCCTGAAATTATTTAGTTTATTTTTTTGTAATATTATTGCGTTTTCTTTATGTAATTGTAATGTTATTGCTTTTTTTGTTGTTGTTTATTTTTCTTCACACTAGTAGCAATTATTTCTTTATTGTAACGGACTGTCAAAAGCACGTACCGCTTACTGCCCGTGCGACCCATATTTGTGAATAATATTATAAATATCTTACTTTTGTCTAATAAAGTCCTACTACTACTACTACTACTTTATTTTCTATATCTTTATTTAACATGACTTCATAATTAATATAATTCCTATATCAATTAGAGCAATTAAGTGTAGAAATGAAAGCATAGGAGGGGGGATGATTTTAATCAGGAGGATGAGGATGGCGGATCAATCGCAGCTTCTCTCGGGAGAAAGCGGGAGTGAAAACCCGTGTAGTACAATAAGGAAACCAGAACTAGGAGCGAACACCTTCATATTTCCGCGAATCTGTCTTCTCAACTTCACTCACAATCAAGTATCCGTGTACTTTCAATTACACAGTACAACACAGTGCTGCCCTTTAAGTCATTTAAAAAAAGGACAAATCAACTTTAGATTAATTTCCACTTCATTTTACATACTATATTCTTGTAATTTTGTTTCTCTACGTACTTCGTGTCTCCTTACTAATATTTCGTACAGTTTTAAACCGATGTATTCACGTAGACTTTCACGGCCGGAGTTGCTATGATGATCTAGATAAAGATTTTCGGGCTGTAGGCCGTGGTCGTGAGGCTTGTAGTTCCCCGACGTTTCGCCAGAGACTGCGCCTGGCATCCTCAAGGGTTGTCTTGAGACTGGCAATTCTGGTATGCTCGCTTCAGGTTCTCTAGGATACCGGTGTAATCACCTTGATCTCTTCTTTAGGAAGTGTTAAGTTCAATCAGTTATTTATACTTTTGTAGTAGGCCTAGGAGCATCTAACTTTCTAGGCCAGATAGAACTTTGGAAATTTTATATTTCGTCCGTTCCTTTTCGTTGTATGCCCCTAGGCTATTAATAAGATCATTTTCGCTCAGAGTCGCTTTTTGATATAAGTTTCTTGCCAATTTAGTCATCACTTCCTGAAAAAAGTCAATGTTTAAATCTTCATGAATTTTGGCGATTCTCGTCCTAATTGGATATTCTCCTTCGTAAACACTTGTTCTGAAGAACCTGAAGCAAGTTTATCTTAACCTTTGATAAGATCAGCCATGCGGGACATGCATATATCATTTGGTTGCGTATACAAGCCCTGTATACCAACGTACGTGATTGAGGTGTCAGAGAGTGGGCTCTCAACATGGGCGTGAGCTGTGATAAACTTTTACAAAAGTTATAAAAGTTATACTGGCAATTCTGTCCGCTGTCCGTCCTATTTATACGTTCACCGCGATGTGTTCGTAAGTTGTATCTGCCTTCTGATTGGTCAGCGTTAGGGACTTCCATTGCTCCAATGAGATTGCTGTTTGATGGTCTAGTCGACTGTACGTTATATCTGCCTTCTGATTGGTCAGCGGTAGGGACCTCCATTGTTCCACTGAGATTGCTGTTTGATACTTATAACATGTTTTTAATTATTAAATAAACATGGAATTCCCTTCCGTCCTATGTCAGAGACTGTCGAACTATAACATCCTTCACAAACAAACTAAAGAATTATTTAATAACAAACTAACTTATACACCTCACTGATAGTATTCTTTTAACAATCAATAAATTTAATTATTTATGAAAATAATATTAAGATTAAGAAATATTTTATTTTGCTTCGTTTTAAATATTGTATAATCGTAAAATTAGTTTTCGATATCTCATTATTTTTCTTTGTTTTTTATATACATTGGACAGGGACAATTTAATATGTCTTACTTGTATACATTTTATTATTAGTTTTAGTATTAATTTTAACTAACATTAACTGGTTGCATTATAGATCGCAATATAATAGATATTATCTTTTTGATCAAATTTTTATTTAGTATTTAATATTAGAGTTAACTCAGAATGTTATATTCTGATGTAATATATGTTTGTCCTGGTGAGTGGAAGAGAAGGCCACATGGTCTTAACTCCACCAGGCTGAATAAATCTAAAAAAAATCTAGTTATCTAAGTAATGTCAAGAGTGATTTCCAATTTATCTAGAGGATTCGGAAATAAACAGTGGCATTTGTTAGGACTATTTAACGTATTAAATTAAGCTGTTTACTCACAAATCATTATTTAAATATAGTTATTTTAAAATATTTACATATTTAATATAAACGGAGATGTTTGAATACAAATGAGAAATATTTGGTTGCGTTCTATTTGTTCATTACTGCAACTTGGTTATATTATTTATTGCCAAATAGGATTACAATATTGTAAGAATGCACCCTAGTCGAGAAAACATTTAACATCAAACTGTACATTATAACAAATATTATAGATTATTAATTTTTTTTTGGAAACAAATCAGTAAAATCAGTATTTAAAAATAATTTATAGAACGCACGATTATCAAATGTGTTGTTCGAAGGAATCTGTTCATTATTTGGTATTTTCAACGTACTTGTAGGGACACTCACTGCAAAAAATGCTCTGGAGGAGCTTTCTATATTTTGGTAAACAGAATTCGACAAATATCGATGTGAAACACGACTTTCATTGGTTGTGGAACAAACTTTATTGAAACGTGATTGGTCATCGACTCCCTTTGTGGGCATGAGTTAAATAGTCTATGTAAGAAATGATTTCTTCGAAGTTACACAGAACCGCAGTTCACATGCGTAAATGCTTGATGTAACACTCACAAGAGGTCAGTAAAATCAGTTACAACATGTGCAATTCATTCCATACCATATTTTATTACATTAATTTCAGTTTGCTAGGAAAATGAGTTAGTGTACATCATATTAGTGTCCACTTCATTAAATAATAGGCACGTAATTTATTTTGTTAGGTTAGGAATTGAGGACTCTTACTTTAAGGGAGGAAAGGAGATTACGAGTATTTGAGAATAAAGTTCTTAGGAAAATTTTTGGACCAAAGAGAGATGAACAGACAGGTGAATGGAGAAGACTACATAACAATGAACTACATGGTCTTTATAGGAAGCCAGATATAATAAGAACAGTTAAGTCTCGTAGACTGCGATGGGCAGGACATGTTGCACGTATGGGAAATGAAAGACGTGCATGGAAGCTCCTTGTAGGAAAGCCAGAGGGAAAACGCTCAGTTGGTAGACCAAGAATGAGGTGGGAGAACACCATTAACTATGATTTGAGGGAAGTAGATTATACAGGGAATGATTGGAAAGCATTAGCTCAGGATAGGGATGTATGGAGAGCTTATGTCCGCGCGGCCATGAACCTACGGGTTGGATAGTGCCAGTGAGTAAGTAAGTAAGTAGGAATTGAGGAGTTAAGAGTAGATTTATATTTCTAATAAACGTTTAAGGATTTATTGCGAAGGTTGGTCATATTAATTTTACAGCTACATTGTGTCATCTATCGTCTCACTACGGATGTCCAGCGGCTCGCTTTGTTTCCCCGCAGCTGTTATATCGTTCATTTGCTGCAACAACGTCATAACTCGAAAATCACGATTTTTAAGGAGAATCATTTGAAGTTTTAAATATTGTCATTCCAACTCTCCCTGTGATATTAAGTAAAATGTCGTGAATTTCGACTTTTAACGTTGTTGCAGCAGATGAGCGTGTTATAAATAGGATAATTTAGGACTAGATATTTTAATTAATTATTTTAAATAGTATTAATATTATAGGTTTCATATTAGACAGAATATGTAATCAGATTTACCTTGACTAGTACAGTTAGGTCTATATCAAATCACTTACAGTTACAGTTGAGGTTCTGGAAACATCCAAAAACGAAATATAGCCTAAGGATGAGAAGGTCAAGGTTTTCGCATTCAAAAGACAGCAGGACGAATGTACCGCTAGGGCCTATGAACTTACTATGCTGGGTGAAAGAGAGAGAGATTACAGTTAGGCCATCAGAGTGGGAGTGATATAAGCGAAAAGTGACTGAACGGGAGTGTTGTAGTTTTTCAGCAGGGCTGTGGTAAGTCTGCACATGTTGTTCTTAATAGGATAAAATAGGGGCCTTTTATAATAAGAATAAGATGGATAGGTTTAGAAATAAATTCAAGTAGTATGACGTAATATGGGTTGACTAGCCCGGTATGGGGCGAAGTTTCAACATACCGCGGGTTAACCTCTCTCTCTTTCCCTTCCCCCATGAATATGTATTAGAATAAGTTAGGCTAATTTATTTATTTGTAATTAATTGTTCTTATACTTTTTAAATATAGATGGTTATTTAATTAGTTATTTATTTGTCTCGAATACCCTCTACTA
The DNA here is from genome assembly GCA_030220185.1 of Diploptera punctata. Classification (NCBI taxonomy): domain Eukaryota; kingdom Metazoa; phylum Arthropoda; class Insecta; order Blattodea; family Blaberidae; genus Diploptera; species Diploptera punctata. The sequence continues at coordinate 335,136 of JASPKZ010007832.1, forward strand.
TACAGTCATCAGCCAGCCGCTCGGCTACCGTAATCCATAGGTAAATCACACTATCTTACCGTTCACTAGTAATCCATGTTCCAAAGGTCCTTTATGCCCTAAAATAGCTACCCAAACTGTAACAGAGCGATATATACTCGTAATTAAATACAAAGATGCTCACTACCGCCACTATAATAATTCAGCATATCAAGCATTGTCGTGCGGCACCCGCTTTTATATAAACGCACAACCATCATAAATACACTGTCGCCTCGTTTATGTTTTATTATTACACTTGGGATAAATTATTTCATGTAACAAACTTTAAAATTCAGTAAACACATTAACAATGTGAGAAAGTATTAAAATGTACATATCAGATTCTGTCAAATCTTTTTAGTTTTCTTTGCAAGAGTTTAACAAATAATTACACTGGTCAACATTATTTTTGTCTCATGAGTACCAATAGTTGTACTTAATGCAGTTTTTTATCGTGTTTTCAAATATGTATTCGGAATTTCTCCATCACACACAGTTTTTTTTTTTAATTTCAATTTCAATTAATGGATTTAAATAATTATTTTTTAATAAACGTCTTTTCGTCCATTTGTCCACTGTAAAATAAAACCAAATGAGCTAACTCAGCAGATTTCAGCTATGGAAAAGAGATATCAAGGCAAATGGAATCCTAACATGCTGACCGATTATTGTTGGACCATCAAGAGGGATGCTCCACAGACGAAATATAGCACAAAATCGCCATTTCTTACTTTCTAGGTGAGTCCGAATGGTCGAATATTGTGTAGTTACGAATGTAAAAAATATTTAAGTGTTTGAAATTATAAATTCGTGTCTCTCAAAAACCTTGCGTGATGGAGAAAAACCGATATCATATTTGAATTCAGGAGAAACAATACTATCAGAATCACATATTTTTGTTTCTGAGACAAAAGAAAGTTTATTTTTTGTTGCGCAGTGTTATTTAATCTTATAGACGAGTACAAAAAAACGAAAAAACCATCGCCCATGAAACTTGTCCCGACCGGGGAATTTTATCAATATTAATTGTTTTGTATTCCATTCAAAATCAGTATAGATTAACTTAAATTAATAACTCCAAACTCCAAGTGCGACAGGCCTAGAAGAAGGCCCTTGGCTGACCAGCCGGCTGCTGGCCTCACATCCACATGTGTTAGTCACGGAGGTAGACGATCATCTAGTCAGTGCAGGGGTGATGTGTCGTCAGCATGTCGGATCCCCCAGCCGTTATAGCTGGTATTCTCAATCGGGAGTCACTACTTATTGTAGTTGTCCAAATGTCTCACGATGCTGGATGGACACCACTCCCATACTGGCCGAAATTCCATGAGAAAAATGTCTTACCTCGTGGAGACCCGAACGAGCGCAAGTCCCGTAGCTCTGCACCAAGACTTAAATTAATGGAAGAATGTATTTCGCAAATATGAACACATGATTATAATTTAATTACTTAATACTTAATACAGGCTTTCCACTTTACAGCAGTTTGCCTTTTATTCCTGCCTTCCACAGATTCCTATGTTCCCATTGTCCATCTTCCATACCCCTCTTCATCATAGCATCATACATTCCTTCATACCATGCTCTTCTACTTCTTCCCCCTCCTCCTTCTGCCTGGTACCATCCAATCCAACACCTGTTTAGGCCACTGGTCTTCCGGCATCCGTTGTACATGTCCATACCACTGTAGAGCTCTCTTTGTTATCCTATAGATAACAGTTTCCTGTGCATCAATTTCTTGTCTGATATATGTATTTCGAATATGTTGTAGCCTGGATATTCTCATACTTCTCCGTAATCCATCCATTTCTGTCACCAAGATTCTTTTCTGCATCCTTTCATTTATTGTCCAGCTTTCTGATTCATATGTAAGTATACTTTCTATTATTGTCTGTATAATCCCTTTTTTGTTTTTCTGGTCAAATTTCTATTCCAATAAAGACCATTCAGGGATCTAATCGCCTTCCTTGCACAATTTACTCTGTTATTAATATATTTTTCACAAGTACCAGATTTATCTATTATAGATCCAAGATATTTAAATTCTTCAACACGTTTAACTATCATATTATTTATTTGAAGGTCTTCTGAATTTCCTCCGATTACCAAATATTCTGTTTTAATATAATTTATCTTCAGTCCACCCACCTCAAATGCATCGACCAACTTTCATAACATGTGATAACAAATCATGAGAAACTAACACGTGTCTAATAATCTTGCATATTCTACACCGAGACAGTAAGAGAATCTCCACAATATATCTGAAGAGAAACTAGAGAAGAGTTTCGCGTATATTTTGTGGAGTTGCTTTTTAGACTCTTGTGCAAATATCTGCAGTGTTCTTTCCGGAAGGGGATGGGTACGAGAATACATACCCTGCCCCTCTAACCACCCACACTGAAATTTCTTACTCCAAAACTTTTAGTGGCTTGGTAGTAATGGTGGAAATTTTAATGGGGACAGCGTTCTTCTAATTAGCCTAATAAGTGCACAAGGTCCTAATGCCCCGCTCCTTTTCAGATAAAAATGCAGATGAGCTTCTTGTTCCTTGAGAGTGATGGAGCTGCCAGGATTTGACGAAGCACACGTCTCTTGGTGCTAATTGTAGCACGTGCTAAACGTCTCTAATGCTGTATTGAAGACCTTCTCACACTTCGTGTCGCTGTATGCATATATATCGTTTCATTAAACCAACATGTCACTAAATTTGTTTTCTTATAAAGCCATATACCATCAATAATTACCCTAAAAAACACATAATGTCATACATAGGCCCACTTTCAAATAAAATATCTAAACACTTTAAAAACTTGAACATTAATGCGGCATTTAAAACTAATAAAACTTTACATAATATAACAAAAAACAATAAAACAAAAATAAAATAAAAATTATCAGGTGTATATAAATTGAAGTGTGGCACATGTGACAATGTCTATATAGGACAAACTGGTAGACCTTTTATCTCTCGGATAAAGAAACACATGAGAGCATGTAACAGAAATTTAGAATATTCAAAATATGCTAACCACCTATTCCAATTTAATCATTGTTTCGATCCAAATTTTGAAATTTTACATGTTTGTGATAAGGGTAAGAAGTTGGACCTTTTGGAGGCTGTAGAAATAAATAAATTAAAAAGTACTAATAAAGTGTTAAATTCTCAACTTGATTTGAACGAATCGCCTTTGTTAAATTAAAAAAAATTAAATAAATTATTGTTATATTGTTGCTTAGATCAGTTGATATGTAATATAATAACACAATTCATAATTTAACATGTCTGAAGAAGGTACAGTGTACCGAAACAGCTGTCACTGAATTATATCTTAATAAATATGAAAATCAAATAACACTAAGTTTTATTTTTATTTAATTAATACTAAACTTTTTTATGCAAAAGTAATCATAAAAAATACGTTTATATGATTCTGGTTTTAATGTTTTACAAATATAAAATATATATATAGGCGAATGGAAAATGACAGTTAATGAGAAACAAGGGAATTTTGAAGAAGTGGGTGGCTGATTGAAGTACCTAGGATCAATAATTACAAATAGGAATGAGATTGACAAAGATATTAATAAATAATAGTTTTAAAAAACTAAAAAGAACATGCTTTATTAGAAAACTAATAAATGAAAAATCATTTTAATTTCCAATACGCTTGGGATAGAATAAAGTGGTCAACAAAAAAATCATCTCGAACACATATAGAATAAAACTAGAGTTTCAAAACAAAAAGAAAATAATTTTAACCATCAAAAGCGTGGGGTGCTCTATATAAATTAATATATTTGATAATAAACAGATATTGGTAAAAGTAGTCTCTAAGAAGAAAATGTAAAAATCATAAAAAGCACCCCACGCTTTTGATGGTAAAATTATTTTCTTTTTGTTGATAACTCTAGTTTTTATCTATATGTGTTGGAGATGATTTTTTTTGTTGACCACTTTAATTTTATCCCAAGCGTATTGGAAATTATATTATGTTTCATTTTTTAGTTCGGTTTTCTAAATAAAGCGTGTAGTTTTAGTCTTTTAAACTATTGTTTATTTTTTATTTTTAATATTTTACAGATAAGATAAAAATGTGAATATCTTAAATTATACTATTGTAGTATGAGCTAAAAGTAAATTCTTCTAAAAAATCCTCCAAGCTGGATTTGAAACAGCGACCTATGTATTACTGAAATTATATACCACTAGAGTTCACCGCTCTACCAACTGAGCTCTTACAACGATTGACTAAAAAGTCGACACACTCCGCAAACTATTATATCAGTTTTCATTTTTTTTTGATTTTCTGATGATTCTGGCCAGGATTTTCTAAACAAAATATGAAATTATTATATTGTCACGGGTCCTGTACAAGTATAACAAAGTTTCAAGTCGATCCAATGTTTCTAAGTGGGTGAAAATCGTGTTTAAAGATTCCGTTACATATATACAAAGACACTTTTTTTATTTTATGATGATCCTATCTAGGATTTTAGAAAAAAATGAAATTATTGTATTGTCACGGGTCCTGTACAAGTATACAAAGTTTCAAGTCGATCCAATGTTTCTAAGAGTAAAAATCGCATTGAAAGATTCCGTTACATAGATAGATAGATAGATAGATAGATAGATAGATAGATAGATAGATAGATAGATAGATAGATAGATACAGGTCAAGCTAATATAAAGCGTGTAAAAAATTAAATACATTATTGTTGTATTGTTGGTTAGATCAGTTGATATGTACTATAATAACACAATTCATAATTTGTTAACATGTCTGAAGAAGGTACAGTGTACCGAAACAGCTGTCACTGACTATATCTTAATATGAAAATCAAATAAAACTGAGTTTTATTTTTACTTCATTAAGACTAAATTTTTTTATTGCAAAAGTAATCATAGAAAATAGTTTATACGATTCTGGATTTTATGTTTTACAAATAGAAATAAATATAATGGAAATGGACAGCTAATGACAAATGAGGGAAATTTGAAGAAGTGGCTGAATTCAAATACCTAGGAACAATAATTACAAATAGGAATGAGATTGGAAAAGTATATTAAAGAAGGGCTCAATTATGGAATTACATACAATTATGCACTACAGGTATTCTTGTCGTCCCAACTTCTCGGGAAAAAAGTTAAACTGAAAATATATAAAATTGTATTCTACCAGTTATACTATATGGATGCGAAACATATACTCCTACTTTAAGGGAGGAAAGGAGATTACGAGTATTTGTGAATAAAGTCATTACGAACATATTTGGACCAAAGAGAGATGAACAGACAGGTGAATGGAGAAGACTACATAACAGTGAACTACATGGTCTTTATAGGAAGCCAGATATAATAAGAACAGTTAAGTCTCGTAGACTGCGATGGTTAGGACATGTGGTACAAACTGGGAACGAAAGACGGGGTTCAAAGCTTCTGGTAGGAATACCAGAGGAAAAACGCCCAGTTGGTAGATAAATAATGAGGTGGGATAATAATATTAAACATGGTTTCAGGGAAGTAGATTACACAGGGGTTCATTGGAAAGCATGAGCTCAGGATAGGGATGTATGGAGAGATTATATCCTTGCAACCATGAACCTAGGGATCGGATTCCTAGTGAGTTAGTTTTGTTTTTTTCAAAATAATCAGGAATTTAAGCTCTACAATTCCCTAGTAGAGCTGCAAAGCATTAGCATGAAAATGCTATGATTGCAGTGAAATACCTGTCATTGGGCATAACTACTATGGAGGATGGATAATTAAATAATGATTTGTGAGAAAACAGTTTAGTTTTATTCATTAAATAATGTAACAAATGCCATTCTTGATATCCTAGATAAATTGAAAATCACTCTTGGTATTACGTATACTTACTTACTTACTCACTGGCACTATCGAACCCGTAGATTCATGGCCGCGCGGACATAAGCTCTCCATACATCCCTATCCTGAGCTAATGCTTTCCAATCATTCCCTGTATAATCTACTTCCCTCAAATCGTTTAATGTTATTCTCCCACCTCATTCTTGGTCTACCAACTGGACGTTTTCCCTCTGGCTTTCCTACAAGAAGCTTCCATGCACGTCTTTCATTCCCCATACGTGCAACATGTCCTGCCCATTGCAGTCTACGATACTTACTGTTCTTATTTATCTGGCTTCCTATAAAGACCATGTAGTTTCATTGTTATGTAGTCTTCTCCATTCACCTGTCTGTTCATCTATCTTTGGTCCAAAATTTTCCTAAGTACTTTATTCTCAAATAGTTGTAATCTCCTTTCCTCTCTTAAAGTAAGAGTCCATGTTTCGCACCCATATAATAATACTGGTAGAATAATAGTTTTATATATTTTCAGTTTAACGTTTTTTTGAAAGCAGTTGGGACATCAAGAGTCTCTGCAATGCATAATAGCACGCATTTCCAGAATTGAGCCTATGTTTAATTTCTTTGTGCATCTCATTCCTATTTGTGATCATTGTTCCTAGGTATTGAATTCAGCAACTTCCTCAAAATTTCCCTCATTTGTCATTAGCTGTCCATTTCCATTATATAATGAATTTCTACGTGTGACCATATATTTAGTTTTATTGATATTTACTTCCAGCCCTAATTTCTTAGTGCTACTCAATAGTGCGTGCGTATGAAAAATATATTTAAATAATCGTTAGAAAAATGTAAAATTACTGTAAATCGTGGGAATAATTTGAAAAATTAAACCCTAAAGAATAAAATATGACACGAGTTTATGCAGGAATTTAAAATGTTGCGTCAAGGTAAAGAATAACCGTTCTTTCACGCAGCAATACTAAATATCAAATTTTATTGAGTGATATTCAGTCGTATCACATATTAGTTGTAGTTAGTGATATCTTTCCCTTCTCCATGCTTATATAGTTTGTATAATGTGAAGGAATTAAACATTAACCAGCCCACCCTTGCAGAGATTGCAGGGGTTAATAGAGACCAGAGCATGCGGTGGTGCGTTCCCCCATCACTGAGGATGCCTCTTAAAAAAAAAGAAAGAAAACAGCCATTGGATCCAAGGCACTCAGGGCCTGATTATTCCGTGCAGACATCAATGTTTACCGGGCATTTCACACCGAGTTAAGGAAGAGATGTTCGCTTTCAGCATCAGGCCAAGCTTAAGCAGGGGTTACAAAATTCTTCATGCAAATAACAAGACTTATCAAATATTCCATAAGAATAGAAAGTACAGATAACTGAATCAATGGTAACATAAGTACAATGTTTTCATGTTATTTGCGGATTTGTAGTTTAGGTCGATATTAGTTATAGATCGAAATAATTTTGCGGAACGAGAAACGAGCAATGCAATCAAAACCATTGGAACTGATTATTTGGCCTAATATTATTATTATTATTATTATTATTATTACTTAAAACGCGGGCTATTATCATTATTATTATCATTATTATTATTATTACTATTATTATTCCTTCCAAGTATTAGGCCAAGGCCTGTTACGATCCTATAGAAAATTTCCCTCCACCGTTTCATAGGACGGCCCACAGTTCCACGTCCTCTTTGTATATAATTATAAACATCTTTTGGGGACCTGATTTGAACTCATTCTTTCAAGATAGTCTTTCCAACTTAGTTGGTATGTTAGATATATTCCAAAATTGGCGTAGTCTTCAATTCTTTTAAGATATCAGTGTTCCTTTTCCGATCCCATCTGGTGTAACCCGCTGTTCTGCGCACGAATCTCATTTCACAAGCCGTTATTCTGCTTTCATGTTGTCTTTTTTAGTGTCCATGCTTCACTACATAGGTCAACACTGGTCTAGCCAAAATGTTATATAAACGTAATCTGGTGTTTTTTTGTACAAGGGATGGTTTCATAACTTGATTATAATTCCCAAACTTTTATTATAACTACTAGTATTTTTTTTCAGGGAATCCTTTTCATCCCAAATAGAGAAATAATATCCAAGATAATTTAAATTGATTTGATCTCTATTATATTATTATTATTATTTTATTATTATTATTATTATTTTATTATTATTATTAGTTACGCCGGTTCGTGAGGAGAAGGAATTAAAGTGGTTAGGACATGTTTTAAGAATGCAAGATGAGCGATGTCAAAGGCAACCGACCACAAAGAAGGAAAGAACGAGACCGAAGTTAACCCTTAAATTGTCAATACGATACTTCCTCGTGCCAGTTATTTAAATGTTCCGGACCGCAAGGAAAATAAAATTAATGTAAAACTGTAGTTATTATTGTACATTATTGCGTAATTTGACATAAATTTTAATTGTTTTTAATCATTTGTTTTTCTATTGATCTAAAAACAATATCAAATAAATGAAATCAATGTATCCAAAAGATACATTTTTAATTTAAGGGTTACATGGAAGGAAGACATGAGGATAGCAATGCAAGCAAGAGGGCTAAGCATTGAAGATGCACAAGAACGTAGATGATAAAGTTATAAAATTTGTAGTTCCAGATAGTTTCATTATCCTTGTAAAGTTATATTTTAAGGGGGGGTAGAATTTAAGTTGTAATGTATCCAGTTCATTTTATACTTTGGAAGTTTGGTGCGGGAAGACGGCAGCAGCTGTAAAAACCCGTAGATAGATAGATAGAGAAGTGGAAGACAAGACTTTATGGTCTTAATCCATCAGGTAAAATAAAATAAATTAATAATATGAATGAACTTAACAAAATTACAGAAGAATATGGATTGAAGATATCTACAGAAAAACAAAAATTATGGCATTTCAGGTGTAGATCCTGTCAGAAGTAAAATTGTACTGGACAATAAAATGTTGGATCAGGTGAATAATTTTACATATCTAGGATTGCATATCTCATATGAAGAAGAAAAGGGGTAAATGCAAAAATATCTAAATTTTTTAAGAATTTTAGGGTTAATAAATTCTATCTTCAAGTCTCAGTTAGTCCAAAAGCATTCAAGACTGAAAGTGTATAAAACACTGGCTCTTCCAACTCTTTTGTATGGTAGCGAAGTATGGACGTTTGAAACAGAAGGATATACAGAGACTTAGATCTGCTGAAATGAGATATCTTCGGAGGACTGCAGGATACACACTACTAGATCACAAAAAAATGAAGACATCTTAGAAGAATTACACATGGAATCTTTTAGAAAACAAAATTTCTGATTATAAGTCAAGATGGATGCAACATGTTCATCGAATGGAAGATCACAGAATACCCAAACCAAAGGTTAAGATATCAACTGCAGGAAGAAGAAGACCAGGACGTCCACTCAAAAGACTTTTTGGATGGTGTTTCTCTTGAGGCCGAAACAGGTCAACAAATGACCTAAATTCGTGAATGTACTATGATGATGATGAATAATATAAATAAATAGAAATATCTTATGTAGAGTGCCATAATATTCCAATTTTTTCTAGAATCTCTTATACTAAAAATCCTATCTATTTTAGACCTATTTCTCTAAATCCATATTGGCGATCACCTATTATATCAAAACAGGCCCAAACGTATTTGTATCGCGAACCAAATGGAAGAAACATCAATGTGGTAGGGCCATATATCTTATTACACCTGTTATGGATATTATTATTATTTCTAGAATAGATAAAATACGAGAAAGTGTAATTAAATATAAGATAAATGTTCAAATTTCAATTGTGAATTTCATGAAAAACAAACAAAATCGTATGGTCACATAAAACATATGACGGTAAGAGATCGCAGAAGAATACTAGAATGGGTGCTACTTGGTTGGTAGAAGAAGAAGAAGAAGAAGAGGAGGAGGAGGAGCAGGAGGAGGGCATAAATAACGTGGATTTATAGTGTTTTGAGTACCATGACGGGAAAAGAATTGGACGTTGGAGATTGGAATGACAGAAAGATGTGATGGAGAATGACAGTAGATTAATTTTGACGCAGGAAGATGTTAAATATCATTGTGAAACTGCTAAAATAAATAAATAATAATAAATAAAATAATAAATAAATAATAATAAAAAATACATAAATAAATTAATTACAACAATCTCGTAGACTGCGATGGGCAGGACATGTTGCGAGTATGGGGAATGGACAGACGTGCATGGAACAGACCCAGGGAAAACGCCCAGTTGGTAGACCAAGAATGGGTGGGGAGAACAACATTAACTATGATTTGGGGGAAGTAGATTATACAGGGAATGATTGGAAAGCATTAGCTCAGGATAGGGATGTATGAAGAAGTAATGTCCGCGCCGCCACGAACCTACGGTTTCGATAGTGCCAGTGAGTAAGTAAGTAATAAAACAATGGCGGTACCAGTACTTTTATACAGTAGTGAGTCCTGGGAAACAAATAAGAGGAGTTTCCAGTAGAATACAAGTGCAGAAATGACTTACTAAGAAGGACCAAAGGTTGCACAAAATTGGACACGTAAAAACTGAAGAAATACGAAGTGAATTAGAAATATATACAATAAATGATAGAATTCAACAACACCGCGTTGGGCTGGGAAGAGCATATTCAGAGAATGGAAGAAACAAGATTGCCCAAGATAGCATATCATTATAAACAAAAAGGATTAATGGAAGTAGGAAGACCTAGGAAGAGATGGAAGGAATCGTTGTGAATTCTGTACAGGCGAAATCGCCTAAACCTTGAAGTGAAGATGATAATTAATGATAATGATAATAATAATATAATAATTATTATTATTATTATGTGTGTGGTGTTGATTTGCAATTTTTCTTGTTATGTCGTTCTTGTCCCATTACTGATAGACTAATATTATAGGGCTTGCCCTTAGCATATATTAATTATTAGAATGCAGTAGGCTTAGAGGGGTCGGATAGAAAGTGAGGAAGCCGTATCCTGTCCGCGGGCCGTTAGTTTGGGATACCTGATATTACATCGTTAAATTTAAATGGATTTTTTGTTTTATTTGACATGTACAATTCGAGACAAATTATCTATTATTAGAACTCTCTGTGAATCATGTTTGCAAATTAAAATATTACCCTTAGCTTATGGTAGAAAAACAATAATTCGATTATAGTTATTAATTGGGTATCTTATGTCCTTTCAGTATAAACTACGTCAGTTTTTATTCCTTTTTTGAATATATAACAATATCTTTCAAATACACCGGTATGACATATTGATGATCACCATCATCATCATAGTACATTCACGAATTTAGGTCATTTGTTGACCTGTTTCGGCCTCAAGAGAAACACCATCCAGAAGTCTTTTGAGTGGACGTCCTGGTCTTCTTCTTCCTGCAGGTTGATATCTTAACGTTTGTTTGGGTATTCTGTGATCTTCCATTCGATGAACATGTTGCATCCATCTTGACTTATAATCAGAAATTTTATTTTCTAAAAGTTCCATGTGTAATTCTTCTAAGATGTCTTCATTTTTTGTGATCTAGTAGTGTGTATCCTGCAGTCCTCCGAAGATATCTCATTTCAGCAGATCTAAGTTTCTGCATATCCTTCTGTTTCAACGTCCCTACTTCACTACCATACAAAAGAGTTGGAAGATATATTGTTTTATACACTTTTAGTCTTGTATGTGTCATACAAAAACACTCTTGTGTTCAAGCGTATTTTTTTTTTTTTTTTGTATTTCTATGGTGCAACAAGCCACAGAAGCAAAACATCTTCATTCCACGAGCAAACTCCTATAACTGACTACGCGTGGCTATGCAGTGAGTAAGTCATAAATACAACAGCGCATTGTTGTCTGACAAGCCCAGTCTTATGACGGACGCACGGTACATACAGTCTAAAGAGCTGTGAGTGTGGCATGTATTTCAGGGACACCGAGAAAAATCAACTTAGATCACAAACACGCTCTGGCAAGTAACAGATACCTGATTGTTTTAACAGTAACAGTCAGGGAAAAGATTTTATGGTGCAAATTTTGATCGCAAAAGGAAAAACAAAAAAAGGTTCTGAAAATACATACAAAAAGGTGCAAAAAATATGCTGCTGAAACAACTCAATTAAGGTTTAAACCAGTTACTTCAACACAGTTCATATAATTGCAAATCATTTTGGATCTTTATAGACTCCATAGGAAGTAATTCATAGTTCTTTAGTTTATTGCAATACTTACTTCGCAGATGGAGCATCTAAGAATGATGCCATCAGTTTCGATGAATTGCGTTCAGAATTCTGAAAGTGCATACAACTTATCCTTCTTAACATTCGTCATGTTATTGTTGTGAAAAACCAGTTGTAATACTTACTTACTTACTCACTGGCACTATCGAACCCGTAGGTTCATGGCCGCGCGGACATACGCTCTCCATACATCCCTATCCTGAGCTAATACTTTCCAATCATTCCCTGTATAATCTACTTCCCTCAAATCATGGTTAATGTTATTCTCCCACCTCATTCTTGGTCTACCAACTGGGCGTTTTCCCTCTGGCTTTCCTACAAGAAGCTTCCATGCAAGTCTTTCATTCCCCATACGTGCAACATGTCCTGCCCATCGCAGTCTACGGGACTTAACTGTACTTATTATATCTGGCTTCCTATAAAGACCATGTAGTTCATTGTTATGTAGTTTTCTCCATTCACCTGTCTGTTCATCTCTCTTTGGTCCAAAAATTTTCCTAAGTACTTTATTCTCAAATACTTGTAATCTCCTTTCCTCCCTCAAAGTAAGAGTCCATGTTTCGCACCCATATAACATAACTGGTTGAATAATAGTTTTATATATTTTCAGTTTAACGTTTTTTTGAAAGGAGTTGCGATATCAAGAGTCTCTGCAATGCATAATAGCACGCATTTCCAGAATTGAGCGTATGTTTAATTTTTTATGCATCTCATTCCTATTTGTGATTATTGTTCCTAGGTATTTGAATTCAGCCACTTCCTCAAAATTTCCCTCATTTGTCATTAGCTGTCCATTTCCATAACCAGTTGTAATACTAATAAAAATACATTGTGGTTCAGACTAGTAAAAACACAGCCAACAACAAGTCGGTAGATAGAAAACTGTTAAATTATTGCCAGTATTAACTGAACTTATTTTAAACTGTTACAGCAACACTGTTGAAATTTAAATGTGACTTCACAGCTGCAGATTGGCCATTGTTGCTGGGATATAAATTAATGGTGGGTACATAAATTATATTTTAATATTTATTTAATCTTGTTGACTTCTGATTGAGATTTTAAAAATCTGTTCAAGAAGAAACAAATATACATTTTTTCTGTCGTATCTTTTAAAAACGCGGAGGTAAAGGTGCTGAAGCATAAAAAATAGGGAAAAGGGGGGCGAAATGTAGTAATCTCACTAAAATGTGCAAAACGTTGCAACAAATTGTATTAATTTTGCTTCTTTGCATCCCTCCAAATACATATATTGAACTTTTAAGTCATGGATTCAAATATATCCTCACTGGCGATGCGTTCTTGTAATTGCAGCTACCTCGAAATTTCACCTAAACGCCTGCTTGCTTGAATGTCTTCTTCTTATTCCTTCAAAGTATTAGGTCAAGGCCTGTTACGATCCTATAGAAAATTTTCTCTCCAGCGTTTGAGGGAAATTCTCGTATAAGACTTGAAAGCATAATAATAGTCCCTTCGATTGGTTGCTGGCCAAAGGAAGGCAAGACCAGTGATGGGGCGCATCTTATAGCCTCTGGTCAGGCTTTTCTGGAGAAGAAAAGAAAATAAAGGAAAGAAGAAATGGAAGAAAGGAAAGACTCCCTAGCCCTCGGATGCCCTAATAGCGTCGGCGTCAAAAAAACAAGAGTTAACCAAGAGAGGTTAGATAGTAAAGTTAAAAGAGTGCGAAACACAAGTAAGTGGAAGAAATGTTTTGCACAGCTTGGGCACCTTGTGGTCGCCATCCACATATCCCCTTGATGAGGACCCCTGAAGCCTTTAATATATAATTTTTATTATCCATTTATATTTCTTAATTAAATTGAATTTAAATTCCCTCACTATTTATTATTAGTGCTAATTTCCGGCACAAATGTCAGGTATTATTACGAACGGATGGTTCGTACCGCTAAAATTTTTAGGCTTCCAAAGTTCCAATTAAATGAGCAAATTTCGGTATTCTTTTATAAAAAATAATCTTATAATTCTAAGAGTACATTTATCTCGAACAGATTTTCTTTTTGAACTTGCCCCAGTTTTATTCTAAGAACTAATATGGCATAATATGGCAGTCTGTACTAACAAAAATGAAACATGGTGGCAAGATACAAGGAAGAGTACTGTCGAAAAGCCTAGGAAATACCATACAATAAATTGTTTCTTTTAAAGCTGATTTCAAACGGGAATTTTACTAAGAATCTTCTTTTTAAATTGTTGCTATGAACATTTTATACAATAATTAATGAATATTTTCAGCAAATTCATACATTTCATGTAATGGTATTATCATGAGATACAACTTAAAAAAAGTGATTTGTCGCATTTTACTTTCCAAATCCTGCACACATATTTACCAAGTTATTTAACAAAACGTTTTCAAAATTTATCGGCTCATCACAATTTAGGAACAAGATCACAAGACTCTTCTTTACTTTTGATACCACAGCACAGGGTATGTCTATACTCTGAATCTTACACAATATCTATGACTAGAGCATGGAAGTCACTTCCCAGTCATGTCAGGGACTGTCAATCGCTATCATTATTTAAATCCATATTAACTGATATCTTAAGTTCGACACAATACAAACATTAATTGCATAACAACTATATACAGCATTTTGTAAATAATAATCTAGGAAGTCTTACTTAATTTTATTTTATATCATTTTAATTTTATTATATTCTATATTTTTTTGTATTAGCTAGTATTAGATCACATCATCATTGTATTTTGTTTAGTCTATATTTTAATAATATCTTAAATTGTAATAAATACGTAATTTTTGTACTACTATTCGCTGGTTGAGTGGAAGAGAAGGCCTTATGACCTTAACTCTGCCAGCTAAAATAAAACTATTATTATTATTATTACTATTATTATTATTATTATTATTATTTTAATCCATTTTATTATCACCTTGATGTTACGTTTACATTTTTACTACTTGCAAAAGTGACCGATATTCGGAAGCCAAGATACAATGTTTTGTAATTTTTATTTGAAAATTAGAAAACCTAAAATTATTTGTAGCGGAACGAGTCGCCCGTCCGGAAAAGGCCATGGCATTGAGATGATCATTCATCGGGAAAAGGCTCCATGTCCTTGTGGAAAAATCATGAATACCTTGTCAATGAAAATAAATAGAACAAACTTATTACTTTGTTTAATTTTTATACATGTCACGTTCAAAGGCATTCGCTTCCATACTACGGACGGTGGGATGTGAAAAATTCCCGTTGGAGAACAATTGAGTTGACTGAATCGGTAGCGTGTGAGAGTCTTATTTGGGAGGTCTCGAGTTAAAATACCGTTTTCGACCAACATGACTGAGTATACTTTTCTGGTTATACACCGTAATCATGGGAAATTCTTGTTTAGAATTTCATTACGAGGACCAATTTCATTATAATCATTATTTTTATAATATCATTAAAATTATAATTCCTACCAGGATAATAAAATATTTTCTTTTGTTTTGTTTTAAATATTGTACAAACGTAAAATTAATTTTCTATATCTCATTATTTTTCTTTGTTTTATATATACATTAGACAGGGACAATTTAATATGTCTTGATTGTATACATTTTATTATTAGTTTTAGTCTTAATTTTAACTAACATTAACTGGTTGCATTATAGATCATAATATAATAGATATTATCTTTTTGATCAAATTTTTATTTAGTATTTAATATAAGAGTTCATTGTGATTGTTATATTCTGATGTAATATATGTCTGCCTGGTGAGTGGAAGAGAAGGCCACATGGTCTTAACTCACCCAGGCTAAATAAATAAATCTAAATCTAAATAAAAGAATTTTAAGTACAGAAATGGATGTTTTAAGATCAGCTGGAAAATTTAGAATGGATAGAATACGAAATAAAGAAATAAGGGAAATTATGGTGTACAAGAGGAGCCTGACATCATAGACATTATAGAAAAGAAAATATTACAGTGGTATGGCCATGTCAAAAGAATGCCAGAGCAAAGATTGCCAAAACTTTTTATGGAATGGATCCCAATGGAAAGGAGGAAGAGAGGAAGACCGATGAAAACTTGGATAGCAGGGTAATAGCAGCTATGAATATCAGAGGAATGGAGGAAGATCAATGGATGGACAGAGAGAATGGCGTTTGGTTTCCGGAAGACGGCGGCAACTGCCATGATACCGAATGATGATGATGATGAAAATTAAATCAATGAGTTTTTTAATGGAACTCATGACGATCACAACAATAATAACACACCGCCTACTAGTATCAGTAAATCCTGTCTATGACGGAACATGTCGGCTCCTTAAACATATTTCCGTCTTGGCAGTTTTCCTTCTTATAAAGGGTTCCCAAATTCGAGCTTGAATTTTCTCACGCAGTGTAAGGTTTTACATGCACGCTTAAGGACATAACGTATTGATTGAAATACAGACAAAATACTGTAAGTATTTGCCTCTGGTCCCGAGGGCGCGGGTTCAAACCCGGCCGGGATCGATGGATTTTTTAGGATCGAAAAATCCAAGGAACAAGTCCTCCGGGAGGGACTTTAAGCCGTGGGTCCCGAGTCTGAAGATTTTCAGGCTCGTAAAAGATCCTTAAGCCTGAATGAAAAGGCCTCTAAGCAAAATTTACCAAATATTCCCGTCCTAGTACTACCTTGGTTTCCTAGATGTCAGTATGAGGCGGAACGCTGACCACGGACCATTCAAAATGACATATATACGTAAACAAGTGTAACTAAATTAGTATGGTTCAAATTCTTCCCTGTAGGGGGAGAGCGCCTAAATACCTATTAAGGGAAACATGGGCTTACAAGATTACAAGAAGATAATAATGTAGGAAAACAAAATTTCAACATGACAAATATGTTAGGCATACTTATTGGTGCATACAATTCTCCACTTATGTGAACATAAAACATGAAACATGATAGTATGGTTCTTAGGAATTTTTTTGGGCCGAAAATATATGAACAGGCAGGTGAATAGAGAAAACTGAATAATAATGAGCTACATCAGATATATAGGAAGTCAGATATAACAGTTAAATCTCGTAGACTGTGATGGGCAGGACATGTGGCACGTAGGGGATGAAAAAGGTGCATGCAAGCATCTTATAAGAAAACCAGAGGGAAAACGCCCAGTTGGTAGACCAAGAATGAGATGGGAGAATAATATTATCATGATTTGAGGGAAGCAGAATATACAGGATATGATTGGAAAACATTAGCTCAGGATAGGAGTGTATGGAGAGCTTATGTGCGCGCGGTCATGAACCTACGGGTTCGATAGTGCCAGTGAGTGAGTGAGTTAGTTAGTGTGAAATTAATCGCTCCCCAAAATCTCTCTGACAATATTTCATCCTCTGAATTTTTATCATATTTTGTCTTAATAATAATAATATATAATAATAATAAAATAATAATAATAATAATAATAATGTTTTATTTATTCTGGCAGAGTTAAGGCCATAAGGACTTCTCTTCCACTCAACCAGCATAGATATAAATAAATATTTGACAAATATAGATATACAAAAGTAAAGTAAAGTGATCCCACTGCAGGCCATAGGAGACCCTTGGGGTAGTGGGAGGTTAAGGCTCCCACTTTTTCTAGACAATCGGCACTTGATGTCAGCCGGTTGTCAGTCCTGCGTGACGGCCGCCTTTACCCCCAAAACAAGCGTCTGGTACTCATTCCCGTTAGAGGCTGAGTTGGTCCCAGGGCCATGGTGACATCAGAAGGTTTGGGTCAGTTTAAAAATCCTGGTCCCACCTGGACTTGAACCCTCGACCTTCCGGTTTGTAGCGCACTGCCTTAACCACTACACTACACTAATTATAAACAGTTAAATATACATTAAATGTAGCAATGTAAATTTCATGCACAAACAACATTTTATACGATAACTAGAAGTCCCGGCTACACGTTGCTGTGGCTAAGGTATACGTTAAAAATTAAATTAAGTTGCTGTCTTTCAGCCAGATTACTTAAAACTAATATTTACACACGAATAAATAACATTGAAAATAAAATAAACACTGAACACACTTAAATGATGAAGTAATCAATATTTGTAATCCAATTGAAATTCGCGGTTGCAACAAAAAGCACAGCCATCTGGATCTCTCTTTGTTAAATAATAAACCAATCACCTTACCAAATTACCTTACACCGCCATCTGTTAGAATCTTATTGAACTAACAGATAATTATAACTCTTTGTTAAATAATAAACAAATAATTGCAATACAAAAATAATGCGACTATAAATTTAGTTATAAACTACCCTAAGTCTCAAGTTGGATCAAACTGCACACAGTGTGCAAAATTTTATTAAAACGGTTCAGTAGTTTAGGATTCCATCGCGGACAAACAACGTGACACGTTATTTTATATAGTAAGATAACAATACTTACGATAATAATAATAATAATAATAATAATAATAATAATGGTATAAATATGATAAATTAAACAAGAAACACCAATTAATATATATACCTTACACTGGATGATGAAGTCGCGGTTAGAGCAATATAAATTTAGATTTCTTTTAAAAGATGCCAATGTCCGGCAGTCCCTTATTATTTTGGTAGGGAAGTGAAGATAGTATATGTCTTAAGGTGTACACCTGTGAATATTACCGGTAAAGAGATATGTAAGCAGAAATAAGTAAGATATTAATTGTTTTCTTCTTTCTTAGTTGTACAATTGGAACAAATATTCAGTAACAAGTTATTAAAGATAAATTGTTGAATTGTGTGGAAACGTAATGAGGGGTTTGGACAGCCATCTTGTAAGTGATGGAAGGAGATGGTGGAGCTTCAAGACGAAGAAGAGGGGGAAATTAAGTAAACTCGTTACGTTGAGAAGAAACATGGAGAATGGAAAAAGGGAGGCAAAAAGAATAAACAGCACAAAAAACCAGAAGCGACATTTGGAAACAAAGAATGAAAATATAGATACAAAACTCTGCGGTTAGACAAATTAGAAAACACAAACAAACAAGGCTAGACTGCGGAACAGAAGACAATGAAGTCGTGAAAGTGTAGACTTTCTATATTTCATTTCAGTATCTCCTTTATAGAAAACTACGTATAGAAAACTACGTATAGAAAACTACGTATAGAAAACTACGTATAGAAAACTACGTAATAGAAAACTACGTATAGAAAAACTACGAACTCATTCAATTCTATAATAATTTATTATATTATTATTACTTACTTACTCACTGGCACTATCGAACCCGTAGGTTCATGGCCGCACGGACATAAGCTCTCCATACATCCCTATCCTGAGCTAATGCTTTCCAATCTTTCCCTGTATAATCTACTTCCCTCAAATCATAGCTAATGTTATTCCCCCACCTCATTCTTGGTCTACCAACTGGGCGTTTTCCTCTCTGGCTTTCCTACAAGAAGCTTCCATGCAAGTCTTTCATTTCCCATACGTGCCACATGTCCTGCCCAACGCAGTCTACGAGACTTAACCCTTAAATTGGCAAAAGACAAATGTCTTATGTCAGTTATTTGAATGTGGCGGACCGCACTGAAAACGGAATCTTTTTAAACTGTTATTATTAGGTTTTTGTATAATTCGACACATATTTAAGTGGTTTCTTTTCGTTCGTTTTTTTCTGATTTATTAAAAATATTAAATTAATTAAACCAACTGGTGTATCCAAAAGGATTCATTATGAATTTAAGGGTTAACTGTTCTTATTATCTGGCTTCCTATAAAGACCATGTAGTTCATTGTTATGTAGTCTTCTCCATTCACCTGTCTGTTCATCTCTCTTTGGTCCAAAATTTTCCTAAGTACTTTATTCTCAAATACTTGTAATCTCCTTTCCTTTCTTAAAGTAAGAGTCCATGTTTCGCACCCATATAATATAACTGGTAGAATTATAGTTTATATGTTTTCAGTTAACGTTTTTTGAAAGGAGTTGGGAAGTCAAGAGTCTCTGCAATGCATAATAGCACGCATTTCCAGAATGGAGCCTATGTTTAATTTCTTCGTGCATCTCATTCCTATTTGTGATTATTGTTCCTAGATATTCGAATTCAGCCACTTCCTCAAAATTTCCCTCATTTGTCATTAGCTGCCTAAATATAACTACATTTTATTTTAATTTACTTCTCTCGCCATAGACATACATATATTTTTTTAGACACTTGATATCTTTGGTCATATAAAGTCTAGGAACGTTATATTAATAACTATAGGGTGTGAATCTATAGTTGTAGTAATGCGTCTTTTGAATACACAGTAAACTTATATCCGGAACCTGAATAATGCGGAAATCTGTCCAATGTGAACAAATTTATTGGTCGCGGCGAAATAATAGTATTTTCATGTCTATTTATTTTGCACAAAAACGGAATCTGTCCAACGATAGTGCCAGTGAGCAAAATTATATTTAGGAATTTGCAGAAGTATTTCTCTTTAATTCCATTAGAACAAAAACTGGTGAGAAAAACGACAAAATGACACACTCTACATACATTCTTGTCTCTGTTTCTGGAATTATTCCAGTGCATTGTACTAATTGTTAGTCTCTCCAACATCTCTCCCGACTTTGTAAGAAGTACACTTGCTTAAGTACCTTGTCTCGAACATAGAGCTCGCAGAGTAGATCCTAAAGAAGTTGCAATTGCAGGCCCAAGCTATTAAGATGTCCCAAGACGTCGCAAGCCTTCAACTTATCTTAATCCTTAGAACCTCGGTGCTCCGACCCAAAAAAGTACCTCCCCTCGTTCTCAGAGATATCGCTATGGTGGAACATGTCTTTTAATGTATTCGCCAGAGATATATTGTTAATGCGTTCATTTGATTTTCTTGGTACCTCTCTAATGATATCTCCATGAGAACACTAACGTGTTTAGGCCAAATCTTAATTAAATGTTAAAGTTTCTACTACTTGAGACTAGCAAGACTGCAATAAGAGTGTATATTTAAAATTAAATTGCCGATAACGTCTTATAAGTTTAAATGCAAGGATTATGAGACGGTGAATGTAATAGAATTTATATGTACATAATGGAGAGTGGAAAAAAGAGTGGTTGGGGGATATGTGAGAAGTGTTGGTGCGACAAATGAAAACAAGGAATTATGTAAACTTGTGCACAGTGCATGTACTGTAGCCGGTTTATTCGTTTTAACCCACACTACTAACATAGGAGAAACAAAAAGAGTCATGAGACACTTTTAACATTATTTCTTCAGTCTGCTAACCCAGACACTATATCACCTTGCAGTTTTTATTTATAGAATTCAGAATCCTAGATTTTGTTTCTTATTAAATATTTGACGATAACCCATACAAGATGTAACTATCAGAACTAACTGAAATTAACAATATAGACAATAATATAATAATATAATAATAATAATATTAATAATAATATTAAAATATTTTTTGTATTATTATTCCGCTTTTACAATGAATATACATTTTTCCTGTACCCATGTTCACAGTTAACTACACAGTTTGTTTCAACACATTTTTTTCGTCTTGGCGGGGCAGCCAGAAGAATAAAGACGAATGAAGAAAAGATCAGAATAAGAAGATGACGAAGAGGAAGAAGAAAGAAGAAGAAGAAGTAAGAAGAAGAAGAAGAAGAAAATAAAAGCCGCGAAGAAAGAAGTATAATAGATAATAATAATTAAAAATATTAATTATATGAATTATAATAATAAAAATACTAATAATATTAAGTCCATATGTAATTCTGCCGAGGGGTGGTCTTTCACAGCAATCATAGCATTTTGATGTATGATTGAAGCTTTACTAGGGAATTGTAGGTGTGGTAGCTTTCCCGGTTGCTTTCCACACCGGTGAAGGACGATGATGATGATCGGATGATTTTCGGGGGGACCGTTGGGCCCTAAGCTTCCTGACATTTGTCTACAGGTGAGGAAAACCCCGGGGAAAAAACCCTCACCCAGGAGCCTGTCCCGCCGGGAAACGAACCCGGGCCTGCTGCGTGACAAGGCAGCACGCTACCTCGAGACCACAGCGGTGGACAATAATAATTTTTAAATAATAATTATTCTTAAATTAATAATAATTAATAATAATCAATATTTAAATAATATTAATAATTAAATAATAACTTATTATTATTATTATTATATGGATGCGAACTTGAATTTTTTTTTTCAAGGATCATTTGAGAATAAGATCCTTTGGAAATTTTCGAAACAAGTCCGCGTGTAGACTAGTGGTTGTTGCTGCTTGCCTCTGTGTCCCCGAGGGTCGCCGGGTTCAAACCCGGCCGGGGAACGATAGATTATTTGTTAGAATAGAAAAAATGCAAGGAGTAAGTCCTCCTGGAAGGACTTTAAACCGTGGGTTCCGAGTTTTTGAACATTTTCAGGCTCGTAAAAGATCCTTAAGCCTGAATAAAAAAGGTTCTAAGCAAAAATTTTAGCGATCTAATCATTCAAGTAACACCTTAGTTGTCTACTAGATGTCTCACTGGTTCGGTATGTTGACTGCATGCCATTTATTACATCTATGGGCATATATGCGTAACTATATTAACTTGATACATAACTCGTAGCTAAGGATGAGGAGTAAGACTAAAGAATGGGCTACGCCATTGCATTGGGTAAGAGAGATGAACAGACAGGCGAATGGAGAAGACTCCATAACAGTGAGCTACATGATCTTTATAGGAAAATATTGCAGACTGCGATGGGAGAGGACATGTGGCACGAATAGGGAATGAAAGATGGGCATGGAAGATTTTAATAAGAAAACAAAAGGAGAGCGACCAGTAGGCAGACAAGAATGGGGTTGAAGATAACTTTAACCATGATTTGAGGAAAGTAAAATATACAGAGAGTAATTGGAATATATTAGCTTAGTATAGGGATGTATGGAGACTTATGTACTGCGCGAGACGAACCTACGTGTTCGATAGTGAATGTACATAATTACTCAAGAGTTTCAGACTCATATTCTGAAAGTCATGGTGCTAACTCCGAGTCTACCAACCCGACGATAGTCCAGCCGTTGAGTCTCCACCCTTGACGTTTTAATGACAGTGTTGCCGATATGGATATTCGGTGGGAGGTGCCGCTTTATGTACCACGCGGAATATCATATCATGACACTTTCTGTTTATCCAGAACGTAAATACAATAAATAAATACTTACTTCATTATACGAAATAAAGCAGTAATTAAGCAAATGTATGAGAAAACAAAAATAAAAATAAATCAAAGGGAACCAATACATATACAGGAGGAGTTAGACAAGGTTTGTCCACTATCAACCACTCTTTTTAACATTTATTTCGACGACATGATAAGATCATGGAAGCAAATGACGATTGGGGGAATTAACTTAGGAAATATAGTAATAAAAACAGTAGCCTTTGCAGATGACCAGATTTTAACAGCAAAACTGAGGACGAACTACAAAGAATGCTATATAAACTAAATGAAATATCAAAAAAATGCAACATTGGAAATATCATCAGAAAAATAAAAAACAATGGCCATCAAGGGCGCTCATCCAGTTCGGACAAAGATCATATTAGAAAATAACCAATAGAAAAGTGGTAAGATAGAGCCTAACTTCCCAGGTTGCGAAATATTATACACAGCGGAAACATGTATAAATAACAAACTAAATAAGTTTAGTTATATAACAGGAACACTAAAAACAACTTTGAAAAATAAAGCCAGGAAAGACCCTATAATGAAATTATGCAAGACAATGGCAGTGCCTATTATTACTTATGGATCCGAAACATGAATAGTGACAACACAAATCAGCCAGAATACAAGCTGCTGAAATGAAATTCCTCAGACCAATAGCAGGATATCATCAAAAAACCTTCAATCGTCTCAAAATGTAATTAAATATGTAATAAAAAACTTAAAATGCTATTAACATCCAAATGAAGAGAAACTAATGATTAATAATAATAATAATAATAATAATAATTATTATTATTATTATTATTATTATGTTTTATTTATTCTGGCAGAGTTAAGACAATAAGGCCTTCTCTTCCACTCAACCAGCACAAATTACAAATATATAAAACAGTAGCTTATATTATATATTCTTTAGAAAGTTTTCTTGGGTTTTCGCGTCATGGATTCAAGGTCGGCGACTGGCTACTGATTCCGATGTTTCGACATGATCCCACCTACCATTATCAAGGAATCGCGCGACCTTGAATCCATGACGCGGAAAATCCAAGAAAAACTTTCTGAATCATATGTATATCCGCGAAAATCTATAATATAACATATATATATAGTCCACCGCTGTGGTCTCGTGGTAGCGTGCTGCCTTAACACACAGTGGGCTCGGGTTCGATTCCCGGTCGGGACAGGCTCCTGGGTAAGGTATTTTCGGGGGTTTCCTCACCTGTAAGACAAATGTCAGGAAGTTTAAGGCCCAACGGTCCCCGAAAATCATCCGGCCATCATCATCATCCTTATCATTATCATTACCATCATTATCATTATCATTACCATCATCATCATCATCCTTCACCGGTGTGGAAAGCAACGGGAAGCTACCACACCTACAATTCCCTAGTAAAACTGCAAAGCATAGGATGAAAATGCTATGATGCAGTGAAAGACCTGCCCTCGGACAGAATTACTATGGATATATATAATGTAACGGCGATGTTTTAAAAGAAATCAGAAATGTGATATTATGTATATCCACTGCAACTTGATCATATTATTTATTGCCAAACAGGATCACAATATTGTAAGAATGCACCCTAGTGGAGAAATAATGAAACACGTCAAACTGTATATTATAAGCAACATTATAGCTTATTTATTTATTTTTTTTAGTAAAAAACTCAGGAAAATCAAGGAATCTGTTCATTATTTGCTATATTTAATGTATATGTTGGAGAAAAATAATGCTGTGACCTCATCAGAATATTGAAAAGGACGAGCTTTCTTTATCTCAAAAGCAGGAGATGATAAAGAGAAATAGATAAAGAGTGAGGATGAAGCACGACTGTTATTGGTTGTAAATATAAAAATTAATTGAAACGTGATTGGTCATTGACTAGCATTGGGGGCATGAGTTAAATAGTCCAAGAGTTATTGCATTAAAGTTTTTATTATTTTTCTTCTCTGTGGATTATCACCTTGTCATGGTAGGGGGGCTTAGTACCAATGACCCAGACAATCATAACCGGGAAGTCTTGGCTTGCGGTTAGATAAGAGGAGAGGGAATTAAGAATAATCCGCAAAGTGGGAGCAACGACCACACTGGAAGCTGCAAACACGGAAGACCACAACGGCAGACACGGCGGAAATAGAAATATCGGAATCGGCGAAAATGGCGGAAGTGGCAACCCAATCTCTGGGGATGAAATAAGAGACCCAGCTCGGGGAAACAAGAGTGAAGTCCTCAACGGCAGAAGGTGGAAGAAGCAATCCTCCTTGGGGGATAAAACACAATGAAGCAAGTCCAAAGGCTTTAAGGAGGCAGCCCCTCCAAAGGACTAACCCTACAGTACGTTAGTAGCGTACTCAGGGGACACTTCAAAATACTTACAAGCTCCAAAGATACAGCCGGACTGTCCAAACGATGGAAGAAGTTTGGGAAGACCAAGGAAAAGATGGAAAGAGCAGCAATTTGGAGCCGGAACAGGCTAGTAAATAAGCCTAAACCGCGAAGAAGAAGAAGATTATTTTTTCCACCCTTTCAACGTAAGGAAGTTACATACCACTAGGAACTGTTCTTTGTGACAAGCGAGCAGACACAATGTAAACAAATGAATAATAGATTTGCATTAAGGTCTCTCATGGAGAGAATCATTTTAATCCACTTTTCTAACCATTTTAACTTGATGGGGTTTCATGTAATACAACATTTAGTCACTCATCAATTCCAACTTTCTAACTTTGCGTCATCTGTCCTCTCAAACCCTTTTACTTGCAACACTAGTTTCAAGTTATTTTAACAAGTAAGTTTCTATTTGAATTTCATTCTGAGACTTTTAAACATCTTTAGTTTTATTGCATTTATAATTTTTGGATTTAGGCCTAATCAAATAGCTTAAATTAAATAAATCATGCCAAGAATATAATTTTAAATTATCAAAAGAAAAAACGAGAGTAAAAGCATTGTGGGGAAATGAACATATAAAATAACAAATCATAATAGAGAAGAAACCTCTGGAACAAGTAACAAATTTTAATTATTTGGGTTGTAATCTTACTATAAAACACAAAAACTGAAAGAGATATTAATATAAACTGTCGAAATTTCAAATCATACGCGGAACTATTCATAAAACATTAAAAAAACAAAACAAGAAGAGATACTAGATTGAAGTTTTTATTAAAGCATTGTCAGTTCTTGCATTACTTTACGGAGTGAAATTTGGGTAATAACCAAAAAAAATTACTAAGTAGAATACTAAGCATAGAAATTAACTTCCATAGAAGAAAAAAAGGATGCACAAGATTGAATTGGATAAAGAATGAAGATATAAGAACAGAGTTAAATATATATCCATTGAATGATAAAACCGATATCAAATGATGTGTGGCACTAAAAGAAGAACCCTCCGAAAGACGAAGAGAAACTCAGCTCAGGTTCTATAAAATTATGGCTGTTCCTGTTCTATTATACGGATCTGAATCTCGGGTACTTACAAAAAAATATCTTACACAAGCCACTGAAATGAAATTTTTAAGATCCGTAAAAGGATGTACACGCATGGATAGATTACACAATGAATCAATAAGAAATGAACTGGAGATATTTTCAATAGCTGATAAACTAGAAGAGCACAAATACCAATGGAAAGAACATTTATACAGAATGGACAACACAAGATTACTCAAAAAGATCAACACCTACAAACCACATGGAAAAATATTTTTGGGACGGCCAAGGAAACGATGGAATTGAGACCGGAAGAGGTCGCATTGACCTAATCCTGAAAAGGAAGAAGAAGAAGAATAAGAAGAATTATAAAATCAAATAATATAGAAATAAATGGTTTAGACATGTAGAAAAAATGAATGTAGTAATATTACCAAACGCAGTATTTAACTACAAGCCAAAAGGAAAGTAGGAAGGCCAGTGGAAAGATAGACAAAACTACTGTGAGGCGGAACAGGCAATTTGTCTAGCCCACGAAGTAAAAAAAAAAGACCAGTAGGTTTATTATTACTAGAGTATAACATTTTCTTTACAGGAAACTAGGCGTAATGACACAAAATAAAATATTGTAACGCATCATAATAACGACGTTAAAATATCGCGGGTAAATGCGAGAATAATGGTCTCGCATTGGAAGGAATAGTTTTTCGAGTCGCCTACTCGTGAATCGAAAGACCTTCGCAGACCATTGAAATGTCTGGATCCTCATTCCGGAGATCTCTACGCACGTCTACTACCCCTTTCGGGAAAGTTCGGTGGCGAGAAGTTTCCATGTGGAAGTGTCTCAACCTCGTCCTAGAAGTTTGCCTTCCCTGCCCTATATATCTGTTAAGAAGACTGGAAGAAAGTCAGTTGTGAAATGACAGAGAACAAATAGAGATATGATAAATCGTAGTGAGTGTACTCATCAGAGACTGTAAATTAATTGCGAAAACTATAAAATATGAATCAATATTAATAGTGTCAACAAGTTACTTAGTTATGAAACAATCATTTATTAAGAAATTAATCATAAGTAATGCCACGAGTGATTTCCAAATTACCGATAAATTCACTACTCACGAAGTGAGGAGTGAATTTATATAGAGAATTTGGAAATCAAGAGTGGCATTTGTTAGGAATATTCAACGAATAATATTAAGCTGTTTACTCACAAATCATTATTTAACTATAGTTATTTTAAAATATTTAATGTAAACGGCGATGTTTGAAAACAAATGAGAAACGATTGGTACGCTTCATTTGCTTCTTTTGTTCATCACTGTAACCAGATCATATTATTTACTGCCAAAGGATCACAATATTGTAAGAATGCACCCTAGTGGAGAAATTTATAACCAACATTATAGGTATTAAACAAGCGAATGATGACAAATCAAGAGTTTCAGAACATTTAAATACTGCTACTACTATAAAGGTATTAAATAATTTCTGAAGTCGTATGATGTAAATATGTCAATTATATTTTTCTGCGACGTCATTTCCTGGAAAATAATTCGTTTAAGAAAGTGCAAACAGTGTTTTGTTTTGTGGTATAATCAATTGCTACAAATGTTTTTATATTATCTCCCGCATGCACCATGAGCTGACATTCATGCACTATATATACAATCTGGTAGCCGTATTCCTTATGGTAACGGTCACTGCACGGGCTATCTAAAAATAATTACGATGTAAAATTTTCCTCCTACTTATTTACCTAAACATAAAAAAAAAACTAATTTTCGTATTACAGCTCATTTGTGTCAAGGTTATCGGGATAAGTAGATTCCCAGACAAAGCTGGGTAATCAGCACGGGGTATCTAAAAAATATAAATTTATAATTATTTTTCCTCTTACTTAATCAACTAAAACAAAAAACTGTGTCGTTTTTCATTTATTTAGGCATAGCAGCGCACGCCGGGTATTAACTAGTTATTTCATCCATTAGTAATTCTGCCCGAAGGCAGGTCTTTCACTGTAATCATAGCATTTTCATGCTAAACTTCCAGTTTTACTAGGGAATTGTAGGTGTGGTAGCTTCCCGTTTCTTTCCACACCGGTGAATGATGATGATAATGATAAGGATGATGATGATGACCAAATGATTTCGAGGACCGTTTGGGCCTTAAAGTTTTCCTGACATTTGTCTTACAGGTGAGGAAAAACCCCGATAAAAACCTCACCCAGAAAAACTGCCCCGACCGGGGATCGAACCCGGGCCCGCTGCGTGACAAGGCAGCACTCTACCTCGAGATCACAGCGTTGGACAACTAGTTATTAATACATTTTAATAGTGTGATGACAAGGGAAAGTACCTTAGTTGGTTGGGAAAATAACCATTGCGTCTGTATTCTGTTCACTCTCGTATGCACCGCACCTGCGCACTAGGCTGCGTTGCTGTCTTGCGCAGTCACATCGCATGCATACTCCGGTTTCAGTTAACTTGTGCTCACTACAGATCACTACAATGCCAACCAAGTAGTTTACAACAGAAGTTACAATGGAGAACGACTGTTTTATGAGGTACGAATTTTAAAATTTTTAACACAATTCTAACCTGAACGATGTGGTACCATGAATTTTAAAAGTATAGTTAAATACAAACAATTAGTATGAACAACCGGTACTGCCAAATATGAATGGAACTTTTAAGAAGATCGGGAAGACATTTCGGATTAGAAAAAAGTCCGTTGCGCAGGAATTCCGTAAACTAAACGAATTTCTCAGCAAGTCGAATTTATGTTCCCATTTTGCTCGTTTAGGTAATATTTACTTACTTACTCACTGGCATTATCGAACCCGCAGGTTCGGACGTAAGCTCTCCAATCATCCCTATCCAATCACTCCCTGTATAATCCACTTCCCTCTAATCATAGTTAATGTTATTTTCCCACCTCATTCTTGGTCTACCAACTGGGCGTTTTCCCTCTGGCTTTCCTACAAGAAGCTTCCATGCGCGTCTTTCATTCACTATACGTGCCACGTGTCCTGCCCATTGCAGTCTACGAGACTTAACTGTTCTTATTATATCTGGATTCCTGTAAAGACCATGTCATTCACTGTTATGCAGCCTTCTCCATTCACCTGCCTGTTCATCTCTTTTGGAGAATATAAATTTATTTTGTTAAATTGCAGAAACTAAATTTCTGACACCATCATATTTAAAAGTGTCAGATATGGTGTAAACAAATCAAATATAACTAATTCATTACATCTGCAAATTTTATATAATCTGTCACAAATGTAAATACATCTACCAATCAAATTTTCCATTATTTTATTAAAATATCACATAAATTAAACTAATTTATCTTATAGGATATATTGTCAATTTGACCAGCATCATGGCCTAGTGGTCAGCGTTACTGATTACTGTTCATGAGGCCCCGGGTTCGATTCCCGGTCAAACTATTGGAATTTTTCCTTAAAGGGAATTGTTCCTGTGGTTGCCTGTGATTTGGAATTTAGGTTAAGTTTAGGTTAAATACTCTCCTGGCGCTTCATTATCATTTATCGGCCATAATATCATCGGGATAACGTAACTCCGCCTTCCAGGTGTCCTAACCTAAGAAATGGTTTACAATTCCGGCAATGCCAGGGGAGATAGCTAGAAATGTCATAAAAGTTAACCTGGTAGCATTACACAAAAAATATTTGTCAATTTAAGGGCTAATTAAATTATATGGTTTACGTTTAGACGAACTAATCATTGCGGCTCCTACAGACAATTTTTAATTTCCGGTTTCAGTTAAACCCCCTCTTCTATTGGTTGAACTTCGCTCAGTTTTGAATACTTCTTTTCTTGTTTATTTTAATAGCATATACAGTTGAGTTGTGTAACATCGAAGATTGCGACATAATTGAGAAATTGCTTATGTCATTAAATCAAGATGAGAGAACGAGTTATATCGTTGCAGGAGGATATTTAAAAATACAACCGTAAATAAGATACAATGTTATATTTGGGGCCCAAGGAAATTGGCCTACTTAAAAATACGTTTTTGTGCGATAGTGTGTTTTGTCGTACTTACAGCAATGGCGACCATTATTAAAAGTTCGAGTTCCTACATTTCGGGGTTGCCAACCCAAATAACTATATGTACTGTAATATTACATTTACACCCACTTGCGGGAAGTAAAACCACTGCCCCTTATGTATACTACGTACAATGTATATACAGAAAATATCCAAAAGTTAGTGTTAATATACATTATACGAAACAAATCACTGCATTTTAAATGAACTGAACTTTATTTGAAACAATATAAAACAATAAATACATACTTGCGGCCGTGTTATCAATAATTGTTCTCAAGGCCTCCTGTTGTTTCAACTAATAAACATTGCCCACACTGTTAACGTTAGTCAATTGTTTATTCATCCATCCATCCATAGGAATTCTGCCCGAAGGCAGATCCTTCACTGCAATCATAGCATTTCCATGCTATGCTTGCAGCTTTACTAGGGAATTTTTAGGTGTGGTAGCTTCCCGTTGCTTTCCACACCGATGAAGGATGACGATGATAATGATAAGAATGATGATGATGATGGTGGTGGCCATATGATTTCGGGGACCGCTTAGGCCTTAAAGTTTTTCTGACATTTGTCTTACAGGTGAGGAAAAACCCCGATAATCTCACCCAGAAAAACTACCCCGACCGGGGATCGAACCCGGGCCCGCTGCGTGACAAGGTAGCACGTTACCTCGAGACGGCAGCGGTGGACAATTGTTTATAATGAACGCAAATATTTCCAGCTAAGATGTTATTTTACTATTATTTATTATTTTTTAAAACACCATCGCGCAAAAAAATAATTTACAATGCACATTTATGAAGTGTTCTACAAAATCTCGGAAATTAAAACCTCGCTTTCGCTCGGTTTTTAAATATTTCCTCGATTCTGTAAAACCACTTCCCAATCTCGCATCGTAATATGCTATTGTCGTTTCCCAAGGAATATATGTCACCGTCAATTCAAATTCTATTACTATATAGCGGTGTAGTCGTATATGATTTCACTTGTTTTACGATAAAATGCTTTAGTTTCTGAAATGAATTTAGTTTAAGCAGAATAAATACAATTTCCTTAAAAAATATCGTCCCAATGGTCCAATAAATGTTATCACTCTAAACTTTCAGGACTTTTGCAATGGGAATAATGCTCAGTTTCTGAATTATACACGGAGGAACAGACAAACTTTCATAGTTTGTTCAGGAATACTGAATGAGTATTTTGATATAAGGAACCCATGGTGTCAGGTGACTAATTACACTGGTCAACATGATTTTTGTCTCATAAGTACCAATAGTTGTACTTAATGCAGCTTTTTATCGCGTTTTCAAATATGTATTCGGAATTTCTCCATCACCCACAGTTTTTATTTTATTTCAATTTCAATTAATGGATTTAAATAATTATTTTTTAATAAACGTCTTCTGGTCCATTTGTCCATTGTAAAAAATACAATGAAATGAGCTAACTCAGGAGATTTCAGCTATGGAAAAGAGATATCAAGGCAAATGGCATCCTAATATGCTGGCCGATTATTGTTGGACCATCAAGTCGGATGCTCCTCAGGTGAAATATAGCAGAAAATCGTCATTTCTTACTTTCTAGGTGATTCCGAATGTTCGAATATTGTGTAGTTACAAATGTAGAAAATATTAAAGTATAAGAAATTATAAATGCCTGGCTCTCGGAAACCTTGCGTGATGGAGAAAACCCGAAATCATATTTGAATTCAGGAGGAAAATACTATCACAATCACATATTTTCTTTCTGAGACAAAAAAAGTATCTTTTTTTTGTTGCTCAGTGTTAGAGTAATGTGTTTAGACGTGTATCATTATCTTTGGACCGTGATGATATGGGTTCTAAAATAATTCTTCTCCTTAAGCTCTTTCCTTCCCTGTGCCGAGATTTTGGCTCTCCTATATGAGAACTTACTTACTCACTGGCACGTAGGTTCATGGCCGCGCGGACATAAGCTCTCCATACATCCCTATCCTGAGCTAATGCTTTCCAATCATTCCCTGTATAATCTACTTCCCTCAAATCACAGTTAATGTTATTCTCTCACCTCATTCTTGGTCTACCAACTGGGCGTTTTCCCTCTGGCTTTCCTACAAGTAGCTTCCATGCAAGTCTTTCATTCCCCATACGTGCAACATGTCCTGCCCATCGCAGTCTACGAGACTTAACTGCTCTTATTATATCTGGCTTCCTATAAAGACCATGTAGTTCATTGTTATGTAGTCTTCTCCATTCACCATATGAGAACTTACTGATCAAGCTAATTTGGTTACGCCCATTTACCCATAGATGTCAGCGAGTGATACGGGGTAGGTCTAGCGCCTCGATGAGACACATAGTGGAGAATTAAAGTTATTACTGGATGGGAAACGGTGGTAAATAGAGGCTTTTTTATTCAGGTTTGTGGCTCTTTCACTAGCCTGAAAATCTTTATAATCGGGACCCACGGCTTAAAGTTCATCCTGGAGGACTTTTTCCTTGGATTCTTCATTCTAAAAATCCATCGTCCACGGCCGGGTTTGAACCAGCGTCCTTCGACACTAGAAGAAAGGAGCATAATTACAAGTATACCGCGGCCGACATTCTAAAAGACTGCAATGGACATTAAGAATTATTCAACTAATCTTCAGCTGAATTAGATATTATATAGTCATAAATTACCTACAACCATCTTAAAACGGACTTGGTCAAAGCATCAACACATTAATTCTGTAATGAAGTCACCGTCGACCATTGATTCCTTACATAAAAACACTCAAACAGCATTCCTAAATGACCTGTAAAAGTATTATAACATAATAATGATATTGTGAAAAAAAATAATGTCTGAACCAGGAATCGGACCATGGACCTTTCGTTCTCCGTACGAGTGTGAAGACCACTACACCATTCTAGACATGGTACAAACATTAACAAATTTTTTTCCACATATACAAATGTATAATTCTCGTTTCGCCCGCTGCCAGGTAGATGTCACTACCAACGCCAACGGCCGGCTTAATTTAGAAGTATCTATGTTTGAGAATTTTACACCACCACATTTATAAACAGTAATCGATGTTGTTTGTCGATAATTCCTGGTACAGACATTAATTTTTCTTTTCGCAATATCCAAACTTTACCATCTTTCAGAAACAATTTGAACTAAAATTATTAACAGAAACAACTCACTAATATTACTTTTTAAAAATTAATAAATTGTTTTTTTCATTATTTAATAAAAATGGTTTTAAGATTTGTTGATATATTTACAACCTAATGCCTTGTATAATAAGCGATAGATTAATTCATTATAGTTTATTACTTTCTTTATATTTTTCTTCTTTTCGTTTTTATGTATAGTAGATTCGAGCTGTTATTCCTTTCTGTATACATTCTATGAGTTTAATTTTAATTGTATTTAATTTCATTGTATTATTAGACATTATTTCCCTCCATGGTATCTTTACCTTGTCGTGGTGGAGTGGCTTGTGTGCTTAAATGATCCTGAGAGCTATGCCGGCGGTAGCATTGCTGCCGATAGGGTTACCCATGCCGGACTGGTCGAAGGTGATAAGCCAGACGAAATAAGTACCTTGGTCGAAAGAGTGACGATCTTTCACCGTAAAAATACAACCGTCAAGAAATGCGGACATGGGTTCTACTGGGGTAAAATTTTCCGGAGGTCAAATAGTCCCCCATTCGGTTCTCCGGGCGGGGACTACTTCAGGGAACCCATGCCAAAGGCTCAAACACAGGGACATGTTCCTAGGAACATGGAATGTTAGGACTTTATACAATAGCGGGGCACTAGAGATATTAACGCGGGAATTGGATAAATCGCCCTTGGATATAGTCGCTTTACAGGAAGTTAGGTGGCCAGGAGAAGGTAGTCAGGAATCAGGAAGCTTTGCATTATACTATGGGGGTGCAGAAAGACCTGCATTTGGAACAGGTTTTTTAGTCAGAAGGAGGATCCTATCCGCTATCCGAGATATTAAGTTTGTTAGTGATAGGATATCATACATAATTCTAAAGGGTAAACGACATGATTTTATAATTGTAAATGTACATGCCCCCACAGAAGATAAAGATGACAAGATCAAGGATGAGTTCTATGAAGAATTAGAATGCTTATTTGATAGCCTTTCACGATATCATATGAAAATTGTCTTAGGAGATTTTAATGCAAAAGTGGGGCGGGAAGATATATTCAAACCAACAATAGGCAAATTCAGTCTTCATGAAGATAGTAACGACAACGGGGTTAGATTAGTCACATTTGCCACATCAAAGAATCTCATTGTTAAGAGCACAACATTTCAGCATAAGGATATTCATAAATACACCTGGACGTCCCCAGATGGAGAAACTCGGAACCAGATAGATCATGTATTAGTGGATAAACGCTGGCACAGTAGCATCATTGATGTTAGATCAGTTAGAGGGACAGACTGCAATTCGGATCATCATCTGGTCAGAGTGAAAATCAGACAACGGCTATCGCTTATGAGAGGAACAAACGCTAAAGATGATTCTGTAAAATATGAATTAAAAAACTTGAAAAATGATGAAATGCGGCAAGAATACCAAATCAAAATTGCTAATAGATTTGAAGTACTGGAATCTTCAGATGACAATGTGGCAAACGAAGAAGAAACTGATATAAATAAAGAATGGGAGGCTATAAGAGATACTATTAAATTGTCAGCATCAGAAAGCATTGGTTGTTTAAAAAAGAGGCAAAACAAGAAATGGTTTGATGAGGAATGTGCCGACATTGTAAAGAAAAGAAAGCTAGCAAAAATGAAATGGTTACACGAGCCAAATGAGGTAAATTTAGAGCAATTGGGTAGTGTTAGACGGGAAACCACCAAGTTACTAAAGAGTAAGAAGAGGGAATATTTGAGAGAGAAGATTAATGATCTTGAAATGAATGCAAAAAATAGGAACATTAGAGAATTATATCAGGGAATTAGTATAGAGAAGAAAGGGTTTCAGGCTAGAACAAACATAATTCGGAATGAAAATGGGGATATGATTGCAGATTCCAAGAGTATATTAAATAGATGGAAAAGTTATTTTAATCAGCTATTAAATGTACATACAGAACAGGACATTGAGGAGGATAAGTTACAGACAGCAGAAATGCTAGTCGCAGAGCCAAGTGCATTAGAGGTTGAAATGGCAATTGAAAAATTGAAGATGTATAAAGCATCAGGTTCAGATGAGATCCCAGCAGAACTGATAAAATCAGGGGGAGAAAAATTGATGGACAAGATACGCTGGTTGCTTAGTATGATTTGGGAAAAAGAAGCTCTTCCAGATGAATGGAAGGAATCAATTATCGTACCAATTTATAAGAAAGGAGATAAAACTGATTGCAACAACTATAGGGGCATCTCATTACTTTCAACTTCGTACAAAATTCTAACAAATATATTAGTAAGCAGACTTACTCCCTATATTGATGACATTCTAGGAGATCATCAATGTGCATTTAGAAGAAACAGGTCTACAACAGATCAGATTTTTAGTATAAGACAGATTTTAGAAAAGAAATGGGAATATAATGGTACTGTACATCAACTATATGTAGACTTCAAAAAAGCATATGATTCAATTAAGAGGGAGAAGTTATATAGTATCCTGCTGGAGTTCGGAATTCCTAAAAAGTTAGTTAGACTTATACGAATGTGTCTAAATGGCTCAACGAGTAGGGTGCGTGTAGGCAAACAGTTTTCGGACACTTTTGAAATCCAGAATGGGTTGAAGCAAGGAGATGCACTATCTCCTCTACTATTTAATTTTGTACTAGAGCATGCCATTAAATCTTTAGAGAATGAGGAAGGCTTACAACTGAATGGTATTAATAAGCTGTTAGTTTATGCTGATGATGTAGTACTACTGGCCGATAGCGAGGAGATACTAAAGGCCAACACGCACACACTATTGAGTAACACTAAGAAATTAGGACTGGAAGTAAATATCCGTAAAACTAAATATATGGTCACACGTAGAAATACATTATATAATGGAAATGGACAGCTAATGACAAATGAGGGAAATTTTGAGGAATTGGCTGAATTCAAATACCTAGGAACAATAATCACAAATAGGAATGAGATGCACAAAGAAATTAAACATAGGCTCAATTCTGGAAATGCATGCTATTATGCATTGCAGAGACTTTTGATGTCCCAACTCCTTTCAAAAAATGTTAAGCTGAAAAAATATATAAAACTATTATTCTACCAGTTATATTATATGGGTGCGAAACATGGACTCTTACTTTAAGGGAGGAAAGGAGATTACGAGTATTTGAGAATAAAGTTCTTAGGAAAATTTTTGGACCAAAGAGAGATGAACAGACAGGTGAATGGAGAAGACTTCATAACAATGAACTACATGGTCTTTATAGGAAGCCAGATATAATAAGAACAGTTAAGTCCCGTAGACTGCGATGGGCAGGACATGTTGCGCGTATGGGGAATGAAAGACGTGCATGGAAACTTCTTGTAGGAAAGCCAGAAGGAAAACGCCCAGTTGGTAGACCAAGAATGAGGTGGGAGAACAACATTAAATATGATTTGAGGGAAGTAGATTATACAGGGAATGATTGGAAAGCATTAGCTCAGGATAGGGATGTATGGAGAGCTTATGTCCGTGCGGCCATGAACCTACGGGTTCGATAGTGCCAGTGAGTAAGTAAGTAAGTATTAGACATTATTTTCATTATTATTCAATTTGACAGATAATTAATTGTTTAGTATGACTATTATTGTAATTTTTTTTGTATTTATATGTAACATATGTTTGTCCTGGTGAGTGGAAGAGAAGGCCACGTGGCCTTAACTCCACCAGGCTAAATAATCTATTCTAAATCAATTCTATTATAATATAATCCATCCATAGTAATTCTGCTCGAAGCTAGGTCCTTCACTGCAATCATAGCATTTTCATGCTATGCTTGCAGCTTTACTAGGGAATTGTACATGTGCTAGCTTCCCGTTGCTTTCCACACCAGTGAAAGATGATGATGATAATGATAAGGATGGTGATGGCCATATGATTTCGGGGACCGTTTGGGCCTTGAAGTTTTCCTGACATTTGTCTTACAGGTGAGGAAAACCCCCGATAAAAACCTAACCCAGAATAACTGACCCGACCGGGGATCGAACCCGGGCCCGCTGCGTGACAAGGCAGTACGCTACCTCGAGACCACAGCGGTGGACATAATATAATAATATTATCCATTATTGGAACTGTGTTAAAATAACAGTATTGGAAAATGTTAAATAACTGTAAAAGTATGTCAATATAGTTATGTTCCAGTCTATAGATTCATAAGAATATTATGTCTGAGATGAAAGTCTCCGAAGAAACATTCTCTAGTAGCTTAGAATCTTGAATTTGGTGATGTGAGAGGTCACCTTCATTAATTAAAATAATATGTGCATTAAAAATAATAAGAACCAAGCTATACAAGACATTTTATGTGTTTCTAAGAGCACAGTAGAAATTCCCTAGATATTTGAACTATAAATGCTACATGGTACAAACAGATTTAACGAGTTTGGAAATAAGTGTGCGAGATAGAGTGAGATTTCTAAGTACAAAGAGAACTTAGAATATATGTAAAGAGGACGAAGTTCCCCACTGAGAAAGTCAAGACTTCATCTGGTGCCCTGAGAACCCAGACACATCAAATTTGAGCTGGCTTTATGTTCCAAATAAAGAGACAAGCCAGGTTTAAAGCTATCGCAGTGATACGTCTAGACTCATGAATCCACTGATAACACAGTGTTTTCTGTACAACCAGTACATTACAACACTAAGCCAACACAATGCAACACTTGAACTTTCCAGTGACGGATCTAGGAAACCAAATTTACTGAATTTTGAGTCAACTATAAATAACAAGTTACATAACAAAACCTACTGCCTACACAACCATATTTTATTTATGGATCGTACATACATTTTCATCATCTCCTAAAGCAATGTTTTGCCAGTGAAACATTCTTCCCTTCTTTAAACTATCTAATTATTTTCGTTAGTTCTTGGCATTCTATAAGTCTACAATTTCTGTTAGATCTTTAAAAAAAGTAAATTAGGGGTAGACAAAAAAAGATGCAACAGAAATTTACTGTGAAGGAGTGTATGGACACAAAATGATATTTTTCTACCATTTATTTTGAAGATTAATACCTAACCCCTTCTATTTCATCGATTTTATTTGGTCTCATTGATCACGAGTAATTGAGAATGAAGTTCTCGACAATTGTTATGGACGGCTATGAGAAATATGAATATAAGTGATAAATGGATTAATATTGTTAGGAGGATCTATGGTAATACAAAAGCTAAAGTAAAAATACAGAATAATTTAACAGAGGAATTCACAGTGAAGAAAGGCCGTAAGTAGGGATGCAGTTTGTCACCAATCATTTTTAACATTTATTAGACCAGGCTGTTTACTCACAAATCATTATTTAACTATAGTTATTTTAAAATATTTATACATTTAATGTAAACGGCGATGTTTGAAAACAAATGAGAAACGATAGGTACGCTTCATCTGCTTCGTTTGTTTATCACAGCAACCAGATCATACTATTTATTGCCAAAGGAACGCAATATTGTGAGAATGCTCTCTAGTGGAGAAAAAATGAAACTCATAAAACTGTATATTAATTCATTTGTGATGTCGTATGATGTAAATATGACAATTATATTTTTCTGGATTATTACCTGGAGAAAAATACATTTAAGAAAGTGCAAACAGTGGTTTCTTTTTTTGGTGGTATAATAAATTGCTACAAAGGTTGACATCTATGCACTATATATACAATCTGGTAGCCGTATTTCTCATAGGCTCAGTCACTGCAAAATAACGGTCAGACCTGTTCAGAATATTGAAAAGGAGGAGCTTTCTTTAATATGGTAAATATAACACTGATAAATATTTCGTGAAACGCGACTCTGATTGGTTGTAAAACAGAAATCATTGAAACGTGATTGATCATTGACTCCCATTTGGGGCATGCGTTAAATAGCCAAAATAAGCATTTAATTATAAGTCAAAAGGTTCAAGAAATGTAGGAAGGCCAGTGAAAAGATGGACAGAACAACTGTGAGGCGGAACAGACAATTTTTGCCTAACTCGTGATGTGAAGAAGATATGAACAGTACATACAGATTAATGTATTGAACAATAAATTATAAAATAAATTGGTACTTGGAATGTGAATAAATTAATTATCCAGTTTAAGATTTAGAACTATAGGCGACGGAAAAAATGGATATCAGATGTAACACATTATGATTTTCAACTGTGAATGTTTTTAAATTAATTGGATTGGGCATGCGAATCGAATTTACCGAATATGATTTTTAACTATAAATTACACTGGTCAACATGATTTTTGTCTCATGAGTACCAATAGTTTTACTTAATGCGTTTATATCGTGTTTTCAAATATGTATTCGGAATTTCTCCATCGCCCACAGTTTTTTTTTTAAATTTCAAATTCAATTAATGTATTTAAATTATTATTTTTTAATAAATGTTTTTTTCGTCCGTTTGTTCATTGTAAAATAAAACGGGGAACACTTTCATCAGGAGATTTCAGCTATGGAAAAGAGATGTCAAGGCAAATGGAATCCTAATATGCTGGCCGATTTTTGTTGGACCATCAAGAGGGGTGCTCCACAGGCGAAATGTAGCAGAAAATCCTCATTTCGTATTTTCTAGGTGAGTCCGAATGTTCGAATATTCTGTAGTTACGATTGTAGAAAATATTAAAGTGTTTGAAATTATAAATGCTTGTCTCTCTCGGAAACTTTGCGTGTTGAAAAAAAAACCGATATCATATTTGAATTCAGGAGAAAAAATGGTATCAGAATCACGTATTTTTCTTTCTGAGACAAAAACAAAAAGTGTCTTTTTTGTTGCTCAGTGTTATTGTAAAACATATTGGGTTGGGCATGTAAACTAAATACGCATATTAATACTTACTTACTTACTCACTGGCACTATCGAACCCATAGGTTCATGGCCGCACGGACATAAGCTCTCCATACATCCCTATCCTGAGCTAATGCTTTCTAATCATTCCCTGTATAATCTACTTCCCTCAAATCATAGTTAATGTTGTTCTCCCACCTCATTCTTGGTCTACCAACTGGGCGTTTTCCTTCTGGCTTTCCTACAAGAAGTTTCCATGCACGTCTTTCATTCCCCATACGCGCAACATGTCCTGCCCATCGCAGTCTATGGGACTTAACTGTTCTTATTATATCTGGCTTCCTATAAAGACCATGTAGTTCATTGTTATGTAGTCTTCTCCATTCACCTGTCTGTTCTTGGTCAAAAAATTTTCCTAAGAACTTTATTCTCAAATACTCGTAATCTCCTTTCCTCCCTTAAAGTAAGAGTCCATGTTTCGCACCCATATAATATAACTGGTAGAATAATAGTTTTATATATTTTCAGCTTAACGTTTTTTGAAAGGAGTTGGGACATAAAAAGTCTCTGCAATGCATAATAGCATGCATTTCCAGAATTGAGCCTATGTTTAATTTCTTTGTGCATCTCATTCCTATTTGTGATTATTGTTCCTAGGTATTTAATTTGAAAATTAATAATGAAATATATCCCAAACGGCAAACAGAACGAGACAGATTAGTGAAGAAATAGACAGAGTCATTCTGAGACTTGAACAGAATAATACGCGATTATGCATTGAAGACTATGGCGATGATGAAAGCACATGTTTGATCTGGGATTTTTAGAGAACCATGTAGATCATCATCATTATCAAAAATCACGGATTAAGCCCATGTGTCTTGTTCCGATCTCATAGATTCTCATTCAAAAAGTTGAATCCATCTCTTTTTTTGGTCTACCAACATTCCTATCTCATTTTGGTTTGTAATTAAGTATAATTTTTGGTAAGTGTTCATTTTTCATTCCTTGAACATGTTCTTTCCAGTTTTTTCTAGATTATTTTATTTTATCTAAATGTTTAAAAATATTTAGCTCATTTCTAATATCTTCACTTCTTTTATCTAGAAGTTTTCAGCCAGCTACACTTATCAGAAATCTCACTTCAGCTGCTTCTATGATCTTCTCTTTGCGTTAAAACCCACAATTCACTACCATACAATAGTAAGCACACAGCCACTGCTTTACAAAATTTTAGTTTTGTTTACATTCTTGTATTTTTAAATATTGTCTTAATTATTCCGCATATATAATTACATTTATGAAGTTTGTTAAGAAGATTTTCATTTTTAAAATAGGAAATTTCATAACCCAGGTATTTAAAATGGTTCACTTGTTCAACGGGTTTCCCCTGCAGAATTATTTTAGCTCTTACGGTATCTGATCCGTAGATCATGTAGATTACAAAGTAAATTTAAGAGAGGGTAAAAAGGTAAAGTGATCCCACAACAGGCCTCAGGAGGCCTTTGGGGTAGTAGGAGGTTAAGGCTCCCACTTTTTCTAGACAATCGGCACTTTATGTCAGCCGGGTTGTCAGCCCTGCGTGACGGCCGCCTTTACCCCAGAACAAGCGTCTGGTACTCATTTCTGTTAGAGGCTGAGTCGACCCCAGGGCCATAGTGCCGCCAGAGGGTTTGGGTCAGTTTAAAAATCCTGACCCCAACGGGACTTGAACCCTCGACCCTCCGGCTTGTAGCCCAGTGCCTTAACCACTACGCTACGGCGTGCCCCCTTAAGAGAGGGTAATACATTTAATTTGGCGCAACAAACATATGTCAATAGAAAGCAAAACCCGCATATACTAAACGATAGTTCGACCACTTATCGTAAATGGACCAGAAAATAGGGCTGATACAACAAAAACTAAACAAATAATAAACACCTCTGAAATGAAAATCTTAAGAACTATTCAGGGGAAAACATTATTTGATAAAATACACAACACAGAAATTAGGGACAACTGCCATATTCAAGACATAACCAAATGTATTATAGATAGACGAAAATATTGGAAGGGTCATATAGAAAGAATTGAAGACAACCGACTTACAATTTCTTTATGTAATTGTAATGTTATTGTTTTTTTAGTGTATAATGCTATTGTGTTATTATTTAATTGTAATATAATTGTGTTTTCTTTATGTAATTGTAATGTTATTGCTTTTTTTTGTTTATTTTTTTACACTAGTACCAATTATTACTTTATTGTATCGGACTGTCAACAGCACGTACGGCTTACTGCCCGTGCGACCCATATTTGTAAATAATATTGTAAATAATATTGTAAATAATATTGTAAATATCTTACTTTTTGTCTAATAAAGTCCTACTACTACTACTACTACTACTACTACTACTACTACTACAAAAAGAGCTAAAGAAGATAGACCAATGGACGGGAGAAGAACAAGAGGAAGACCAGCCAAGAGATGGATAGGAGTGAATGCACATCCAATACATCTTTCTCCGAGGAGTGATTTTGGAAATAAACAGGATTAAAATCCTACAAATTATGTTTAAGAAGAAGAAGAAGCTAATATATTCCTAATGATTGTGTAGACCGCCACTGTCTGCCAGTGTCTTCTTGTTACTAAAAGCAATAGGATGTCACTAGTAGCGATATTGTAAAAGTAATTACACCCAACAAGGAAGCTTGGTGCCACGGAAAAGGGGCTAAATGTTCCTCCCCAAATAATTAGTATGCAAAACCAGTAATGTTGTCATCAGAACTAGGAGATTCATAATGAGTACGCGCGATGTAATGACGTGTTGTGAGACTCCCATGCACTGTGTATGACAAAGTTTTTGTTTCGTTAGGCAACACTTGATAATATGCTGGCAAAATGTAGTTAAAAACTAGTTTCAACATTAACAACTCTTAACACAATTTCTGTCTCGAACAAAGTTTGGTAACTACAAATAGGCGACAGTCGCAGGCGAGGCGGGCTTCATTCATCAACAGGAAAGTGCACGGGCGCTCGTTTTCTTATCTGCACCCACAAACCGTGTTTTCTTATTCTTCTGTTTCTTGTAATTACCCCAATGTTTTAATTAATTTTTAACCCTTCGTCTTCAAACTTAGAGTATAAATCACTATTACTACTCTATGAAGTACATGAACTCTCTCTCATAATCACATAGGCCTACATAGCCGTAGGTATCCATCTCCTATCTCCTAACATTCTCCTTAAGTTATCCTCCACATCCTTAACCATACTGCTAATAATAATAATAATAATAATAATAATAATAATAATAATAATAATAATAATAATAATAATAATAATAATAATAACAACAATAATAATCTTCTCTTGTATCTTGTAAGCCCATGTTTTCCCCTTAACAGAGATTTAGGCGCTCTCCCCTTACAGGGAAGAATTTGAACCATACTAATTTAGTTACACTTGTTTTCGTATAGATGTAATTTGAGTGGACCGTGGTCAGCGTTCCGCCTCATACTGACATCTGGGAAATCAAGGTAGTAGTAGGACGGGAAAATTCGGTAAATTTTGCTTAGAGGCCTTTTCAATCAGGCTTAAGGATCTTTTACGAGCCTGAAAATCTTCAGACTCGGGACCCACGGCTTAAAGTCCCTCTCGGAGGACTTGCTCCTTGGATTTTTCCGTCCTAAAAAATCCATTGACCCCGGCCGGGTTTGAACCCGCGACCCTCGGGACCACAGGCAAGGAGCATAACCACTAGTCCACCCGCGGCCGATATTAATAATAATAATAATAATAATAATAATAATAATAATAATAATAATAATAATAATAATAATAATAATAATAATAATAATAATAATAATAATAATAAAATAATAATAATAATAATAATAATATAAATAATAATAATAATATAATAAAACAAATTAAGACTATAGTAAAACATATAAGATATCTCAGAATTAGTTGGCTTGGACGTTTGATAAGAATGGATGATCAGAGACTGGTCAAGAAGC
Organism: Diploptera punctata; assembly: GCA_030220185.1. Taxonomy (NCBI): domain Eukaryota; kingdom Metazoa; phylum Arthropoda; class Insecta; order Blattodea; family Blaberidae; genus Diploptera; species Diploptera punctata. Next base: position 379,903 of record JASPKZ010007832.1, read on the forward strand.
TCTACAAATGGAAACCTATAGGAGGCAGAGCTGTTGGAAGACCGAAGATCAGATGGGAGGATGACACAATGAACGATCTAAAGACAATGAAAGTGACTAATTTGAATATTGTAAGTGACAGATTTGCATGGAGGAGGATTGTTGAGAAGGCCAAAACTTTCACCTTTGAAGTTGTCGCGCCTTAGGATGAATAATAATAATAATAATAATAATAATAATAATATTAATAATAATAAATAATAATAATAATAATTCCGGTAATTTATTTTACCTGATGGAGTTAAGATCATAAGGTCTTTTGTCTTCCACTTACTCAGAGTAAAATTTAAGATATTAACAATTAGGTCTACATGAAGGAGAAACATCTACAACCAGGAGATAGGATGGACCAATATAATTGGTTATTAGGAATCGGACGATGTCAAAGACATTAATCAACCGATGATCTCTCTATTATTATTATTATTATTATTATTATTGTTTTAATTATCGTCGTTATTATTATTGTCGTTATTATTATTATTATTATTATTATTATTATTATTATTATTATTATTATTATTATTATTATCTATATTATTATTATTATTGCCATTATTATTATTATTATTGTCGTTATTATTATAATTCTCGTTATCATTATTATTGTCGTTATCATTATTGTCGTTATTATGATTATTATTGTCGTTATTATTATTATTAATGTTAATTATAATAATAATAATAATAATATTATTATTATTATTGAGCATATATTGTCAACGAAGTTTTATTTTTATTAACATTTTATTTTGAGGCTCTTCAAATACTTCGTTCATATCACATCTAGAATTTTCGCAACGGAATTTTAATCCAGTTTTGCGTTGACAACTTAGGAGAACATAAAAACAATGAAAAACCAGTCAGATACGTCGAGGGAATTGAACTCTGGATTTCCCGAATAGCCTCAAATGTTACATTTCCTCGGCTATAAAATTAATGTTTTGGGCGTATTATCTATTAAAATATTGGGTTTAATGTTGAACATTAGTTTCTGTTAACGACTGCATGGTGCACGTGATTATGACGTTGAAATGCGATGCTGGTGATTAATGCATGTGCCAGATGCCGGAGGCTTGGGTTCAAATTCTCACAAGATCAATAAACTTAGTGTCCGTTAGCTCTGGGGGATACTCATCCTCCTATCAAAGAGTTAGTCTATTGACATGTTGATATAGATCCGCCTACTTGTTATATCAGAACAGCTTATCGCAATCCTACCCCTCCCCTGCGATATCTCCTGTTTATCAGAGGGAGGAATTTGCTCAATAATATACGAATTAATCAGAATCGATTATCGTACCAATTTATAAGAAAGGAAAGAAAATTGATTGCAACAACAATAGGGACATCTCATTACTTTTAACTTCGTACAAAAATTGAAACAAATATATTGGTAAGCAGACTTACTCCTTATATAGATGACATTCTAGATCATCAATGTGGATTTAGAAGAAACAGGTCTACAACAGATCAGATTTTAAGCCTAAGACAGATTTTAGAAAATAAATGGGAATATAATGGCACTGTACATCAACTATACGTAGGCTTCAATTAAGTGGGAGATGTTATATATTATCCTGCTGGAGTTCGGAATTCCTAAAAAGTTAGTTAGACTTTCACGAATGTGTCTAAATGGCACAAAGAGTAGGGTGCGTGTAGGCAAACAATTTTCGGATACTTTGGAAATACAGAATGGGTTGAAGCAAGGAAATGCACCATCTCCTCTACTATTTAATTTTGTACTAGAGTATGCCATCAAATCTTCAGACGATGAAGAAGGCTTACAACTCAATGGTATTAATAAGCTGTTTTACTAAACCCAAATCGCTGTCTGCAGATGAATGACATGCGAATGTTATAATCAACAATAGTTTTTCAAGACATAAATTTCAACGCTTTTAATTCCGATCAGCCATACATTTTTTTTGTATTGTAAGCCTATTTTTTCCCTTTACAGAGATTTAGGCGTTCTCCCCCTACAGGGAAGTATTTGAACCATGCTAATTTAGCTACACTTGTTTTCGTATAGATGTCATTTTGAGTGGTACGTGGTCAGCGTTCCGCCTCATACTGACATCTAGGAAACCAAGGTAGTACTAGGACGGGAAAATTCGGTAAATTTTGCTTAGAGGCCTCTTCATTCAGGCTTAAGGATTTTTTACGAGCCTGAAAATCTTCAGACTCGGGACCCACGGTTAAAGTCCCTCCCGGAGGACTTGCTCCTTGGATTTTTCCGTCCTAAAAAATCCATCGACCCCGGCCGGGTTTGAACCCGCGATCCTTGGGACCAGAGGCAAGGAGCATAACCACTAGTCCACCGCGGCCGACTTAAAGTAAAGTGATCCCACAACAGACCCGGAGGTCCTTGGGGTAGTAGGAGGTTAAGGTTCCCACTTTTTCTAGACAATCGGCACTTTATGTCAGCCGGGTTGTCAGCCCTGCGTGACGGCCGCCTTTACCCCCAGAACAAGCGTCTGGTACTCATTTCCGTTAGAGGCTGAGTCGACCCCAGGGCCATAGTGCCGCCAGAGGGTTTGGGTCAGTTTAAAAATCCTGACCCCAACGGGACTTGAACCCTCGACCCTCCGGCTTGTAGCTCAGTGCCTTAACCACTACGCTACGGCGTGCCCCTCAGCCATACATACTTTCACATTAATTTGTGCCTGTCTGTATAAATTAATAGAGTAAATAAACTTAAAAATAGACAAAATGCTAAGATGGATTCTGGGGTCCACTTCACCCGAATATGGAGGTTAAAGTGGACCTTTCTCGTAATGTAGAAAAGTTTATAAATTATGAAGATGTTTCCATATTTGAATACAATAAAAATGCTATTTCATAGTTACAACACTAATGATAATCACTGTAATTAAACAAATTTCAAATCCCTTAATTAGAAGATGAAAAACAATAAATTCAAAACTTACTTACTTACTGGCACTATCGAACCCGTAGGTTCATGCCCGCGCGGACATAAGCTCTCCATACATCCCTATCCTGAACTAATGTTTTCCAATCATTCCCTGTATAATCTACTCCCCTCAAATCATAGTTAATGTTATTCTCCCACCTCATTCTTGGTCTACCAACTGGGCGTTTTCCCTCTGGCTTTCCTACAAGAAGCGTCCATGCAAGTCTTTCATTCCCCTTCGGATAGCGGATAGGATCCTCCTTCTGACTAAAAACGCCGTTCCAAATGCAGGTCTTTCTGCACCCCCGCAGTATAATGCAAAGCTTCCTGATTCCTGACTACCTTCTCCTGGCCACCTAACTTCCTGTAAAGCGACTATATCCAAGGGCGATTTATCTAATTCCCGTGTTAATATCTCTAGTGCCCCGGCTATTGTATAAGGTCCTAACATTCCATGTTCCTAGGAACATGTCCCTGTGTTTGAGCCTTTTGGCATGGGTTCCCTGAAGTAATCCCCGCCCGGAGAACCGAATGGGGGACTATTTGACCTCCGGAAAATTTTACCCCAGTTGAACCCATGTCCGCATTACTTGACGGTTGTATTTTTACGGTGAAAGAACGTCACTCTTTCGACCAAGGTACTTTTTCCGTCTGGCTTATCACCTTCGACCAATCCGGCATGGGTAACCCTATCGGCAGCAGTGCTAACTGCCGTCATAGCTCTCGGGAACATTTAAGCACGCAAGCCACTCCACCACGACAAGGTAAAGATACCATGGAGGGATCAATTCTAAACAGGGGTCCAAATTACCCGAAGCTCTTCTATAACTTCACTTCTCCATTTTAATTGAATTCTATGACTTTTTGAATTGAACATATGGCTAGAGTAAAGTCCTGTTACGTTCCCATTTCTTTTTTAAAATCTTTGTTATACTAAAACTCGCATCTAAAAACATACTATTAATAAAATGTGTAAATTCATAACTTCATAACTTACATTATTCTTCCTTTTTGATGGTTCTCTCTTCCTGGAAATACTATCTAATATGAGCAGATGCATTCTGAAAATAAAAGAATAAGCCATTTTTACAACGCTTTGTATTACCATTGACCTGTATCTATCTATCTATCTATCTATCTATCTAGCTATCTATCTATCTTATAGATCTATCTATCTATCTATCTATCTATCTATCTATCTATCTATCTATCTATCTATCTATCTATCTATCTAATCTATCTATCTATATATACTATCTATCTTATCTATCTATCTATCTATCTATCTATCTATCTATCTATCTATCTATCTATCTATCTATCTATCTATCTATCTATCTATCTATCTATCTATCTATCTATCTATCTATCTATCTATCTATCTATCTATCTATCTATCTATCTATCTATCTATCTATCTATCTATGTATCTATCTATGTACGAATCTTTCAACGCGATTTTCATCCACTTAAAATCATTGGATCGACTTGAAACTTTGTATATTTGTAGAGGACCCGTGACAATACAATAATTTCATATTTATTTTCTAAAATCCTGGCCATAATCATCCAACAAAATAAAAAAAGTGTTTTTGTATCAATGTAACGGAATCTTTCAACGCGATTTTCACACCCACTTAGAAACATTGGATTACCGACTTGAAACTTTGTGTACGTGTAGAGGACCCGTGACAATACAATAATTTCATATTTTGTTTCTAAAATCCTGGCCAGAATCATCCGAAAATAAACAAAAATGAATACTGGTATAATAGGTTGCGGACTTTGTCGAGTTTTTTAGTCAATCGTTGTAAGAGCTCAGTTGGTAGAGCAGTGAACTCTTAGTGGGTATATAATTTCAGTAATCCATAGGTCGCTGGTTCAAATCCGGCTGGGAGGGTGTTTTTTTTTATAGAAGAGTATTACTTTTAGCTCATACTACAATAGTATCGAATTTAAAGATATTTACATTTTTATCTTAATTCTCTAAAATATTAAAAACTAAAAAATAAAAAATAAATAATAGTTTTAAAAAACTAAAAGAACACGCTTTATTAGAAAACTAAAAAATGAAAAATAATTTTAATTTCCAATACGCTTGGGATAAAATAAAGTGGTCAACAAAAAAATCATCTCCAACACACATAGAATAAAATTAGAGTTATCAACAAAAAGAAAATAATTTTACCATCAAAAGCGTGGGGAGCTTTTTATGATTTTTACATTTTCTTCTTAGAGAGCTTACTTTTACCAATATCTGTTTATTATCAAATAGATTAATTGATATACAGCACCCCACGCTTTTGATGGTAAAATTTTCTTTTTGTTGATGACTCTAATTTTATTCTATAAGGTGTTGGAGATGATTTTTTTGTTGACCACTTTATTTTATCCCAAGCGTTATTGGAAATTAAAATTATTTTCATTTTTTAGTTTTCTAATAAAGGGTGTTCTTTTAGTTTTTAAAAACTATTATTTATTAATAGTAAAATTGGATAGCTTTACTCCTTAATATGGCGAAAATCACTTCGCATTATGTAAAAGCATCGTGGTCAAAATGGACAACTACTGCATAAACTTAGTGTTTGTATTTTATTATGGTTTAATATCCGAAATTTATAAACCCTATTTCACCTAAGGTACATTGGGGTTATAGTTTTGTTACAAAGTTGTGAGTCATTTAATTTTATCTAAAATTATATATGGTTTGAAGAAGTCTACATAAAAAACAAAAATTATGGCATTTCAAGGTGTAGATTATGTCAGAAGTAAAATTGTACTGGACAATAAAATTTTGGAGCAGGTGAATAATTTCACATATCTAGGATGCAATATCTCATATGAAGAAGAAAAGGATGTAAATTCAAAAATATCTACATTTTTAAGAATTTTAGGGTTAATAAATTCTATCTTCAAGCCAAAGTTAGTCCAAAAGCATTCAAGATTAAAAGTGTATAAAACACTGGCTCTTCCAACTCTTTTGTATGGTAGCGAAGTATGGACGTTGAAACAGAAGGATATACAGAGACTAGATCTGCTGAAATGAGATACCTTCGGAGGACTGCAGGATACACACTACTAGATCACAAAAAAATGAAGACATATTAGAAGAATTACACATGGAACCTTTAGAAAACAAAATTTCTGATTATAAGTCAAGATGGATGCAACATGTTCATCGAATGGAAGATCACAGGATACCCAAACAATTGTTAAGATATCAACCTGCAGGAAGAAGAAGACCAGGACGTCCACTCAAAATACTTTTGGATGGTGTTTTCTCTTGAGACCGAAACAGGTCAACAAATGGCCTAAATTCGTGAATGTACTATGATGATGATGATGATGATGATAAAATTAAAGTTGTTTTGTTAACTCTATTTATGAAAACATTAAAGAGTCTGTAATTATTTTCTGCCATAACCACTTGTGTAATGGACATAACAGCACGTGAAATACTGCGGCGGTGACCTTTAACAATGAAATTTAGGCTTAATGACAATAAGACTTGTTTTACCTTGATATTAATTTGTCCAATTGGTTTGAATCAATCTTTGTAAAAGCCGCCTTGGCACGTGCCTGCAGTAAAAAAGTGCCGATGCATTAATACAGGATTCTAATCCTTCTGCTATACCGACTGGATCCGCGAATAAATCAATATAAAAATCAAATAAAACTAGGTTTTATTTTCATTTAATTAATGAGTCAAATTTTAGTCGCCAATACAGGAACTGTGTAATAATCTTTTAATCCGCGAATAATGGAAACGCGGATAAGGCAATCACGAATAAGGAGCTTTTACTGTAATTGATTTAAAGTGAGTTGATCTATGTAGGAATACACAACGTATTTGTCAATTATAAAATGAACAATGTCATACAATATTATTACATACAGTGTAATGATTTTTAAATTATTGGAAATTTTGATTAGTTTCTATGCAGATAGGCATAAATATAATGTCATAACGAACATTTTAATAGGATTAGTTAAAATACTGGTGTATGTAGGAATCAATTCCTTCGTAAATTTTTTAAAAAGAGTTTTAAAATATATTTATGGACCAAAGAGCGATGGACAGGTAAATGGAGAAGACTGCATAACAATTAATTGCACGGTCTTTATAGGAAGCCAAATATAATGAGAACAGTTAAGTCTCGTAGACTGCTATGGGCAGGACAAGTGGCAAGAATGGGGAATGAAAGACGTGCATGGAAGCTTCTTGTAGGAAAAGCAGAGGCAAAACGCCCAGTTGGTAAACCAAGAATGAGGTGGGAGAAAAATATTAACTATGATTTGAAGGTAGTAGATTATACAGGGGATGATTGGAAAATATTAGCTGAATATAGGGAAGTATGGAGAGCTTATGAACATGCGATTCGATCGTGCCAGTGAGTTAGTTATTTGAAAGAGTATCTCTGCTCTGGCTGGAAAGCCATATTACTGAACCAGTGAGATCCAGTTTATCTACTACAAAGACTGCCTTGTACTAATTCAAATTGTTTTTGTACCAGTAATTATTTATTTTATGATTACTAGAGACCGGATTGTATGCAACATAACAAGCTCGAAATATGCATGCAAAAGGCTTAAAATCTGCATGCAAATTGTCAATATATAGAATATCAAATAATAAAAAAATAATAATAATTACTTTATTGGATGTTTTATTTATAAATTAACATAACTAACTCACTGACACTATCGAACCTTTAGGTTCATGGCCTCGTGGACATAAGCTCTCTATATATTCCTATCCTGAGCCAATTTTTTCCAATCATCCCCTGTATAATCTACTTCCCTCAAATCATAGTTAATGTTGTTCTCCCACCTCATTCTTGGTCTACCAACTGGGCGTTTTCCCTCTGGCTTTCCTACAAGAAGCTTCCATGCACGTCTTTCATTCCCCATACGCGCAACATGCCCTGCCCATCGCAGTCTACGGGACTTGACTCTTGTTATTATACCTGGCTTCCTATAAAGACCATGTAATTCACTGTTATGCAGTCTTCTCCATTCACCTCTCTGTTCAGCTCTCTTTGGTCCAAAAATGTTCCTAAGAACTTTATTCTCAAATATTCTTAATCTCCTTTCCTCCTTTAAAGTATGAGTCCATGTTTCGCTTCCATGTAACTGTTAGAATAATAGTTTTATATAATAATTTGTATTTTTATTATTCATTTATTAATATTATAATTTATCATAAGTAATGCCACGAGTGATTTCCAAATTATCGATAAATTCACGACTCACGAGGTGAGGAGTGATTTAATCTAGAGAATATGGAAATCAACAGTGGCATTTGTTAGGACTATTTAACGAATAAAATTAAGCTGTTTACTCTAAAATCATTGTTTGACTATAGTTATTTTAAAATATTTATATATTTAATGTAAACGGCGATGTTTGAAAACAAATAAGAAATGTGAGGTTATGTTCATTCACTGCTGCTTGATCATATTATTTATTGCCAAATAATATCGCAATATTGTAAGAGCGCACCCAAGTGGAGAAATAATGAAACACATCAAACTATATATCATAATCAACATTACGGGTTATTAATTTATTTTTTAGTAAACAACTCAGTAAAATCAAGGAATCTTTTCATTATTTGCTATATTCAATGAATTTGTTGGAGAAAAACAATGCTTTGACCTGTTCAGAACATTAAAAAGGAGGAGCTTTCTTTATCACAAAAGCAGGAGCTGGTAAAGAGAAATCAATAAAGAGCGAGGTGAAACACGTCTGTCATTGGTTGTAAAATAACATTGATTGAAACGTGATTGGTCATTGATTAGCATTTGTGGCATGAGTTAAATAGTCGCTGATAATCATAAATTAACAAAAATATCAGGCAAAAGTATTGTTCACAAATTAAAATATTCTACATTTTGCTACTATTGTAAACAGATACTATCAGGTACTGTTCCAAATGTTCGGTAGTAAGGTTGTGTCTTCCATCGCTCAGAATATGTTTATAAACAGAAAAGGACCGCTCTACGTCAACTGAAGCAACTGGACAGTATTTGAATTTGGGTGCTATTTTGGCACTTATTTTTTTTTTGGCAAAAGCTCGCCCGTCACACTTATAAAACTATTAATTTCTCATAAGTAATGCCACGAGTGATTTCCAAATTATCGATAAATTCACGACTCACGAAGTGAGGAGTGAATTTATCTAGACTATTTAACTCATGCCCCAAATGGGAGTCAATGACCAATCACGTTTCAATGATTTCTGTTTTACAACCAATCAGAGTCGTGTTTCACGAAATATTTATCAGTGTTAGGATTATCATATATTAAACAAAGCTCCTCCTTTTTAATATTCTGAACAGGTCTGACCGTTATTTTGCAGTGACTGAGCCTATAACAAATACGGCTACCAGATTGTATATAATAGTGCTTACATGTCAACATTTGTAGCAATTGATTATACCACCAAAAAAAGAAACCACTGTTTGCACTTTCTTAAATGTATTTTTTTCCCAGGTAATAATCGAGAAAAAATATAATTGTCATATTTACATCATACGACATCAAAAATGAATTAATATACAGATTGATGTGTTTCATTTTTCTCCACTAGAGAGCATTCTTACAATATTGCGTTCCTTTGGCAATAAATAGTATGATCTGGTTGCAGTGATAAACAAAAGAAGCAGTAGAAGCGTACCTATCGTTTCTCATTTGTTTTCAAACATCGCCGTTTACATTAAATATATAAATATTTTAAAATAACTATAGTTAAATAATGATTTGTGAGTAAACAGCTTAATTTTATTCGTTAAATAGTCCTAACAAATGCCACTCTTGATTTCCAAATTCTCTAGATAAATTCACTCCTCACTTCGTGAGTCGTGAATTTATCGATAATTCGGAAATCACTCGTGGCATTACTTATGAGAATTTGGAAATCAAGAGTGGCATTTGTTAGGACTATTTAACGAATAAAATTAAGCTGTTTACTCACAAATCATTATTTAACTATAGTTATTTTAAAATATTTATATATTTAATGTAAACGGCGATGTTTGAAAACAAATGAGAAACAATAGGTACGCTTCTACTACTGCTTCTTTTGTTTATCACTGCAACCAGATCAACTATTTATTGCCAAAGAAACGCAATATTGTAAGGAGGAGCTTTCTTTAATATGGTAATTATAACACTGATAAATATTTGGTGAAACACGACTCTGATTGGTTGTAAAACAGAAATCATTGAAACGTGATTGGTCATTGACTCCCATTTGGGGCATGAGTTAAATAGTCACAAAGATTCAATGCTTGGATTATCGTTGAAAATATTTTCAAACTTTTCTTTTAGTTTGCTCGGTAATACTTCGGCAATGATGAGTTCAGTTGTCGAATTGTATCCATTAACTGAATAGATTCAATCAACGCCAAACCTTGCGTTTCAAGCTTTTTAATAGTTGTAGGTATGTGGGAATGGACTCTTACTTTAAGAGAGGAAAGGAGATTACAAGTATTTGAGAATAAAGTACTTAGGAAAATATTTGGACCAAAGAGAGATGAACAGACAGGTGAATGGAGAAGACTTCATAACAATGAACTACATGGTCTTTATAGGAAGCCAGATATAATAAGAACAGTTAAGTCTCGTAGACTGCGATGGGCAGGACATGTTGCACGTATGGGGAATGAAAGACGTGCATGGAAGCTTCTTGTAGGAAAGCCAGAGGGAAAACGCCCAGTTGGTAGACCAAGAATGAGGTGGGAGTATAACATTAACTATGATTTGAGGGAAGTAGATTATACAGGGAATGATTGAAAGCATTAGCTCAGGATAGGGATGTATGGAGAGCTTATGTCCGCGGGGCCATGAACCTACGGGTTCGATAGTGCCAGTTAGTAAGTAAGTAAAGTATGTGGGAAAAATGAGTGCTAATCACAGCTATGTTTTTTAATGCTGGAATCGTTAAATGCTTCCTTGCATTGACAAACTGCCAAAGCCTCTGCACTCTCGAGATCGTTTATTATAAAAAACACAGATTTTTAAAATGTTGTAAATATAACGAAAAATATGCGTTATCACTAGATTTTAGTTAAAATTTGCAATAATAGGTGAAAATGTCTAAATATGCTAATGCAACAATCAAATGCATATAATCCGGTCTCTATTGATTGCCATTAGGTGGTACCATCTAACCAAGACTGACATCTTCATCAGAGAAATACAACCTGCCACACACACCCCAGCCAACGAAGCACACATACGAGAGAAATCAGAAAAAGCAGAGGATACAGACCGCGGATTCTTCCTGACCCCAGCGATGAATACTGAAGAAATGGAAGGAACCGAACTTCTCTCCCTGAGACACGTGTTCACGAGGACCAGCAACACATGGATTCCACTACAGAATATGTACCCAAAAAGCGTTCCACTTCGCATAAAACCAGTGCCTCTGCAAGCTATGTGACCACAAATGTGAACAATACCAGCTAATTGACTGTACAGCAAGAAGAAAGCCTCTAAAATTCTACGCAAATGATAATAACTTTCAATATTTGTATCCTAATATATAGAGTGTGTTTAATAAATCTTTAGTTAATTGATTGTCATTAGGATGAAATTAAATTATAATAAAATATTAGACTAAAATATAGAATTAAGTGCAAAGGTCTCCTCAAAGAGTGTGGGTTCTACATATCTCACGTGGTAAGCTACTTGCATGTTTGTTCATTTAGATTACTTTATGCATGTTTTGATTATGTCAAATTAATTTTAACATATTTTCGGTCATTTTCTCTTGTTATCTTAAGTATTCTCACTTCTTTCTAGGTATGTTTCATGCAGTTCTTGGCCAATGCCTTCCCATATATTCTTGAAGAGCTTATTCTATTTTGGTCTTTGTATTCCGCGGATGTTTTGCCAACGTGTCAGCCTCCATTGAGTACTTTAGTGTCCATTTTCGTCTCAACATGGTCTCACGATTTTCATATAGCGTTGGAGACTTCCTGTCATTAATTCATTGGTCTACAAAAATGAACTTTTTTTTCACAAGAATAAAAATAATATATTCTTGTAAGTATTTTTCATGATGAATTCAAATATCATTTCATTTTTTTGCCGATCAGGCAGGGATTTTGTGTGATATTCATTTTACGTTTTTAAATACTACTCATTCTGACTTACCTAGAAAGTGGTAGATAGTGATGTTCGGGCATATTTTACATCTGAAATATCTCTCTTCTTGATCCAAGAGTAGTCAACCAGCATATTAGAAATCCGCTTGCCTTGGTACCCGTTTTCCATTGTAGAAATTGCCGATTTCTTCCCTAACTCTGGACGCATTTTCTTCAAGTTAGTAAATTTTGTTCCCAGTGATTCTTGGCAGAACAGCTTTTTACCATCAAAATCCAATATTTCGTTCATCCGAGGCTGGTCTAAAAGTTTTAATATTTGCGTTATGGAGATTAATACATTGTCAATTGAACTGTACAGGGTTCATATGGGATAAATAAAGTTAATTTATTTTCAGGATGCAATAAATTTACATAATCAATTTTAATAATATATTTTTTTTACGTGATAGTGTGTTTTGTCGTACTTAGGCTACGGCGACCATTATTGAAGTTCAACGTCCTACATTTCGAGGTTGCCAACCTAAATAACTATTCTGTAATATTACATATTACAGACCTCGTGTGGGAAGTAAAATCACAGTCCTCTATGTATACTACATCCAATATATATATACAAAAAAATATCCAAAAGGTAGTGTTAATATACATTATACAAAACAAATCACTGCATTTTAAATTAATTGAACTTTCTTTGAAACAATATAAAACAATAAATAGGTACTTGCGGCCATGTTATCAATAATTGTTCTCAAGGCCTCCTGTTGTTTCAACTAATAAACATTGCACACACTGTTAACGTTAGTCAATTGTTTATAATGAACGCAAATATTTCCAACAAAGATGTTATTATTTTACTATTATTTATTATTTTGAAAACACCATCGCGCAATAATTGTGAAGTGTTTTACAGTCTCGGAAATAAAAACTCGCTCTCGCTCGGTTTTTTTAAACATTTTTCTCGATTCTATAAAAACCACTTCCAAACCTCGCATCATAATATAATATTATTAACTGATAGAAAGAACAAATGAACACATTGATAAAAATTAAGTTTGAGAAAGTTAAATAGTTTTGTGGCCCATCGGGTAAAGGATATGGAGGAAGCAGACCGATTCTTGTACAACCCTTGCCAATATACCTACTTACTTACTTACTCACTGGTACTATCGAACCCTTAGGTTCATGGCCGCGCGGACATAAGCTCTCCATATATCCCTATCCTGAGCTAATGCTTTCCAATCATTCCCTGTATAATCTACTTCCCTCAAATCATAGTTCCAATGTATGTACATAAAAAAAGGATTATCTATTTGTGTTAAAGATACTTATTGTACAAGATAAGTAACATCAAGGGATTTACCGCAAAATCAGACAATTTGCATTTTATTTCAAACAATAAAAAACAATAAATACGTACTTTGCGCCATTTTATCACTAAATTGATCTCACGGCCCCTTGTAGTTTCAACTAATAAACATTGCCCACACTGTTAACGTTAGTCAATTGTTTATAATGAATGGAAATATTTCCAACAAAGATGTTATTAAATAATCAATTGAGTTGGTGTTTACTTGATGAAAATCCATATTTATTAATTAAATAAAAATAAAACTACGTTTTATTTTTATTTAATTAATAATGTTATTATTTTCCTATTAATTATTATTTTGAATACACCATCGCGCAAAAAAATAACGTACAACGCAAGTTTGTGAAATGTTGTACAGAATCTCGGAAATTAAAAACCTCGCTACCCTTCGGTTTTTAAACATTTTTCTCGATTCTGTAAAAATAATTTCTAAACTTCGCATCATAATATATTATTATTATTAATTGATAGAAAGAACAAATGAACACAGTGATAACAATTAAATTTGAATTGTTGAATAGTTTGTGGCCCATCAGATAAAGGATATGGAAGAAGCAGACAGGTTCTTGTACAACCCTTGCCAATATATGTAAATAAAAAAGGATGATCTAGTTGTGCTAAAGATACTTACTGCACAAGATAAGTAACATCAAGGGATTTACCGCGAAATCAGACAATTTGCATTGTGCTTAATTTGTAAACACAAAAACTTATTTAACGCAATCAGCCAGGTTTACAGACTTGCCAGTAATTGCTGTTCAGTTTACCAGATTAATCAAATATTCTAACGCGCAAACCACGACTCTAATTGTACACAAATCTCATAAAATAACAAATTTAATCACGAAATACAGCGGATTATAAGGGGATATACGTTTTAGCAAATTTTAAATAATACAAATTACTCTTTTGTTTTACAAATCAACCCAATATAAAACATATTAACAAATTTATGTGAATTCAACGATGTAGCACAAATTATGGTAGATATTGAAATTACATTAATTTTATTTCCTAATACATATATTTTACACATCTTATATTTGTGGTATTCGCAAATTTGACCATGTTACACAGTCCCTGGAACAATTATCGTGGCTTCGTCTAAGAGATCGTAGAACTGTCCATTCCCTATCCCTTCTCTATAAAATACTTCACACACATCATCGCCTAATATATTTTATCACGCCGCTTCATCAGACTATCCGACACACATAATCTTGACACTCGATCCCATCAGCACATTGTCCTTTATATCCCTCCTCATCACACTGTATATTATTCATTATCTTTTACGGTGTCACTTACCAAAACATGGAATTCCCTTCCGCCCTATGTCAGAGACTGTCAAACTATAACATCCTTCAAAAATAAACTAAAGAATTATTTAATAACAGACTAACTTATACACCTCATTGATAGTATTCTTTTAGCAATATTAATATATTTAATTATTTATGAAAATGATATTAAGAATAACAAATATTTTTATTTGTTTTGTTTTACATAATATTGTATAATCGTAAAATTAGTTTTCTATATCTCATTATTTTCCTGTTTTTATATACACTAGACAGGGACAATTTAATATGTCTTGCTGTTGATACATTTTATTATTAGTTTTAGTCTTAATTTTAACCAACATTAACTGGTTGTATTATAGATCGTAATACGTATATTAGATATTATCTTTTGATCAAATTTTTACTTAGTGTTTAATATTAGAGTTAATTAAGATTGTTATATTCTGATGTAATATATGTTTGTCCTGGTGAGTGGAAGAGAAGGCCACATGGCCTTAACTCCACCAGGCTAAATAAATCTAATCTAATCTATATTAGCTTGACCTGTATCTATGTAACGGAATCTTGGAACACGATTTTCACCCACTTAAAAACATTGGATCGACTTGAAACTTTGTATACTTGTAGAGGACCAATGACAATACAACAATTTCATAATTGTTTCTAATATCCTGGTCAGGATCATCAGGAAATCAGAAAAATAAAAACCGGTATAATAGGTTGCGGACTTATCGACTTTTTAGTCCAAACATTTTCATGGGATTCCGGTTTATGACAACCAATTAAACTAAAAATAATAATAAAATAATAATAGTTTTAAAAAAGTAATACGATACGCTTTATTATAAAACCGAACTAAAAAATAAAAAACAATTTTAATTTAAACATGCTTAGTATAAAATTAAAGTGGTCAACAAAGAAATCATCTCCAACACATCTAGAACAAAACTAGAGTTATCTACAAAATAATAATAATAATTTTACCATCGAAAGCGTGGGGTGCTTTTTTTATGGTTTTTAGGTTTACTTCTTAGAGCCTTTACTTTTACCGATATGTGTTTATTATCAAATATATTAATTGATATAGAGGACCCCACGCTTTTGATGGTAAAATTATTTTTTTGTAGATAACTCTAGTTTTATTCTAGATGTGTTGGAGATTTTTTTTTTTTGCTGACAACTTTAATTTTATCCCAAGCGTGTTGGATATTGAAATATTTTTTAAATTTTTAGTACGGCTTTATAATAACGCGTGTTTTTTTAGTTTTTTAAACTATCATTTATATTTATCATAAAATAATCTATGTTTTTTTAAGTTATTAAAATAATGAGTAAGTTAATACACATCCAAAACATATAAATTGTTATTCTCCCAGTTATAAGGGTGTTAAACATGGACTCTTACTTTAAGGGAGGAAAGGAGATTACGGGTATTTGAGAATAAAGTTCTTAGGAAACTGTTTGGACCGAAGAGAGATGAACAGACAGATGAATGGAGAAGATTATAGACTATAACAGTGAACTACATGGTCTTTGTAAGAAGCCAGATATAATGAGAACAGTTAGGTCTCGTAGACAGCGTTGGGCAGGGCATGTAGCACGAATGTGGAACGAAAGAGGTGCATGGAAGCTTCTTGTAGAAAACCAGATCGAAAAACGCCGAGTTGGTAGACCAAGAATGAGTTGGGAGAATAGCATTAACTATGATTTGAGGGAAGTAGGTTATATTGGCGATGATTGGAAAACATTAGCACAGGATAAGGATATAAGGAGAGCTTATTTCTCTATATCAGTTAGTCCAAAGAATTGTCTGAAGAAGTTAAATCGAAGTAATGAGCTGTTTTTGACTTTTACCACCGCAGTTTGGTTTTTTCTCGGTATTTTAACGTAAGATTGTGGTAGACAGACGTGATAATAAAGGTAAAATAATATAATAATAAAATAATAAGTGCCTGGTCCATCATCAGTGTTTCCGTCCGGCTTTCTCCTTCGCTTTTTAGTAATAGAAAATTCATCTGGCCGCCTTACAAGGGCTGCGCAGATATAGTTGGGTGGTGGGATTGCCACCTTACAGCCTCCCAACTTGCTTCAGCTTTGTTTTTAGGGTGCCTTCCCTTAGGTAGATTGCCTTCTCTTCGGCTCTGAGCTCTACCTGCCCATTATAGCCGTCCAATCTGGAACAGACGCTATGCTGATTTTGGTTCACCCCCGGGTATTTCATTTCCCCCGGTACCACCTATATTTAGGAGGCATTCCCCTAACCACCACTTGGGGAGGCGCCCGATGGGGGATCAGCAACCCCACATTTCCAATATTTAGGATTTGATATAACTTATAGAGAAAATAGAGATATAGAAAATAAAGTAAATACATTTCAGGCTATTTGTGGAACCATAAAAAGAACCTTAGGTCGGAAAACAAGGAAAGATACGAAACTTAAATTATATAAAACAATGGCTGTTCCTTTGTTGTTGTATGGAAGTGAAAATTGGATAATGAAATCAAGGGATAAAAGCAGGATACAGACTGCGGAAATGCTGTTTTTACGTAATGTGAAAGGATGCACAAGAGCGGATAGAATAAGGAATGAAACTATACGAGAAAAATTAAATATATATAAAATTGAAGATAAAATCAGCGAAAATAATAAGAAATGGACAGAACACTTAATGAGAATGAACAACGAAAGAATACCAAAAAGAACCTTCCTGTATAATCCCAGAGGAACGAGAGATGTTGGCCGACCACGTAGAAGATGGACTCAACTTTTAACTTCGCCGGAACAGGCTGCATAGCCTAAACCTTGTAGTAGAAGAAGAAGAAGAAATAATAAGTGAATACAACCTGATTGTAATGCTTAAAGACTCGAAAGCAACATAATTTTATTTAAATTGGTTGCTGACCAAAAAGAAGGTAATCAGTTAGTGACTACCATCTTAGATTCTGGACAAATTGTGGTGTGACATTTATTCCACGTCCAATTAAACGGTTCTACCGGCGTAGTTCTGTAGCCGGTGAAACTTAGTCACTGACAAGTAGAGTCTATTCCCCGCATGGATCGAACCCGCATCGCTCGTCAGATTTTAAATTACCATTCCAAAGGAAATATATCTCTAGCAAGAACCCTTAAAATATGACTTCATACCATAACAAGCCAACATGGAATAATATGATGATAAAACAGTGATAGAGTCCGAAGATTTAAACAACTTAAATTCGTAGATTGCAGATAGTAAACAAATAGAGGCTGCTGAAATGAAGATGTGGAAAGAGATATTGACTCCAAAATAAATAAATTTCAGACGGTGTGTGGAACAATACAGAGAACATTCAAAAATAAAATTAGAAAAGAGACCAAGATAAAAATATATAATGTTATGGCGCTTCCCACAATATTTTATGGATGTGAAACTTGGGCTCCAGTGAAACTACAGAAGGATAGAAATATAGAATGGCAGAGATGCGGTTCCTAAGACAAGTTAAAGGATGTACAAGACTTCAAGAATAAGAAATGAGGATATAAGAGAAGAATTGAAAGTACAGCCTTTATTGGATAAAGTCACGAATTACAGACAGAAATGGATTGATCACATGGATGGAATGAGTAAGGAGAGATATCCATTGTTAGCAAGAAATTATCAAGCAAGAGGAAGGCGTGATGTTGGAAGACCTAGAAGACGTTGGGCTGATGCATTATGAAGTCGGAACGGGCAATTGCCTAATCCCTGGAGTGATGATGAAATTCGTATATTCTGATATATCCGGTACAAATTTAAAAAAATTAACATTTTAACATAGTTTTTTTTACGAATCGGATTCCTCTTTCAAAAGAACCTAGGTACGTATTTCTCAAAATAAATATACCATTTCGTAGTAAATCTCACGCATTTGAGTTGTGGGACGCGAATTATATATGAATTAGGGATTACACAACATGGGATAATGATGGGGAAACAAGTGGGTTTACTTGCGCAAAGGTCGGTGATGCAGTCTATGATAACGTAGAATTGAGAGATTTAAGTGTTTTTTCTCTTACTACTTTTTTTTTCTGTGTGGTTTAGAAATGTAGCTCTGGGTTTAATCTTCTCCTTTGTTCAACGTGCGCTTTTTAAATCTTGTAATCGTTTTAAAGAATTGTCGTCTTCACAAATATACATGCAAAGGGGAAAAATGGGAGCAGTTATTTTTTTAAATTCCCTTCGTAGATGGCAGTAACAGGCAATTAGTTTGTAAAAGCAGGTTGAATATCTTTTTCTCCGCCTAACAGTTTTCCCATCATCCAACTCATCTGTTACGTCCTTATTCACTCCATCCAACTTTCATCTACTACAATTTTTTATAAAATTAATTTTCAATTTTTACACACCTCGTAATCTTAACGTTAAGAAAATAATAGTTAAAAAAAAACTAAAAGGACACGCTTTATTAGAAAACTAAAAAATGGAAAATAATTTTAATTTCCAATACGCTTGTGATAAAATAAAGTGGTGAACAAAAAAAAAACAATCTCCAACACAAATAGAATAAAATTAGAGTTATCAACAAAAATAAAATAGTTTTACCATCAAAAGCGTGGGGTGCTCTATATCAATTAATATATTTTATAATAAACAGATATTGGTAAAAGTAAGCTCTCTAAGAAGAAAATCTAAAAATCATAAAAATCACCCCACGCTTTTGATGGTAAAATTATTTTATTTTTGTTGATAACTCTAATTTTATTCTATATATGTTGGAAATGATTTTTTTGTTCACCACTTTATTTTATCCCAAGCGTACTGCAAATTAAAATTATTTTTCATTTTTTAGTTTTCTCTAATAAAGCGTGTTCTTTTAGTTTTTTAAAACTATTATTTATTATTTTTTTTTAGTTTTAATATTTTACAGAATAAGATGAAAATGTAAATATCTTTAAATTCGATACTATTGTAGTATGAGCTAAAAGTAATACTCTTCTATAAATAAAACCCTCCCAGCCGGATTTGAACCAGCGACCTATGGATTACTGAAATTATATACCACTAAGAGTTCACTGCTCTACCAACTGAGCTCTTACAACGATTGACTAAAAACTCGACAAGTCCGCAACCTATTATACCAGTATTCATTTTTGTTTATTTTCGGATGATTCTGACCAGGATTTTAGAAACAAAATATGAAATTATTGTATTGTCACGGGTCCTCTACACGTATACAAAGTTTCAAGTCGATCCAATGATTTTAAGTGGGTGCAAATCGCGTTGAAAGATTCCGTTACATAGATAGATAGATAGATAGATAGATAGATAGATAGATAGATAGATAGATAGATAGATAGATAGATAGATAGATAGATGGATACAGGTCAAGCTAATATAAAGCGTGTAAAAAAAACAATCATTTATCGCTTCAGCATTTACTTCTGATATGAAACTTAATGAAGATTTATTTGACTCTGAAATCAGTTGAAAACCTTGTTGGAACTGCTGTTTGCCTTAAATATTTTTACACGCTTTATATTAGCTTGATCTGTATCTATCTGTCTATCTACCTATCTATCTAACGGAATCTTTCAACGCGATTTTCACCCACTTAAAATCATTGGATCGACTTGAAACTTTGTATCCTTGTAAAAGACCCGTGACAATAAAATAATTTTATATTTTGTTTCTAAAATCATGGCCAGAATCATCAGAAAACCAAAAAAAAGTGTCTTTATATCTGTGTAACGGAATTTTTGAACACGATTTTCACCCACTTAGAAACATTGGATCGACTTGAAACTTTATATACGTGTAAAGGACCCGTGACAATACAATAATTTAATATTTATTTATTAGGAACTAGCTAATACCCGGCGTGCGCTGCTACTCATAAATAAATGCTAATATGTTTTTACCACCAGCCGTGCACTGTTCGGGAATCTGCTTATCCCGATATTCTTGACATCAATGAAAGACAAAAATGGTTATTGCGAGTTATCCGTAGAAGATAAACATATGTTGTCGCGGACTTTTTTGTAGAGGTTTTTGAGATGTTCAATTCTGTGTACATTAATTTGGTGTACCTGTTATGGTTTAGGCAGCGTAAGCCATTTGAGCGTCAAAATAGGGACTTTATTTCAAGTTTTTCACTACAAAGAGTGATTTTTAGGGGTGAAGGGGTTGAGTATTACAACTCTCTTATAGCCTATGTTCATCCCGGGAATCATCTGAACATTTTTCAAAAAAACCCATCAAAATCAGATCAACGGTATGGCCGCACATAGAATACAAACAAACAAACAAACCAACAAACAAACAAACATTGATTTTTATATGTAAGATATTCCACAATACAGTGTGTCTTCTTCAACCTAAAGTGAATTGTCTCCAGAAGTTACTGTCTAAATCATCTTCTTCCCTCAAATCTCTAGCTTCCATACTTCTCCTCACTCCGTCTCTCCAACGTTCTCTAGGTCTGCCTCTTCCACTTCTTCCATTAGCTTTCCAATCAAGGATCTTCTTTCGCATTCTATCTTCCATTCTTAAGAAGTGTCCATACCAATTCAAACGTTTTTCTTCTTTTTTCTAATGTTTTTTTTTTTCAACTTACATAATTTCCCTTATTGTGCTGTTTTTGACTGTATCCAAAAATCCATTTATACTGCTAACAGCTTACTGGGTTGTTGTCTACTTACTGTCCAAGTTTCGAACCCAGATAATAAAATGCTTTTTAACAGAACTTGAAATATAATTTTCTTCGTTCTGTATACTATATTTCTATTCCAAAGCACTGAATTCAACATAACAATGATTCTTCTCCCATCAGTCATTCTTCTTTCAATTTCTGCAGTTGAATTCTCGTTTTTATCTGAAATAGATCCTAATATATTTTATTTATATACAGAATTTTAATTTTTACACATCTTTCTGTGCCTACAGTTTTATTTTTCTTCTCCACTCGTCTCTATCCATCCAATCCATGTCCTCCAGTCCTCTTGCTCTCATTCCAGTTCTTATTTCGTGCATCCACGAGTTTCGAGGCTCTTCCTCCTCCTCCTTTCTCCAGGTTGACACCATTCCAATGTTTTTCCTGGGTAATCTTTTCCTTCTTCTTCTTGGCATTCGTCGTACATGCCCATACCAATTTATTTGTTAATACCGTATATAATATACTATTGAATAACCAATATTAATTTTTTCTCTTATGACAGTATTTCTTATTTAAAAATTCAAATATAAAATTATGGAATATTCACCTGAAAGGTCCGTCTCCTCAACTTAATTAATTATTTAACTGTAGCACTTTCGGGACTTGTCCCATCATCGGCAGGATTCAAAACTGGTGTTTCACTGAAGATCTGGTAGAGGGGGTTTACATGTATTGGGTTCGTTTTCGTTTATCAGGTTGTAAAACACCAGTTTTGAATCCTGCCGATGATGGGACAAGTCCCGAAAGCGCTACAGTTTATAATAATTAAGTGAGGAGACGGACCTTTCAAGTGAATATTCCATAATTTTATATTTTAATTTTGAGTAATAACCTCAACGGAACACATCATGAATCTTATAAAAGTTGATTTCTTATTTCGTCTAATTTTGAACATCTTGCTGCTCTCTAAATATATACTTTTTTAATAGCTATTATAAATATTTAAAATGATAAAAATTGTACCTATGTTGGCAGTCGTCCTCAACAAATTTTATTATTATTATTATTATTATTATTATTATTATTATTATTATTATTATTATTATCTAAATCGAACTCGATATCTTCCAAATACTTAAAAACGAACAAGTTGATTGGAATTTTGAGGATTGTGTCGTGAGCTTTCAAGAAATTCTTGGAATTTTATTGTGTGTACCCTAAAACCCTGTATCGTTTCCCGCTAAATCGTGGTTCCAATTAAGTAATTGACCCTATTAGTATCACGAACTGACAAAAACATTCTGAAATAGTAGAAAATCATAACATATCTCTGTTGCAATAAGGTTCGTTCTCCCCTCTAAATCAAGTGATGTCCTCAGTTGAAAATAATATTGATATCTGGCAGTGTTTTGTTTTTAAAAAAGTGCGATGAAAGAACTGGGAGTGTGGTGCAATAGATGAGATGATGGGAGGAGGGGATATTTAGGGCAGTTCATATCCCGGACATGCATATTTAACAAGGGGGCGAAAAGCCATGCATTACGAATTAGCCATGAATAAACAAACCGATTAACAGGTACTACACGTGTCCAACGCCACTTGTTTTCACGTGGAAATGCTTCCGCTTAAACATACAACAAATCTATGTATTGGAATGGAGAAGTGATAATCTATAGCATTAACTTCATCCCCTGCTTGCGCGCTCACCCGTTTATTTCTATCTTAAATCAATACAACATACTTCCATAATTCTACCTTTAATTTGATGTATTTTTGCAATTAATCTAGTTTTGCTGGGAATTATTAATCAAGTTATGAAACCATTATATGGGTGCGAAACATGGACTCTTACTTTAAGGGAGGAAAGGAGATTACAAGTATTTGAGAATAAAGTTCGTAGGAAAATTTTTGGACCAAAGAGAGATGAACAGACAGGTGAATGGAGAAGACTACATAACAATGAACTACATGGTCTTTATAGGAAGCCAGATATAATAAAAACAGTTAAGTCTCGTAGACTGCGATGGGCAGGACATGTTGCACGTATGGGGAATGAAAGACGTGCATGGAAGCTTCTTGTAGGAAAGCCAGAGGGAAAACGCCCAGTTGGTAGACCAAGAATGAGGTGGGAGAACAACATTAACTATGATTTAAGGGAAGTAGATTATACAGGGAATGATTGGAAAGCATTAGCTCAGGATAGGGATGTATGGAGAGCTTATGTCCATGGGGCCATGAACCTACGGGTTCGATAGTGCCAGTGAGTAAGTAAGTAAGTAAGTAAGTTATGAAACCATCCCTTGTACAAAAAACACCAGATTACGTTTATATAACACTTAGGCTAGACCAGTGTTGACCTATGGTAGTGAAGCATAGACACTAAAAAGACAACATGAAACCAGAATAACGGCTTGTGAAATGAGATTCATGCGCAGAACAGCCGGTAACACCAGATGGGATCGGAAAAGGAACACCGATATCTTAAAATAATTGAAGACTACGCCAATATTGGAATATATTAAACAGTACCAACTAAATTGGAAACACCATCTAGAAAGAATGAGTTCAAATCGGATCCGCAAAGCTGTTTATGATTATATCCAAGAGGACGAAGATCACTGGGCTGTCCTATGCAACGCTGGAGGGAAAATTTTCTATAGGATCGTAACAGGCCTTCGCCTAATATTTGGAAGGAAGAAGAAAAAGAATCCAGTTTTGCAAAACATGTCATAGAAATGGGTCATTAATTTAATACCATCATAACACATTGTCCATCATCTTCTACTTCTTCTTCCTTCCAAGTATTAAGCCAAGGCCTGTTACGGTCCTATAGAAAATTTTCTCTCCAGCGTTTCATAGGACGGCCCAGAGATCTTCGTCCTCTTGGTATATAATTATAAACAGCTTTGGGGATCCGATTTGAACTCATTCTTTCAAGATGGTGTTTCCAATTGTACTGCGATCCCACCTTTTTATAACATTGAGTTTGAAAGTTTGAGTGACTATATCGACATTCCTTTGCCCGGGCCCATAGAAGACAAAGATTAATCCACCTTTCCTTTGTACATTACTTAACATATAGTACTGTATGCTAAACAGTATTATAATCGTGGGAGCTAGAAGGAATAAATAATAGTTTTAAAAAACTAAAAGAACACGCTTTATTAGAAAACTAAAAAATGAAAAATAATTTTAATTTCCAATACGCTTGGGATAAAATAAAGTGGTCAACAAAAAAATCATCTTCAACGCATATAGAATAAAATTAGAGTTATCAACAAAAAGAAAATAATTTTACCATCAAAAGCGTGGGGTGCTCTATATCAATTAATATATTTGATAAT
The DNA here is from genome assembly GCA_030220185.1 of Diploptera punctata. NCBI lineage: Eukaryota > Metazoa > Arthropoda > Insecta > Blattodea > Blaberidae > Diploptera > Diploptera punctata. The sequence goes on from JASPKZ010007832.1 coordinate 404,598, forward strand.
AAACAGATATTGGTAAAAGTAAGCTCTCTAAGAAGAAAATGTAAAAATCATAAAAATCACCCCACAAACAACATTTTATACGATAATAACAAGAATAATACTTACGATAATAATAATAATACATTAATAATGATAATAATAATAGTTTAGATATGATAAATTATACGAGAAACGCCAAATAATATATGTATCTTACACTGGGTAATGATGAAGTCTAGGTTAGAGCAAATATAAATTGAGATTTCTTTTAAAAGATGCCAATGTCCGGCAGCCCCTTATTTCTTGTGGTAGGGAATTCCAGTTGCGAGAAGTGAAGATGGTATATGACATGGAGTGATGTGAGTCCTATGTTGCGGTATATTAAGCAAGAGACTATGTTGTGATCTTGTGATAACAATTGACAAATATCAGCGAAATCTCCATGTACAGAGCAGCCCAAGCATGGAGTTGCGTTTAAGAATATTAAAACCAAAGCCTATAGTCGTAAAACTAAACTAACGTTATATGATAGAGCCCAGTGTAAATGGCGACTATAAAAAATCCATAACAGCATTGTTTGGGTGTAAAATATAAAATAATAATGTCGTAAAACTAAGCTGTAACATAAGGAAATTATGTTTAATAAGTTGGAGTATATCGAGAGTGAAAATATTGTACAAACCAAGTTGAATACAGAAGTGTAACTATAATATATTACTAATTATTAAATAGCTTAACACAACCCTGAGGTTCATGTTAAGACAGGTTATGTAAGGAATTACATAAAGAAATCTGTTTAACTCTACGAAATAAAAAATTTAATTTCTATTCTACGTTATAAAAATTGTATTTTCAAAATATTAGCTCAGATTTATATGTTCTAATGGATACTCTAATATTTAATTTTGTACTAGAGCATGCCATCAGATCTTTAGGGGATGAAGAAGGCCTACAACTCAATGGTATTAATAGCTGTTAGTTTATGCCGATTATTTAACTCATGCCCCAATGGGACTCAATGGCCAATCACGTTTCCATTGATTTTCTGTTTTACAACCACCTGTCTGTTCATCTGTCTTTGGTCCAAAAAATTTTCCTAAGAACTTTATTCTCAAATACTCGTAATCTCCTTTCCTCCCTTAAAGTAAGAGTCCATGTTTCGCACCCATATAATATAACTGGTAGAATAATAGTTTTAAGTATTTTCAGCTTAAACGTTTTTTAAAGGAGTTGGGACATCAAAGTCTCTGCGATGCATAATAGCATGCATTTCCAGAATTGAGCCTATGTTTAATTTCTTTGTGCATCTAATTCCTATTTGTGATTATTGTTCCTAGGTATTTGAATTCAGCCAACTTCCTCAAAATTTCCCTTATTTTTCATTAGCTGTCCATTTCCATTATATACTGAATTTCTATGTGTGACCATATATTAGTTTTTACTGATATTTTACTTCCAGTCCCAATTTCTCAGTGTTATTCAATAGTGTGTGCGCGTGTTGGCCTTCAGTATCTCCTCGCTATCGGCCAGTAGTACTACATCATCAGCATAAACTAACAGCTTATTAATACCATTCAGTTGTAAGCCTTCCTCATTCTCTAAAGATTTAATGGCATGCTCTAGTACAAAATTAAATAGTAGAGGAGATAGTGCATCTCCTTGCTTCAACCCATTCTGGATTTCAAAAGTGTCTGAAAACTGTTTGCAATTAATAATAATAATAATAATAATAATAATAATAATAATAATAATAATAATAATAATAAATAATAATAATAAATAATATGATGATGAATGATGATGATGATGATGATGATGATGATGATGATGATGATGATGATGATGATGATAATAATAATAATAATAATGCAGACAGTGTATATGTTGATATTTCTGTGAGGGAAAGAGTTTTATGTACACCTGTCACGTGTGGTCATGCTTGAAAAGAAACAAAAGAGAATAGGGTAGTCTCGGCACGGAGAGAATCTGGAGGACATTTGTTTGAGTTAGAGAGCGGCCAGGTTATGCTCAAGTTACACTCTGCCTTCAAACATTTATTAATTCCGGCAGACGGGAGGGATGGCTCCCTGACGTGCCATTGCTCCGCGATTAGATCGACTTTTTACTCACAGAAAACCTAGTGTTGAAAGATTTCTTTTCCTTTCCTTTAAAACAGAGACAATTTACTGCATGTGTTTTCACATTCAACTGACACTAGATAGGTTATCTGTAACGGGACAATACGTGTTCGAAAATAGTGCTTTATTGTTGTAATACTGTGGGCTTTATTTAACGAACACAACATGCTTCGCACGTGTATCGTATATTCATAAAGGATTATGCTTACCTAATTGTTACACATATTTGTACAGACAGACGCCTGGTGAATAAATAAACCATCATCATCATCATGAACAAATTCGTTTTAGGCCATGTGGCCTATACGGTAAACCTAGCGAAGATGGTCTTGATCTTTCCACCGATGTTTTGGTCTTCCTTGGTCCCTATGTCCAGTTGGGGTATATTGAAATGCCAATTTTGGAAGTCTATTTCTTGCCATTCTTCTCAGATGATTTTTCCATTCTTGTTGGTATCTTTGTATATCTTCATTTAAACTTGTTACTCCAAGTTTTCCTCTGATAATAGTGTTCCTTTGGTGATCCAGTCTATTAACTCCTAACAATGATCGTAAGAAGCGCATTTGGCTTACTTGAAGTTTATGAGAGTTTCTTTTATTTATAATCCAAATTTCACTTCCATATTTTAGGGCAGCTTTTGATTTGATGTTATGTAATATTAGGTTTGTCTCTGTCCTCATCTGTTTACCAAAATGTCTTCGTATTACCCCATTCATTTTATTAGATTTTTGTAATTTTGAATCAATGTCACCCTTATACTCTGCAAATACACTTCCTAAGCTGTTTATAATTATATACCAAGAGGACGAATATCACTGGGCCGTCCTATGAAACGCTGGAGGGAAAATTTTCTATAGGATCGTAACAGGCCTTGGCCTAACCATTGGAAGGAAGAAGAAGAAGAAGAAAATGTTTGTTAAATATTTGTGTGCGTAGTAAAATAGAATCAATTTGGTTTTTGTATTCCACCACCTTTTAATGAAGAAGAATGAATTGCTTAATATGTCTCTTATAAATGCGGACTTTTATAATAAAGGTTTTCCTGAACTTTTTTGTAAATATCTTGACATTAAGTAGGTGGATGCCTCATTTTCGAAATGAAGTGGCAGAGTGTAGGTGTGAGTGTAGGTGACTGCATGTGCGTCAAGCCAAGTCATTGCTATCTCTTCTTGAAATGAGTTATTACTATATTTACGCAATTAAAAATGATGATAATTGAATGTACTTATAACTGAAATATACTTCAAACTTCCATCATCTAGAATTTCTCACTTTTCAATTACTATATTTATAATATTTAATGTAAACATAGGCTCAATTCTGGAAATGCGTGCTATTATGCATTGCAGAGACTTTTGATGTCCCAACTCCTTTCAAAAAACATTAAACTGAAAATATATAAAACTGTTATTCTACCAGTTATATTATATGGGTGCGAAACATGGACTCATACTTGAAGGGAAGAAAGGAGATTACGAGTATTTGAGAATAAAGTACTTAGGAACATTTTTGGACCAAAGAGAGATGAACAGACTGGTGAAAGGAGAAGGCTGCATAACAGTGAATTACATGGTCTTTATAGGAAGCCAGATATAATAAAAACAGTTAAGTCTCGTAGACTGCGATGGCCAGGACATGTTGCACGTATGGGGAATGAAAGACTTGCATGGAAGCTTCTTGTAGGAAAGTCAGAGGGAAAACGCGCAGTTGGTAGACCAAGAATGGGGTGGGAGAATAACATTAACTATGATTTGAGGGAAGTAGATTATACAGGAAATGATTGGAAAGCATCATCTCAGGATAGGGATGTATAGAGAGATTTTGTCCGTGCGGCCATGAACCTACGGGTTCGATAGTGCCAGTGAGTAAGTAAGTAAATATAATATTTACTATATAATCTAGTATTTTCATTATATTTTATTGCAAGAAGGGTTTGTTTCATTAGATTTGTTTTTTTTTTATATATTATCTGTCTTACGATTTTATGAGAAGACATGAAATCTTCTACTTCTTCTTCTTCCTTCCAAATATGAGGCCAAGGCCTGTTACGATCCTATAGAAAATTTTCCCTCCAGCATTTCATAGGACGGCCCAGAGATCTTCGTCGTCGTCATCATCATCATCCATGCAAGTATTAGGCCATGTGGCCTGTTACAGTCTCAAAGAGAAATGTTCCATCCAGCGCTTTTTTGGACGTCCCAGCGATCTTTTGCCTTGGGGGCAGTAGCGAAGTATGGCTTTTGGAATTCTATGAAACGGCATTCGTTGAAGATGGGCTTTTCAGTTGTTTTGGTAGTTTTGTATATAGTGAAGAATGGGTTCCAATGCACACTTGGCCGTAACCTCCTCGCGGCTACAGCAGGCTGTGAAACCAATCAGTAATAAAATGGCGGTAAGTACGTATTTATTGTTTATATTGTTCCCTCGCAGCGGGAAGTAAAACCACCGCCCTTTTATGTATACTACGTACAATATAAATAACAAAAATATAACCCAAAAGCTAGTGTTAATATACATTATACGAAACAAATCACAGCATTTTAAATGAACTGAAATTTATTTGAAACAATATAAAAAAATAAATACGTACTTACCCGCCATTTTGTTACTGATTGGTGTCACAGCTTGCTGTAACCGCGAGGAGTTTACGGCCAAGTGTGCAATGGCAACCAAAACTTTTCAAGGCTCTATACAATCGATTTATACAAACTGGATTATAATTTATTTAAATAACAAGTGAATCAAATTGTTTTCGAGTAAATAAATAAATTATATTTTAATTAAACATTACTGGCGGCCGAATTTTAATAGCAACTCGGGAAAAAATGTATTCACCATTCACAATTTTATGAGAAATATTGATTTTGTTGATACACTCGATGAACGTAGTAATCTTGCAGCCGGATCTTGGACTAAAACACAACACAATCATTCATTACTCCAATAACTTTTTATAAGTTTATGAAGTTTTTAGAGGTGGTCATTTTTTTCAAGAAATAATGATCACTGTATCTATATAACTTGTCATGGCTACATCTAAAAGAGAGAAGAAAATCGTACTGTCTAATTCTCCTATTTAAGATCCTACATACCTCGATTCCCAATTATTTATCATCCCGTTTCCAGTATCTATCCTCAAACCATAACTTAAACATAAGATCACAACATAGTCTCTTACTTAATATACCGCAACATAGGACATCACATCACTCCATGTCATATACCATCTCCACTTCTCGCAACTGGAATTCCCTACCACAAGAAATAAGGGGCTGCCGGACATTGGCATCTTTTAAAAGAAATCTAAATTTACATTTGCTCTAAACTCGACTTCATTATTATCCAGTGTAAGATATATATATATTAATTGGTGTTTCCCGTATAATGTATCATATTTATATTATTATTAAGTTATTATTATTATTATTATTATTATTATTATTATCATCGTATCATTATTGTTATTACCCTATAAAATGTTGTGTGTACATGACATTTACATTGCTACATTTATTGTATCTTAACTGTTTATAATTAGTATAGTGTATATCTATATTTGTCGAATATTTATTTGTATTTGTGCTGGTTGAGTGGAAGAGAGGGCCTTATGGCCTTAACTCTGCCAGAATAAATAAAGTATTATTATTATTATTATTATTATTATTATTATAACTTGAAAAATGATAATCTTGCCTGTTGTGCGATTCACGTTCTCTTAATATTAGGGGTAGATCATCAAGCTAAAAGTAATCGAAAATAGGATCCAGCACGAATATTTGACCCCATTAAGAATGAGAATGGAAGAAGCTTCACAATTAGTAACACTGGTCAACATGATTTTTGTCTGATGAGTACCAATAGTTGTACTTAATGCAGTTTTTTATATGTTTTCAAATATGTATTCGGAATTTCTCCAGGAGAACAAGTGCTATCAGAATCAGGTTTTTTTTCCGAGACAAAAAAAAAACATTTTTTGTTGCTCAGTGTAATCAGGTTTTTCCCCAAAGGTTCCATGTGCAATTCATCTAAGATGTCTTCATTTTTTTACGATCTAGTAGTGTATATGCGAAAATATATCATTTCAGCTGATCCAATTATCTTAATATCCTTATTTTTCTTCTTCTTCCTTTCAAGTATTAGGCCAAGGCCTGTTACGATCCTATAGAAAAATTTTCCCTTATGGGAAATTCTCGTATAAGACTTGAAAGCATAATAATAGTCCTTTCGATTGGTTGCTGGCCAAAGGAAGGCAAGACCAGTGATGGGGCTGCCATCTTATAGCCTCTGGTCAGGCTTTTCTGCAGAAAAAAGAAAATAAAGGAAAGAAGAAATGGAAGAAAGGAAGTACTCCCTAGCCCTCGGATGCCCTAATAGCGTCGGGGTCGAAAAAACAAGAGTTAACCAAGAGAGGTTAGATAGTAAAGTTAAAAGAGTGCAAAACACAAGTAAGTGGAAGAAATGTTTTAAATGTCCATATATTAGAATACTGAAAATAAATCATATAATTCATTATGTACAGCATTTCATATCACAGTTAAAAACATTGTCCAAAAGAATGAGACCCCTTATATGGCCTAGACAAATTCTTGCTTATGCATCCAATGGACGAAGAAATTTAACCCTTAATTGGCAAACACAATTTCTTCTGTTAGTTGTATGAATGTGGCGGACCGCATTGAAAACGGAATCTTATGTAATGTTATTATTACGTATATTGCATAATTAGACACATTTAAGTGGTTTTATTTTTGTTCGTTTTCTTCTGATTTATTTAAAATATGAGGGAAATTTTGAGGAATTGGCTGAATTCAAATACCTAGGAACAATAATCACAAATAGGAATGAGATGCACAAAGAAATTAAACATAGGCTCAATTCTGGAAATGCATGCTATTATGCATTGCAGAGACTTTTGATGTCCCAACTCCTTTCAAAAAACGTTAAGCTGAAAATATATAAAACTATTATTCTACCAGTTATATTATATGGGTGCGAAACATGGACTCTTACTTTAAGGGAGGAAAGGAGATTACGAGTATTTGAGAATAAAGTTCTTTAGGAAAATTTTTGGACCAAAGAGAGATGAACAGACAGGTGAATGGAGAAGACTACATAACAATGAACTACATGGTCTTTATAGGAAGCCAGATATAATAAGAACAGTTAAGTCTCGTAGACTGCGATGGGCAGGACATGTTGCGCGTATGGGGAATGAAAGACGTGCATGGAACTTCTTGTAGGAAAGCCAGAAGGAAAACGCCCAGTTGGTAGACCAAGAATGAGGTGGGAGAACAACATTAACTATGATTTGAGGGAAGTAGATTATACAGGAAATGATTGGAAAGCATTAGCTCAGGATAGGGATGTATGGAGAGCTTATGTCCGCGCGGCCATGAACCTACGGGTTCGATAGTGCCAGTGAGTAAGTAAGTAAGTAAGTATATTAATTGAACCAACTGATGTATCCAAAAGGATACATTATTAATTTAGGTGTTAAGAAGATGTAGCGAACGCTGGCATGAGACCTTAACGGATCCAGCAAAGTCCGACACAGGAAGAAGATGATGTCGAAAGATAAAATCTATAAAAATTATAATTAAAGATTAGGAAAGAAAATTCATATTTTAAAAATAATTAGGGCTTAATCAATTTAATTGTGTGACGTCGTATATGAAATACTTAGCTGGAGGGTTCTTAAGATTTTTGAGGAGTATAAAAAAGTAAGGGTTGCTTGAGTTTCGGTAGGGGAGGGGGTCATTTGTGAACATCAATCATGCAAATCTAGAAGCAGACATCTGCAAGACTGATGAACTCTGTACAGCACAATATGACATAACTAATGCCATGCCAGCACAACCTTCTACTTGCTCACAAATTAACATTCGAAAAATACCGTACTGCATGTTTACAAAGGATCCACCAGTGCTATATTTTCTTGGAGTCGTCAGACATAGTTTGTCCAATAAATATAAAATTCTCAGGAATTCTACTATAAATAGCAAATGTAATGCATCAACCGGCTAAGCGCAATTTAAAAAAACTAAGGTTTTAATGCCATTTGTTGCACTGGTTCATGAAGTAAGCGTACGCACACTTTTAGTGCCAAATCCTTAAATATAGCCTTATCATTAAAGAAAAAAGTAAATGTCGTCAGTCCTATCAGAGATTCTGCGTTTTGCAACAAATGGCTATGAAAGGTCTTCATAAATGCTAATATAAATTTTCCATCATCAGCTAAGCACCAAACGTTCCCGCTCTTAGATTGTCGATGCAAAACTGCCAAACAAGGAAAATATCTTGGAATATCTAGTATTGTTAGTTTAGCGCTAGAATAAATAGTTAAGATTGACTTATAATTTAAACGTATTTTTCTCGAAACTTACATAATGGTGCATAGCCGGTGATGTATATCGCTGTCCAAATATACTAGGACTATATATAATGAAATACGTCCCATCGAATATAGGGGCCTATATAACTTCTATTGCCTCTTGAAAAAATTTCGAAGATAGTTATTCTGAGAGACTCAAGATCCGGCATAGAATCAATTGTTGCAATTGAACCTGCTGCATCACTGGATATATATGACTGCCGTAAGATCCTGAACAAACTAATATTAGCAAAAAGGCTGTTGTATTGCAGTGGATCCCTGGGCATTGTCAGATTTTCGGCAATGAACAAGCAGATACATTAGCAAAGAAAGCCGCCATGCTACCTAACTGCTTCAAATCAGAGACATCATACCATTCCTCTAAACTCTACATAAAGAAGCAGATGAAGAAACAATATATCATGAAGTTAGAAACAAACAACGCAACAAAGCCCTGGAAGCCCTCCATATGTAACATACATGACCGGCCAAGACAAGAAGCTGTTGCGAAGTTCCGCCTCCAAACTGGACACGATATTCTTGCCAAACATCTGTCTCGCTTTGGAATACTTCAAGCGCCCACCTGCAATCTCTGTAATCTGGATTAAGATATGGACAGGGAACACTTAATGCGCTGCCCGGCTCTTCGCAGTACAACTGAGACCGGAAAATATAGGGAAGCCAGAACCATGATTATGAATCAAACGAACAAATGACGTTATGTCAATGTTTGAATGCCATTAGATAAAATAAAATAAATACATATACAACTTTTTTGATATTATTATTATTTTATTAGGTCTATTATATTATCCATATAGCGGGGCACTAGAGATATTAACGCAGGAATTAGTTAAATCGCCCTTGGATATAGTCGCTTTACAGGAAGTTAGGTGGCCAGGAGAAGGTAGTCAGGAATCAGGAAGTTTTGCATTATACTACGGGGGTGCAGAAATACCTGCATTTGGAACGGGTTTTTTAGTCAGAAGGAGGATCCTATCCGCTATCCGAGATAATAAGTTTGTTAGTGATAGGATATCATACATAATTCTAAAGGGTAAACGACATGATTTTATAATTATAAATGTACATGTCCCCACAGAAGATAAAGATGACAAGATCAAGGATGAGTTCTATGAAGAATTAGAATGCTTATTTGATAGCCTTTCACGATATCATATGAAAATTGTCTTAGGAGATTTTAATGCAAAAGTGGGGCGTGAAGATATATTCAAACCAACAATAGGCAAATTCAGTCTTCATGAAAATAGTAACGACAACGGGGTTAGATTAGTCACATTTGCCACATCAAAGAATCTCATTGTTAAGAGCACAACATTTCAGCATAAGGATATTCATAAATACACCTGGACATCCCCAGATGGAGAAACTCGGAATCAGATAGATCATGTATTAGTGGATAAACGCTGGCACAGTAGCATCATTGATGTTAGATCAGTTAGAGGGACAGACTGCAATTCGGATTATCATCTGGTCAGAGTAAAAATCAGACAACGGCTATCGCTTATGAGAGGAACAAACGCTAAAGATGATTCTGTAAAATATGAATTTAAAAAACTTGAAAAATGATGAAATGCGGCAAGAAGACCAAATCAAAATTGTTAATAGATTTGAAGTACTGGAATCTTCAGATGACAATGTGGCAAACGAAGAAGAAACTGATATAAATAAAGAATGGGAGGTTATAAGAGATACTATTAAACTGTCAGCATCAGAAAGCATTGGTTGTTTAAAAAAGAGGCAAAAAAAAAAAAGAAATGGTTCGATGAGGAATATGCCGACATTGTAAAGAAAAGAAAGCTAGCAAAAATGAAATGGTTATACGAGCCAAATGAGGTAAATTTAGAGCAATTGGGTAGTGTTAGACGGGAAACCACCAAGTTACTAAAGAGTAAAATGAGGGAATATTTGAGAGAGAATATTAATGATCTTGAAATGAATGCAAAAAATAGGAACATAAGACAATTATATCAGGGAATTAGTATAGAGAAGAAAGGGTTTCAGGCTAAAACAAACATAATTCGGAATGAAAATGGGGATATGATTGCAGATTCCAGGAGTATATTAAATACTTTAATCAGCTATTAAATGTACATACAGAACAGGACATTGAGGAGGATAAGTTACAGGCAGCAGAAATGCTAGTCGCAGAACCAAGTTCATTAGAGGTTGAAATGGCGATTGAAAAATTGAAGATGTATAAAGCATCAGGTTCAGATGAGATCCCAGCAGAACTGATAAAATCAGGGGGAGAAAAATTGATGGACAAGATACGTTGGTTGCTTAGTATGATTTGGGAAAAAGAAGCTCTTCCAGATGAATGGAAGGAATCAATTATCGTACCAATTTATAAAAAAGGAGATAAAACTGATTGCAACAACTACAGTGGCATCTCATTACTTTCAACTTCGTACAAAATTCTAACAAATATATTAGTAAGCAGACTTACTCCCTATATTGATGACATTCTAGGAGATCATCAATGTGCATTTAGAAGAAACAGGTCTACAACAGATCAGATTTTTAGTATAAGACAGATTTTAGAAAAGAAATGGGAATATAATGGTACTGTACATCAACTATATGTAGACTTCAAAAAAGCATATGATTCAATTAAGAGCGAGAAGTTATAAAATATCTTGCTGGAGTTCGGAATTCCTAAAAAGTTAGTTAGACTTATACGAATGTGCCTAAATGGCTCAAAGAGTAGGGTGCGTGTAGGCAAACAGTTTTCAGACACTTTTGAAATCCAGAATGGGTTGAAGCAAGGAGATGCACTATCTCCTCTACTATTTAATTTAGTATTAGAGCGTGCCATTAACTATTTAGAGAATGAGGAAGGCTTACAACTGAATGGTATTAATAAGCTGTTAGTTTATGCTGATGATGTAGTTACTACTGGCCGATAGCGAGGAGATACTAAAGGCCAACACGCACACCCTATTGAGTAACACTAAGAAATTGGGACTGAAGTAAATATCAATAAAAGTAAATATATGGTCACAAGTAGAAATTCAGTATATAATGGAAATAGACAGCTAATGACAAATGAGGGAAATTTTGAGGAAGTGGGTGAATTCAAATACCTAGGAACAATAATCACAAATAGGAATGAGACGCACAAAGAAATTAAACATAGGCTCAATTCTGGAAATGCATGTAATTATGCATTGCAGAGACTTTTGTTGTCCCAACTCCTTTCAAAAAACGTTACGCTGAAAATATATAAAACTATTATTCTACCAGTTATATTACATTGGTGCGAAACATGGACTCTTACTTTAAGGTAGGAAAGGAGATTACGAGTATTTGAGAATAAAGTTCTTAGGAAAATTTGTGGACCAAAGAGAGATGAACAGACAGGTGAATGGAGAAGACTACATAACAATGAACTACATGGTCTTTATAGGAAGCCAGATATAATAAGAACAGTTAAGTCTCGTAGACTGCGATGGGCAGGACATGTTGCACATATGGGGAATGAAAGACGTGCATGGAAGCTTATTGTAGGAAAGCCAGAGAGAAAACGCCAAGTTGGTAGACCAAGAATGAGGTGGGAGAACAACATTAACTATGATTTGAGGGAAGTAGATTATACAGGGAATGATTGGAAAGCATTAGCTCAGGAGAGGGACATATGGAGAGCTTATGTCCGCGCGGCCATGAACCTACGGGTTCGATAGTGCCAGTGAGTAAGTAAGTATTATATTATGCATATTTATTGATGTTTCTACAACGAAGGTCATTATCAGCAGCCGGATTCGAGCCTTGGCTTCCCTCAGAACCCGCTTCCAGGCATCTCTCTGGGTAATCAGCCACCATCCCTAGATTACACAGGTCAACATGATTTTTGTCTCATGAGTACCAATAGTTGTACTTAACCCATTGGCTTACACAGACGGCTCCCAGCCGGCTGATGAAGTGAAGCCCATTCTTACACAGATGGCTGTGAGCCGGACTGAGCAGCTGTAGCTTCTTCTTAGTATTTCTTTAGTTTTATCAATAGATGGCATGGCATATTATATACCATTGGAAAGCTGAGAGAACGATCTATTCAATGATGTACAACAAAATGGGGTTCTCTCGACAGATCGCGAGTTATAAGCCATAGTTTTTCGAATAAGCTAATTTTGTTAAAATTAAATGGTAAATAGTAAAGATGGGCGCAACAATGGAGGAAAATATTAATAAGCCAATGGGTTAATGCAGTTTTTTATGCTGTTTTCAAATATGTATTCGGAATAACTCCATCGACCACAGTCTTTTTTCTTAATTTCAATTTCAATTAAATCAAGATCATCATAGCAACTCCGGCCGTGAAATTCTACGTGAATACATTACCGCTTGGGTTAATTTCCACCTTCAAGATACACGTCATAGAGAGAGCAGCAGCGCCTCTAAGAGTCATGAATGAAATAAAATCACCTGCCCTACTATCAATAGACACAGCTGTGCAACTCTTCAATGTAAAAATATTGTCAATAATCGCATATGGGATAGGGATAGTTTGGGAACATCCGAAGTTAAGCGAATTAAAAATCTAGGAAAGTGTCAAGGCCTCCTATCTAAAGAAAATTCCAGCAGTCTCTAGATTCAGTCCCTCGAGACTGGTCTATGTACTAGCAAGAGAACAGTTCTTCCTGGAAGACCTCAGAATGTGCCACTACCTGCAATTCACTAAAGCATACGAACGTCCGATGTAAGAGAGAAGAGAATTCTATGGTACGCCTGCCATGATAGATCGGAGCTGGTGTGGACCAAACAAGGAACTAAGACACCAGATAAACCGCTATACAGTCCACGGCTTCCATCACAAAGTCTGTTTGAATGTCACTTACCATCAAATCGAAGACAGTTGCAGATGTAAAATGTGCGGACTAAAGTGTACAAGATATCATCTGGAATTGTGTTCCAAAGTGACAATGTCATTAGGGAAATACGCCAATTAATTTTTTGCACGATTGTGCGCAATTATATTATTCTTATTATTATTATTATTATTATTATTATTATTATTATTATTATTATTATTATTGTCCACCGCTGTGGTAACGAGGAAGCGTACTGACTTGTCACACAGCGGGTCCGGGGTTCGATCCCCGGATGGGGCAATTTTTCTGGGTGAGGTTTTTATCGGGGTTTTTCCTCACCTGTAAGACAAATGTCAGGAAAACGTCAAGGCCCAAACGATCCCTGAAGTCATATGACCATGATCATCCTTATCATTATCATCATCATCATCCTTCACCGGTGTGGAAAACAACGAGAAGCTACCACACCTACAATTCCCTACTAAAGCTGCAAGCATAGCATGAAAATGTTATGATTGCAGTGAAGGACCTGCCTTCGGGCAGAATTACTATGGATGGATTATTATTATTATTATTATTATTATTATTCATTCTAATACCATTATCGTTTGTCCATCGCTGTAGTCTCTGGATGGCGTCGCTGCCACGTATACAGCAGGGCCGGGTTCAATCCCCGATCGGGACGAGCTTCCCGAGTTACAGTTTTCGGAGTTTTTCTTCACCTATAAGATCAATTGCAGGAAAGTTAAGGTCATCAGGCCATCATAATTATATTCGCCGTCTTTAGTAGCTCATGTATGTCTCTGTAAATGGTGTGTTTTCGTCTTCATATCGTATTGTCTCCGAGGTGACCCTGACATTGATCTAATTACTCATTCAAGGAAGCCCTCTATGTCCTTGTGTGGTAAAAAAAACATGAGTGTGATCTATTGTTTAAAATCCCTTTCCCAAAAGGTCGAGCCTCTCTAAGGCCCGGGTTGCATGTAAAAGTCACCTATAAGATGAGATCTTACACTAAGTTAATGGAATGGATTAATATTGTTTCAATTTATTTTTATCGATCTATCCAATGAACAAGTCCCCCGGAAGGCACTTTAAGTCGTGGGTCCCAAGTCAGAAAATTTTCAGGCTCGTAAAATATCCATAAGTCTGAATAAAGAGCCTCTAAGCAGAATTTAACTATCTCAATGTCCTAATAATACTCAATTGAGTTGGTGTTTACTTGATGAAAATCCATATTTCTTAATTAAATAAAAATAAAACGTAGTTTTATTTGATTTTCATATTTATTATATAATTCAGTGACAGCTGTTTCGGTACACTGTACCTTCTTCAGACATGTTAACAAATTATGAATTGTGTTCCAACTGATCTAAGCAACAATACAACAATATTGATTTGAATGAATCCCCTTGTTAAATTAAAAAAATTAAATAAATATTGTTGTATTGTTGCTTAGATCAGTTGGAACACAATTCATAATTTGTTAACATGTCTGAAGAAGGTACAGTGTACCGAAACAGCTCTCACTGAATTATATAATAAATATGAAAATCAAATAAAACTACGTTTTATTTTTATTTAATTCCTAATAATACCTTTGGATGATTCTTAATTTCCACTCTCATTTTTAATAATAATTTATTTTAAATTTTTAAGAATTGCATTTTGTTGCGCAATATGTATTTAAATATAGTGCACTTTTGCACGGACGCTATTTCCAATGATCTGGTAGCTTCTACGTATCTGAACCTGCTATTGACGTCAGAGTCCTTTGTTCTTATAAGTGCAAGTCACTGAATAATTTTGTTTGGACCAGGTTGGTAAATATGTGGTCCGCCTTCAGTTATATGAGGTGTTAATTAATTATGAAATTTTCTAATTGGTTATTATGTTAGATCATGGGCGGTTCTGTTCACTCAGGGCTGCCATCTTAATTCACGGATATCTTGGAACTTTCCAGAAGCTTTTTCAAAGTCTTGATATATATTATTACATTTGCTCCAGGCTTCAGACGAAGAGAAAGTTTAATGTGAGCAGACATTCTGCTATTCGTTTCCGCGATGAAGGGTCGCTTTACCTTTGAAACAATTAAATATAAAATGTATTTAAAATTAATGCAAAAAAGCATATGATTCAATTAAGAGGGAGAAGTTATATAGTATCCTGCTGGAGTTTGGAATTCCTTAAAAGTTAGTTAGACTTATACGAATGTGTCTAAATGGCTCAACGAGTAGGGTGCGTGTAGGCAAACAGTTTTCAGACACTTTTGAAATCCAGAATGGGTTAAAGCAAGGAGATGCACTATCTCCTCTACTATTTAATTTTGTACTAGAGCATGCCATTAAATCTTTAGAGAATGAGGAAGGCTTACAACTCAATGGTATTAATAAGCTGTTAGTTTATGCTGATGATGTAGTACTACTGGCCGATAGCGAGGAGATACTAAAGGCCAACACGCACACACTATTGAGTAACACTAAGAAATTAGGACTGTAAGTAAATATCAGTAAAACTAAATATATGGTCACACGTAGAAATACATTATATAATGGAAATGGACAGCTAATGACAAATGAGGGAAATTTTGAGGAATTGGCTGAATTCAAATACCTAGGAACAATATTCACAAATAGGAATGAGATGCACAAAGAAATTAAACATAGGCTCAATTCTGGAAATGCATGCTATTATGCATTGCAGAGACTTTTGATGTCCCAACTCCTTTCAAAAAACGTTAAGCTGAAAATATATAAAACTATTATTCTACCAGTTATATTATATGGGTGCGAAACATGGACTCTTACTTTAAGGGAGGAAAGGAGATTACGAGTATTTGAGAATAAAGTTCTTAGGAAAATTTTTGGACCAAAGAGAGAAGAACAGACAGGTGAATGGAGAAGACTACATAACAATGAACTACATGGTCTTTATAGGAAGCCAGATATAATAAGAACAGTTAAGTCCCGTAGACTGCGATGGGCAGGACATGTTGCGCGTATGGGGAATGAAAGACGTGCATGGAAACTTCTTGTAGGAATGCCAGAAGGAAAACGCCCAGTTGGTAGACCAAAAATGAGGTGGGAGAACAACATTAACTATGATTTGAGGGAAGTAGATTATACAGGGAATGATTGGAAAGCATTAGCTCAGGATAGGGATGTATGGAGAGCTTATGTCCGTGCGGCCATGAACCTACGGGTTCGATAGTGCCAGTGAGTAAGTAAGTAAGTAAGTATTTAAAATTAATGTTTTTGAAACAGTGGACAGTATTAATTTAATCTGATTTATAAATGACTTCAGTGAATCTATTGAAGAAATTTTGTTAAATTATCATAACCGTATGTTTTCTTTTTAATAATAAATATAAATTGTTTAATCAAAATGACATCTATACGAAAACAAGTGTAACTAAATTAGTATGGTTCAAATTCTTCCCTGTAGGGGGAGAGCGTCTAAATCTCTGTAAAGGGAAAACATGGGCTTACAAAAAAATATATATAAATTTGCCCTATGCGACCTTATTTTCTACAGCCTGGCGGCAATGTAACGGTTCCTGAACTGGAACCCGCCACCCGAACTTTAGCTGCCTGTTAGATGTCTCATTGGGTCGGTATGTTTACCGCATACCACCTGTGACATATATGAGCAAATAAGATAACTAAAAATGATTTGGTCTAGTAACTCCTTACAAAAGAGAAGCTATGCCCCAACAACGGTATACGCCGTTATATATTTTTTTAATCGATAAAGGTAAATTATGTTTTGCCGATAGTGTGTTTTTTCGTACTTACCAGCCATGGCGACCATTATTGAAAGTTACACCCACGTGCGGGAAGTAAAACCACTGCCCTCTAAGTATACTACGTACAATATATATATATATATATATATACAGAAAATATCCAAAAGGTAGTGTTAATGTACATTATACGAAACAAATCACTGCATTTTAAATGAACTGAACTTTATTTGAAACAATATAAAACAATAAATATGTACTTGAAGAGAAAAATTATACTCTCAGACCGGGACTTGAACCCGGGACCCTTGGTTTCTCTAGACCAAGTGCTCTACCAACTGAGCTACCTGAGCAAGTACCGATCTAAACGCAAATCTTTCTCTATATACATTGTAATTCCCATCCACCAAATGCTGTGAAGCCATGCTTCTATCTTGCAAATGGCGGCTCCTTTATTAAGAAGACATATTTGGGAATTATACATTACAGCCAGTACGGCTTTTTCCAAGTTTTTATTATTGATTTCGTACATCTCAATGATGGATAAATCATATTTGAAGAGAAAAATTATACGCTCAGACCGGGACTTGAACCCGGGAGCCGCCATTTTGCAAGATAGAAGTATGGCTTCACAGCATTTGGTGGACGGGAATTACAATGTATATAGAGAAAGATTTGCGTTTAGATCGGTACTTGCTCAGGTAGCTCAGTTGGTAGAGCACTTGGTCTAGAGAACCAAGGGTCCCGGGTTCAAGTCCCGGTCTGAGCGTATAATTTTTCTCTTCAAATATGATTTATCCATCATTGAGATGTACGAAACCAATAATAAAAACTTGGAAAAGCCGTACTGGCTGTAATGTATAATTCCCAAATATGTCTTCTAATAAAGGAGCCGCCATTTGCAAGATAGAAGCATGGCTTCACAGCATTTGGTGGATGGGAATTACAATGTATATAGAGAAAGATTTGCGTTTAGATCGGTACTTGCTCAGGTAGCTCATGTTGGTAGAGCACTTGGTCTAGAGAACCAAGGGTCCCGGGTTCAAGTCCCGGTCTGAGCGTATAATTTTTCTCTTCAAATATGATTTATCCATCATTGAGATGTACGAAATCAATAATAATAAATATGTACTTGCGGCCATGTTATCAATAATTGTTCTCAAGGCCACCTGTTGTTTCAACAAAATAACAGTTGCCCACACTGTTAACGTTAGTCAATTGTTTCTAATGAACGCAAATATTTCCAACAAATATGTTATTATTTTACTATTATTTATTATTTTGAAAACATCATAGCGCAGAAAATAATGTATAACGCACATTTGTGAAGTGTTTTACAGAATCTCGGAAATTAAAAACCGAGAGAGGGCGAGGATTTTAAACATTTTTTCCTCGATTCTGTAAAAACCACTTCCCAACCTCGCATCGTAATATACTATTTCATTATTTCTCTCATGCGTTTTATTCTACACACATTTGACAGTCTTCTTCTTTCTTCTTCTTCTTCTTCACTTCACGGGCTAGGCAAATTGCCTGTTCCGCCTCACAGTTGTTCTGTCCATCATTTCACTGGCCTTCCTACATTCCTTGAACCTCTTGGTTTGTAGTTGAATGCTGCTCTTGGTAATTTTGTCACATTCATTCTTTCCACATGTGTAAACCATTTCTCTCTATATTCTCTGATTTTCTCATCCAATGGATATATATTTAACTCTGTTCTTTTATCTTCATTCCTTATCCGATCCAATCTTGTGCAGCCTTTTGTTCTTCTAAGGAAGTTCATTTCTGCGCTTTGTATTATACTTTACAATTTTTGGCCATTACCCAAGTTTCACTCCCATAAAGTAATGCAGGAACTGCCAATGTTTTATAAAACTTGGAACCTAGTATCTCTTACTTACTTACTCACTGGCACTATCGAACCCGTAGGTTCATGGCCGCACGGACATAAGCTCTCCATACATCCCTATCCTGAGCTAATGCTTTCCAATCATTCCCTGTATAATCTATTTCCCTCAAATCATAGTTAATGTTGTTCTCCCACCTCATTCTTGGTCTACCAACTGGCGTTTTCCTTCCTTCTGCACAATTCCCTACAAGAAGTTTCCATGCACGTCTTTTCATTCCCCATGACGCGCAACCTGTTCTATGCGAAGCCCATCGCAGTCTAAACGGGACTTAACTCGTTCTGATTATGGTATCTTGCCTTCCTATGAATACCATGTAGTTCATTTTTATGTAGTCTTCTCCATTCACCTGTCTGTTCATCTCTCTTTGGTCCAAAAATTTTCCTAAGAACTTTATTCTCAAATACTCGTAATCTCCTTTCCTCCCTTAAAGTAAGAGTCCATGTTTCGCACCTATATAATATAACTGGTAGAATAATAGTTTATATATTTTTAGCTTAATGTTTTTTTGAAAGGAGTTGGGACATCTTCTTGTTTTATTCTTTAATGTTTTATGTATAGTTCCGCATTTACTCTGGAAGTAAATGTATAAATTATATTAAACGTGGAATTGTACTTGTTCATGTAGGAAGTACACAACTAGCGAAGAATGTAAAGAACAAAGACAATTCACATGTGTATTGTAGGAATATTTAATGGTGAAATGGTATATTTTATTCCTATGTGATGACAGGCAATCATGAAGAATGGTACAAATCCATTACAATGGATTAGAGCTTGTAAAACCCACCCATCATCCAAGTACTTCATTCACTGCGTAGCTTTATTGTAAATCAGAAGCCACGTGTACGCGAGCTCAGGGTTATCTATTGTATTGTTCCTTACAGACTCCTACAGACAATAAATTTCTATAAAAATATTCCTTACATGCCACACCACACACAAATTGTATAGGGTTGACTTTTAAAACCACCATTATTTTAGTTATTTCAGTCCTGGCGAATAAAGGTTTGCCTTAACTTCTCAATCGACTCTAAATGGGAGAAATTATATTAAACTAGAAGTCCCGGCCACGCGTTGCTGTGGCTAAGGTATAGGTTAAACATTTTTTTTAAGTTGCTGTCTTTCAGCCAGATTACTTAAAACTAATACTTACACACGAAATAATAATATTGAAAATAAAATAAACACTGAACACACATAATTATGGAGTAATCAATATTTGTAATTCAATTGAAATTCGCAGTTGCAACAAAAAGCATAGTCATCTGGATCTCTCTTTGTTAAATAATAAACCAATTACCTTACAAAATTACCTTACACGCCATCTGTTAGAATCGTAAAGAACTCACAGATAATTACACACCGCCATCTGTTAGAATCGTATGGAACTCACAGATAATTATAACTCCTTGTTAAATAATAAACAAATAACTTGCAATAAAAAAATAATGCGACTATAAATTTAGTTATAAACTACCCTAAGTCTCAAGTTGGATCAAACTGCACACAGTGTGCAACATTTTATTAAAATCGGTTCAGTAGTTTAGGATTCCATCGCGGACAAACAATGTGACAGGAAATTTTTATATATTAAGATTATCATATATCTTACGAACACACTATTAATTTATTATTGAATAAACCAGATCATATGCATTGAAATACAAAGATGTTTAATTATTTAATCGGAAATTGGCTTTAGCCTAATAATAGTAATAATAATAATAGTAATAATAATAATAGTAATAATAATAATAGTAACAATAATAATAATAATAATAATAATAATAATAATAATAATAATAATAATTCAACAAAACCTTAGAACAAAAACTTATGTCGATGGAAATGGATTTCTTGAGACGAGCAGCAAGATGTTCAAAATTAGACAAAATAAGAAATACTGTCGTAAGAGAAAAAATGAATATTGGTTATTCAATAGTAGATTATATACGGTATAAGCAATTAAATTTGTATGGACACGTACGACGAATGCAAGAAGAAAGGTTACCCAGGAAAACATTGGAATGGTGTCCACCTGGAAGAAGGAGGAGAGGAAGACCTCGAAACTCGTGGATGCAGGAAATAGGAACTGGAATGAGAGCAAGGGACAGGAGGACATGGATTGGATGGAGAGAGACGAGTGGAGAAGAAAAATAAAACTTTAGGCACAGAAAGATGTGTAAACATTAAAATTCTGTATATAAATAAAAAATAATAATAATAATCCATTCATTCATCCATCCATTGTAATTCTGCCCGAAGGCAGATCCTTCACTGCAATCATAGCATTTTCATTCTATGCTTGCAGCTTTACTAGGGAAGTGTAGATGTGGTAGCTTCCCGTTGCTTTTCACACCGGTGAAGGATGATGATGATGATGATGACGATGATGGCCATATGATTTCGGGGAGCGTTTGGGCCTTATATTTTTCCTGACATTTTGCCTCATCACGAAAAACTGCCCTGACCGGGGATCGAACCCGTGTGTCCGCTGCGTGACAAGGCAGCACGCTACCTCGAGACCACAGCGGTGGACAATAATAATAATAATAATAATAATAATAATAATAATAATAATAATAATAATAATAATAATAATAATAATAACAACAACAACAATAATAATAAATATCGTCAAATTTCATAGATTAGGGCTTTGCCTGTACCGATCTCACTTCTGTTCAGCCCAGCGCTTTCTTGGTCTTCCTACCGATATTCGTCACATTACACACTATTTCGATCATCGTTCACTTTTATTACTAAGTTTTTCCAGTCCATCCTATGTCTTGCACCAATGGCTTCCTACACATTCTTCGACAATATGAGTTCATTCACTTCTTGGTCTTTCTCAGGTATTTTTGCCAATGACCGAGTCCCACATTCTGACCTGCTGTGTACATACTCCGCATCTAGGCCTTGCAACATTCATTTAATGTTAGTAGCTTATTTTAAATGGCGAACTCAATTTTAATAAAATCCATCAATATATTATGCGAAAATTTTCTTCTTCTTCTTCGTCACGGTTAAGGCTTTTCGCCAGCCTGTTCCGGTTCCAAATTGCTGCTCCTTCCATCTTTTCTTTGGTATTCCCAAACTTCTTCTTCCTCGTGGTGAATACTTATATGCTGCTTTTGGTAATCTGTTCTCAGTCATCATTGCTAAGTGTTCTTTCAAATTTGTTCTGCATTTCACTATTGTTGTGTTTAATTCCTCTACTTTTAGTTGCCGTCTTATTTCTGTGTTGTGTTTTTTTCTGTTCTTTCATATCCTGCTATTGTTCTGAGGAATTTTATTTCAGCAGCTTAGATTCTGGTAAATTGCTGTGTTGTCACTGTCCATGTTTCGGATCCGTAAGTAATAATAGGAACTGCCATTGTCTTCTATAATTTCAATATAGAGTTTTTTACTGTTCCTATTATATAATTAAACTTATTTAGTTTGTTATTTATATCTGTTTCCATTGTGTATGATATTTCGAAACCTAGGAAGTTATATTTTGCAACTTCTTCCATTGATTTACTTTCTAGTATTATCTTTGTCCGAACTGTTTGAGCGCCCATGAAAGCCATTCTTTCTAATTTTCCTGATGATTTTATTCGAAAATAAATAATTAAAATGACCTGTACTTGTAAAACAAATCTATTGAAGAGAGCAGACTTATATACAAATTAGCGACACCCGGTAGTACGAAAGAAGAACAGCAAACAATACGTGGGTGGATCAAATTTCAAGCAACATCAAAGACAAGGGACTGGAAGAAGGAGACTGAAAAAACAAGTTGGCGTAAAACAAAATTATTAAATTATGAAAAATAAGATGCCAAGAATGAGGAAGGCTTACAACTGAATGGTATTAATAAGCTGTTAGTTTATGCTGATGATGTAGTACTACTGGACCGATAGCGAGGAGATACTAAAGGTCAACACGCACACACTATTGAGTAACACTAAGAAATTAGGACTGGAAGTAAATATCAGTAAAACTAAATATATGGTCACACGTAGAAATACATTATATAATGGAAATGGACAGCTAACGACAAATGAGGGAAATTTTGAGGAATTGGCTGAATTCAAATACCTAGGAACAATAATCACAAATAGGAATGAGATGCACAAAGAAATTAAACATAGGCTAAATTCTGGAAATGCGTGCCATTATGCATTGCAGAGACTTTTGATGTCCCAACTCCTTTCAAAAAACGTTAAGCTGAAAATATATAAAACTATTATTCTACCAGTTATATTATATGGATGCGAAACATGGACTCTTACTTTAAGGGAGGAAAGGAGATTACGATTATTTGAGAATAAAGTTCTTAGGAAAACTTTTGGACCAAAGAGAGATGAACAGACAGGTGAATGGAGAAGACTACATAACAATGAACTACATGGTCTTTATAGGAACCCAGATATAATATGAACAGTTAAGTCCCGTAGACTGCGATGGGCAGGACATGTTGCACGTATGGGGAATTAAAGACGTGCATGGAAACTTCATGTAGGAAAGCCAGAGGGAAAACGCCCAGTTGGTAGACCAAGAATGAGGTGGGAGAACAACATTAACTATGATTTGAGGGAAGTAGATTATACAGGGAATGATTGGAAAGCATTAGCTTAGGATAGGGATGTATGGAGAGCTTATGTCCGCGCGGCCATGAACCTGCGGTTTCGATAGTGCCAGTGAGTAAGTAGGTAAGTAAGATGCCAAGAATGAAAAACTTTTTAAATAAATACTTTTATAAATATGGAGAAGTAATAAAGGTAGATAAGACAGTAAAGGACGCACTTTATGAATCATATCGTGTAAGTACTTCCGAGGAAGTTGAGTAACGTTAGTATGTAGCAGCCGCTGTATTCACACGGCGAACACTCGTGTCCTCAGGGCTCCTGAGATACAAGATTTTAGAAAAACACGTGCACTGTATAGACATTCCACGCTTCATCTTCCTGCACATTTAATACAATACTCACGTGCACAATTCCTTTCACAAATAACCTTATCAATACAAAGACTTTAATAATATTACACACATTTTTTGTATGGTAGCGAAGTATGGACGTTGAAACAGAAGGATATACAGAGACTTAGATCTGCTGAAATGAGATATCTTCGGAGGACTGCAGGATACACACTACTAGATCACAAAAAAAAATGAAGACATCTTAGAAGAATTATACATGGAATCTTTAGAAAACAAAATTTCTAATTATAAGTCAAGATGGATGCAACATGTTCATCGAATGGAAGATCACAGATTACCCAAACAAATGTTAAGATATCAACCTGCAGGAAGAAGAAGGCCAGGACGTCCACTCAAAAGACTTCTGGACGGTGTTTCTCTTGAGGCCGAAACAGGTCAACAAATGGCCTAAATTCGTGAATGTACTATGATGATGACATTTATAAATTAATAGAAATAAAAAATCAAGAAAATCGCGTTTATGATAATATTCGGGAGATTTATATCCCAAATAACAGGGTCAATACACTTAACTATAATTTTTGTACTGTTTCAATCAACTGTCAGTACTAACGCTGGATGTGTATATGATTGTGGCTAGCTTTTCAACATTTATCATCAATGTATTAGAGGATTCCTGACTATAAGAGCGTGGTCCATAACTGCTTGTTCTGCCAGATGTTTGTCCATCGACTACGGAGGGCATGTTCAATGGGCCACTGATGATACAATACAATGACTGAAGATGCCCTCAGTTGTCGAGGTATTAGAAGAAAACGAGTCATGGACCACAGTGTTAGAGCCAAGAATCTTCTAACACCATGACTGAAGGTGCCGTTCGTAATCGGTGGAGAAATGTCTAGGAGAACCACCAGTTACGGAACCACCAGTTATTGATCATTGTCTTTTAGCTCGGAAACTTCTAATACCATAACAGAAGATGTCTTTGATAATCGGTGGAGAAATGTCTAGGAGAACCACCAGTTACGGATCACGGTGTTATAGCCCGGAAACTTTTAATACCATAACAGAATATATAATATAACTGGTAGAATAACTGTATTAGAAAGAGAAATAACACAGTTTAACTAGGACTGGAATTATATATCAATAACATTAAATATATGGCCACACTTAGAAATACATGATATAATGGAAATGGACAGCTAATGACAAATGAGGGAAATTTTGAGGAAGTGGCTGAATTCAAATACCTAGGAACAATAATCACAAATAGGAATGAGATGTACAAAGAAATTAAACATAGGCTAAATTCTGGAAACGCGTGCTATTATGCATTGCAGAGACTCTTGATGTCCCAACTCCTTTCAAAAAACGTTAAGCTGAAAATATATAAAACTATTATTCTACCAGTTACATTGTTTGGATGCAAAACATGGACTCTTACTTTAAGGGAGGAAAGGAGATTACTAGCATTTGAGAAAAAAGTACTTAGGAAGGTTTCTGGACCAAAGAGAGATGGACGGATGAATGGAGAAGACTACATAACAATGAACTACATGGTCTTTATAGGAAGCCAGATATAATAAGAACAGTTAAATCTCATAGACTGCGATGGGAAAGACATGTTGCGCGTATGGGGAATGAAAGACGTGCATGGAAGCTTCTTGTAGGAAAACCATAAAGAGAACGCCCAGTTGGTATACCAAGAATGAGATGGGAGAATAACATTCACCTTGATTTGAGGGAAGTAGATTATACAGGGGACGATTGGAAAGCATTAGGTCCGGATAGGGATGTATGGAGAACTTATGTCTGCGCGGCCATGAACCTACGGGTTCGATAATGCCAGTGAGTAAGTAAGTTTTGATTAGAGAAGTGTTTTTATGTTGAAGAATAGCAATAAAGTAAAGCAGGAATACGATTATTGTGGACTTGAGTTTTTCGTAAGAGTAATAGCAATACAAATTGGACTGTGGCAGCTGGTGTTGAGTTATTATTGAGGAGCAAAACGATGCGTGGAGATCCGGCGCGTGAGAAATTGATTACTCGCCGGGTTTGATGCAAATTTTGTGGAACCTGCTCCCTACTCTCCTCTTGAAATGCTTTAACTAATGTCTTCTATTTCCAAGCTTGAGTGGAAACCTATAAATACTTCTAATCTGCAAGACAGCTTCAATTTCATTATGGCGAAACTTGGCTTCATGAATATGAATTGGCCGTTATGTATTGCCTTAAATTTGCTTGTCCATAAAGTTTTAAGACAAGGGAACGACAATACTGAATCGTCAATTAAAGTAACAAGATCACAAAGAGAAGAATGTAATATAAGGTAATTAAATGTTAATCAATAATTACACTGAACTTGTGTAATCTCTTACCTTAAATTTGAATAACACTGGTCAACATGATTTTTGTCTCATGAGTACCAATAGTTGTACTTAATGCAGTTTTTTTATCGTGTTTTCAAATGTATTCGGAATTTTTCCATCACCCACAGTTTATTTCAATTTCAATTAATGGAATTAAGGAATTATTTTTAATAAACTTTTTTCGTCCATTCGTCCATTGTAAAATAAGACCAAATGAGCTAACTCAGGAGATTTCAGCTATGGAAAAGAGATATCAAGGCAAATGGAATCCTAATATGCTGGCTGATTATTGTTGGACCATGAAGAGGGATGCTCCACATGCGAAATATAGCAGAAAATTGTAATTTCTTACTTTCTAGGTGACTCCGAATATTGTGTAGTTACGAATGTAGAGAATATTAAAGTGTTTGAAATTATAAATTACTGTCTCTCGGAAACCTTGCGTGATGGAGAAAAGCCGATATCATATTTGAATTCAGAAGAAAAAATACTATCAGAATCACATATTTTTCTTTCTGAGATAAAAAAAAAGTTTTTTTGTTGTTGTTGTTTAGTGTAATTTGCCCTTTACTTGAGGGTTAACGCTAGCTCCTACTTCTGCGTGCAGTAGCATGGTAACGCGCACAGCACCGTTGTCCGAGAAGTTGCCGCATGATACGGCGCTTACAGTCGATCAGGATTATTGTTAATCTTTTGAAGCAAAACTCTGGCAGTTCTTCTCCAAAAATCGATTTCAACTCCAGTATTTCTGTTGACATGTTGTTGTCATTGTCCAGGCTTCATGCAGAATATAAAAATATAATTAAAAATGGATAATATAAGAAAAAATATCATAATCATCCGGTATCATGGCAGCTGCCGCCGTCTTCCGGAAACCAAACGCCATTCCTCTCTGCCAATCCATTGATCTTCCTCCATTCATCTGATATTCATAGCTGCTTGTGCCCCTTCTATCCAAGTTTTCTTCGGTCTTCCTCCTTTCTATGGGGATCCATTCCATAACAATTTTAGGCAATCTTTCCCTTGGCATTCTTTTGACATGGCCATACCACTGTAATCTCTTGTTTTCTAAAACGTCTTGCTCCTCGTGTACACGCATTATTTCCCGTATTTCTTTATTTCGTATTCTATCCATTCTAGATTTTCCAGCTGATCTTCTTAAAACATTCATTTCTGTACTTAAAATTCTTTTCATTTCCCTGGTAGGAATTTGCCAAACTTCAACACCATATGTTAAAATGCTCTGAATTGTGGTTTGATATATTTGTAATTTTCTATTTTTTGTAATATTTTTGCTCCACCAAACAGAGTTTAAAGCATTTATTGCTTGTTTTGTTTGTGCGATTCTATCTTTATAAAAAGTATATATAAGAAAATAAGAATATATTGCAGAATATAAGAAAATAATCAAAATAAATTGAATGAGTTAACAGACCATAGCAGCCCAAAGGGGCAACAATCCTTCTTCTTCTTCTTCTTCTTCTTCTTCACGGTTTAGGCTTATTTACTAGCCTGTTCCGGCTCCAAATTGCTGCTCTTTCCATCTTTTCCTTGGTCTTCCCAAACTTCTTCTTCCTCGTGGTGAATAGTTGTATGCTGCCTTTGGTATTCTATTCTCAGTCATCCTTGCCAAGTGTTCTTTCCAGTTTGTTCTGTATTTCTCTATTGTTGTGTTTAATTCCTCTACTTTTAGTTGTTGTCTTATTTCTGTGTTATATTTTGTGTCTGTTCTTTGATACCCTGCTATTGGTCTGAGGAATCTCATTTCAGCAGCTTGTATTCTGGCAGATTGTTGTGTTGTCACTGTCCATGTTTCGGATCCATAAGTAATAATAGGCACTGCCATTGTCTTGTATAATGTCATTATAGAGTCTTTCCTGGCTTTATTTTTTAAGTTATTTTTAGTGTTCCTGTTTTATAATTAAACTTATTTAGTTTGTTATTTATATCTGTTTCCGCTGTGTATGATATTTCGCAACCTGGGAAGTTATATCTTACCACTTGTTCTAATGGTTTATTTTCTAATATTATCTAAGTCCGAACTGGATGGGCGCCCTTGCTAGCCATTGTTTTTTATTTAAGTGAGGATATTTCCATGTTGTATTTTTTTGATATTGCATTTAGTTTGTATAGCATTCTTTGTAGTTCGTCTTCTGTTTTTGCTATTAATCCAAGATTCTTAAAAAAGTCATGTGTTCCATTGACGTCACGTCCATGAATGTTGTTACTAATTTAACAGACGGATATGTGACCCCTTAGTGTACGTCTGGACACGGAGACCGGTGTCATACCTAAAGCTTAACTATTTTTTGTCTTGGTTAATAATTTTCCTAAATACTGAAGCACATGCTACATAAGGAGAAAACTTGCTGTTTAATGGAACAATGTTATAGACAAGAATTAAAAGAATCTCCTACACTCATTCCGTGAAACAGATTGGATCTCATTTCTTTTCCGAAGACCACTTGAGCTGTGTTGTCCGTTCACAAGGACCCTTCAGTTGATCTTTCCACTTCGAAATTTGGCAAAGCAGTAGAAGCCTCTTTACGTATGCACCCTCCTCTTACGTTTTTGCTCCCATTCCAAACTATACTTCCGGTTTTAATAAAAAATTCATCTGCAAACAAAGTCTTTGTCTATTAAGTCCAAGTGCTTGTAATTATACAATACCTTAATACAGATACATTGTGCGGGAACTTTGAAGATGAGATACATATATTAGGAAAATTTAATGATTTAGAATATTGGAGACGTCAGTTATTACTGGAAAGATTTCTAAATTCAAATCGGGAAAGATTGGCATGCTACGAGTTATTTTTAAGTCCAGAAAATTGGATAAACTTGGGTAAATTTCTGGACAAAACGCGGAAAATAAGGACAACACTCATTCATGAATAAATATATGTTATACCATTAATGCAATACCATTAATTCTTAACAATTATATATAAATTAATTAGTGTATAATGCTATTGTGTTATTACTTAATTGTAATATTATTGTGTTTTCTTTATGTAATTGTAATGTTAATGTTTTTTACTGCATAATGCTATTGTGTTATTATTTATTTGTAATATTATTGTGTTTTCTTTATGTAATTGTAATGTTATTGATTTGTTGTTGTTGTTATTTTTCTTTACACTAGTACCAATTATTACTTTATTGTAACGGACTGTCAACAGCACGTACGGCTTACTGCCCTTGCGACCCATATTTGTAAATAATATTGTAAATATCTTACTTTTTGTCTAATAAAGTCCTACTACTACTACATATATTCAGGTAGACGGATAATGATATTTGTTCAATCCTACACTAATAATGGCCTAAAGAATCATTATATTTTTACACGCTTTATGTTAGCTTGACCTGTATCTGTCTATCTATGTAACGGAATCTTTCAACACGATTTTCACCCACTTAAAAACATTGGATCGACATGAAACTTTGTATACTTGTAAAGGACCCGTGACAATACAATAATTTCATAAATTGTTTCTAAGATCCTGCCCAGCATGATCAGGACATCAAAACAATGAAGACCGGTATAATAGGTTGCGGACTTATCGACTTTTTAGTCCATCGTTGTAAGAAATTAATATTATATTCTCTGGTAGCTCAGTTGGTAGAGTAGTGGATTGTAGTGGTATACAATTTCAGTAATCTATAGGTCGCTGGTTCAAATCCGGCCCGGAGGATTTTTTTAGAAGAGTATTACCTTTAGCTCATACTACAATTTTATCGAATTTAAAGATATTTACATTTTTATCTTATTCTGTAAAATATTAATGGCAATTCTGTAAACTTACTACATTGTAATTTATCCAAAAAATATGAGGATACTATTAACTATACCATTTATCTACATTAAAATATTAAAAAATATTATAGTAATGTTAGACAAAAACAATTTAAAAAAATATAATTATATTCTTGCCTAGACACTAAAAATATCGTAAGCAATTAAATTATCATGGGATTCCAGTTTATGACAATCAAACTGGAAATAAAAAAAAATAGTTTAAAAAACTAAAACAACACGCTTTATTAGAAGACCGAACTAAAAAATGAAAAATAATTTTAATTTCCAACACGCTTGGGATAAAATTAAAGTGGTCAACAAAAAAAATAATTTCCAACAAATCTAGAATAAAACTAGTGTTATCTACAAAAAATAATTTTACCATCAAAAGCGTGGGGTGCTGTTTATGATTTTTACGTTTTCTTCTTAGAGACTTTACTTTTACCAATATCTGTTTATTATCAAATATATTAATTGATATAGAGCACCCCACGCTTTTGACGGTAAAATTATTATTTTTGTACATAACTCTAGTTTTATTCTAGATGTGTTGGAGATGATTTTTTTTGTTGACCATTTTAATTTGATCTGAGGCGCGTTGGATATTAAAATTATTTTTAAATTTTTAGTTCGGTTTTCTAATAAAGCGTGTTTTTTAGTTTTTTTAACTATTATTTATTAGAGTTACAATCATTGAGGTAAAACTATAAATGTTTCCTGTGTATCAAGAAGGCAGGAAGTTAAAGAACACGCACCTTATCGCCAGCGCAGCGTTGGTAGAGGGCGGAGTGACGTAAATTTGGAGCACAAAGGTATGATATGTGATTAACCCCTGTGAATAACAATATGGCTTCCGGCACCGGTATTCCACGCCGTGACACTTCCGTCGCATGCTTATTGATTTGTCATTCTTTGTGTCGTACCTTCATCTCAACGCATATTCCTGTTTGTTTCAACAAAAATATTTAATAATAACTTCAATTTCTAAGAAGATTGTTAAAATAAATACATTTTTGTTTTCAGCAACCCTCTATTTTACTAGTGCACAATTTAATATTATTAACATGGCGGAATGTTATTGAAAATTTACAGATTTTAACCTTTTTTTAAACGTGTTGAACCGTATCGAAAGCAGTGATGCAGCATCAACAGCACGATCCATTCCGTTCGCAATATAATAGTTCCATCGAAGTCTCGGACGACCAATATTTTAATTTATATCATATATTTGAAATTATTTTCTAATATCCTCATTTTGCCTATATTCAAGTTGTGGAATTCTTGCTACTGAACATAGAAACATAATTTCAAATGCTTGAAGTCGTATTTTATCATAAGTAATGCCACGAGTGATTTATAAAATTATCGATACATTCACGACTCACGAAGTAAGGAGTGAATTTATCCAGAGAATTTGGAAATCAAGAGTGGCATTTGTTAGGACTATTTAACGATCAAAATTAAGGTGATTACTCACAAATCATTATTTAAATATAGTTTTTTTTAAAAAATATGTATATAATCAATGTAAACGGCGATGTTTGAAAACAAATGAGAAACATTATGTTTCACTTGTGGATCACTGCAACCAGATCATATTATTTATTGCCAAATGATCGCAATATTGTAAGAATGCACCCTAGTGGAGAAAAAATGAAACACGCCAAACTGTATTCAGTGGAGGAAATTGGTATAAAGGCACTTGTTAAAAGTGTTAAGACAAGTTTATTTACTCTTTCTTTGGCATTTTTCTAAATTAACTTAGGAGGTGATTGAGTATAAAACACACACAAATAATGTCAAAATTAATTATCCATTTCCGTCCAAAAAGTACATGAAAACTGAAACCACTCTCACATATGGGTGGAAATTATTATAAAGACACTTTGTGCATTTCACAGATTAAACCAAAAAGACTAAGTTTACAACAAAGTTCTAAAATTTAGTTGAACCTCCATTGTTGTTAATTACTTGCAAGATTCTCTTTGGCATTCACTTGATGAGGGTGTTTATTTCTTCCACTGAGATTGAAGCCCACTCTTCCTGAATAACATTTTTCTGCTCAGTCACTGTCCCAAACTGCCGTCCATTGCGATACACACGCCTTGCCAGGATCTCCATAAGTTCTCAATCGGGTTTAAATCAGGACTTCTGACTGGCCACGTCAAAAGTGGTATTTCTTTCTTTCTGAACCACTCCTTTGATTTGGCAGACACGTGAATGGAAGCATTATCTGGCAGAAAAATTAGATCGTGCCAAATTCCTCATACATTCGTCTCAATAGGACTCCAGAAGCTCCTCAGTGTAGGACTCAGAATTCATCTTGATGCGTATCCATGCTACTTTTGATCTTCCTTTAACTGGTAACTTAATATCTCGTGTTAATTCATCTAAACGTGTCGGGCTGCATTGAAAACGAGTAATGAATTACGTACCGTTATTGTTAATTGTTCAATCTAATATATAAAAATGAATGTTTGTTTGTTCGTTCTTTATGCGCGGCCATACCGTTGATCCGATTGTGATAGAACTTTTTGCGAAATGTTCAGAAGATTGCTGGGATGGACATAGGCTATAAGAGAGTTGTGATATTCAACTCCTAGCCTACATCCTTAAAAATCGCCCTCTGTAGTGGAAAACGTGAAAAAAGTAGCTCTTTGGACAAATAAATGGCTTACGCTGCCTAAACCATAACACATACACAAAATTGGTGTATGCAGAATTGAATATCTCAAAAAGCTCTACAAAAAAGTCCGCGACAGGATATGTTTATCTCTTACGGATAACTCACAATAACCATTTTTGTCTTTCATTGATGCCAACAAGATCGAGACAAGTACGTAGATTCCTGTGTAAGCATAGCAGCACATGGCGGGTATTCTTTTACGGATAACTGACAATAACCAATTTTGTCTTTTAGCTCATTTATGCCAAGAAGATCCAGATAAGTAGATTCCTGGGCAACACCGGGTAATCAGCACGGGGAATCTTAAAATAATTACGATATACATTCATAATTATATAGTACGTTTTGTCGTACTTACAAGCAATGACTACCATTATTCAAAGTTCAACTTTCTACATTTCGGGGTTGCCAACCTAAATAACTATTCTGTAATATTACATTTACATCCACGTGCGGGAAGTAAATACACTGCCCTCTATGTATACCACGTACAATTTATGTACAGAAAATATCCAAAAGGTAGTGTTAATATACAATATACGAAACAAATCACTGCATTTTAAATGAACTGAACTTTATATGAAACAATATAACGCAATAAATACGTACTTGCGGCCATGTTATCAATAATTGTTCTCAAGGCCTCCTGTTGTTTCAACTAATAAACATTGCCCACACTGTTAACGTTAGTCAATTGTTTATATTGAACGCAAATATTTCCAACGAAGATGTTATTATTTTACTATTATTTATTAGTCCACCGCTGTGGTCTCGAGGTAGCGTGCTGCCTTGTCACGCAGCGGACCCGGGTTCGATCCCCGGTCGGGGCAGTTTTTCTGGGTGAGATTTTTATCGGGGTTTTTCCTCACCTGTAAGACAAATGTCAGGAAAACTTTAAGGCCCAAACGGTCCCCGAAATAACATGGCCATCATCATCCTTCACCGGTGTGGAAAGCAACGGGAAGATACCACACCTACAATTCTCTAGTAAAGCTGCAAGCATAGCTTGAAGTTCTATGATTGCAGTGAAGGACCTGCCTTCGGGCAGAATTACTATGGATGGATTATTTATTATTTTGAAAACACCATCACGCAAAAAATAATTTACAACGCACGTTTGTGAAGTGTTTTACAGAATCTCGGAAATTAAAAACGT
Source organism: Diploptera punctata (assembly GCA_030220185.1). Classification (NCBI taxonomy): domain Eukaryota; kingdom Metazoa; phylum Arthropoda; class Insecta; order Blattodea; family Blaberidae; genus Diploptera; species Diploptera punctata. The sequence continues at coordinate 438,512 of JASPKZ010007832.1, forward strand.
AGCTATCGCTCAGATTTAAAACATTGTCCTTACTTCTTTAAAAACCACTTCCGAACATCGCATCGCAATACACTATTATCTAATCCTAACACACATCCTTACATCCTTTAGTAACTAAATAAAATTATGCTTGAAGGCTGTTATTAACCCATTCACTTCAGGTTTAAATGCTCAATGATTTCCCCCAGAAACCGGATTTAAGTTACCGTAAATTACATTATCTTTTTTCAGACATTCAAAACAAATGAAAGATAACGGTACTTGAGATCAGAATAAGGGTGAAGGCCAAAATACATTCCTCTACTATTCATAAATATTAACAAAATATTATCCTGCCAAGGGATGTACAAAATATATAACAGCAGAGTTAAGCGAGTGCACCTCGTCTTCTGAGTTGAAGGCCATTTAACTGCCGGCGAGTCTACCTCGTCGTTTGAGGCGAATGGGTTAAGCATCAAACACGTTTTTGTTGCGAAAAAATCACTTTGCTTCTAACCGCCTGAATGAAAATATGTCGCTTCCACGTTCCTACCCACATCGAAAGAATGTGTTATTTAGTAACGGTATACATTGTAGAGATATGGATAGCACAATATATGAATCGAAGCACATAAAATTGAACTAATTATGAGTAAACGCTGAATAATATATTAGATGGGGATCGATATTATCAGTGATGCATATTTGGGGTCGACACATTAGAGGAGGACATTATGTTGACATAGTATCATAGCAACACTAGATGCAATCACGCTGATATGTATCCATAGCTAGGATCAACACCGCGCTGTAATATTAACACGACTACAAGTGTAACGCGTCAGTCTTACCACTGTTCATCACCAAAATCTCCCTAGGATCACTAATACATATTGCTAATATTACTTAATATTATTCGTGAATGTTTCTGTGAGTATTTGAAAATTTTACATAATTGCAGCAAAATATAACATGAAAATCTTAACAAATAAAACCAAATAAATCACAATATCCAAGGATCCACGACGTGTTAAATTAGAAATAGAAGGGAAAAGTATAGATTAGATTAGATTAGATTAGATTTATTTAGCCTGGTGGAGTTAAGGCCATGTGGCCTTCTCTTCCACTCACCAGGACAAACATATGTTACATCAGAATATAACAATCTTAATTAACTCTAATATTAAACACTAAGTAAAAATTTGATCAAAAGATAATATCTAATATATTACGATCTATAATACAACCAGTTAATATTAGTTAAAATTGAGACTAAAACTAATAATAAAATGTATACAAGCAAGACATATTAAATTGTCCCTGTCTAATATATATAAAAAAACAAAGGAAAATAATGAGATATAGAAAACTAATTTTACGATTATACAATATTTAAAACAAAACAAATAAACATATTTGTTATTCTTAATATTATTTTCAGAATAATTAAATATATTAATATTGCTAAAAGAATACTATCAGTGAGGTGTATAAGTTTGTTATTAAATAATTCAGGTCATGAAATTAAAATATTTAGGAATAGAAATTAATAGCAGCAGTCCACCGCTGTGGTCTCGCGGTAGCGTGCTGCCTTGTCACGCAGCGGGCCCGGGTTCGATCCCCGGTCGGGACAGTTCTTTCTGAGTGAGATTTTTATCGGGGTTTTTCCTCACCTCTAAGACAAATGTCAGGAAAACTTTAAGGCCAAAACGGTCCTCGAAATCATATGGCCATCGCAATCATCATGATTCATATTCGTCTTAAATTAAGTTTAGAGTTAGGGACTCTCCTGCGCACCATTATCAACATCATCACCCATAATATCATCGGGACAATGTAACCCCGCCTTCCTGGCGCCCCAACCTCAGAAGTGGGTTACAAGTACGCCATGCCAGGAGAGAACACCAGGAATGTCGCAAGATAACCTGGGGCATTTGAAAAAAAATAATAGCAGCAACAGAATAACAGATGAAATCCTCCATCAAGCAAATAATGCAAACAAAATATTGGGATGTTTAAACAATAGGCCTACTTTGGAAAAATAAAAATTTAAGAATAGATACAAAAGTAAGAATTTACAAATCTGTCATAAGACCCGTAGTAACATATGGTTGTGAATCCCGATTAGAAACTCAAAAAACAAAACAAATCAATGAAACAACCGAAATGAAAGTTTTAAGGAAAATCGTAGGAAAATCGCTGAGAGAGAAAATACGCAGCTCTGTTATTAGAGAAGAATGTGAAATTGAACCTATAAACCTCTGGATAAATGATAGAAGACTAAATTGGAACGATCACGTAGATAGAATGGAGAACAATAGATTAGGAAGAAAGTACGTGACTGGACACCTCAGCAGAAAAGGTCTTTAAGAAGACCACAACTACGATGGAAGGACGTCACCATACCCCGGACCTGTAGTGAAATGAACAGGCAACACGCTGCCAGTTTTCATGCTCAGAGGAAGAAAGAAGAAGAAGAATTATTTATTATTATTATCATCATCATCATAGTACATTCACGAATTTAGGCCATTTGTTCACCTGTTTCGGCCTCAAGAGAAACACCATCCAAAAGTCTTTTGAGTGGACGTCCTGGCCTTCTTCTTCCTGCAGGTTGATATCTTAACATTAGTTTGGGTATTCTGTGATCTTCCATTCGATGAACATGTTGCATCCATCTTGACTTATAATCAGAAATTTTGTTTTCTAAAGATTCCATGTGTAATTCTTCTAAGATGTCTTCATTTTTTTGTGATCTAGTAGTGTGTAACCTGCAGTCCTCCGAAGATATCTCATTTCAGCAGATCTAAGTCTCTGTATATCCTTCTGTTTCAACGTCCATACTTCGCTACCATACAAAAGAGTTGGAAGAGCCAGTGTTTTATACACTTTCAGTCTTGAATGCTTTTGGACTAACTGTGGCTTGAAGATAGAATTTATTAACCCTAAAATTCTTAAAATTTAGATATTTTTGCATTTACATCCTTTTCTTCTTCATTATGAGATATTGCATCCTAGATATGTAAAATTATTCACCTGCTCCAAAATTTTATTGTCCAGTACAATTTTACTTCTGACAGGATCTACACCTTGAAATGCCATAATTTTTGTTTTTTTCTATAGATATCTTTAATCCATATTCTTCTGTAATTTTGTTAAGTTCATACAGACCTTTCTGTAGGTTATTATTATTATTAGTATTAACTTAAATGAAAAAAAAAATGGGTTGATATCCGTCATTCATTAGAAGGGAAGAAAATGTGAATGCAATAATTACAAACGAATCACTGTAATGAATGTTTTTTAGTCGTATATGGAGGAAAATAATCAAATAATATTTGGAAGAAAATTATAAATACAAGGAGAATGAAGTATAGGGAGGCTTAAGCCTGGGAGATCTTTAATTGATTACATATTTGTATTAAAAACAATCGATTGAAAAAACTAATAACAAGAAACAAGTTGATTTCACTTATGTGGATCTAAAAGGTTTTAAAAGGTACTGTCACATATGGAGCTCAAGTTTGGAAATTCAACAAAAACTTATGTTGATGGAAATGGATTTCATAAGGAGAGTAACACGTGTTTAGGGATTCTCCGCCCACACTTAAAATTGAACCATTTCAGAGTGATTCAGAAATATGGCTATACGTTTAATCGCATTTTGTGACGAAAATATTATTATTAAAGGAAATATGTTATCATTGGATCCTTCAAATTACAACGATGGAATAAAACAAAACAAATCACTGCTCACGTGCAGCTTGGCGGGTTGATTTTTGTGGGCTATCGTCGAACGCCTTCAGAATTTTCTTCGCTGTTTCTGCATCCGTGCTAATGCGAGGCCTTCCAGGAGGTTTGATTTTCTTGCAATCCTTCCCGTTTCCAGCAGTCGTTTTCTCCACTCCCCACAGTCGACGGCTGCAATGCTACGTTAAACTCACGTCTTGCCCGTCTTGCGGCCTCACGATCATTAATATACTTTTTTGCCCATGCAGCAATTGTAATTTGCTATTGCATATTCAACGCCATTTTGACTAATGACGTAAGTTCTACACTGTTTTGTTTTATTCCATTGTTGTAATTTAAATAATTGCCTTTTCAACGGTAATTTCATATTTCCTGTAATGATAATATTTTCATCACACAACGCGATCAAGAAGATAAAGAAGATATAGAATATATGATTAGAAAGTTGGTAGATGCATTCAAGGTAGGTGGACTGAAGATAAATTATATTAAAACAGAATATATGGTAATCGGAGCAAATTCAGAAGACCTACAAATAAATAATATGACAATTAAAGGTGTTGAAGAATTTAAATATCTTGGATCAATAATAGATAAGTCTGGTACTTGTGAAAAATATATTATTAACAGAGTAAATTGTGCAAGGAAGGCGATTAGATCCCTGAATGGTCTTTTATGGAAGAGAAATTTGACCAGAAAAACAAAAAAAGAGATTATACAAACAATAATAGAAAGTATACTCACATATGGATCAGAAAGCTGGACAATACATTAAAGGATGCAGAAAAGAATCTTGGCGACAGAAATGGATGGATTACGGAGAAGTATGGGAATATCCAGGCTACAACATATTCGAAATATATATCAGACAAGAAATGGATGTACAAGAAACTGTTATCGATAGGATAACAAAGAGAGCGCTACAGTGGTATGGACATGTACAACAGATGTCGGAAGACCAGTGGCCTAAACAAGTATTGGATTGGATGGTACCAGGCAGAAGGAAGAGGAGGAGAAGTAGAAGAGCATGGTATGAGGGAATATATGATGCCATCACGAAGAGAGGCATGGAAGATGGACAGTGGGAAGATAGGAATCTCTGGAATGCAGGAATCAAAGGCAAACTGCTGTTAAGTGGAAAACCTGTATTAAGTAAGTACAACGCGATAGCCATATTTATGACTCACCCCGTACGTGATCGGATGTACAGTCTTCTCCTACATCCCTTCCATAGATTCGATAGTTCGGCGATGCTAGCGCTAAAACTCTCCACTTCTGCTCGTGCACAGTTAACTTGGATGAGTAATAGGTGACTGCATGAAATGGTATACAATTCCCTTGCAAGTAGGAAACTTAAAGCCAGGGTCCGCATCTGTCTGGAGCTTACATCTGCTTCAGTTTGGAATGTAATAAAATGCCTGAATTTTAATAGCGATTTCAAACAAAGTTAAATAGAAGGGTGAGATGACAACACATGTTTTCCCGCTTTATGATGTGACATTTAACTGTACGAGCGCTTTGACAGTGACATCTCTTTGTGGCGTTCACAAGCTAATCTGTGAGCCAAGTTAAATACCCTCCAGTCAATCTGTTCCGATTTCAATCTCATTTCAATACAAACTCACACTCAGCCTAACTAATTACCAATCTCAAATTTGACTTAACTAATTGCATTATTCTGTGTATATAATTATCATAATTTGTCATTTGATACGAGCTCAAATAGTGCTTGTTTAATTTAATAATAATATCAACTGCGTTGCCAGTCTTGAAATAGCGTATAGCATACAAATTCTCAGAATCGAACCCGGCCAAGAGAGATGAAATTTTTGTGTCGACGTAAACCCATGAATCCCCTTCCTTCGGAGGGGAAATTGCAGATATTTGGTTCCTTGTTGTAGGAATATGTTAAATAACTCCCGAATAGGTCAAGGTAAATTGATCCCACTACAGTCCATAGGTTATTACTTTTGTTATTATTATTATTATTATTATTATTATTATTATTATTATTATTATTATTATTATTATGTCCACCGCTGTGGTCTCGAGGTAGCGTGCTGCCTTGTCACGCAGCGGGCTCGGGTTCGATCCCCGGTCGGAGCAGTTTTTCTGGGTGAGGTTTTTATCGGGGTTTTTCCTCACCTGTAAGATAATGTCAGAAAACCTTTAAGGCCCAAACGGTCCCCGAAATCATATGGCCATCATCATCATCCTTATCATTATCATCATCATCATCATCCTTCACCGGTGTGGAAAGCAACGGGAAGCTACCACACCTACACAATTCCCTAGTAAAGCTGGATTATTATTATTATTATTGACTATTTAACTCATGCCCCAAATGGGAGTCAATGACCAATCACGTTTCAATGATTTCTGTTTTACAACCAATCAGAATCGTGTTTCACCAAATATTTATCAGTGTTATGATTAACACAGGGACATGTTCCTAGGAACATGGAATGTTAGGACTTTATACAATAGCGGGGCACTAGAGATATTAACGCGGGAATTGGATAAATCGCCCTTGGATATAGTCGCTTTACAGGAAGTTAGGTGGCCAGGAGAAGGTAGTCAGGAATCAGGAAGCTTCGCATTATACTATGGGGGTGCAGAAAGACCTGCATTTGGAACGGGTTTTTTAGTCAGAAGGAGGATCCTATCCGCTATCCGAGATATTAAATTTGTTAGTGATAGGATATCATACATAATTCTAAAGGGTAAACGACATGATTTTATAATTGTAAATGTACATGCCCCCACAGAAGATAAAGATGACAAGATCAAGGATGAGTTCTATGAAGAATTAGAATGCTTATTTTATAGCCTTTCACGATATCATATGAAAATTGTCTTAGGAGATTTTAATGCAAAAGTGGGGCGGGAAGATATATTCAAACCAACAATAGGCAAATTCAGTCTTCATGAAGATAGTAACGACAACGGGGTTAGATTAGTCACATTTGCCACATCAAAGAATCTCATTCTTAAGAGCACAACATTTCAGCATAAGGATATTCATAAATACACCTGGACGTCCCCAGATGGGAGAAACTCGGAACCAGATAGATCATGTATTAGTGGATAAACGCTGGCACAGTAGCATCATTGATGTTAGATCAGTTAGAGGGACAGACTGCAATTCGGATCATCATCTGGTCAGAGTGAAAATCAGACAACGGCTATCGCTTATGAGAGGAACGAACGCTAAAGATGATTCTGTAAAATATGAATTAAAAAACTTGAAAAATGATGTGAAATGCGGCAAGAATACCAAATCAAAATAGCTAATAGATTTGAAGTACTGGAATCTTCAGATGACAATGTGGCAAACGAAGAAGAAGAACTGATATAAATAAAGAATGGGAGGCTATAAGAGATACTATTAAATTGTCAGCATCAGAAAGCATTGGTTGTTTAAAAAAGAGGCAAAACAAGAAATGGTTTGATGAGGAATGTGCCGACATGTAAAGAAAAGAAAGGTAGCAAAAATGAAATGGTTACACGAGCCAAATGAGGTAAATTTAGAGCAATTGGGTAGTGTTAGAAGGGAAACCACCAAGTTACTAAAGAGTAAAAAGAGGGAATATTTGAGAGAGAAGATTAATGATCTTGAAATGAATGCAAAAAATAGGAACATTAGAGAATTATATCAGGGAATTAGGATAGAGAAGAAGGGGTTTCAGGCTAGAACAAACATAATTCGGAATGAAAATGGGGATATGATTGCAGATTCTAGGAGTATATTAAATAGATGGAAAGGTTACTTTAATCAGCTATTAAATGTACATACGGAACAGGACATTGAGGAGGATAAGTTACAGACAGCAGAAATGCTAGTCGCAGAGCCAAGTGCATTAGAGGTTGAAATGGCGATTGAAAAATTGAAGATGTATAAAGCATCAGGTTCAGATGAGATCCCAGCAGAACTGATAAAATCAGGGGGAGAAAAATTGATGGACAAGATACGCTGGTTGCTTAGTATGATTTGGGAAAAAGAAGCTCTTCCAGATGAATGGAAGGAATCAATTATCTTACCAATTTATAAGAAAGGAGATAAAACTGATTGCAAACAACTACAGGGGCATCTCATTACTTTCAACTTCGTACAAAATTCTAACAAAATATTAGTAAGCAGACTTACTCCCTATATTGATGACATTCTAGGAGATCATCAATGTGCATTAGAAGAAAACAGGTCTACAACAGATCAGATTTTCAGTATAAGACAGATTTTAGAGAAGAAATGGGAATATAATGGTACTGTACATCAACTATATGTAGACTTCAAAAAAGCATATGATTCAATTAAGAGGGAGAAGTTATATAGTATCCTGCTGGAGTTCGGAATTCCTAAAAAGTTAGTTAGACTTATACGAATGTGTCTAAATGGCTCAACGAGTAGGGTGCGTGTAGGCAAACAGTTTTCAGACACTTTTGAAATCCAGAATGGGTTGAAGCAAGGAGATGCACTATCTCCTCTACTATTTAATTTTGTACTAGAGCATGCCATTAAATCTTTAGAGAATGAGGAAGGCTTACAACTCAATGGTATTAATAAGCTGTTAGTTTATGCTGATGATGTAGTTCTACTGGCCGATAGCGAGGAGATACTAAAGGCCAACACGCACACACTATTGAGTAACACTAAGAAATTAGGACTGGAAGTAAATATCAATAAAACTAAATATATGGTCACACGTAGAAATTCAGTATATAATGGAAATGGACAGCTAATGACAAATGAGGGAAATTTTCAGGAAGTGGCTGAATTCAAATACCTAGGAACAATAATCACAAATAGGAATGAGATGCACAAAGAAATTAAACATAGGCTCAATTCTGGAAATGCTTGCTATTATGCATTGCAGAGACTTTTGATGTCCCAACTCCTTTCAAAAAACGTTAAGCTGAAAATATATAAAACTATTATTCTACCAGTTATATTATATGGGTGCGAAACATGGATTCTTACTTTAAGGGAGGAAAGGAGATTACGAGTATTTGAGAATAAAGTTCTTAGGAAAATTTTTGGACCAAAGAGAGATGGACAGACAGGTGAATGGAGAAGACTACATAACAATGAACTACATGGTCTTTATAGGAAGCCAGATATAATAAGAACAGTTAAGTCTCGTAGACTGCGATGGGCAGGACATGTTGCACGTATGGGGAATGAAAGACGTGCATGGAAGCTTCTTGTAGGAAAGCCAGAGGGAAAACGCCCAGTTGGTAGGCCAAGAATGAGGTGGGAGAACAACATTAACTATGATTTGAGGGAAGTAGATTATACAGGGAATGATTGGAAAGCATTAGCTCAGGATAGGGATGTATGGAGAGCTTATGTCCGCGCGGCCATGAACCTTCGGGTTCGATAGTGCCAGTGAGTAAGTAAGTAAGTTATGATTACCATATTAAAGAAAGCTCCTCCTTACAATATTGCGTTCCTTTGGCAATAAATAGTATGATCTGGTTGCAGTGATAAACAAATGAAGCAGTAGAAGCGTACCTATCGTTTCTCATTTGTTTTCAAACATCGCCGTTTACATTAAATATATAAATATTTTAAAATAACTATAGTTAAATAATGATTTGTGAGTAAACAGCTTAATTTTATTCGTTAAATAGTCCTAACAAATGCCACTCTTGATTTCCAAATTCTCTAGATAAATTCACTCCTCACTTCGTGAGTCGTGAATTTATCGATAATTTGGAAATCACTCGTGGCATTACTTATGATATTATTATTAACATTATTACTATTACTAGTATTATCTTTCTTTATTTCCTATCTACAGCCTATCTATTTCATTTCCATAGCAATTCTGCCCGAGGGCAGGCCTTTCACTGCAATCATAACATTTTCATGCTATGCTTTTTAGCTTTACTAGGGAATTATAGTTGTGGTAGCTTTCAGTTGCTTTCCACACCGATGAAGGATGATGATAAAGATGATCATGATGGCTGGATGATTTTCGGGGACAGTTGGGCCCTAAGCTTCCTGACATTTGTCTTACAGGTGAGGAAAAACCCCGTAAAAACCTCACCCAGGAGCTTGTCCCGACCGGGAATCGAACCCGGGCCCGCTGCGTAACAAGGCAGCACGCTACCTCGAGACCACAGCGGTGGACTATATATATATATATATATATATATATATATGAATGTAGAGTCTAGTAGTTATGCTCCTTGCCTCTGGTCCCAAGGGTCGCGGGTTCAAACCCGGCCGGGGTCGATGGATTTTTTAGGATGGAAAAATCCAAAGAGGATGTCCTCCGGGAGGGACTTTAAGCCGTGGGTCCCGAGTCTGAATATTTTCAGGCTCGTAAAAGGTTCTTAAGCCTGAATGAAGCGGCCTCTAAGCAAAATTCGCCGAATTTTTCCGTCCTAGTGCTACTTTGGTTTCCTAGATGTCAGTATGAGGTGGAACGCTGACCACGGACCACTCAAATGACATATATAACATTAACAAGTGTAACTAAATTAGTATGGTCGAATTCTTCCCTGTAGTGTAGAGCGCCTGAATCTCTGTTAAGGGAAACATGGGCTTACAAGAATGTAGAGTCTTTTCCAAATAAATTCACGGTTGAAAATCTAAACTTCAAACGAATCGAATTCCAGTATTTAATGGTGAGTACTGTAACAGATATTAAATATGTGATAAAATGAAAAATAAAGACTCTCTAATACTATGTTAAATTTCTATCACCATGAGGAATAAATCTTTTGGCTTCCGCGTGAAAAATGGCGCAAGTTTTTTTAACGCAATCTGTTGTTTCTAAGGATGTCCGTGACCTTAAGTTTAATGAAGCCATTAGATCAGAACGCCTATTCAAGTCTTCTAGTGTTGTTTCCGGAAGACTCGTTTTGCATGTAATGTTCTTTTAATCTGTCTACGCCTGTGGGAAAGTTAGCACATCTGTGCAGACGTGTGAGGCAGAAGCGCCACTGAAAGGGTTAACTCAAGAGGAAGGAGCGCACAATGGTTGCAGGAATGTGATAGACAAGATAGAACTAGGTCTGTTTGTGCGGTTTCAATTCAAAACGCCGAGACACAAATGCTGATGACATTTTAAATCATGTTCTTCATGTTATAGCTTGTGAAATTAAAGGAGGTGATCTAAGCCAGGAATTTACTAACTTCAGAATAAGCAAATTTCTTCTTCTTCTTCGGCTTTCCCCCACTTATAGGTTTGCCGTCTTCAGTTTCCATTTATCTCTATCATTCCAATCTCCCTCTTCCAAATTCCTATCCTCCATTATTGTTCTGACGTAGGTTTTCCATTTCCATCTTGGTCTGCCACGTTTATTTCTTCCAGGGGGTGACCATTGGTATATATTTTTTGGCCATCTTTCATTTTCCATTCTTTGTACATGGCCATACCATTTAAGCGTTTGATTTTCAATCCTCTTAACAACAGATGTGGTGACCTTCATTTCTCTCCAAAGGAATTAATTTCTTATTTTATCCTGTCTTGTTTTTTGGAGGCTTCTTCTAAAATAATAGAATTCAACTGTTATAATTTTATTCTTTTGTAATTCCGTCAAAGACCAAATTTCGCTTCCATATGACAAAATATTCGGTATTATGCTCTTATAAATTTTCATTTTAGTTTCCTTTGTAATATTTTTGTTCCAAATTATTCCATGTAATATCTTAGTTGCATTTTTTCCATTGCAATTTTAGCCTGTACATCTCTCTCACAGGTACCTAAACTTGTAATTATTGACCCAAGGTATTAAACAAATTCACATATTTTTATTTTCCCTGTTTCAAGTATGAGGTCATCCACATCCTTTCCCAAACACATATATTCTGTCTTCTGTAAATTTATATTCAGTCCCCCATTTTTTATATTCTTCCATTAATTCATTTATCATATATTTCATATCATCTTCATCCCCTGCAGAAATTATTTGATCATCTGCAAACAACAATGAGTGCAGTACTTTTCCTCCTATAGGAATACCTATTTCAGAACATTTTTTATACCACAAGTTAAGAGCCTGGTCCAAATAAATGTTAAAAAGGATTGGTGACGAACTGCATCCCTGCTTAAGGCATTTATTCACTGTGAATTCCTCTGTTAAATTATTCTGTATTTTTACTTTAGCTTTTGTATTATTATAGATCCTCCTAACAATATTAATCCATTTATCACAGATAAGCAAATTAGCCATCAATATCTTTATCTACTACTAGAAGTCCCGGCCACGCGTTGTTGTGGCTAAGGTATACGTTACAAATATAAATTAAGTTGCTGTCTTTCAGCCAGATTACTTAAAACTAATACTTACACCCGAAAATAATAATATTGAAAATAAAATAAACACTGAACACACATTATGAAATAAATCAATATTTGTAATTCAATTGAAATTCGCGGTTGCAACAAAAAGTACAGCCATCTGGATCTCTCTTTGTTGAATAATAAACCAATTACCTTACCAAAGTCCACCGCTGTGGTCTCGAGGTAGCCTGCTGCCTTGTCACGCAGCGGGCCCGGGTTCGATCTCCGGTCGGGGCAGTTTTCGTGGGTGAGGTTTTTATAGAGGGTTTTCCTCACCTGTAAGACAAATGTCAGGAAAACTTTAAGGCCCAAACGGTCCCCGAAATCATATGGCCATCATCATCATCCTTATCATTATTATCATCCTTATTATTATCATCTTCCTTCACCGGTTTGGAAAGCAACGGGAAGCTACCACACCTATAATTCCCTAGTAAAGCTGCAAGCATAGCATGAAAATGCTATAATTGCAGTGAAGGACCTGCCTTCGGGCAGAATTACTATGGATACCTTACCAAATTACCTTACACCGCCATCTGTTAGAATCGTATGGAACTCACACATAATTACACCGCCATCTGTTAGAATCGTATGGAACTCGCAGATAATTATAACTCTTTGTTAAATAATAAACAAATAAAAAATAATGCGACATCCATATTCTAGCTAGATAACTGTAAAATATTTCGAGTAATAGGTAGTGTGATCAAGAGGGATACAAAGGATAATGTGCTGATATGATGTAAGAATAAAATTTTGAAATGTTATTACTAATGGATGAAGTATCTAGGGAATGTGATGTCGAGAAATGAAAATGAAAAAAAAAAAAAATAGATAATGGATACCATTAAACTTATCACAGTTCCTCGAAAATTAAATGAAAAAGTAACTCAGTTGTGTGATGGAGGTTGCATTTTAAATGTATCTCTGTAATTCAACAGATAAAATAGCAAATAATAGATAGTGCAGCATGTAAATGGGAAATTTATCATAAATGTCGCGAGTAATTTACAAATCGTCGATAAATTTACATTCACAAGTCACGGAGTGAATTTACCTAGAGAGTTTGTAAAAAAGAGTGGCATTTGTTAGGACTATTTAACGAATAAAATTAAACTGTTTACTCAAAAATAATTGTTTAAATATAGTTAGCGGGGTATTTTAAAATATTCATATATTTAATATAAACGGCAATGTTTGTAAACAAATCAGAAATGGTGGGTTTGTTTCGTTTATTCACTGCAACTTCATCATATTATTTATTGTCAAATAGGATCGTAATATTTTAAGAATGCACCCTAGTGGAGAAAAAATGAAACATCAAACTGTATATTATAACTAATATTATAGGTTATTAGTTTATTTTTGTAAACAAATCAGTAAAATAATTATTTAAAACACAGTTATTCAACACACAATTATAAAATGTGTAGTTCGAAGGAATCTGTTCATTATTTGCTATATTCATAAATGCCAAGAGTCATCTAGAGAACTTGGAAATTAAGAGTGGCATTTGGTAGGACTATTTAACGAATAAAATTAAGGTGTATACTCACAAATCATTATTTAATTATAGTTATTTTAAAATATTTATATATTTAATGTAAACGGCGATGTTTGAAAATAAATAAGAAACGATTGGTACGCTTCATTTGCTTCTTTTGTTCATCACTGCAACCAGATCATATTATTTATTGCCAAAGGAACGCGATATTGTAAGAATGAACTCTAGTGGAGAAAAAATGAAATACATCAAACTGTATATTAATTCATTTCTGATGTCATATAATGTAAATATGACAATTATATTTTTCTGGGAAAAAAATACATTTAAGAACGTTTTGATGGTATAATCAATTGCTGCAAATGTTCTTATATTAACTACCGCATGCGGTATGTGTTGACATTCATGCCCTATATATACAATCTGGTAGCCATATTTCTCAGAGAGTCAGTCACTGCAAAATAATGCTATGACCTATTCAGAATGTTAAAAAGGAGGTGCTTTCTTTATTATGATAAACTTCAGTTGGTACATTCTAGGCGAAACACGACTGTGATTGGTTGTAAATCAAAAATCATTGTAACGTGATTGGTCATTGACTCCCATTTGGGCCATTAGTTAAATAGTCATAAGTGATGTCACGAGTGATTTACAAATCATCGATAAATTCACATTCACAAGTCACGAAGTGAGGGGTGAATTTATGTAGAGAGTTTGTAAATCATGAGTGCCATTTGTTAGGACTATTTAACGAATAAAATTAAGCTGTTTACTCAAAAATCATTATCTAAATATAGTTACCGCGGTATTTTAAAATATTTATATATTCAATATAAACGGCAATGTTTGAAAACAAATCAGAAATGTGTCGTTTTGTTTCGTTTATTTACTGCAACTTCATCATATTATTTATTGCCAAAGGATTGCAATATTGTAAGAATGCATCCTAGTGGAGAAATTTATAACCAACATTATTGGTATTAATTAATTTCTGATGTCCTATGATGTAAATATGTCAATTATATTTTTCTACAACGTCATTTCCTAGAAAATAATTCTTTTAAGTTAGTGAAAACAGTGGCTTCTTTTTTTTTGTGGTATAATCAATTGCTACAAATGCTTTTATATTATCTCCCGCATGCGCTATCTGCTGACATTCATGCCCTATATATACAATCTGGTATCCATATTTCTTAGAGTCAGTCACTGCAAAATAATGCTATGAAGTATTCAGAATGATAAAAAGGATGTGCTTTCTTTAATATGATATACCTCACTTGATAAATTTGAGGCGAAACGTGACTGCGATTGGTTGTAAATAAAAAAATTATTGAAATGTGATTGGTCAATGACTCCCATTTGTGGCATGAGTTAAATAGTCAATGTAATTGTTGGAGAGTCAGTCACTGCAAAATAATGCTCTGACAAGTCCAGAATATTAAAACGGAGGAATTTTCTTTATCACAAAAGAAGGAGGTGGTAAAGAAAAGTCGATAATTTGTGAGATGAAACACGAGTCTTTGATTGTAAAACAAATTTCATTGAAACGTGATTAGTCATTGACTCCCAATTGGGTCGTGAGTTAAATAATAATAAAATGACAACATCTGAATAGGGTTTGCGTGAGATTCAACAGTTGAATTTACTGAATACCTGATAGTCAGGAGTATTGAGAAAGAATGTAGGGAAGATAGCATACAAGTTCCCTTAAAAGAAAAATAAACATTACATTAAGAAGTGATGCATTGGCAGATATAAAGCTCAAGTCGTTTTCCTTCTAAATGTATTTTTCGGCAGTTTAGCGCTGCTTTCTCTCCCTTGAGAAAGTAATACTTGTATTTACCATGTCGCACACTTGAGTTATTAACTATTGTGAGTTTACAAGTCATTTTTTCTCTACATTGCGTTTAGAAGAAAAACAACGAGTAAACAGAGCTATGTATTACAATAAAAGGATGAAAAAGTGAATGAGTCGTTTATGTCCCGTTTAGGGGTCTATCCTCCATTAAGGGATAGCTCAATTATGTAATCAGGTTGAGGAAACCAGCTATAACGGCTGGGGGACCTGACATTCTGATCACATGTTACCGCTATACTGGCAGGATGATCGTGGGCGGGAGAATTAATCAGCTTTTTTTTATATAAGAATAATTCTTGCATTTTTGGTAAAAATGCCTATATTTTCTGTTCATTTATGGCTTCCTAAGGCTCATGTTGAGGCTCCGGTAAGAGGTTCAATAATTTTGGCTGGGATTCTTTTAAAGTTAGGGGGATACGGACTTCTTCGGGCGTATAATTTATTAATAAGAATTGGTTGTAAAATAAACTTTATTTGGGTTTCTGTTAACACATATATGTGAGGCCAGCAGGTGGATGGTAGGCTAAGGAAATTCTAGGCTTGTTGCGCCATGGAGTGTTTCTTAACTATACAATATTGAAGCTATTCTACATAAGTCATTATGTCTTTGGTTGTGTTGACACATTCTGCAGGCTCTCCTATATGCTACACTGAACCAGTGGGCTCTGGCGATTTTTTTAACATCCCCGGTCAACCTCTACCACTTTTGCCTATGCGGAATCCCACATGGTTGAAATATGTGTCCATCTGTCGTTCATAGCCTTGCTGTATGCCTCTCCCATTTCCAATTAAGCCTATTTTTTAGTGAGCTTCATCGGTTAGATCCGATATTTTCCTTATCTTATTTGCGGGAGATTTTGTCGGTGGCGAAGCGTGAGTATAGGTGGCGAAGTTGGAAGTTCGGGCCTTTCCACACATCAGTTTTCATCGTTTCTGTGACTATTATCTCCATCGGTATTGCACTTGCTTTGTTTTGTCTCTCTTTGATGGCGTCTTTATATGCGATTTTTTTAACATCCCCGGTCAACCTGTACCACTTTTGCCTATGCGGAATCCCACATGGTTGAAATATGTGTCCATCTGTCGTTCATAGCCTTGCTGTATGCCTCACCCATTTCCAATTAAGCCTATTTTTTATTGAGCTTCATCGGTTATATCCGATATTTTCCTTACCTTATTTGCGGGAGATTTTGTTGGTGGCGAAGCGTGTGTATAGGTGGCGAAGTGGAAGTTCGGGCCTTTCCACACATCAGTTTTCATCGTTTCTGTGACTATTATCTCCATCGGTATTGCATTGGCTTTGTTTTGTCTCTTTTTGATGGCGTCTTTATATGCCTGGGTTTCTGGTAGATTGAAGCGAAGCTTGATGTCCTCAATGAAGTAGGATTCATGTGCTATTCTTTAGGCGTAGCTGTTTCTTGTGTACTTTGAGAGTGACAAGCCCTCTTGAGATATCTGACTTCGACATTCTCCAATTTCTTGAGGTTTTTCGCTGGAATAATTAAATACGTAACAGTATATTGCGATACGAGTGTGGTAAACCTTACGGATCGAGGAAAAGTTTTCCGATATTCCGTTATGTGTTTACCACATGAGTATTGCATACCATTTTTTTGCACTATGTGTATTTATTTTAGTAATTAATATATTAGCTAAAATATTCTTCTTCTTCTTCTTCCTTCCAAGTATTAGGCCAAGGCCTGTTACGATCCTATAGAAAATTTTCCCTCCAGCCTAAATAGTACGATCCTTCCGCGAAATTCTCGTATAAGACTTGAAAGCATAATAATAGTCCCTTCGATTGGTTGCTGGCCAAAGGAAGCCAAGACCAGTGATGGGGCTGCCATCTTATAGCCTCTGGTCAGGCTTTTCTGGAGAAGAAAATAAATATAATTGAAGATAAATGTTAGATTTCAGAAGTTGAACCAGCTATTGTTTTGGACAAATAATGAGTATTGTTGTTCATGTCGCCATCTTATATTTGTTAAAACTGTGAAACCAATTTGATGTCGGATTTATTTCTGAATATGGAGATATTTGTAGATGATGTGTGCAATGATGATGAAATAGAAGATGCGTCGAAAGTTGGATGTGATATATTAATACAAATTGCAGTATCACTATCAATATTTCAAAATAAATGTTTTTACTTACCGCACTAGTGCTTTTTTGTCATTTTAAAGTATTGAGATTTCTTTTCTTTTCATAGCAACCAAGATTGTATGCGGGAATGTCAAATTACGATGTATATCAACAATAACAGTAAGTATACAATATTAGATACATAGAGCAAAAATAGTACGAGCATATTACGATGCTAGGTTGGGAAGTGGTCTTTAAAGAATCGAGGGAAAATGTTTAAAACCGAGCGACAGCGAGGTTTTTAATTTCCGAGATTCTGTAAAACACTTCACAAACGTGCGTTGTACATTATTATTTGCGCGATTGTGTTTTCAAAATAATAAATAATAGTAAAATAATAACATATTTGTTGGAAATATTTGCGTTCATTATAAACAATTGACTAACGTTAATAGTGTGGGCAATGTTTATTAGTTGAAACAACAGGAGGCCTTGAGAACAATTATTGATAACATGGCCGCAAGTACGTATTTATTGTTTTATATTGTTTCAAATAAAGTCCAGTTCATTTAAAATGCAGTGATTTGTATCGTTTAATGTATATTAACACTACCTTTAGGATATTTTCTGTATATACATTGTACGTAGTATACATAGAGGGCAGTGGGTTTACATCCAGCACGTGGGTGTAAATGTAATATTACAGTATAGTTATTTAGGTTGGCAACCCAGAAATGTAGGAAGTTGAACTTTTAATAATGGTCGCCATTACTGGTAAGTAAGACAAAACGCACTATCGCGCAAACAAACTATTTAAGATGAAGGAAGTTTTGAGAGAATTTCAGACGGAGGGGGAGGAGGTTTTTGCAACTCCGAGCGGTCACATCAGGAGGTTGTCAAGAAAGGCGAGCTGCGTGACAAGGTTCAGGGAAAGAAAGTAAAAAAATCTAGAAAGCTAGATGGAAAGAAACAAACAAATGCTGCTTGTAATTTGACGTGCGGTAATGGCGACATTGAACCAAATGAAACAAGATACTCGGTTACCATGGCAACGGGTTCCTGGTAAACAGGAAAGATTGATAGTGGGATTGTCATTTGTTAAAATGTCACTGGATATTAATACTCTTTTGTCCTTCCTTCATACAATCACAATTTACTAATTTTATCTCCATGGATAACAGTTATTATTGAATATACGTTCATTTCCTCTTCTAGACAGCGACTTGTGGAAGTCGTATATAATAATATTACTAACATAATATTCAAGGGCATATATACAGGGTGACTTTTGATGTCCCAACTCCTTTCAAAAAACGTTACGCTGAAAATATATAAAACTATTATTCTACCAGTTATATTATATGGGTGCGAAATATGGACTCTTACTTTAAGGGAGGAAAGGAAATTACGAATATTTGAGAATAAAGTATTTAAGGAAAATTTTTGGACCAAAGAGAGATGAACAGACAGGTGAATGGAGAAGACTAATTAACAGTAAACTACATGGTCTTTATAGGAAGCCAGATATAATGCGAACAGTTAAGTCTCGTAGACTGCGATGGGCAGGACATGTTGCTCGTAGGGAATGAAAGACGTGCATGGAAGCTTCTTGTAGGAAAGCCAGAGGGAAAACGCCCAGTTGGTAGACCAAGAATGAGGTGGGAGAACAACATTAACTATGATTTGAGGGAAGTAGATTATACAGGGAATGATTGGAAAGCATTAGCTCAGGATAGGGATGTATGGAGAGCTTATGTCCGCGCGGCCATGAAGCTTCGGTTTCGATAGTGCCAGTGAGTAAGTAAGTATATATACAGGGTGATTTATAGCTAACAAGGCAAAGTTCTCTATGGGATGACAAATTGATGATTTTAATAGAGGACCGGAGACACATAGTTTCCATACTAAGGGTCAGTTTCACCAACATAGGTAACTGTATTACGCCACTTTTCTCCATGTATAATGCATAGCTTAAACTGCCGTAATACAATTACCTCTGTTGGTGAAACCGACCCTAAGGGCCAGTTTCACCAAGAGAGGTAACTGTAATACGCCAGTTTTCCCCGTGTATAATGCATAGCTTAAACTGGCGTAATAAAATTATCTCTGTTGGTGAAACCGACCCTAAGGGTCAGTTTCATCAAGACAGGTAACTGTATTACGCCAGTTTTCCCCGTGTATAATGCATAGCTTAAACTGGCGTAATACAATTACCTCTGTTGGTGAAACCGACCCTAAGTGTCAGTTTCACCAAGACAGGTAACTGTATTACGCCAGTTTTCCCCATGTATAATGTATATTTATTGCAAATATTGGTCATTTAAATTTCATAGCCACGGACAGTAATCGAGGATGACAATCGATATGTGTTTCGATTATGGGTTATCGCTAGCTCTATAAACTTTGGCGCATGCGCACTGTTGTTCTATAGGACTTTGAATATATTTCAAGCTAGTTTAAGTGCAGTTTTTCCAACCCTTCTTCGCAAAAAGAATAAAACAAACTGGCCTTGAACACGTCATAGTTGATGAGAAAAATAATTAAAATATTTTCTGTTCGAGGGCAGCACCAATTAAAAAAGATAACAGGTCCACTCAAATCGAAAGGTCCACATTACACGACCTTCCTCTATATTTAAACATGGAATTCCCTTCCGCCCTATGTCAGAGACTGTCAAATTATAACATCCTTCAAAAACAAATTAAAGAATTATTTAATAAATAACTCATATTACCCGTTTAAGGAGTAAGCGCAGTTGTTGACGGAGGGCGCTGCAGTCGTGTTTATGCAGGAATAGACCACGTGACACTGCTATCTATGAATCAGAGGGGAATGGGACGTGGAACGCTGACAGTGTACACTGCCTCAAATGACGTCACGTGTAGCAACAAACCGAGCTTCCTAATTCTTCCGCCTGCAGAGATATTTTGAATGACTAATACACCTCACTGATAGTATTCTTTTAACAATTAATAAATTTAATTATCTATGAAAATAATATTAAGATTAACAAATATTTTCTTTTGTTTCGTTTTAAATATTGTACAAACGTAAAATTAGTCTTAATGTTGTGTGATTCCGGGTTCTGTGGCCGTGGTCCATAGTTGGTGTTGATACCAGACGTTTCGCCCTCAACTGCGGAGGGCATCTTCAGTGGCGAGTGCTTCTAGGCGTGTTTCCTGGTCGGAAGATCTACTTAGAGTGAGCTCTGCTGACGTTGTGGACGTTGTATTGATACTAGTGGTGGGAGCAGGGTGAGTGAGCGTGGCTCTTGCTGATTGGCTAATGGTCGTCTCCTTGTTGTCCCTAGTGTTGATGCATTTATTTTCTAGTGTATGGTACCAGGCCTTAGGCAATTTGATACCTTCCTCTTTTCTGTTAATATTTTCTTTATGCTTGTATATTTCTATAGCCTCTCGGTATAATCTAGGGAAATAGTAGGAAGTTGTGGCTAAAACTTGTGTATCATCGAATAGAATCTGGTGTCCATTCATAATGGCATGTTCTGCTACAGCCGATTTATCCATTTCTCCTTGTCTGCAGTTTCTTTTATGTTCAGATAAACGGGTGGCTATACTTCTTTTCGTGGTCCCTATGTAAAATTAGTCTTTTTATATCTCATTATTTTCCTTTGTTTTATATATACATTAGACAGGGACAATTTAATATGTCTTGATTGTATACATTTTATTATTAGTTTTAGTCTTAATTTTAACTAACATTAACTAGTTGCATTATAGATCGTAATATAATAGATATTATCTTTTTGATCTAATTTTTATTTAGTATTTAATATTAGAGTTCATTGTGATTGTTATATTCTGATGTAATATATGTTTGCCCTGGTGAGTGGAAGAGAAGGCCACATGGCCTTAACTCCACCAGGCTAAATAAATAAATCTAAATCTAAATCTAAATAATTGTAAGTGACTGCTATTAACAGGGCTGAATTCAGGTGCCTTCATAGAGGCATAATTTAAGTAACCGAAATATTTGTCTGAAATAGTAATGTTTCAGTTCTCGTGTTCGCTGGCTTAACAGTTAGGTTTGGCAATTTAGATATCAGAACGGAAAATACAGCAACGAACATTGCAGTAAATCACTATAATGGAATATCTGTGCAATATTCTAACTACAATATGGTATAATTGTAGTTGTATATCTTCCAATTCATTTATTTAATTATCCCTTAAGGGCGCAATAGGGACGATTGCATTTTTGTAAAACATTAAAGAGGAAAAAAATTGATAATGTGAGTGTGATAACAGAGATAATGTGCAAATGTACAATGGCTACAACTAAAAAAACACAAGAGCAGATCAGATTTTTCGTCTATTGCACATAGCTCTCTTGATATTGCTTAATAGAGGAACCATATGTAAGAGAGAGAAATGCTTGATAAATTTAATGTCTCTTGCGTCATACAGTTATTATCCCTTAAATTGTCAATACAATATTTTCTCGTGCCAGTTATTTAAATGTTCCGGACCGCAAGGAAAATAATTTCATGTTAAACTGTATTATTATTATACATTATTGCGCAATTTGACATAAATGTAAGTAATTTTTACTCGTTTGTTTTTCTGTTGATCTAAAAACCATATCAAATAAATTAAACCAATGTATCCAATAGGATACATTTTTAATTTAAGGGTTATCTAGGTATAACATTTCTAGATTTGTTATACAATGAAAACTTGCAATTGTTAGTATTTTATTCAGCTAATACGCGGCGTGTGCTGCTGCGCCTAAATAAACGAAAATTAATGTGATTTTATGTTTAGTTGAATATGTGAAAGGAAAATAATTATAAATTCATATTTTTATATACCCCGTGCTCATTGCCCGGCATTGGCCTGGAATCTACTTATCCCGATCTTTTTGACATAAATGAGCTGAAATACGAAAATTAATGTGTTTTATGTTTAGTTAAATAAATAGAGGGAAAAATGTATATCGTAATTATTTTTAGATCCCTGTGCTGTTTACCCGGAGTTGTCTGGGAATCTACTCATCCCGATCGTCTTGCCATAAATGAGCTGAAAGACAAATATTAATGTACTTCTTATGATCAGCAAAATTAAAAATTATAAATGTATATCGTATTTATTTTAAGATTCCCCGTACTGATTACCCGGTGTTACCCGGGAATACTTATCTCGAACTTCTTGGCATAAATGGGCTAAAAGACAAAATTCGTTATTGTGAGTTATCTGTAAAAGAATGCCCGACATGTGGCGCTATGCTTGCACAGGAATCTACGTACCTTGTCTCGATCTTCTTGGCATCAATGAAAGAAAGAAATGGTCATTACGAGTTATCCGTTAGAGATAAACATATGCTGTCGCGGACATATTTGTAGAGCGTTTTGAGATATTCAATAATTCTGGGTACATTAATTTTGTGTATTTGTTATGATTTAGACAGCGTAAGCCATTTTTGCGTCCAAAGAGCTACTTTTTTCACGTTTTCCACTACAAAGGGCGATTTAAGGGTGTAGGAGTTGAGTATCACAACTCTCTTATAGCCTAAGTTCATCCCGGGAATCTCCTGAACATTTTGAAAACTTTCCCATCACAATCATATCAACGGTATTTTGTCATTCAGCTCATTTACGCCAAGAAGATCGGGATGAGTAGATTCCCGGACAACGCCGGGTAAACAGCACGGGGTATCTAAAAATAATTATGATATAAATGTTTCCCTTTACTTATTTAACTGAACATAAAACACATTAATTTTCGTATTTCAGCTCATTTATATTAAGAAGGTCGGGATAAGTAGATTCCCGGGCAACACCGAGAAATCAGCACGGGGTATTTAAAAAATATAAATTTGTAATTATTTTTCCATTTACTTATTCAACTGAACATAATAGCACATTAATTTTCACTTAGCATAGCAGCGCATGCCCGGTATTAGCTAGTAATATATACAAGTTTCTTGAATAGTAGCATTTTTTTGGTAGTAAGGAGATGAAAAGAAATAAAGCGGGGAGAGTGTCCGGGTAATGAATTATATTATAAAGAAAAGCAAGTGTTCAAATAAAGATACCAAAACAAGAATATATAAAGGAGTGATACGCACAATAATGACCTATGCCTCCGAAACAAGAGCAGATACTGTTAAACAAAAAAAAAAACTGTAGGAATTAAATTAATATTCTGAGGAAGATTGTACGTAAGAAAAGGAAAGATCAAATTAGAAATGAAAAAAAAATAAGAAGACAGCTGCATATTCAGGCAATAGGCGAATGCGTGGAAAAAAGAAGATTTGGATGAATTCAACATATATTCCGCGTGACATCAGGTAGAATTGACGTATAGCAGGAAAAAAGTTACCAGAGGATGGGAGATGGACACCTAGAAGATCAAAAAAAGAGATGGAAGGACCCTTAATTCGGGATTGAACAGGTCATGGACCTAATACAAATAGAAGAGGAAGAAAATGAAAAATGGACGTGGTCTTCAATTGGGGAACATGACACTTAGTAGGTACAAGGAAAGTAAAGTTGTGAATGTGATACAGCATTCAGAATGTCACAAATGCAGTGAAGAAACTCGAGTCTGCGAGGGAGTTAAGAAGTATGAGGTGAATCAAAAACAACTCAACACAAAAGTAAAGTATTTAATCCTTCCCCGAAAGAAAAACTAAATCGAATAAATAAATATACTCCTGAATTTAACTTTCTTTTAATGGAATCAGCACGTGATTTGATTAGATTTTTTTATTTAAGAATAATTCTAGCATTTTTGATAAAAAATACCCATAACAAAGCAAAACATTTTAGAAAATCGATTTTATGATGTAAGCAAGAAAATAGGAATTTCAGTTTTTTTGAAAATGGAATAAAGTATAGTATTCCTGTGAAATTGGAAAGCATTAGCTCAGTATAGGGAAGTACGGAGAGCTTATGTCCGCGCGGCTATGAACCTATGGGTTCGATAATGCCAGTGAGTAAGTAAGTAAGTAAGTAAGTAAGTAAGTAAGTAAGTAAGTAAGTAAGTAAGTAAGTAAGTAAGTAAAGTAAGTATGTAAGAAAGTAAGTAAGTAAGTAAAGTAAGTAAGTAAGTAAGTAAGTAAGTAAGTAAGTAAGTAAGTAAGTAAAGTAAGTAAGTAAGTAAAGTAAGTATGTAAGAAAGTAAGTAAGTAAGTAAAGTAAGTAAGTAAGTAAGTAAGTAAAGTAAGTAAGTAAGTAAGTAAGTAAGTAAGTAAAGTAAGTAAGTAAGTAAAGTAAGTAAGTAAGAAAGTAAGTAAGTAAGAAAGTAAGTATGTAAGAAAGTAAGTAAGTAAGTAAAGTAAGTAAGTATGTAAGAAAGTATGTAAGTAAGTAAAGTAAGTAAGTATGTAAGAAAGTAAGTAAGTAAGTATTCCTTGAATTATGAATAATTAAAACAAAGTGAGGAGGGAATTATGGCTCAAAAACGAAGAAAGTAAACAAAGAAATAAATAGTGGCATAAGTAATTAAATATGGCGGTAAGAAAGTCATTATACAGAACAAAGTTCAAGATGTAGGTAAGAGTTTTGCACACTCCGTGTGAAAGTTGTGCGGTGGAAAACTTTTATGTGGGCTGGAAATGAAGATGGACGTCGATAGGAAACGCGAAATGACGCCAGCTTCTCAACACAGCTGTGTACATATACAGGGTGCCAGTACATAAATCTATTTCGAGACGATTGGAAAAAAAAGGGCAATCAGAAATATTAATACCATTTCATACAACCCGTTATATATGGAGCAGTGATTTGAAATCAAGAGTGGAATTTGTTACGATCATTTAACAAATAAAATTAAGCTGTTTACTCACAAATCATTATTTAAATATAGTTATTTAAAAATATTTGTATATTTAATGTAAACGGCGATGTTTGAAAAACAAATGAAAAATGTTTGGTTATGTTTCATTTGTTCATCACTACAACCTGATCATACTATGTATTGCCAAATACGATCGCAATGTTGTAAGAATGCACCCTAATGGAGAAAAAATTAAACACATCGAACTGTATATTCTAATTAAAATTATAGGTTATTAATCAATTTTTTCGTATAACACCACACAAAAATCAGTATATAAAAACACATTATTGAACACAATTATCAAATGTGTAGGTCGAAGCAATCTGTCCATTATTTGCTATATTCAACATATTTGTAAGAGTCAGTCACTGCAAAATATTGCTCTTTCCTTGTTCAGAATATTAAAGAGGAGGAGTTTTCTTTTATTTTGGTATTAAAAATCGATAATTATCAAGGTGAAACACGATTGTGATTGTTCAAAACAAAATTCATTGAAACCTGACTGTCATTCACTCCCATTGGGGCATGAGTTAAATAGACAATAATATTACTTAGACTTTCCGGATTACTTACTCTTTCTCACTGGCACTAATGAACCCATAGGTTCATGACCGCACGGACATAAGCTCTCCATACATCCCTATCCTGAGCCAATGCTTTCCAATCATTCCCTGTATAATCTACTTCCCTCAAATCATAGTTAATGATATACTCCCACCTCATTCTTGGTCTACCAACTGGGCGTTTTCCCTCTGGCTTTCCTACATGAAGCTTCCATGCAAGTCTTTCATTCCCCATACGTGCAACATGTCCTGCCCATCGCAGTCTACGACACTTAACTGTTCTTATTATATCTGGCTTCCTATAAAGACCATGTAATTCATTGTTAGGTAGTCTTCTCCATTCACCTGTCTGTTCATCTCTCTTTGATCCAAAAATTTTCCTAAGAACTTTAGACTTTCCGGATGTAAGGTAGTAATTCTATAGTGGTTTGTTGCAGTGTTTGAAAAAGGCAACAAGTGGGCTAGAAACCCAAGCTTTTGGAAAATTCTTCTTCAATAGTCCCAAGTTATCTCACACGAAACAATAAGATGTTAAACATTTGTTCTGCCTCTTAAAAAACTAAAATTACAAGAAAAGAAGATAAATTCTCTTGTAAGCCAATGTTTTCCCTTAACAGAGATCTAGGTACTCTCCTCCTACAGGGAAGAATTTGAATCATACAATTTAGTTACACTTATTCTCGTACAGATGTAATTTTGAGTGGTCCGTGGTCAGCGTTCCACATCATACTGACATCTAGGAAACCAAGGTAGTACTAGGATTGGAAAATTCGGTAAATTTTGCTTAGAGGCGTTTTCATTCAGGCTTAAGGATCTTTTACGAGCCTGAAAATCTTCAGACTCGGGACCCACGACTGAAAGTCCCTCCCGGAGGACTTGCTCCTTGGATGTTTCCGTCCTAAAAAACCCATCAACCCCGGCCGGGCTTGAATCCGCGACCCTCGGGACCAAAGGCAATGAGCATAACCACTAGTCCACCGCGGCCGACACAAGAAGATAAATACAAAGCGATAAAACGTCATCTATTTGGAGATTGAAAGCGACTTTATTTTGTGCACAGAATGGAAGTCACTGCAAGCGTACATAGATTTAAGACTCTTCCATTGTGATAGCAGTCATTACTGCAATATTTAGAATACGGTCGTTTTATTAGACATGGAATATCCCTCACTGTGCAGTCGGATTAAAACTTGCCTCTGAATATAGCGATGAATGGCCGCCCGGCTAATGGCCAACTCTGGTTTCCATTTATAACATATTAAACGCTGGATATCCCTTTTCTTATTAGCATCAGAATGGGAATCTTGTATATATTAATTACATATCTGTGAAAATATTATTCTATCCAATAAGAAGAATGATAGCAAGATTAAAACAGTCTTTTCTATGCATATATTAAAATATAATATATAAAAATGAATGTTTGTTTGTTCGTACTCTATGCACGGCCATACTGTTGATCCGATTGTGATGGGGCTTTTTGTAAAATGTTCAGGAGATTCCCGGGATGAACATAGGTTATAAGAGAGTTGTGATATTCAACTCCTACACCCTTAGAAATCGCCGTTTGTAATGGAAAATGTGAAAAAAAAGTAGCTCTTTGGACGCTTAAATGGCTTACTCAGCCTAAACCATAAAAAATACACAAAATTAATGTACACAGAATTGAATATCTCAAAAAGGTCTAAAAACGTTCAGCAACAGCATATGTTTATCTCTTACGGGTAACTCACAATAACCATTTTTGTCTTTCATTGATGCCAAGAAGATCGAGACAAGTAGATTCCTGTGCAAGCATAGCAGAATATGGCAGGTATTCTTTTACTGATAACTCACAATAACGAATTTTGTCCTTTAGCTCATTTCTGCCAAGAAAATTGAGATAAGTAGATTCCCGGACAACGCCGGGTAAACAGCACGGGCTATCTAAAAATAATGATGATATAAATGTATCCTATTACTTATTTAACTAAACATAAAACACATCAAATTTTGGTATTTGGACTCATTTATGTCAAGAAGGTCGGGATAAGTAGATTCCCGGGAAACGCCTGGTAATCAGCACGGGGTAAAAGTAAGTAAAGTAGTCCCACTACAGGCCTCAGGAGGCCCTTGGGGTAGAAGTAGGTTAAGGCTCCAACTTCTTCTAGACATTCGGCACATGATGTCAGCCGGGTTGTCAGCCCTGCGTGACGGCCGCCTTTGCCCCAGAACAAGTGTCTGATACTCATTTCCGTTAGAGGCTGAGTCGACCCCAGGGCCATAGTGCCGCCAGAAGGTTTCGGTCAGTTTAAAATCCTGACCCCACCGGGACTTGAACCCTCGACCTTCCGACTTGTAGCGCAGTGCCTTAACCACTACGCTACGGCGTGCATCTAAAAATAATTACGATATAAATTTATCGCATCACTTATTTAACTAAACATAATACACATTAATTTTCGTATTTCAGCTCATTTATGTCAAGAAGATCGGGATGAGTAGATTCCCGGGCAACGCCTGGTAATCAGCACGGGATATCTAAAAAATAGAAATTTATAATAATTTTTCCTTCTACTTATCCAACTACATAAAAAAGCACATTCTTTTTCATATATTTAGGCATAACAGCGCACTGTGGGCATTACTTACTTACTCACTGGCACTATCGAACCCGTAGGTTCATGGCCGCGCGGACATAAGCTCTCCATACATCCCTATCCAGAGCTAATGCTTTATATATATACTTGTAATTCATCTCTGATATCTTGACTTATCTTTTGATCTCTTAAAGATACACCTGCAACGGTTCTCACAAATCTCATTTTTATTGTCTCAATGTTATCTTTATCAGAGATCGTTAAAGGCCCAGACTGAGACCCGTATTTTAATGTTGGAACGGCTACTGTTTTGTAAAATGTATTATTATTATTATTATTATTATCATGTATTTAATGCAGGCATTGATTATATATTATATAAGATATTTCATACTTTTGTGTGTCATTTGTAGTAGATAGTTTGTAGGAGTATGTTTACATCGATTAATTTGAAGAGAAAGCTTATGAATTTTCCACCAGGACAAATAAAACGCAAAACATTTATATTATTATTTTTATTGTTATTATTATTATTATTATTATTATTATTATTATTAAAATAATCATGTATTTAATGCAAATTAAGTAACATAAGGTAGGTTTTATTTTTAACTGTTAGTTTGAAATTTGGTCCAATTTGAATTTATCACCTTCTTTTTCTCCAGAATAATAAATATTACTACATTATTATTTTATTGTGATTATTATTATCATTACTATCTTGTCATTAAACATAGGCTCAATTCTGAAAATGCGTGCTATTATGCATTGCAGAGACTCTTGATGTCCCAACTCCTTTCAAAAAACGTTAAACTGAAAATATATAAAACTATTATTCTACCAGTTATATTATATGGGTGCGAAACATGGACTCTTGCTTTAAGGGAGGAAAGGAGATTACAAGTATTTGAGAATAAAGTACTTAGGAAAATTTTTGGACCAAAGAGAGATGAACAAACAGGTGAATGGAGAAGACTACATAACAATGAACTACATGGTCTTTATAGGAAGCCAGATATAATAAGAACAGTTAAGTCTCGTAGACTGCGATGGGCAGGACATGTTGCACGTATGGGGAATGAAAGACTTGCAT
Organism: Diploptera punctata; assembly: GCA_030220185.1. Lineage (NCBI taxonomy): Eukaryota > Metazoa > Arthropoda > Insecta > Blattodea > Blaberidae > Diploptera > Diploptera punctata. The sequence goes on from JASPKZ010007832.1 coordinate 468,016, forward strand.
GGAAGCTTCTTTAGGAAAAAGCCAGAGGGAAAATTCCCAGTTGGCAGACCAAGAATGAGGTGGGAGAATAACATTAACTATGATCTGAGGGAAGTAGATTATACAGGGAATGATTGGAAAGTATTAGCTCAGGATAGGGATGTATGGAGAGCGTATGTCCGCGCGGCCATGAACCTACGGGTTCGATAGTGCCAGTGAGTAAGTAAGTATCTTGTCATGTATATATCATATGAAATTAATATTTTGTTCTGTAAACCGGCTTTGTTCTAACGTAGACCCTAAGTATATAAATTTATTTAAGGTTATGCTACAAATAAAAGTATTTTTGTTTAATTTTAGGTAAGGTTTACATTATACAGAGTGTCCCATTCAAACCTCCCACATTTTAATTAATCATAACTAACAAAGTATGCGGAATTATGAAATGAGGTTGGTATTAAAAGAAACAGAAACTCGAAGAATTTTCATTGACACACACTAAAACACCTCTATATATGCACCATTAGTAGCACGAACAATATCAAACCTGTATTCGATTTCGTGTACGAGCATCTCCCGATTCTTTTTTAACGCTTCCAGTTGCCAGAAACTTCTTAAGCCATGCTTTAATGGTTTATCCATTAGGTGCATTTCCTTCATATTCTCTCTGGTAATTTCTTTGCACTGTAATTATTGACTTCGTCTCTGCATACCAGGAAATAGTTTGTGCTCGTTGCTGAGGAGTCATCATTTTGTTTTATGTCATCATTGACCAACATGTGACAGATGAATTAACTGCAACAATGAAAACAAACATTCTTTGAGTTACTCTTTATTTTGATACCAATCTCATTTCATAATTCCGCATACTTTGAGAGTTATGATTAATCAAAATGTGGGAGGTTTGAATGGGACGCGGTGTATTATATATTTTTATTAATTTGTGACTTTAGTCAATACTAATAAAATGCATTGTTAAAACCGTTGAAGTGGGAGTCATAAAATAAAATAAGTTAAAATATACCTTCTTAGGTGAGATCCGTCGTCCTCAACGTATAAAATATGTAATCGTTACGCCTGTAGGCCTTTCAGAACATCCGTTCCATCTTCAGCAGGTCCCTCTTCGCTACAACATCCATATGATGGTTGATGCTGCTGGTCCTATTGTGGTGTCGTGACTAAAGCTTATTCCTGATGATATCGTATAGTGGGTTGTTTAGTCTGGGAGTGCATTCATTTATTAAAATGCTTGTTGTCTATTTCCTTGATAATTTTCAGGTCTTCCAATATGTTGATTTTAGTTGGATTTCCCTCTTTGTGTATTATTGTAAGGGTGTCTTCTATTGAGTTCATTCTATGACCGGCGTTTATTATGTGCTTAGCGTAATTAGACTTTCCATAGGACCACAACAACTCATTTTAGTTTTGCCCTATAGCACGTGAACACGTAGGTGCCCTAAACTTTCATGACATAAATAAAAATGTATGTAACTATGTGTTTGTACATATGTATATTTATTCCATGTGTATGTGTCAACAAGGAAGGAGACTAGAGGGGTGAAAGGGAAAGATGAACTTATGATACTGAGCAATTCGTAACAGAAACCATTAGAATAATACATAGTTTTATTTGATTTTCATATTTATTATATAATTCAGTGACAGCTGTTTCTGTACACTGTACCTTCTTCAGACATGTTAACAAATTATGAATTGTGTTCCAACTGATCTAAGCAACAATACAACAATATTTATTTAATTTTTTTAATTTAACAAATGGGATTCATTCAAATCAAGTTGAGAATTTAACACTTTGTTACTACTTTTCAATTTATCAATTTCTACAGCTTCCAAAAGATCTAACTTCTTACCCTTATCATAAATATGTAAAATTTCAAAATTTGGATCAAAACAATGATTAAATTGGAAGAGGTGATTAGCATATTTTGAATATTATAAATTTCTGTTATGTGCTCTCATGTGTTCCTTTATCCGAGAGATAAAATGTCTACCAGTTTGTCCTATATAGACATTGTCACATGTGTCACACTTCAATTTATATACACCTGATAATTTTTTATTTTTTTATTTTGGTTTTATTGTTTTTTATTATATTTTGTAAAGTTTTATTAGTTTTAAATGCCACATTAATGTTCAACTTTTTGAAGTGTTTAGATATTTTATTTGAAAGTGGGCCTATGTATGACATTACGACATATTTCTTTATGTTTTCTTTGTTTTAATTAATGAAATATGGATTCTCATCAAGTAAACACCAACTCAATTGGTCATTAGAATAAGGTATGAAAATGGTAGACACTACTTTTAAAAAAGTAGACGAGACAAACTAGGTAAAAGGAACTAAGGAGACTTCAAAAGGAGAGAGAGTATGTGAGAAATAAAGATGGTAATGTTTAATTCCCATCACGAAATGTTAAAAAAGAAGGTTGCAGTAGTAGTTCCTGTTAAAGAAGTGCACAAAGAAAACTAGATAAAAGGGAACATAGATAGACCAAGAAGAGAGAGGGAGGGAGAGAATGAAATTGCCGGGACAGACGCAGAGCAGAGATGCTGCTCATCTCCCTCCCCCATTGCCAACATCCCTAGCAACCTAGTCATGTAGCCGCAGTCAGAGCACGGCCCCTGTCGGTACTACACCCGCATTACACAACCTTCCGTTACATTCGTACTGTTACAGCATCCACCAAGACCAGTTGCTAACTACATTCCTAAAAACATGGACAAGAATTCAAGATATTTCTAACCATAAAGGTTTCTGGTATAAATTACAGTTTTTTTGTCTTAACAAAATATCTCGTGTAATTTATCGGATTCAAAGCTTGTCTATGGATACTGATAGCAGCAAAGTTTGGACAATGGCCCATGGTCAAAAGTGTCGCGGGGCGTGATCGTGAGTTCGTGGTTTCGAGTGAAGAAGAGGATAGATTGAGCTAGGCGTGCCTATGTTCACACCCTAGGTAAGAAAACGTTCCTCATTTGTCACGTTTGTAAAATGTTTTCCCTCCACCCCGGTAGGTGGAGCTCCTGATTAACAGTAGCTGTCATTTGCAAAACGTATAACAAGAGGACTTTAATTTTAAACTCTGTCCACAAAGAGTATAAACATAAATTATTAAATAACTTTAATCTATTCAAATTACTTTAAGTTAATAAAAATGCATAAAAATGTTTTGCAAGAACTTTTGGAAATATAAAATTTATTTATTTTCACAGAACCAGTTTCCATTTGTCTCTTACACTGCGAATAAATAACGTACATGAGTTACCAGACAGATAATTTATTTGAAGGGCTCGGCTGTAAAACATGTTAACTGACAAATTCTTGAAAATTTAATTGTAACATATCCATCCATAGTAATTCTGCCCGAAGGCAGGTCCTTCACTGCAATCATAGCATTTTCATGCTATGCTTGCAGCTTTACTAGGGAATTGTGTAGGTGTGGTAGCTTCCCGTTGCTTTCCACACCGGTGAAAGATGATGGTGATGATGATGATAATGATAAGGATGATGATGATGGCCATATGATTTCGGGGACCGTTTGGGCCTTAAGGTTTTCCTGACATTTGTCTCACAGGTGAGGAAAAAACCCGATAAAAACCTCACCCAGAAAAACTGCTCCGACCGGGGATCGAACCCGTGCCCGCTGCGTGACAAGGCAGCACGCTACCTCGTTGTAACATATAAACTGTGATATGTGACCTTCTGAAACATTTGGTGCACCTGATTTTTACATCCGTCAATAAATGGTAAATGAAACCACATGCACCAAATGCTTTCAGGAGGTCACATATCACAATTTACATGCTACAACTCAATTTTAAAGAATTTGTCAGTTACCATGTTTTACAGCCGAGCCCTTCATTTTATAACATATTTTTTTATTCATATAGTTTATTTGTAATGTCTCATATACTAAAATGTCAACTGTATATTATATATGAAATGTACACTACTAGGGCTTTTCAATTTGGTAGATAAATATTTTCAATCAATGGTTGAATTTTGCTCTTTAAAACCACGATCAATTCTATTACTGAGCTCAAACGAAAACAAAAGAACAAATTTATATTCCACAATTAAGCGGATTTTTATGTAATAAATGATAAGATTGCAATTCAGATAGTATATATTATTCAACTGTTTGTGTGTGAAACAAGATAAAAGACAGTCAAAAAGTCTTACTTGTCATTATACTGTTCAACTGTTTGTGTGTGAAACAAGATAAAAGACAGTCAGAAGTCTAACTTCTCATTATACTATGTTAACATTTAGTACATAAATATCCGCTCCCTATTCATTACAAAACTTATTGCTATTATTCTCCACATGTAATTAAATATTAAACACTGTAGCCTATATTGTTATTTAATTTCAATTAATTCAAACTCAAAACTGTGATTTAGATTTAAAAATAATTATTAGATTCCACAAATAAAACTATTCTAACATTTCTGTAAAATTAATTAAAATTGAACAATATTTTCATTTGTTAAAAACAGCCTAATATAATTAGAATTGCATGTGTTTGATATTGGCTTAATTAGGTAGGATTTTCAATTACGTATTTTAGGAATTCACACTATGAGGTATATTCATTAAGGTAAAATTTTTTATCTATATTTAAATTAATATTAGAAAGTAAACATTATGAGATTATATAATTAATATTGAGTGGAGAACATATTTTTAACGACTCACCTCATATATTTTCAAATTTCTTTGATACCGTCGTTGGAAGCCATGACTCAAGAGGGACAAGATATTGTCTGAAACCGCCGGTATCAAAGAAATTTGAAAATATATGTGGTGAGTCGTTAAAAATATGTTCTCCAATCAGTATTAATAAAACTTTTTATCACTCACCTCATATTATTCGTCTTATTTGACTATAAACTAGTTTCGGAACATAGTTTCTGCTCCATCCTCAGTATTGTCACGACCGTTGTTCTGTCGACTTAAAGAGCCGTCCTTCGCTCGTTCCATCGGCAAACTGAAAAACCTCGAAACCAGATCATTCTCACCGGGAATTTCAAAGTTCATCAATTTCTTCTTTTCGCTCGTTTGAATGTAGATCAATTTCCAAACAGTACATTCTTGTGGTTTTTCTATTTGTTTTAATAATTTAGCTTATTTCTCGATAAAATGTTTTTCAGACCATGCATGGGCAGCCACTGCAGATTTTTCTACTTCCCCTTTCTTGACATTCCTGAGAAGTTCTTTCACTCTAGTTTTCAAATTTCTCTTAGTTTTTCCTATGTAGAATTTCTCACATTCTTCACATTTAATCTGATAAATTCCTGATTTGTTTTCTTCTTTAATTTTCAAAAGACACAAATGTATTAATCAAAGCACTCTTATAAAAGTAAAAGAAGAAAATGTAAAATTAAAAAAAAATTAACATATAATCCAGTAAAACACCACAAGTTTCAAAAAGATATTAAAGATTTCAACATAAGGTTAGCACCCAAAAATGACTACAGCATCAGTAGATTGATTAGGCCTAATAACAATGAGAACATTTTCTGTTTCTGAAATAATTCCTCAAAATGAAATATATATATATTACTTACCACAAATATGTAAAAGCTAATTTTAAGGAACATTCCATTAATATTTTTAATTATTTACAACATTCCTTTAGCAGATATTAAGTTGTAATTAGTTTATTATAGGCCCATAGGTTGACTCTTGTTCTCTTGTTTTTAAAATTGCATTACCTATTATATTTAAAGGATATCTAAAGGCGAAAATTTTCTTTTAGAATGAAAATAAATAACCAAATTCAGCTTTAACCATTTAAATACGAACATATTATCAATAGGATACTTCCCTATAGGCTGACTCTTGTTTTAACATTGCATTAGGTATTATATTTAAAGGATATCTAAATGCGATTTTTTTCTTTTCGATTGAAAATAAATAACAAAATCCAGTTTTACTCATTTAACCCTTAAATTGGCAAAAAACAAATTTATTTTGTCAGTTATTTGAATGTGGCGGACCGCAGTGAAAATGGAATCTTGTGTAACTCTTACTATTAGGTATATTGTATAATTAGACACATATTTAAGTTGTTTCTTTTTGTTTGTTTTCTTCTGATTTATTTAAAACAATACATTAATTGAACCAACTTATGTATCCAAATGGATACATTACGAATTTAAGGGTTAAATAAAAACATATTAACAGGATAATTCCCTAGAAAAGACCACAGAGTTGCGATGGCTTTTGCAGATGCAAGAATTTAAGGATGATGTAAATTTCGAAAGGAATAGTTACTGCATATGTCTTTCTTACAATCACATTTGTAATACAAATCGTATCACGTACGAATATAAATATATTCAATTTTATATTTTCTCTAAAATAGTGCCTAATTGTAATGCTAATAACTCTGAATTTTAATTCAAGCAGCTTTAGACTACATAATTTATTTTAAACCATATGACTAAAGCAGGTTTTAAGGCCTGTTGTTTTGATACTAGTAAAATTCATGGTGATTTTCCGTTGAGGTATTAGTTCACAGTAATATAATGTACGGTTAAAAACTATAATATAGTTACCTTGTAGGTCCGTCTCCTCAACTTAAGTTCTTTTAAAACTCTGTAGGCCTTTTGGGACTAGTCCCATCATCAGCAGAATGCATTAGGTCCGTTCTTGTTGACCCTTGTTGAAGCACGGACTTGGTTGTGAGAATTTTGAACAGAGGATTGTGTGGATTAGGTGTGTATTCATTGAGAATCAGGTTGTTGTTAATTTCTCTTAGGATTGCGATTTCCTCCAGTATATTTATTCTCGTTGGAATGTTTTCTCTATATACTATTGTGAGGGTGTTATCGATGTTATGCATATGGTGTCGTGCTTGTTGTTTTGTAGTAAAAACATTTGTTATAGATTAAGATTTGTTTCCCAAATAAAGTCTTTAGTGAATCTAAGCAAGTATTGGTTTTTAGACTTTGAAAGTTTTAAGTTACAATTTAATTTACATATAATTTATAAGAGTAGCCGTATTTTTTACTGAAAAACTTAATTACGAACACGCTAGATTTAACGCTGTGAAAATTGGTAGTGGAGACTTCCTTTCAACTATAATGTATTCGTCGAATTAAATATCGTGCAATACGACGTATAGTTGTGTAAAACGGTCAAATGATATTTAATGCGACAATAAATATCTTATTTACTTTGTCCAGTTATCTTGTACCTCAGTAGGGAAACAAGTTTTACAGAGAACCTTCATTTTATGGACATCTTCTTGACCTTTTCTTATGTCACTCGCAGATTCTTTAAAAGTTCCTGTATGCTATCATTCCATGTTTCTCGGTGATCTTCCTCTGCGTCTATATTATACTCCATCTATTAGGGCTCCCCTTAACCATTCAGTTATTCTATTATCATGCATTCTGTTTATGTGAACAAACCATCTGATTTGAGATTGACGTATATTATTTTATTTAGAAATGTAAAACAGTACCTGATATCTCAATCGTTCCCAATAATCAGCGTGTAGTTTTGTAGGAACTGACCGGGAATCGAATCAAGAACCTAATGAACAGTAGTCAGTAATGTTGACCACTAGCCCATGAGGCTGGTCACAACAAAAAAGAAACAGTTTCTATAATTAAGTTTGATACTGAACATTATTTGGCTCTTCGTGAATATTAAAATACTTCAAAATCTTACGTTCAAAATAAAATATATCATTGTGTTATAAAACTTAAGATGAGCAAGAAAAAATAAACTTTATTTTTGTCTCAGAAAGAAAAATATGCAACTCTGATAGTATTTTGTCTCCGGAATTCAAATATGATATCGGGTTTTTTTCCATCACGCAAGGTTTCCGAGAGACAGGCATTTATAATTTCAAACACGTTAATATTTTCTACATTCGTAACTATACATTATTCGAACATTCGGAGTCACCTAGAACGTAAGAAATGACGATTTTCTGTTATATTTCGCCTGTGGAGCATCCCTCATGAACGTCCAACAATAATCGGCTAGCATATTAGGATTCCATTTGTCTTGATATCTCATTTTGATAGCTGAAATCTCCTGAGTTAGCTCATTTGGTTTTACTTTACAATGGACAAACGAACGAAAAAACGTTTGTTAAAAAAATAATTATTTAAATCCATTAATTGAAATTGAAATAAAAAACTGTGGGTGATGAACAAATTCCGAATACATATTTGAAAACACGATAAAAAACTGCATTAAGTACAACTATTGGTACTCATGAGACAAAAATCATGTTGACCAGTGTAATCATTACATGAGTGGTAATGAATTATTTATTTGACTATTTATTCAATCAAAGGGAAATTATGATTATATATCATTAACATAACGTGTGGTTCCCAGTCAATCTCCCTGGAGCGACATAGTGCTACCACAAAAAAACTATACATACATGAATCGGTATTAACATCAGTAATTAAATATAGGTATCAGTTGTAATAATCTAACAATAAAATAATGATCAGATGGAGTCTGTTCATTTTTTTTCATTCTTATCGAAGAGTACAAAGATGGGCGTTGGTGAAAGTCCAAAACGGTGTAGGTATTTTTGTACGATCATACGCAATGTGGAAACTGAAATGAGTTATTGTTCGCATCTCAGTATTTCTGAAATAATTTAAATATAATTATTCCATTTTGTCATATCCTCTAACTATTATTTCTTCTGGTTATTAGAAATAAAGTCCTGAATGATACGGACCAGTCAACATAAATGTCCAACATTAGCTACGGTCCACTGTGTGAAAAGGTCCTACGTGCTTATTTGTCCGTAAGTCTCAATGTTCATCAATAAAATGTTCTAGTTCTGAAAATGTCCACGTCCTTAAAAAGTTCACTTGATGAGAGTGTTCGGTTAATTATGCCTAGAATGTAAAGTGTCCAAATTTTTATGTCGAAAATGTCCAGTTAATACTGCCCAGAGAGCGAAATAGCTCATGTTAATGACGAAAATGTGCAGTTAACAATACCCAGAGAGTGACATGACCAAATGTTTAATTACGGAAATTTCAAATTCATAATGACCAGAGTGTGAAATATCTGATTTTAAATATGAAAATGTCCAGTTAACAATAACCAGAGAGTGACATGACCAAATGTTTAATTACGGAAATTTCAAATTCATAATGACCAGAGTGTGAAATATCTGATTTTAAATACGAAAATGTCCAGTTAACAATGCCCAGAGAGTGACATGACCAAATGTTTAATTACGGAAATTTCCAATTCATAATGACCAGAGTGTGAAATATCTGATTTTAAATATGAAAATGTCCAGTGAACAATGCCCAGAGAGTGACATGACCAAAATTTTAATTGCAAAAATTTCCAATTCATAATGGCCACAGTATGAAATACCTGATTTTAAATATGAAAATGTCCAGTTAACAATGCCCAGAGAGTGACATGACCAAATGTTTAATTACGGAAATTTCCAATTCATAATGACCAGAGTGTGAAATATCTGATTTTAAATATGAAAATGTCCAGTGAACAATGCCCAGAGAGTGACATGACCAAAATTTTAATTGCAAAAATTTCCAATTCATAATGGCCACAGTATGAAATACCTGATTTTAAATACGAAAATGTCCAGTTAACAATGCCCAGAGAGTGACATGACCAAATGTTTAATTACGGAAATTTCCAATTCATAATGACCAGAGTGTGAAATATCTGATTTTAAATATGAAAATGTCCAGTGAACAATGCCCAGAGAGTGACATGACCAAAATTTTAATTGCAAAAATTTCCAATTCATAATGGCCACAGTATGAAATACCTGATTTTAAATATGAAAATGTCCAGTTTATAATGCCGAGAGAGTAAAATATCTAATTTTAATAAAAAACGTTCAGAATATCCAGAGATTAAAATGTCTAATTTCTAATAACACATATATTCATTTCATAATGCCCGGATAGTGAAATGTCTAATTTTAATGACAAAAATGTCCCTTCCATAATGCCCAACAAAGGGTAATATGTACAATTTTTAAAGACAACAATCTCCAGTTCATAATACCCAGAGATTGGAAGTGTTCAATTTATGACAAAAAATGTTCAGTTATATTGACTAGAAATGTCCAAATTTTAAAGAAAAAGTGTTGGATTCATAGTACCCAGATAGTACAATGTCCTATTTGGAATGACGAAAATGTCCAGTTAATAATGCCCAAAGTGAAATGTCAACTTTAATGACGAAAATATCCTGTTCATAATGCTCAAAGTGCGAAATGTAAATTTTTAATTACGAGAATGTCCACTGGTGCGTACATTGTTAATTTATATTGCCCTAATATTCTACCAATTCTCCCACCCACGTTGTCAATGAATACATAGTTGAAGATAATATATATCAGTTTCTTTGAGGAGCTGCAGAACTAGCCAGTTCTGTAAGATATGCTCTTACTCTTCTTCAAATATCATTTAACACTTCCTGACAAGTACTTCGATCACTTTTAGAGGACGAAGTTGGTCGTTTGTTGCATCCCGTTTACTGTGATATTGTCTAAATCTGTACTAGACGAATGCCTATTATTGAACACGCCCTGTTGAACCTTCTTCAATATTTTGTGGTGTTTTTTTTTTTATTTCTAAATGTAGTAAATTACAAACTCAGCAACAGAAGTACTCAACTTATTGGGTACAAAAAACCCTCCACCACCCCGAAGTGTCTGTAATTAGTATGTGTGTGTGTATACCAGAGGAGTTAGTAAGGCCGTTTCTAACTGTGGAAATTTATATGAATTTGGGTCATTCCAGGACGGCATAAACTGCAAAATTCGTGTACTCAAATACTGGTTGCAGGTAATCCAAGGTGAACAAACAATGCTCAGAGAAATTTGTTACGACCACCAAATTAGAAAGATAGATGTGAAATGTTGGGCAGACGAGGTTAGGAGAAAACTCCAAAAGATTGGGATGGGTTGGGTATGGGAAAAAGGGACTGAAAATCGCAAGAATGTGTGGAGAAAAATAAGGAGGAGGTACTTAGATATAAACCAACAAGATATTTTCGCCGAATGTACGGGAAAACGCTCACTGTTTTCGCAAAAAGACCTAAAACATGTTTGGGGAAAATAATCATATATACTCAACCTAGGATTTAAAGACAGATTATGGCTTGCTTGGTTTAGGCTAGGAGCATGGAAATTTCTAAAAATTAGCGATGATCACGATATGCGGATATGTCCAATGTGCGGGAACTTTGAAGATGAGATACACATATTAGGAAAATGTAACGATTTAGAATATTGGAGACGTCAGTTATTATCGTAAAGATTTCTAAATTCAAATCGTGAAAGATTGGCACGCTACGAGTTAATGATAAATCCAGAAAATTAGATAAACTTGGATAAATTTCTGGACAAAACGCGGAAAATAAGAACAACACTCATTCTTGAATAAATACATGTTATCAAAATGCAATACCATTAATTCTTAATAATTCTACATAACTTAAGTGATGTATAATTTTATTGTATTATTATGTAATTGTAATATTATTGTGCTTTCTTTATGTAATTGTAATGTAATTGTTTTCTTTTTGTTTTTTATGCTATTACCAAATATTAATTTATTGTAACGGACTGTCAACAGCACATACGGCTTACTGCCCGTGCGACCCATATTTGTAAATAACATTGTATGTATCTTACTTTTAGTCTAATAAAGTCCTATTACTACTACTACAGTATTATATATATATATATATATATATATATGGTCCACCGCTGTGGTCTCAAGGTAGCGTGCGGCCTTGTCACGCAGCGGGCCCGGGTTCGATTTCCGGTCAGGACAGGCTCTTGGGTGAGGTTTTTTCGGGGTTTTTCCTCACCTGTCAGGAAGCGTACGGCCCAAAGGTCCCAGAAAATCATCCGGCTATCATTATCAACCTTATCATTATCATCATCATCCTTCACCGGTGTGGAAAGTAACGGGAAGCTACCACACCTATAAATCCCTAGTAAAGCTGCAAAGCATAACGTGAAAATGCTATGATTGCAGTGATAGACCTGCCCTCGGGCAGAATTACTATGAATGGATGGATATATATATGACATGAAAAGAAAAATAAACGCCTGAGTCGGGTTTGAACCCGAGACCTCTAACTCTATACGTTAGCGCTCTAACGAACTCAGTCACCCAGCAATCGCAACTTAAACGTTTATTCTCGTATGGTGTATATATCATTCTCAATTTACGAGAGGCTGAGATATTTATCTAATTGCTATCTAGTGGCTACTATAACAAGAAAGCATTTTAAAGAGATCATTACTTTATGACAGTAACGCTTGTATATTTAGAAGTTACAACTAACTTTTTGACAGCAATGAAGGCCAATTACATAATTAATTTCAAATTTGATTATAATAGAAAGTTCTGAATTGTCTCCAAGCAATGATGAATCACGCTATTACTATAATTTTTAAATATTGTTATTGACAGATTATTACTATGGAAATGTGATTGGATATATTTCTTCCTTAGAACATATTTTTGCAGAAAATAAAAATTCTTGAATTAATATAAGTTAATTACATAATATGATATATTTACTGAAGGGAACGTATTTAGTAGAAACCTAATTGAAACGTGAAACCAACCAATACAATAAAAATATAATCTTTAAACTTAATGTACTAATTTCAATTGGAATTTTCTCAAATATAGTGTTAAAATTGAATAAGACACAATCTGTCAGTCAAAAACTGCAAGAGTCCATTTGTTTCTTTTTAACGTCATGGTAGTCCGAGTCCAACATTGTAATTAAAGCGAAAGAGAATGCATTTTAAAAACTGCCCATTTAATGCAGGAAATGAAAAGATTCTGTCAAACGTGTAGAGTAAAAAGATATTAAAGTATTGAAACGTTGAAAACCGATGTAGACAATAGTAATGTGATAGGAACATGGTAGAATTTTGCATTATACCTTAAGGGACAGGTATAACCTTCATGCAGAAACTCTCAAAACCATTATATAACAAACATTTCGTTTTCATATATTTTAAAACACACTTCATGTTTTATCTGAGTGCTGACGTTGAAAAAACTTATAATTATAACTCACCCTTGTAAGTAGCCATAATATAGTATATCTTCTTCTTCTTCTTCCTTCCAAGTATTAGACCAAGGCCTGTTACGATCCTATAGAAAATTTTTCCTTATAGGAAATTCTCGTATAAGACTTGAAAGCATAATAATAGTCCCTTCGATTGGTTGCTGGCCAAAGGAAGGCAAGACCAGTGATGGGGCTGCCATCTTATAGCCTCTGGTCAGGCATTTCTGGAGAAGAAAAGAAAATAAAGGAAAGAAGAAATGGAAGAAAGGAATGAGTCCCTAGCCCTCGGATGCCCTAATAGCGTCGGCGTCGAAAAAACAAGAGTTAACCAAGGGAGGTTAGATAGTAAAGTTAAAAGAGTGCAAAACACAAGTAAGTGGAAGAAATGTTTTGCACAGCTTGGGCACCTTGTGGTCGCCAACCACATATCCCCTAGATGAGGACCCCTGTAAACAAATTAAAAATGTGACCACATTTTTATTAGAGCTAGAGTGAATGGAGTTAAGTATCAATCACATATGCGCCATTATGCAGGTTTCGAGAAAAATGCGTTAAGAGTTTAAGTGAATCCTTATTTATTTTATTTATTATTTAGATTTATTTAGCCTGGTGGAGTTAAGGCCATGTGGCCTTCACTTCCACTCCCAAGGACAAACATATATTTCATCGTAGCTACAAACTAACAATATTAAATATTGCAAGTTATTTTGCTTGTTTGACAGTTAAGCACCAACAATCCAAGATAATGTTAATTTTTATAGTATCATAACCTTACAACTAACACAATTTCAGACCCTATTTTCAATTTTCTTGAAATTTGTTTATAATAATTAATAAATTCTACCTACAAGCCACAGTTAGTCCAAAAACATTCAAGGCTAAAAGTGTATAAAACATTGCCTCTTCCAACTCTTTTGTATGGTAGCGAAGTATGGACGTTGAAACAGAAGGATATACAAAGACTTAGATCTCCTGGTAATGAGATACCTTCGGAGGACTGCAGGATATACACTACTAGATCACAAAAAAAAATGAAGACATCTTAGAAGAATTACACATGAAATCTTTAGAAAACAAAATTTCTGATTATAAGTCAAGATGGATGCAACATGTTCATCGAATGGAAGATCACAGAATACCCAAACAAATGTTAAGATATCAACTTGCAGGAAGAAGAAGACCAGGACGTGCATTCAATAAGACTTCTGGATGCTGTTTCTCTTGAGGCCGAAACAAGTCAACAAATGGCCTAAATTCATGAATGTACTATGCTGCTGATGATGATATGTTATTTGCACCATAATGATCCAGAATGTGTATCTCATACAATTTTAACCAATTTTCATAACATTTGCACTAAATTATTTAAGAATATATGGGGAATATTCGGTAGAATTTGGTTCACACATCTAACTGAATCTTCTATGAAATTCCCTTGTTTATACATGAAATATTATTGCTACATCATAAACCAGACTTTTTTAAAACTATAAAAAATCCCATTTTATCCAATAAAAACAAAAAAAAATGTTTTCTTCAACATTTACGAGTATGTAACCACCTTAAGTTTATTTCATTCTTGTTTCTATTAAACTTTGTCTGTAATGGCTACCTTAAATTTTAAGAAGTCAATAAATAAATAAATAAATAAATAAATAAATACATAAATAAATAAATAAATAAAAATAAATATTTAATGTAAAAGGCGATGTTTGAAAAGCAATAAAAAATGTGAGGTTATGTACACTCACTGCAACCTGATTATATTATTTATTGCCAAATATGATCGCAATATTGTAAGAATGCATGCTAGTGCAGAAATGATGAAACATATCAAACTATATACTATATAAATATTATAGGTTATTAATTAATTTTTCAAGTAAACAACTCAGTACAATCAAGGAATCTGTCCATTATTTGCTATATTTAATGTATTTGTTGGAGAAAAATAATGCTCTGAGCTGTTCAGAATATTACAAAGAAGGAGCTTTCTTTATCACAAAAGCAGGTAATATGGGGTAAAACGGATAAACTGGGGTAAAGAGACTCAGAAGGAAAACTTATTGTTTCTACATACATAACATTATGAACTGTTTACGCCCAAAAAAACTAATACTACGTTCATGGTACGGCAGTCATATTTCTGGTACTGAAACCAGTCTCTTGCATTACGACACTTGCCATCGCTGTACTATAATTTACAGAAGTATCAGGGGGATTATACCTCAACTTGTTGATCTTGTTCTTAAATCCAGGACGGATTTGGTCTTACAACTGTTTTGAGATTCCCTAACGCTGCTAGCAGTATCTGAAAATCATCATCATCATTCGGTATCATGGCAGCTGCCGCCGTCTTCCGGAAACCAAACGCCATTCCTCTCTGTCCATCCATTGATCTTCCTCCTTTCCTCTGATATTCATAGCTGCTTGTACTCCTTCTATCCAAGTTTGTTTCGGTCTTCCTATCTTCCTTCTTTCCATTGGGATCCATTCCATAACAATTTTTGGCAATCTTTGCTCTGGCATTCTTTTGACAAGGCCATGCCACTGCAATATTTTCTCTTCTATAATGTTATGTTTATCTAAGCCACTGTAAAGGTGTATATAATTGTCTAATGTTTCATTTCCTGTGCCTTTTTTCTTCGTTTCTGTTAAAATTGCCAAATCTAGTTTCATTATATCTATTTCTTTAATTACTTCCTCCATTTTATTTATGCAGCCTTAATAATTCCATGTTGCAATTTTCAAAGTCCTTTTTCTTAGCTTTAATCGTCCTAGAGTTGAATGCAGGCTTTCACGGCCGGTAATCGTAATGTTGAGTGATTCCGGGTTATGTGGCCGTGGTCCATAGTTGGTGTTGATACCAGACGTTTCGCCCTCAACTGCGGAGGGCATCTTCAGTGGCGAGTGCTTCTATGCGTGTTTCCTGGTCGGAAGATCTACTTAGAATGACCGCTGTGGACGTAGAGGACGTTGTATTAGTGGGGGGGTGCAGGGTGAGTGGGCGTGGCTCTTGCTGATTGGCTAATAGTCGTCTCCTTGTTGTCACTGGTGTTAATGCATTTATTTTCTAGTGGTTTCATACACTAGAAAATAAATGCATTAACACCAGTGACAACAAGGAGACGACTATTAGCCAATCAGCAAGAGCCACGCCCACTCACCCTGCACCCCCCACTAATACAACGTCCTCTACGTCCACAGCGGTCATTCTAAGTAGATCTTCCGACCAGGAAACACGCATAGAAGCACTCGCCACTGAAGATGCCCTCCGCAGTTGAGGGCGAAACGTCTGGTATCAACACCAACTATGGACCACGGCCACATAACCCGGAATCACTCAACATTACGTCCTAGAGTGTTTTTCCGAGGCATGATGTTTGGTTTTTTAGCATTTTTTTCTTTTTATAATGAACGAGGAGCTGGCCCGATGCATCAACTCCCAACCTGGGGATGGGTAATTTTTGTTCAAGGTTTTCTTCCTCTAGCCTTTGAAAGTCCAGTATCTTACTGCAAGGCAGCAGCGCTGGTTTTGGTCCGCCCTGTGTATTTTATTTCCCCAGTACCAGCCATATCTGGTGCACAGAGTACCAGAGAAGAAAGTGGACAAGTTTTGCATACATGCCACAAGCGGCGCTAGTCTAGAACAACTAACGACATCTAAATTTTTTCGATTTTTTTCTGGTACTAATATGAAATTCAGCACCGTCTGGTGGTAAAATTATGAATTATAATTATATAACTTCTTATGCCACTGATGCACTAATCACTTGGAAAAACTGCACTTAGACTAGTGTGAAATATTTTCAAAGTCCTATAGAACAACAGTGTGCATGTGCCAGAGTTTATAGAGCCAGCAATAACCCAGAATCGAACCTCATATCGATTATCATCCTCGATTACTATCCTACGCTATGAAATTTAAATGACCAATATTTGCAAAAAATCCCCAAATATATGTTAAAAAATATATAAATAACATTAAAATGTTGCAACGAGTTTTTTTTTCATATTTATATATTTGCGTAAAACACGGTCGTGCTACATTGCTTACTTCCTACTCTTTGTTATTTTCCCTCCACTTCCTATATTGTTCCAGCGTTGCCACCATCAACAACCCAAACTTGCTTTTTAAATGTGATTCCACGTTCCCTGGATTTCACCTACGTTAGAGTAATTGATTTGTGTTACAGTAATTGATTTAGGTTTGGTTAGCTTTTAGGTTCCTTGCTTTTTAAAAGTGATTTGATACGTAAAATAAATTATACATTTTTAGATAAGTTCTGGGAATTTTGTGTCAATGTTGGTCATACTGATTTCACATATATATACCGCCAACTGCTGGAGGTTGCATTTATCTACCTGGGATAATTGGAGCACTAGCGCATGCGCACTGCGATTCTATAGAACTTAGAAAAAATTTCGTGCGACCCGAAGGAAAGCATATCCGAATTTACTTACAAATTAGAGTAAAATAAAATCTAAGTAATGATTTTAACTTTCGATAGTACATAATTTTTAGAGTACCGTCTACATAGAACGAAAAGATAGTTAAAAATTTAAATTTACAAAATGGCCAATTTCCCATAATCCCGAGTGAACACGCCGTGTGCCTTGCATTTGTTTTATTTAGTTACATATTCTGTTACTACGAAACAGCGCTACCATTGTTGTTTGCTCATTGTAGTTCATCGTAAACGACCGAAATTTTTTAGATGTCACTGTACTCAGTTTTCCCTCTATTCGAAGTTTCTCTATGATCTGGTGAGCATTCACCTATCCGCCACCTGGGGAGACGTCCGATGGGAGACTGGCAACTCCACACGGATATCTGAAAATACTCTTGTGCTTTCATCTTCTTCTTCTTCACTTCATGGGCTAGGCAAATTCCTTATTCAGCCTCACAACTGTTCTGCCCACTTTTTTAACTGGCCTTCCTACATTCCTTGAACCTCTTGGCTTGTAGTTAAATGCTGCTTTTGGTAATCTTGTTACATTCATTTTTGCTACATGACTAAACCATTTATCTATATTATTTGTTAAATAAAAATAAAACGTAGTTTTATTTTATTTTCATATTTATTATATAATTCAGTGACAGCTGTTTCGGTACACTGTACCTTCTTCAGACACGTTAACAAATTATGAATTGTGTTCCAACTGATCTAAGCAACAATACAACAATATTTATTTAAATTTTTTAATTTAACAAAGGGGATTCATTCAAATCAAGTTGAGAATTTAACAGTTTTTTACTACTTTTAAACTTATTAATTTCTACAGCCTCCAAAAGAACTAACTTCTTACCCTTATCACAGATATGTAAAATTTCAAAATTTGGATCGAAACAATGATTAAATTGGAATAGGTGGTTAGCATAATTTGAATTTTCTAAATTTCTGTTATATGCTCTCATGTGTTGCACCTATTCCAATCTAATCATTGTTTCGATCCAAATTTTGAAATTTTACATATCTGTGATAAGGGTAAGAAGTTAGATCTTTTGGAGGCTGTAGAAATTAATAAGTTTAAAAGTAGTAAAAAACTGTTAAATTCTCAACTTGATTTGAATGAATCCCCTTTGTTAAATTAAAAAAATTAAATAAATATTGTTGTATTGTTGCTTAGATCAGTTGGAACACAATTCATAATTTGTTAACGTGTCTGAAGAAGGTACAGTGTACCGAAACAGCTGTCACTGAATTATATAATAAATATGAAAATAAAATAAAACTACGTTTTATTTTTATTTAATTAATAAATATGGATTTTCATCAAGTAAACACCAACTCAATTGATATATTATTTGTTTTTATCATTCAATGGATATATATTGACTCCCCGAATGAAGTTCTTTCTGGGTTTCTAGCATAAAGCAATCTATCTTAATAGCACGTGGAACCACGCTCTTCAAATTGGATTTACTTATTTTCATTTCATCTGCCGGTAACGAGCGCGTAATTAAAAACAATTAAATTTCCCCCTTTCTACCCTAAACAGATAAAAAGTTGATTGCAACGAAATTACTCTGTAATGAGCCACCGGATACGATGGGTTCCTATATAAAAACATCCGAAAAATCCGTGAAAAAGGGTGAACGCTTCTCGGTAGAGTTTGGATTTGCACACACACACACACACACACACACACACACACACACACACACACACACACACACACCACACATATATATATATATATATATATATATATATATATATGTGGGAAGCATTAGAAGATATGGCCATAAACGATACAATTATTAATGCAATAAACATTTTGTATAAAAATGCAGTATCTAATACTAAAATTGGAAAATTAATATGTGAAGAAATTAAAAGTAACTAAAGATCTTCGTCCAGGTTGTAGCATATCACCAACATTATTTAAGATATTTATACATAAAGCGCTGTCAAACTGGAGTAAAAAATGTTCAGGAATGGGAGTACCAATTGGAGATGGATCAACAGATACAATATATACACTGTCATTTGCGGATGACCAGATAACAATTGCTCAAGAATATGGAGACATGGAGTTTATGTTCAGAAAATTATTGGACGAATACGATAACTGGGGTTTGAAAATAAATTTAGAAAAAAAACATTTTATATGGCATGTGGAGCAGAAACCCAAGATTTGATATTAGAAGATGTAAAGGGGTATATTAGAGGATGTGAAGAATTTGAGTATTTGGGAGTAATATTAGATAAAGAGAATAAACAAGAAAGTGATATTAAGAACAGAATAAATAAAGGTAGAGAAATAACAGTAATGATGAATGGAGTCTTATGGAACAGAGATATAACCAGGAAAAATAAGTTACAAATATATAATTCAACAGTGAGAAGTACTGTCACGTGTGGAGCTGACGCTTGGAAATTCCTCAAAAACTTAGAACAAAAACTTATGTCGATGAAATGGATTTCTTGAGAGCAGCAAGATGTTCAAAATTAGACAAAATAAGAAATACTGTCATAAGAGAAAAAATGAATATTGGTTATTCAATAGTAGATTATATATGGTATAAGCAATTAAATTGGTATGGGCACGTACGACGAATGCAAGAAGAAAACATTGGAAAGATGTTCATCTGGAAGAAGGAGGAGAGGAAGACCTGGAAACTCGTGGATGCAGAAAATAAGAACTGGAATGAGAGCAGAGGACTGGAGGACATGGATTGGATGGAGAGAGATGAGTGGAGAAGAGAAATATAACTTTAGGCACAGAAATATGTGTAAACATTAAAATTCTGTATATAAATACAATATATATTTATCGTATAAAAGCATCATTACTTACGGAGCAGAACTTTGGCCATTAACAATAAAACAAATAAGTATCTTTTGGCAACGGAAATGGATTTTATACGAAGGTCAGCAAGAGTTTCAAAAAGAGAAAAAATTAGAAACTCAGTTATAAGAGAGAAAATGAAAATTGAAGACACTATTTTAGATTTTATTAAAACTCAGCAATTAAGATGGTATGGACATGTCCAGCGAATGGAAGCGAATCGGCTACCGTAATATGTTTTGGAATGTAAACCTGAGGGAAGACGAGGCAGAGGAAGACACAGAACATTCTGGAGTCAGGGAATATATTTATACATCTACAACCAGGAGATTGGATGCACCGACAAAATTGGCTATTAGGAATCGGACGATCTGAAAGAAATTAATCAACCGATGATATATATGCTATTATATCCAACAAGTTCAATATGGCCTTTGTCCCCCATCCAAGTTTCTATAAATCAAATAAAACTAAAGCATTTTAATTGAGGGTCATTTATCATAAGTAATGTTACGAGTGATTTCCAATTTATATAGAGAATTTGGAAATCAAGAGTGGCATTTGTTAGGACTATTTAACGAATAAAATTAAGCTGTGTATTCACATATCATTATTTAAATATAGTTATTTAAAAATATTTATATATTTAACGTAAACGTCGATGTTTGAAAACAAATGAGAAACGTTATGTTTCATTTGTTTATCATAAGTAATGCCACGAGTGATTTCCAAATTATCGATAAATTCACGACTCACGAAGTGAGGAGTGAATTTATCTACAGAATTTGGAAATCAAGAGTGGCATTTGTTAGGACTATTTAACGAATAAAATTAAGCTGTTTACTCACAAATCATTATTTAACTATAGTTATTTTAAAATATTTATATATTTAATGTAAACGGCGATGTTTGAAAATAAATGAGAACGATAGGTACGCTTCTACTGCTTCATTTGTTTATCACTGCAACCAGATCATACTATTTATTGCCAAAGGAACGCAATATTGTAAGGAGGAGCTTTCTTTAATATGGTAATTATAACACTGATAAATATTTGGTGAAACACGACTCTGATTGGTTGTAAAACAGAAATCATTGAAACGTGATTGGTCATTGACTGCCATTTGGGGCATGAGTTAAATAGTCACTGAAACCAGATCATATGTATTGCAAAATATAATCGCAATATTGTAGGAATGCACCCTAATAGAGAAAAAAATGAAACACATCATCTTACAGATTATTAATTTCTGATGTCCTATGATGTAAATATGTTAATTATATTTTTCTGCAACGTTAATTCCTGGGAAATAATACGTTTAAGAAAGTACAAACAGTGGTTTATTTTTTTATGGTATAATGAATTGTCAACTTTTATAAGATTCATGATCTGTTCCGTTGAGGTATTATTCAAAATTAAAGTTTAAATTATGGAATATTTACCCAAAAGGTCCGTCTCCTCAACTTTATCAGTTATTTAACTGTAGCGCTTTCGGGACTAGTCCCATCATCAGCAAGATTCAAAACTGGTGTTTCACTGAAGACCTGGTATTACACGTACTGGGTTCGTTTTCGTTTATCAGATGGTGGTTGTTAACTGCTTTCAAATTTTCCATCTCTCCATCCTATTTCGAGACTTTATTCACGCAGAAGGAAAATCAAGCTATGCAAAACACGTTATCCATGAAGGACATCGCATGTTAGATAGTGAAAACACCTTAACAGTAATGCACAGAGAAAATAATCCAGCGAAGATAAACGTACTCGAGGAGATGGAAATTTTGAAAGCAGTTAACAACAACGACCATCTGATAAACGAAAATTAACCCAGTGCGTGTAAACCCCTCTACTAGATCTTCAGTGAAACACCAGTTTTGAATTCTGCTGACGATGGGACTTGTTCCGAAAGCACTACAATTAAATAACTAGTAAAGTTGAGGAGACGGACCTTTTAGGTAAATAGTCCATAATTTTATACTTTAATAATGAATTGCTACGAATGTTTTTCTATTATATCTCGCAAGCGGAATCTGGTTACATTCGTGCACTATATATATACAATCTGGGAGCCACTTGGTTAAATGAAGGCGATAAAATCGAGGTGAAAAACGACTATGATTGGTTACTTTCTTACTCACTGGCACTATTGAACCCGTAGGTTCATGGCCGCATGGTCATAAGCTCTCCATATATCCCTATCCTGAGCTAATGCTTTACAATCATTCCCTGTATAATCTACTCTCTTCAAATCACAGTTAATGTTATTCTCCCATCTCATTCGTGGTCTACCAACTGGGCGTTTTCCCTCTGGTTTTTCTATAAGAAGCTTCCATGCAACTCTTTCATTCCCCATACGAGCTACATGTCCTGCCCATCGCAGTCTACGAGACTTAACTGTTATTATATCTGGCTTCCCATAAAGACCATGTAATTCAATGTTATGTAGTCTTCTCCATTCACATGTTTGTTCATCTCTCTTTGGTCCAAAAATTTTCCTGAGTACTTTATTCTCAAATACTCGTAATCTCCTTCCCTCCCTTGAAGTAAGAGTCCACGTTTCGCACCCATATAATATAACTGGTAGAATAATAGTTTTGTATATTTTCTGTTTAACGTTTTTTGAAAGGAGTTGGGATATCAAGACTCTGCAATGCATAATAGCACGCATTTCCAGAATTGAGCCTATGTTTAATTTCTTTGTGCATCTCATTCCTATTTGTGATTATTGTTCCTAGGTATTTGAATTCAGCCACTTCCTCAAAACTTCCCTCATTTGTCCTTAGCTGTCCATTTCCATTATATACTGAATTTCTACGTGTGACCATATATTTAGTTTTACTGATATTTATCTCCATCCTAATTTCTTAGTGTTACTCAATAGTGTGTGCGTGTTGGCCTTTAGTATCTCCTCGCTATCGGCCAGTAGTACTACATCATCAGCATAAACTAACAGCTTATTAATACCATTGATTTGTAGGTCTTCTTCATCCTCTAGACATTTTATGGCGTTCTCTATTACAAAATTAAATAGTAGAGGAGATAGTGCATCTCCTTGCTTCAACCCATTCCGGACTGTGATTGGTTGCAAATCAAAATTAATTGAAATGTGATTGGTCATTGACTGCCATTTGGGGAATGAGTTAAACAGCTTGCGTTAATCCTCAGGTAGCTTTTAGAATATGAGTAAGAATTAGAATGGCGTAAATCTGCTATTTATTACTTGGTTTATATTATATTATAATGAATAAAGCGAATGTGACACATTATACCTAACATATATTTGAAAATATTTAATAAATTTTCTATAAGCATTTAATTAACTGGGATTGTCTTTAAACATACATAGCCCATGCAAATTGCAACTTTTTAATTTTGTTCAAACTCTGATAAATGCGTTTTAGAAGTGAATTTCGGATTCAAACGTTCAGAAATAATGAGCATTAGTCAGTAAATTACACTTTTATGTATGTATAAAAAGAATGCCACATTGAATACCAGCCCCTTTTATAAACGTACATCCCAAATATTTTTAATCATTAATATTGTGCATCCATAAAATAAATTGAGTTCTTTCTGTACATACAGTACATTTCTAACCACACAAAACATTATGGAATTCCGCCATTGAATGAGCCCAATTACACAATAATACATGAAATCATTAAAATTTATCTTGAAAAATTACAGCATGTAAATAAAGAGTAATAATAAAAATACCTCTATACATTAATCATTTAATGCGCTTCAATTTTCAATTTTTCAGAGTTAATTTAAAAGCTATTTTCAGGATAATGAGTTCGCTGACTGACGTTTTTTCTTTTTTTGAACGTGCAAATCGAATGCTGGCTTCAAAATAAGGAAAAAAATATATTTGATTACGTAAACTGTGGGCTTCTGTGAACGTATTTTCCTACATGAAGGCAGTCCCAGACTTTCTCGGGCAGCCGTGATAAATTTACTTTTTTTTAAAAAAAGTGCGTTTTCCATCGAAAACTTAATTTAAACTAAATTAATCTGCGAGAGGTTTTGTACCGTAATTAATTTTTTGTTGGTTTAAAATTATAGCATATTCCATTCCAAATGACAAAATTCCAAGAAAAGTATAAAAAAATATAGAGACATTACTAGCTAATACCCGACGTGTGCTGATAGGCCTAAATAAATGAAAACTAATGTGCTTTTATGTTTAGTTGAATAAGTAAAAGGAAAGATAATTATACATTTATATTTTTTAGATATCCCGTGCTGAATACTCAGCGTTGTCCGGGAATCTACTCTTCCCGATCTTCTTAGCATAAATGAGCTGAAAGACAAAAAATAATGCACTTCTTATGATTAGTTGAATAAGTAAAATGAAAAATAATTATAAATGTATATCGTAATTATTTTAAGATTATCCGTGCTGATTAGCCGGTATTACCCGGGAATCTACTTATCTCGACCTTCTTGGCATTAATTAGCTAAAAGACAAAATTCGTTATTGTGGGTTATCCGTAAAAGAATACCCACTATGTGCTGCTATGCTTGCAAGGGAATCTACGTACTTGTCTCGATCTTCTTGGCATCAATGAAAGACAAAAATGGTTATTGTGAGTTATCATAAGTAATGCCACGAGTGATTTCCAAATTATCGATAAATTCACGACTCACGAAGTGAGGAGTGAATTTATCTAGAGAATTTGGAAATCAAGAGTGGCATTTGTTAGGACTATTTAACGAATAAAATTAAGCTGTTTACTCACAAATCATTATTTAACTATAGTTATTTTAAAATATTTATATATTTAATGTAAACGGCGATGTTTGAAAACAAATGAGAAACGATAGGTACGCTTCTACTGCTTCTTTTGTTTATCACTGCAACCAGATCATACTATTTATTGCCAAAGGAACGCAATATTGTAAGGAGGAGCTTTCTTTAATATGGTAATCATAACACTGATAAATATTTGGTGAAACACGACTCTGATTGGTTGTAATACAGAAATCATTGAAACGTGATTGGTCATTGACTCCCATTTGGGGCATGAGTTAAATAGTCCGTAAAAGATAAACATATGCTGTCGCAGATTTTTTTGTAGAGTTTTTTGAGATATTCAATTCTGTGTACATTAATGTTGTGTATTTGTTGTGGTTTAGGCAGCGTAAGCCATTTAACTGTCCAAAGAGTTACTTTTCTCACGTTTTCCACTACAAAGGGCGATTTTTAAGGGTTCAGGAGTTGACTATCACAACTCTCTTATAGCCTATGTTCATCCCGGGAATCTCTCGAACATTTTGCAAAACGCCCCATCACAATCGGATCAACGGTATGGCCGCGCATAAATTACGAACAAACAAACAAACAAACAAACATTAATTTTTATATATTAGATTGTACCAGTAATGTGTTTTTGTCTAGAGAAAATGTCGAAAACGTCTAAAAATTCTACGGAAATTTGCGATAGGCCTAGAAATAATCTAAAAAAATATTAAAATTAACAATAAATAAATTTGAAATATACTCGTAGCTTTGAATTGTGAGAATAACGTACGGTAAAACGCTAAAAACTAGAATAATAACCCGATATAAGACAAACATAAAAACGTTAAAAACAAAATAGGGTGCCATGGCCTCCTCCATAAAATTTCCGTAACTCCTCTTGTCCTGGGCTTTCATCTTCCAGTTCTTACATCCCAACTTATTTAGGTTATTCTCTAATCCATTTATCCATCTAAGCCTTACTTTCCTAACCTGTGGTTCGCGAAACGCGATGGGATTCGCAAAATATTTCAAGGGGTTCGCCAAAACGTTTCCGAAATGGCGGGTTTTGAGGTTAGGTCCATTATTGTTTCCATCATTTCTGCAGCATTGTAATAATAATAGTAATAATAATAATAATAATAATAATAATAATAATAATAATAATAATAGCAATAATAATAATAGTAATAATAATTTTATGTACAGAATTTTAATTTTTACATATATTTCTGTGTCTAAATTTATGTTTTTCTTCTCCACTCGTCTCTATCCATCCACTCCATGTCCTCGTGTCCTCTTGTTCTCATTCCAGTTCTTATTTCTTGCATCCACGAGTTTCGAGGTCTTCCTCTCCTTCTTCTTCCAGGTGGACACCATTCCAATGTTTTCCTGAGTAACCTTCCATTTTTGCATTCGTCGTATGTGCCCATACCAATTTAATCGCTTATATCTTATATAATATATTGAACAACTAATATTCATTTTTTCTCGTACGACAGTATTTCTTATTTTTTCTAATTTTCAACATCTTGCTGCTCTCCTCGAGAAATCCATTTCCATCGACATAAGTTTTTGTTGAATTTCCAAACTTCAGCTCCATATGTGACAGTACTTCTCACTATTGAATTATATATTTGTATCTTATTTTTTCTGGATATATGTCTGTTCCATAAGACTCCATTTATCATTCCTGTTATTTATCTACCTTTATGTATTCTGTTCTTAATATCAGTTTCTTGTTTGTGCTCTTTATCTATTTGTACTCCCAGACACTCAAACTCTTATTATTATTATTATTATTATTATTATTATTATTATTATTATTATTATTAATTATTATTATTATTATTATTATCATTATTATTATTATATCCTCAACTCGAGTGTAATGTATTACTATAAGTTAAAATTTTCTCAATGCTTTCGTTTGGAAACAAACATCACCTTGATTTTGCACATGTGAATTTCGCATTAGGTAAGAATATTATTTAATTACATAAACATTACACTATCTGTATTGCAATCTTACATAAAAACTATTTTCTTGCTTATCAACATGAAATTACACATTATATGAATTGTAAATATTGTCCGCGGTGGACTAGTGGTAACGTTCCTTGGTTTTGGTCCCGAGGGTCGCGAGTTCAAACCCGGCTGTTATCAATGGATTCTTTTAGGATGGAAAAATCCAAGGAGCAATTCCTCTGGAAGAGACTTTAAACTGTGGGTCTAGAGTCTGAAGATTTTCAGGCTCGTAAAAGATGCTTAAGCTTGAAAAAAAGAGGCCTCTAAGCAAAACTTACCGACCTTTTCCATCCTAGTAATACCATGGTTGTCTACTAGATGTCTCATTGGGTCGGTATGTTAACCGCATACCATTCATGCATGACATCTTTAGGAAAAGAAGCGCAACCAAATTAACTTGGTCTAGGAACGGATTTGGCTGCTCTGCCTTCCAACCGATCTGTTTGCAGATTGCGCGAGATTTGGTTCTGTACCGTAGCCAGTGTTTTAAGGCAAGATGCCTTAGCGCAGAGCTACTGGACTTGTGCTCGTTCCAGTCTCCACGGGGAAAAAAAATTTGGCATCGAATTTCGGCCAGTGTGGGACTGGTGCCCATGCAGCATCTTGAGGAATGTGGGTAGCTACAATAAGTACCGGATCCGATTGAGAAAACCTGCTATAACGGCTGGAGGACGCGATATGCTGACCACATATCACCCCTATAATGGCTGAATGCCCACCGCTGGATCTCGAGGTAGCGTGCTGCCTTATCATGCAGCGGGCGCGGGTTCGATCCCCGGTCGGGATAGCTTTTTCTGGGTGAGATTTTTATCGAAATTTTCCTCACCTGTAAGGCAAATGTCAGAAAAAAACTTTAAGGCCCAAACGGTCCTCGAAATCATATGGCCATCATCCTCCTTCACCGGTGTGGAAAGCAATGGGAAGCTACCAAACCTACAATTCCCTAGTAAAGGTGCAAGCATAGCATGAAAATGCTATGATTGCAGTGAAAGACCTGCCCTCGGGCAGAATTACTATGAATGATGGAATGGGTGAATGGCCGTCTACTTCTGTTATTAACACACGTGGATGTGAGGCCAGCAGCTGGATGGTAGGGTCCAAGGGCTTTCAAGGCCTGTCGCGCCATGAAGTTTTTTTAGACAGTAACTCCTAACAAAAGAGAGGGAAAAACTAAACATTGGTATGTTATGCCATTGTAAATGTAGATCTCTGTGATCTATAATGGCATAACCCATTGTTGAGCCATAGCATCTCCTTTGTAAGGAGTTGGTAGACTAAGTTAATTTTTTAGTTACATTATTTGCTCATAGATGTCATGCAGTCAACACACCGATCCAATGAGATATCTAGCAGGCAATTGTGGTATTACTAGGACGCTGATGTCGGTAAATTTTGCTTAGAGACCTCTTTATTCAGGTTTAAGGAATAAATGTAGATGAATTATACATTTATCGAGTATTTTATGTATGTTAGCTTTCTTACATATACTTTTTATCATTCTTTTTCGATATGGCAATGTAAATATCTACAAACATTTCAACCTGTTGTTATACATAATTTTAACCCATTTGATTTAAGTTTAAATTCTCAATGCATTTCCCCAGAAACCAGATTTAAATCACCGTAAATTATATTGTCAATTTTCACACATTCTAAACGAACAAAAGATAACGGTACTTGAGATAACAATAAAGTTGAAGACAAAAACACATTACTGTACTATTCATAAATGTTAACAAAAAATTACCTTGCCAAGGGATGTACAAAAATTGCAAAAGATGTAACAAGCAGAGTTAAGCGAGTGTACCTCGTCTTCTGAGGCGAATGGGTTAATTAGCTCCAACATCAAACCACTAACAATTGAAAGAAAAGTTCAGTTTTTAAACAGATACGCGTATGAAGATAAACTCTTATTGCACATTTTGCTTAGAGGCCTCTTTATTCAGACTTAAGGAGTGAATGTAGATGTATTATAAATGTATCGAGTATTTTATTTATGTATAATGTTATGGCGATTCCCACAATATTGTATGGATGTGAAACATGGGCTCCAGTGAAAAAACAGAAGGATAGAATACAGACGGCGGAGATGAGGTTCCTAACACAAGTAAAAGGACGTATAAGACTTGATAGTAAAGTAAAGTAATCCCACTACAAGCCTCGGGAGGCCCTTGGGGCAGTAGGAGGTTAAGGCTCCGACTTTTTCTAGACAATCGGCACTTGATGTCAGCCGGGTTGTCAGCCCTGCGTGACGGCCTCCTTTACCCCCAGAGCAAGCGTCTTGTTACTCATTTCCATTAGAGGCTGAGTCGACCCCAGGGCCATAGTGCCGCCAGAGGTTTTGGGGTTTGGGTCAGTTTTAAAAAATCATTTGGACCCCTACGGAACTTGAAACCTCGACCTTCCGACTTGTAGCGCAGGGCTTAAACCACTACGCTAGGGACTCGTACGGTAAGAAATGAGGATATGAGAGAAGAAATTAAAAAGTACAGGCCTTTATTGGATAAGGCCACGAATTACAGACAAAAATGGAGTGATTTCATATGGATGGAGAACATGAGTAAGGAGAGATAATTCATTGTTAGCAAGAAATTAATCAAGAAAGAGGAAGACGTGATGTTGGACAGACCTAGAACAGAAAGCGTTGGGGCAGATGAAATTGCATTATGAAAGTCGGAACGGGCAATTGCCTAATCCCCTGGTAGTGAGATGATGAAGATGATTTTATTTATGTTTGCTTCCTTATATTACCTTTTTATCATTCTTTTTCGATATGGCAACGTAATTTCTACACAATTTTTAACATGTTGTTATATATAATTTTAATTAGCTTCAACATCAAACCACAAACAATTGAAAGGAAAGTTCAGTTTTTTTAAACAGATGCTTCTACGTAGATAAACCCTTATTGCACGATACGATTTAAATTGTGATTTTTTGTGTTGTGGAATTAATTGCTTTGCTTGTTCTCTATCGATTCTGATGAGGGATTTCCTGCACGGTTTCATTCCCTTCCTGGCTACAATTTTATCCATAGTTTCCTATAGTACAATTATTTTCAAAAAAATTTAATTAATCATCTTCCTTAAATACGAGATCGTTTTATTTAAATTATACACAACGTACGATGCGCAGGGGTCTAGTTTCCAAAAGAAATAAAAGTTCATATTTCAGAATCTGGCGAAGTTGATAAACGGCTTCATGATGCAAATTGAACTCTTCATTATTCGCATGTTTCAGTTACGTATTCTTACAGCCTAGTGGTAAAACTGAAAGATTGTAGAACTGCAACATGAGGTTCAGTGTTTGTAATCTTTTTATAACTGTTTTAGTTAATAATAATAATAATAATAATAATAATATTTAATTTTGTACTAGAGCATGCCATTAAATCTTTAGAGAATGAGGAAGGCTTACGACTCAATGGTATTAATAAGCTGTTAGTTTATGCTGATGATGTAGTACTACTGGCCGATAGCGAGGAGATACTAAAGGACAACACGCACACACTATTGAGTAACACTAAGAAATTAGGACTGGAAGTAAATATCAATAAAACTAAATATATGGTCACACGTAGAAATTCATTAAATAATGTAAATGGACAGCTAATGACAAATGAGGGAAATTTTGAGGAAGTGGCTGAATTTAACTACCTAGGAACAATAATCACAATCAGGAATGAGATGCACAAAGAAATTAAACATAGGCTCAATTCTGGAAATGCGTGCTATTATGCATTGCAGAGACTCTTGATGTCTCAACTCCTTTCAAAAAACGTTAAACTGAAAATATATAAAACTATTATTCTACCAGTTATATTATATGGGTGCGAAACATGGACTCTTACTTTAAGAGAGGAAAGGAGATTACAAGTATTTGAGAAGAAAGTACTTACGAAAATTTTTGGACCAAAGAGAGATGAACAGACGGGTGAATGGAGAAGACTACATAACAATGAACTACATGGTCTTTATAGGAAGCCTGATATAATAAGAACAGTTAAGTCTCGTAGACTGCGATGGGCAGGACATGTTGCACGTATGGGGAATGGGAGAGACTTGCATGGAAGCTTCTTGTAGGAAAGCCAGAGGGAAAAACGCCAGTGGTAGACCAAGAATGAGGTGGGAGAATAACATTAACTATGATTTGAGGGAAGTAGATTATACAGGGAATGATTGGAAAGCATTAGCTCAGGATAGGGATGTATGGAGAGCTTATGTCCGTGCGGCCATGAACCTACGGGTTCGATAGTGCCAGTGAGTAAGTAAGTAAGTAAGTAAGTAATAATAATAATAATAATAATAATAATAATAATAATAATAATAATAATAATACTAATCATAATAATCATAATATTCATAATAATAATAATAATAATAATAATAATAATAATAATAATAATAATAATAATATACAAATTATGGAATATTCACCTGAAAGGTCCGTCTCCTCAACTTAATTATTTAACTGTAGCGCTTTCGGGACTTGTCCCATCATCGGCAAGGATTCAAAACTGGTGTTTCACTGAAGATCTGGTAGAGGGGGTTACATGTATTGGGTTCGTTTTCGTTTATCAGGTTGTCGTTGTTATGAGCTGCTTTCATGATTTCCATCTCTTCGAGTACGTTTATCTTCGCTGGATTATTTTCTCTGTGCATTACTGTTAGGGTGTTTTCAATATTTAACATGCGATGTCCTTCATGGATAACGTGTTTTGCACAGCTTGATTTTCCTTCTGCGTGAATAAAGTCTCGAAAATGTTCTTTAAATATGATGTTAAAACTCCTGTTTGTCCTTCCTATATAAAATTTGTCGCAGTCCTTACATGTCAATTTATAAACTCCTTTGCTGTTGAAAATGTTATTTTCTTCAATGTTATTGTTTATTGTGTTGTTTAATTTGATATTGGTTCTGTATGCTATTTTTACGTTTTTATCGGCTTTCTTTAGTGCATTGGCTAATTTTGTCGTTTCGTTTCCTGTGTATGTAAGTGTTATCCATGTTTTCTTGTTGTTGTCAGATTCTTTTTCTCGTTTAGTTATGTTGGTTATATTGTTCTTCCTTTTTCGTTTATTTACGAGTTTATCTATGATTTCTTCATTATAGCCATTGGTTTTTGCCATATATTTAATGTAGTTGAGTTCTTGGATATCATTGTCTTTGCTTAATGTTAGTTTCAACATTCTGCTGACTAAGCTATTAAATGTATTAATTTTCTGTTTCTGTTCAGGTGAATATTCCATAATTTTTATATTAATTTTGAATGATACCTCAACGGAACACATCATGAATCTTATAAAAGTTGATAATAATAATAATAATAATAATAATAATAATAATAATAATAATAATAAAGACTAATATCTTCAACATCTAAAAGAAAGTGAAATCTCTGTTAAACAAGATGGCAAACTATCTTCTTGGAAAAAGATCAACACTGGAGTAAGACGGATGTGGACTTTCACAGGTGCTTTTCATTGTATATATGAATAGAATAATAAACGAATGGAGGAAAACACAACGGGGATATATACCCATCAATAGGAACTTCAAACTCGATGCTATTCTTTTTGCAGACGATTTACCTCTTCTGGCACTTTCCAAAAATGATTTGCAATGATCAATTTATAATTTACAAATAATACGTGCCAAATTTAATATGGAAATATCAATTAACAAAACAAAAATTATGGCATTTCATGGGAAGGACCCCATACAAAGGAAAATAATTCGTTTACGAAAGTGCAGCAGTGGTATCTTTTTTGTGGTATAATCAATTGCTACAAATGTTTTTATACTATCTCCCGCATGAGCTATCTGCTGACATTCATGCACTTTATATACAATCTGGTAGCCGTATTTCTTAGAGTCAGCTACTGCAAAATAATGCTATGAACTATTCAGAATGTTAAAAAGAAGGAGCTTTCTTTAATATGATAAACTTTCGTTGATAAATTCGAGGCGAGACAAGACTGTGATTGGTTGTAAATAAAAAATCATTCAGATATGATTGTTCATTGACTCCCATTTGGGACATGAGTTAAATAGTCATAAGTAATGCCACGAGTGATTTCCAAATTATCGATAAATTCACGACTCACGAAATGAGGAGTGAATTTATGTAGAGAATTCGGAAATCAAGAGTGGCATTTGTTAGGACTATTTAACGAATAAAATTAAGCTGTTTACTCACAAATCATTGTTTAATTATAGTTATTTTAAAATATTTATATACTTAATGTAAACGGCGATGTTTGAAAACAAATATAGGAAATTTGAGGTTATGTTCATTCACTGCTGCTTGATCATATTATTTATTGCCAAATAAGATCGCAATATTGTAAGAGTGCACCCAAGTGGAGAAATGATGACACATCAAACTATATATCATAATCAACATTACGGGTTATTCATTAATTTTTTTAGTAAACAACTCAGTAACATCAATGAATCTTTTCATTATTTGCTATATTCAATGTATTTGTTGGAGAAAAATAATGCTTTGCCCTGTTCGGAACATTAAAAAGGAGGAGCTTTCTTTATCACAAAAGCAAGAGCTGATAAAGAGAAATCGGTAAAGAGCGAGGTGAAACACGACTGCCATTGGTTGTAAAACAACATTCATTGAAACGTGATTGGTCATTGACTAGCATTTGTGGCATGAGTTAAATAGTCCAGGTGAATTTAAACTTTTAGCTCTACAGTAACTGCTATGAACAGGATACCAATACTGGCAATTGTTGAATGTCCATTTCATAATGAATGTATTAACCACAGAGAACAATGAAACATGTAGAAGAGTGCATTAAAATATAAAAGTGCGACCTTCAAACCCGACCATATTTTTAATATCAAGATATACGGTGAAACTGTTAGCCAACTTACAAAAAGTTGAAGAGCTATGTTATAATACTGAGCGAGTTTTAACGATTTTAAGTTTATTTCAACATGGCTGAGATAACAGGACATTCGGATGCGTCATTTCCTCACTTGACTTCACTTCTTACTTTCTTGAAACTTTCGCTGTCGCACAGGTTCCTATTAAATTTGAAATTTCGGCTGATGTTTAATACAATTTATTTCGTGTAGAACACAATTTTTTAAAGTCTTGATTTCATGTTTTCGTTAATTATAACATTTTCGTGGAGAATATTCACCACTACCACTTTTTATTATTGTTTTTGATACAGGTGTATTTGTAGGTATTTGTTTATATTTATGATTAGTTTTATTTTTTATTCATGGAAAAATAATGCACGTATTCGGCCAAGCAGGCCCGTGCGCAATGTAAATGCATATTTTCTTCTGAAAAAAAAAGCCAATAAATTCAATTTATCTATCTAATTAATTATTATTATTATTATTATTATTATTATTATTATTATTATTATTATTATTATTATCTCAAAGAGTAGGGTGCGTGTAGGCAAACAGTTTTCAGACACTTTTGTAATCCAGAATGGGTTGAAACAAGGAGATGCACTATTTCCTATACCATTTAATTTTGTACTAGAGCATGCCATTAAATCTTTAGAGAATGAGGAAGGCTTACAACTCAATGGTATCAATAAGCTGTTAGTTTATGCTGATGATGTAGTACTACTGGCCGATAGCGAGGAGATACTAAAGGCCAACACGCACACACTATTGAGCAACACTAAGAAATTAGGACTGGAAGTAAATATCAGTAAAACTAAATATATGGTCACACGTAGAAATTCAGTATATAATGGAAATGGACAGCTAATGACAAATGAGGGAAATTTTGAGGAAGTGGCTCAATTCAAATACCTAGGAACAATAATCACAAATAGGAATGAGATGCACAAAGAAATTAAACATAGGCTCAATTCTGGAAATGCATGCTATTATGCATTGCAGAGACGTTTGATGTCCCAACTCCTTTCAAAAAACGTTAAACTGAAAATATATAAAACTATTATTCTACCAGTTATACTATATGGGTGCGAAACATGGACTCTTACTTTAAGGCAGGAAAGGAGATTACGAGTATTTGAGAATAAAGTACTTAGGAAAATTTTTGGACCAACGAGAGATGAACAGACACGTGAATGGAGAAGATTACATAACAATGAACTACATGGTCTTTATAGGAAGCCAGATATAATAAGAACAGTTAAGTCTCGTAGACTGCGATGGGCAGGACATGTTGCACGTATGGGGAATGAAAGACGTGCACGGAAGCTTCTTGTAGGAAAGCCAGAGGGAAAACGCCCAGTTGGTAGACCAAGAACGAGGTGGGAGAACAACATTAAGTATGATTTGAGGGAAGTAGATTATACAGGGAATGATTGGCAAGCATTAGCTCAGGATAGGGGTGTATAGAGAGCTTATGTCCGTCCGGCCATGAACCTACGGGTTCGATAGTGCCAGTAAGTAAGTAAGTATTTGTACACGCTTTAACGTCCCTGGTGAAGTGGAAGAGAAGACTTTACTCTCTTAACTCCATCAGGTAAAATAAATGAATGAATAGATAAATAAATAAATAAATAACATATGACATATCGCAGCTATGACCCTTTATTCAACACAATAGGGTACATATTTTTATTTCTGTGTTCATATCGGGATTTTTGTTGAGGTGATATCAATAAATATATGTTCACACATAGAAATAATTATATAATGAAAAAGGACAGTTAATGGCAAGTGAGAGAAATTTTTAAGAAGTATCTGAATTCAAAATTCTAGGGACAATAATCACAAATAGGAATGAGATGCACAAAGAAATTAAACATAGGCTCAATTCTGGAAACGCATGCTATTATGCATTACAGAGGCTCACGTCCCAACTCCTTTCAAAAAACGTTAAACTGAAAATATATAAAACTATTATTCTACCAGTTATATTATATGGATGCGAAACATGGACTCTTACTTTAAGGGAAGAAAGAAGAATATGAGAATAAAGTTCGTAGAAAACTTTCTGGACCAAAGAGAGAGAAGAGACAAGTGAATGGTGAAAACTACATAACAATGAACTACATGGTCTTTATAGGAAGCCAGATATAATAACAACAGTCAAGTCTCATAGACTGCGATGTGCAGGACATATAGCACGAATGGGGAATGAAAGCTGTGTACTGAATATTCATGTAGGAAAACCAAAGGGAAAACGCCCAACTGGTAGACCAAGAATGAGACGGCAAATAATATTAATCATGATTTGAAGAAAGTAGATTATACAGGGGATGATTGAAGAACATTACCTCAGGATAGGGATGTATGGAGATTTTTGTCCGCGCGATAACGAACCTACGAGTTCGGTAGAGCCAGTGATTTAGTTAGATATGATGATTATGATTAATTCGTCCTTACTTATTTACTCACTGGCACTAAAGGACCCGTAGGTTCATGGCCGCGCGGACATAAGCTCTCCATACATCCCTATCCTGTGCTAATGCTTTCCAATCATTCCCTGTATAATCTACTTCCCTCAAATCATAGTTAATGTTATTCTGCCACCTCATTCTTGGTCTACCAACTGGGCGTTTTCCCTCTGGCTTTCCTACAAGAAGCTTCCATGCATGTCTTTCATTCCCCATACGTGCAACATGTCCTGCCCATCGCAGTCTACGAGACTTAACTGTTCTTATAACATCTGGCTTCCAATAAAGACCATGTCCATCCATCCTTAGTAATTCTGCCCGAAGGCAGGTCCTTCACTGCAATATAGCATTTTCATGCTATGCTTGCAGCTTTACTAGGGAATTGTAGGTGTGGTAGCTTCCCGTTGCTTTGCACACCGGTGAAGAACGATGATGATGATGATGGGCATATGATTTCGGGGACCGTTTGGGCCTTAAAGTTTTCCTGACATTTATCTTACAGGTGAGGAAAAACCCCGATAAAGACCTCACTCAGAAAAACTGCCCCGACGGGGATCGAACCCGGGCCCGCTGCGTGACAAGACAGCACGCTACCTCGAGACCACAGCGGTGGACAAAAACCATGTAGTTCATTGTTATGTAGTCTTTTCCATTCACCTGTCTGATTAAATTAAACTGTAGTTATATTGAGGGTTGAAATAAAGAGAAAGAATGTAGTCCAAATGGATCGGTCCAGATATTTGAACAGCAATAGATCAGATCTAATAACCTTCAACACAATCATTGTATCATTCTTTTCGGTGTAGATTGTAATAACGTTAAATATGCAACTCGCATTAAAAATGAAATAAATAATTAGTGTAAATGTCTAAAACATGCGGATGTATAAATAATTGACAATAGGAGAGGGTGTCTAGAGGCTGGGTTGAGGGCGTCAACCTCATTGTACTCCAGGGACCTCACTGGGCATGCGTTCTTCCAGCATATTCACACTTCTTGCATTACAATACTCGTTTCATGCTTGCGACCCCAGTTTTCTAATTTTCTAATGCAGCCTCGCTTACATTTTATTTGAGCTAATTTATAATTATACATCGTATAAAAACTGATTATAAATCTGTATTTAGAAATTTATATCTATTTGTTATTTAAGATTTTTTTTAAGTTTATCAAGAATTAGATTAATTTTTTTAAGCGTTTATGAAAATAGATCATATCATACCGATATATCACTAATATATAACCATCCATAGTAATTCTGCCCGAAGGCAGGTCCTTCACTGCAATCACAGCATTTTCATGCTATGCTTGCAGCTTTACTAGGGAATTGTAAGTGTGGTAACTTCCCGTTGCTTTCCACACCGGTGAAGGATGATGATGATGATGATAATGATAAGGATGATGACGATGATGATGGCCATATGATTTCGGGGACCGTTTGGGTCTTAAAGTTTTCCTGACATTTGTCTTTCAGGTGAGTAAAAACCCCGATAAAACCTCACCCAGAAAACTGCCCCGACCGAGGATCGAACCCGAGCCCGCTGTGTGACAAGGCAGCACGCTACCTCGAGACCACAGCGGTGGACTTAATATATACATATATATCATCATCATCATCATCATCATCCAGGGATTAAGCCTGTTGGCTCGTTCTGGTTTCATGAAAGCTAGAATTTATAAAATTGTTCAGACCATCTTCTGTGTGGGCGTCCAACATGTCTCCTTCCGTTCGGTTTATAATTTAGCAATAATTTTGGAAATCTTCCTTCTGGAATTCTATCAATATGTTCTTTCCAGTCGTCCCTATATTTAATTATTCGGTCTGTAAGTTTGAAAATATTTAGTTCCTTTCTTATATCTTCATTTATTTTCTCGTCCAGCAGAATATATCCTGCTATATTTCTTAAAAATCTCATCTCAGCTGCGTCCAATCTTTTTTCATGTCTTTTAGTGACCGTCCAACATTCTGATCCATACATCAATACCGGAACAGTCATTACTTTATAAAATTTCATTGTTGTTTCTTTCCTTGTGTTTTAAGGGGTATTTTAATAGTGTCATACATTATATATATATATATATATATATATATATATATATATATATATATATAGTAAAAATCAATAATAAACAACTGCTAAAGTAAAAATCAAGAGTAAAATCAATTAAAAATCAACAATAAACCAAATGAAAGTTTCAGTATTAAATCAGGAGTCAAACAAGGAGACCCCCCCTCTCAGCTACCCTATTCGGCTTAATCATTGATTACATTTTCAAGAAAATGGAATTAAGGGGAAATATTACAACAAAACTCAAACAGTGTACAGTTTATGCAGATGACACACTGATTACAACAAGAACCAGACAAGCGTTATGTGAAAACTTCACAAAATTGAAAAAAAAAATTGGTCTAATAATGAATCAAGGTAAAACAAAATATTTAAAATGTAGTAATCACAACAGAAAATCGGAAAATCTACAAATTGATGACATGCAAATTACCACAGTAGAATCATTTAAATACTTAGGTACCAAAGTAAAACAGACACAATGAGAAAGCAAATTAATATCAAAAATAGCAAAATTAAGGTTAACAAAACACTCATTAGACTAGTTGTTATATATGCTTGTGAAACTTGGGTCCTAAAATAAACAATAAAACAGAAATTATTAAATTTTAAAGGGAAAATTTTAAGAAGAATATTTGGACCAAATAGAGGAACTGATAACTGTTGGAGAATCAAAAAATAATCAACAAAATCAGAATATAGTAAACCATATAAGATCTCTCAGAATTAGTTGGCTTAGACATTTGATAAGAATGGATTATCAAAGACTGGTCAAGAAACTCTATAAATGGAAACCTATAGGAGGCCGAGAAATTGGAAAGACCGAAGATCAGATAGGAGGATAACACAATGAACGATCTAAAGAAAACGAAAGTGACAAATTTGAATTTGGTAAGAGACAGATTGGCATGGAGGAGGATTGTTGAGAAGGCAAAACTTTCACTTTTGAAATTGTCGCGCCTTAGGATGATGATAATGAATATATATAGAGAGGAAGTATGGCCGGAATTCTTCAGCACCGGAGCGATTGATAGACAGGAACTGGACAGAAGCAAATTTCCAGAACGACACGTCATCACAAGATAGCGTACATGGATTGCACCACCTAATGTGTAGAGATAAAACATTCCATGATCCGAAGATGTCATGCATATACAAAATGTGTGAACAGAAATGCGAAAGATATCACATTGTAAACAAAGAACAAAAACAATTTGTGATTACGCAAGAACCAAGTTATAGTTAGTGATTGTTAGCTGTGTTATCATCTTTGCACATTTGTGCGCAATCCATTTATATACATAATGAATATATATATATATATATATATATATATATATATATATATATATATATTGAAATCCAGAATGGGTTGAAGCAAGGAGATGCACTATCTCCTCTACTATTTAATTTTGTACTAGAGCATGCCATTAAATCTTTAGAGAATGAGGAAGGCTTACAACTGAATGGTATTAATAAGCTGTTAGTTTATGCTGATGATGTAGTACTACTGGCCGATAGCGAGGAGATACTAAAGGCCAACACGCACACACTATTGAGTAACACTAAGAAATTAGGACTGGAAGTAAATATCAGTAAAACTAAATATATGGTCACACGTAGAAATACATTATATAATGGAATGGACAGCTAATGACAAATGAGGGAAATTTTGAGGAATTGGCTGAATTCAAATACCTAGGAACAATAATCACAAATAGGAATGAGATGCACAAAGAAATTAAACATAGGCTCAATTCTGGAAATGCATGCTATTATGCATTGCAGAGACTTTTGATGTCCCAACTCCTTTCAAAAAACGTTAAGCTGAAAATATATACCCCCCCAGGAGCTATCACCTTGACGTGGTGGGGGGGCTTAGTACCCGATGAACCAGACGACTCTACTGGGGAAGATTGACTTAGGTTAATCTTGCTGGTGGGTAAGAGGCGAGGGGAACTAAGTATAGCTCACAACGAAGGAATGGCGTCTGTATCCATATTGGGCGGCCACATCTTCGTCAAGTCAAGTCTTCAACGGTCAACAGGGCGACAAGGAATAGCACAGCTAAACTTGTAGGGCTTGAAGAGCGGAAGAAGCAGCCCTCTCTTGGGGTGTGGATACCCAGAGGAGCATGTTTGGAGGCCTCAGAGGAAGCAGCCCTTCCACCATCCTTGTCCTGCGAAGCGCTCGTAACGCTTCCAGGAGACATTTATCTTACTGAGAAGCTTCATGGAAATCAGCCGGATTGTCATAAAAGGAACCGACCCATGCAAGATAAAAGGATACGATTTGGAATAAAGGACATTTTGAAATTAGGAAATTGGAACGTAAGGGGAATAAATACAAAAGAAGAAGAATTAGAAAGAGAATTAAAGAAAAAAGAAATAAATATAGCAACAATAACAGAAACAAAAAAGAAACTAAAAGGAACAAAGGACTTACAACACTATACTATGTTGTATAGCGGAGTAGAACAGACAACAAGAGCGCAGTGTGGAGTAGCAATTTTAATAGATGAAAAATGGAAGAACAAATTGAATAGCTATGAGTTTATAAATGAAAGAATCCTGATAGCCAGATTTAAAATTGAAAGAGGATATATGATGATAATTGCTGTGTATGCCCCAGAGGAAGGCAAGAAAGAAGAAACAAAAACATTTATAAAACATTACAAACATTAGTTGATAAATATACAAAAGATCATCATTTAATAATAAGTGGAGACTTAAATGCCAGAGTAGGCAATGTCCCTATACCTAATGTAATAGGAAATAATGGAGAAAATAACAATAAATGAAATGGACAGGATTTGAGACAGTTTTCAGCCTATAATCAATTAAAAATAATGAATACCTATTTCCGAAAAAGAACATACATAAATATACAAGAAGTGGATATAACTCAAGATCAATAATTGACTATTTAATCGTAAACAACAAGCTAGGAGCCTTGGTAAAAGATGTGAGAGTACATAGAGGCAGCGATATATACTCTGATCACTATCTCGTGATAAGCAAAATAAACATATAGCTAAATGGCGGAAAAATAACATAAAGAACAAAAGAAACCAAGAAGAAGTATATAAAATATATTTATTACAAGATCAAAGTATTAGACAACATTATGAAAGCAGAATGAATAAATATATATCAGAGATAGCGACGTCAGAAGATATAAATATTGAATGGGAAAATATATCAAATGTAATACATAAAACAGCAAATGAGATATTAGGAAAGAAAAATAGAATAAGGAATAGGAAGGGCTTGAGAACTTGGAATGCGAATATACAAAATGCAGTGAATGAAAAACAAAAAGCATATCATACATACTTACGACTGAAAACAGAAGAATCTTATGAAAGAATATAAAATGAAAAGGAGAATTGCTAAAAGCATTATAAGAAAATCCCATCAGGAGTCATGGGATAAATTTATAAGCTCAGTAGAACATGATATGTATGGAAGACAAGAAATAGGTTATAAATTAGTGAAACATCTAAATCAGACTGAGAAAGATTCTGCCAGATTGAATATAATCCCAGAACAAGAATGGATCCAGCATTATGAAAAACTTTGGAAAAAGGAGGAAATTGAAGGAAAAGAGAACAATGAGGAAGAAATAAAAGTGGAAAATATTGATGTAATAGACATAAATGAATTAGAAATGGCTTTGAAAACCACTAAGAATAGGAAAGCAACAGGATTAGATAATATAAATATGGAATTAATCAAATATAGTGGAATATTGTGTAAACTACGAATACTTCATCTAATTAATATATGTTGGCAGACCTATGGGATTCCAACCACTTGGAAAACAGCAATTGTCAAGAATATATCAAAAGAGGAGACCGGAGAAATTGCGAGAATTACAGAGGGATTAGCTTAATGAATACTGGCTACAAAATATATACGAAAATAATAAATAATAGATTGAGAAACATAACAGAAGTAATAATAAGTGAAAATCAAAGTGGATTCAGAAAGGGAAGGTCATGTATAGACAATGTCTTTACACTGAAACAACTCATAGAAAAGAGAAGAGAACATAACTTAGAAACTCACATAGGATTTATAGATTTGGATAAGGCCTTCGATCGAGTAAACAGACAAAAATTATGGGAAATATTACGAATGAAAGGATACCCGCTGTGCCTTGTAGAAACAATAAAGACATTATATGAAGACACAAATATAATTATAGATACCGGATTCAAAAGAACAGATGCAATCAAAACAAATACTGGATTACGACAAGGATGTAGTTTATCACCCACTTTGTTTAATATATATATAGACGATATTTTTAATAAATGGAAAGTTTTAGTAAATCCAGGAATAAGAATGGATAATAAAATGTGCATAAATAATCTTTTATTTGCTGACGATGTAATCATAATACAGAAAAATGAAGACGACTTACAGAAATCAATGCATGCATTAAATGAAATATGTAAATTATACGATCTAAAAATTTCTGTAAGGAAAACGAAGACCATGGCTTTTAGAGGAAGAGATCCAGTGAGAACCAAAATTATTTTAGAAATCAAAGTATAGAACAGGTGTCTAGTTTCAAATATTTGGGCTGTGATGTTGGCTACATGTGGAAAGAGATATTGACTCCAAAATAAATAAATTTCAGACGGTGTGTGGAACAATACAGAGAACATTCAAAAATAAAATTAGAAAAGAAACCAAGATAAAAATGTATAATGTTATGGCGGTCCCACAATATTGTATGGATGTGAAACTTGGGCTCCAGTGAAAAGACAGAAGGATAGAATACAGACGGCAGAGATGCGGTTCCTAAGACAAGTAAAAGGATGTACAAGACTTGATAGAATAAGAAATGAGGATATAAGAGAAGAATTGAAAGTACAGCCTTTGTTGGATAAAGTCACGAATTACAGACAGAAATGGATTGATCACATGGATGGAATGAGCAAGGAGAGATATCCATTGTTAGCCAGAAATTATCAAGCAAGAG
Organism: Diploptera punctata; assembly: GCA_030220185.1. NCBI lineage: Eukaryota > Metazoa > Arthropoda > Insecta > Blattodea > Blaberidae > Diploptera > Diploptera punctata. The sequence continues at coordinate 511,579 of JASPKZ010007832.1, forward strand.
GAAGGCGTGATGTTGGAAGACCTAGAAGACGTTGGGCTGATGCAATATGAAGTCGGAACGGGCAATTGCCTAATCCTTGGAGTGATGATGATGATGATGAAATATATAAAACTATTATCCTACCAGTTATATTATATGGGTGCAAAACATGGACTCTTACTTTAAGGGAGGAAAGGAGATTACGAGTATTTGAGAATAAAGTTCTTAGGAAAATTTTTGGACCAAAGAGAGATGAACAGACAGGTGAATGGAGAAGACTACATAACAATGAACTACATGGTCTTTATAGGAGGCCAGATATAATAAGAACAGTTAGTCCCGTAGACTGCGATGGGCAGGACATGTTGCGCGTATGGGGAATGAAAGACGTGCATGGAAACTTCTTGTAGGAAAGCCAGAAGGAAAACCCCAGTTGGTAGACCAAGAATGAGGTGGGAGAACAACATTAACTATGATTTGAGGAAGTAGATTATACAGGGAATGATTGGAAAACATTAGCACAGGATAGGGATGTATGGAGGGCTTATGTCCGTGCGGCCATGAACCTACGGGTTCGATAGTGGCAGTGAGTAAGTAAGTAAGTATAAGACATGAAAAGGAATATAAATGCTTGGACGGGGATTTGTACCCGGACCTCTGAATTGATACTTCAGTGCGCTATAAATATACAATTTCAGTGAACCTGACAAGGTAAGTAACTAACCATTATTCAGAAGGATTTTACAATTATTTAAATACTTTTTAACGTTTTTACCATTTGTAAAATTACAATATACCGCCCAAAGTAGTGCCTATTTTGCCATTTCGTTTCATAAGCAACTAATTACAATCTAAACTCTCATATGAATGAATTAAAATATTTCGGAATAATCCTAAATCTCCAAATATGAGATATAACAACACTGATCGACAAGGTTTTCTTCACAACAAATCTGATTAGTGAATCTAGTGCATTTTTTCATACTGAAATCACAAATGTAGTCAGAATGTTTCCATTAGGCACAGTTGTTTTGTGACAGCTACATTTTAAAATCTTATTTTAGCATTCTCTTTGACCTTTCATAGGAAACTTTACTCTATATTTAGCGATTTTATTCAAGTTGTATTCAAGGAAATTATATATAATGTCATGCTGAAGCATCAAGAGACAAGAATGCTGAGGTTCATTCATGTTTTGACATGCTCAGACATGTTAATCTGGCATTGTGATGTGTCAGTCTCACTACGTTAAAAAATCATGGTCTAAACGTGAATCTCTTATCCCTGGGCAGAAAAATGTCACATGTTCCATTAGTGAATCCTGAAAAAAATATATTTACCTCCATTGCATATTAAATTAGGAGTAATGGAAAATTTCATCAAAGTTATGGATAAACTTTCTGAAGAATTCTTGTCCCGCGCCGTAGCCGAGCGGTTAAGGTAGGAAGCCTTGGCGCAGAGCTACGGGACTTGCGCTGGTTCGAGTCTCCATGGGGGGAAGAAATTTTCTCATGGTATTTCGGCCAGTGTGGGACCGCTGCCCACCCAGCATAGTGAGGAAATTGGGTAGCTACAATAAGTAGCGACTCCAGGTTGAGGAACCAGCTATAACGGCTGGGGGACTCGACATGCTAACCAATGTCACCCCTACACTGGCTGTTGATCATCTACCTCTGTGATTGACACATGTGGATGTGAAGGGCCAGCAGCCGGCTGGTAAAAGGGCAACCGCTGAAAGTGGAAAGACCCTCAATCGGAATCGGAAGAATTCTTGTACTTAAAATCAAAATTTTCCCAAAATCAGCGAGGCTAAACTGAAAGAAACAATTTTTATGGGGCCACAAATATGATCATTAATGGCTTATGAGCATTCTGAGGACTGTTAAATCCACTTCAAAAAGCAGCCTGGCAGTCTTTCAAAAATATATGTTTCAATTTCCTTGGAAACCATAAAGCAGAAAACTATCGTGTCCTGGTGGCTGATCTTATGGATTCTAATAAAGCAACATGTACCGGTATTTAAGAATTCACTTCTTGGACTCACACTTAGACTTCTTCCCGGAAATTCTTGGGGTTGTCAGCAATGAGTACGGTGAGCATTATCATCAGCAAATTTCTACAATGGAAAACAGGTACCAAGACAAGTGTAGTTCTAACATGCTGGCTGACTACTGTTGGGCCAAGCAGAGAGATGTTTCAGATGCAAAATATGCCCGAACATCACTATCTACCACTTTCTAGGTCAGTCAGAATAAGTAGTATTATAAAGAATTCAAATAAATATCATACACAACTCCTGCCTGATCGAGAAAACTGAAATGATATTTGAATTCAGCATGAAAAATACTTACAGAATGTATTATTTTTATTCTTGTGAAAGAAAAGGAGTTCATTTTTGTAGACCAGTGTAATTAACTATAAGCAATGGTATTTTGATATATCAAAGAATAACACAGAATAGTGTACGTTAAATGCGAATCTGATACTTATAATGATAATAGCTTATTTTACCTGGCAGAGTTAAGGCCTTAAGGACTTGTCTACCACTCAACCAGGTTTAAAAAATACAAAAAAAGTCTTACATCTAAATTACAATATGTTATGAACACAATACAATTAATATTTATAATGTATTTTGATGTACTCTAAATTTCATCATCATCATGAAAAAATTCGTTTTAGGCCATGTGACTTGTACGGTAAACATAGCGAAGATGGTCTTGATCTTTCCACCGATGTTTTGGTCTTCCTTGGTCCCTATGTCCAGTTGGGGGTGTATTGGAATACCAATTTTGGAAGTATATTTCTTGCCATTCTCCTCAGATGATTTTTCCATTCTTGTTGGTATCTTTGTATATCTTCATTTAAACTTGCTACTCCAAGTTTTCCTCTGATAATAGTGTTCCTTTGGTGATCCAGTCTATTAACTCCTAACAATGATCGTGAGAAGCGCATTTGCCTTACTTGAAGTTTGTGAGAGTTTCTTTTATTTAAAATCCAAATTTCACTTCCGTAATTAGAGCAGCTTTGATGTGATGTTATGTAATCTTAGTTTTGTCTCTGTCCTCATCTGTTTACCAAAATGTCTTCGTATTACCCCATTCATTTTATTATATTTTTGTAATTTTGAATCAATGTCACTCTTATTTAACGAATTAAATTTATAATATGTACAAGATATATATAAAAAATGATAAAAATATTAATGACATAGCATAAAATTAAATAAATAGAGAAAAATTAATTATTAGACAACAGGTAACTGTATAAGCGTGACTTAAAGGTACCAAGTGTGCGGCAACCCCTGATATCTTGAGGAAGGAGATTCCAGGAGCGGGCAGAGGCTACTGTGAAGGAAGTAGAATAGGAGGAAGTGCTATGAAGAGGAATTGTTAGCAGACTGCTATCTCGTGACCTAGTGTCAATATTGTGGTACGAGAATAACTTATCAAATCTGGACGCCAGTTAAGTAGGGATGTAGGAATTCAGTAGCTTGAAAAGTAGTGAAAGGGAGTGCATTTTACGTCTGTCAGTAAGACGGAGCCGAGAGAGGTTATTAAAGTGTTCGGAAATATGGTCATAACGGCGGATATTGAAAATGAATCGAACGCAAGCATTATGAACACGCTGCAGTCTCTGCGACAAGTCATAGTTTAGATCATTATATATAACTTAATTACTCACTGCCACTATCGAACCCGTAGGGTCATGGCCGCACGGACATAAGCTCTCCATACATCCCTATCCTGAGCTAATGCTTTCCAATAATTCCCTGTATAGTCTACTTCCCTCAAATCATAGTTGATGTTGTTCTCCCACCTCATTCTTGGTCTACCAACTGGGCGTTTTCCTCTGGCTTTCCTACAAGAAGTTTCCATGCACGTCTTTCATTCCCCATACGCGCTACATGTCCTGCCCATCGCAGCCTTTAGAATTATGTATGATATCCTATCACTAACAAACTTAATATCTCGGATAGCGGATAGGATCCTCCTTCTGACTAAAAAACCCGTTCCAAATGCAGGTCTTTCTGCACCCCCATAGTATAATGCAAAGCTTCCTGATTCCTGACTACCTACTCCTGGCCACCTAATTTCCTGTAAAGCGACTATATCCAAGGGCGATTTATCTAATTCCCGCGTTAATATATCTAGTGCCCCGCTATTGTATAAAGTCCTAACATTCCATGTTCCTAGGAACATGTCCCTGTGTTTGAACCTTTGGCATGGGTTCCCTGAAGTAGTCCCCGCGCGGAGAACCGAATGAGGGACTATTTGACCTCCGGAAAATTTTTACCCCAGATGAACCCATGTCCGCATTTCTTGACGGTTGTATTTTTAAGGTGAAAGATCGTCACTCTTTCGCCAAGGTACTTTTTTCATCTGGCTTATCACCTTCGACCAGTCCGGCATGGGTAACCCTATTGGCAGCAATGCTACCGCCGGCATAGCTCTCAGGATCATTCAAGCACGCAAGCCACTCCACCACGACAAGGTAAAGATACCATGGAGGGGATCTTATATATAATGTCACAATAATAGAAGTGTGGTAACACAAGATTCTGCAGAAGGATTGTTTTAACGAAATTGGGAGACGGGGCAGAGGCAGGAGACCGCAATCAGTCTGCGATAGCTAGTCATGTGGTGAACAGTGGACGAATTGACTTATCAATGAGTGGAAAATTGTTCTGAGATGACAATTAAAATAAGATTATTAGCGAGTTTTATCTGTGAATAGTAGTTTGTAGATTACACTGAGCAACAAAAAATAAACTTTTTTGTCGCACAAAGAAAAATATATGATTCTGACAGTACTGTTTCTCCTGAATTCAAATATATCCGTTTTTCTCCATCACGCAAGGTTTCCGAGAGAGAGAAATTTATAATTTTAAAGACTTTAATATTTTCTTCATTCTTAACTACACAATATTAGAGCATTCGAACTCACCTAGAAAGTAATAAATGACGATTTTCTGCTATATTTCGCCTGTGGAGCATCCCTCTTCATGGTCCAACAAGAATAATAATATAATAATAATAATAATAATAATAATAATAATAATAATAAGAGCATTAGTGGTGGTTTAGTCTTTACTGTAGTCTGTGATAGTTTTTGTTCTTTTCGCACATGTTATGATGTGGTAGTTCCTACATCTTTGTCCACACAACACACACCTGCATTCTTCGGTCGGCTCGTGGAATTTCTTGTTTATACATATTTTGTTATGAAATCCATGCACTGCGAGTCGTGTTGTGACGTGTCTCTGGGGGTTGCACTCTCTGTCGTCCAGCATGGCAGTTGTGGTGTAGAAATCTATGTCTATTTCCTTCTTCTTCCTATTTCTCATGCGTATTAATTTCTGGTATGGTTTCTGTGGATTGTAGATAGAATTGTGTTCTTATGTCCTCTATGAAGTAGGTCTCTCTCATGAGTTCGTAAGCAAAACGAGATGGCGCTGTTTTTCTTTCCTATTCTCAGGATCCGTTTCATGAACATTGCTTTGACTTTTTCTATTCTTATCAGATCTCCGATCTTAAGTTTTTCGCAAATTATCTCTATCCCATACGTTATAACTGGTGCCACTGTCGTTTTGAATAACTGCATTGCTGTACCTGTCGATAAGTTGGCCAGATTCGGGATATTGTATGATGTTCGGATGGCTGCCGCTGCTCTTTCTTGGATGTGTATTCCGAAGGACGTTGCTGTTCAATAATCGGCCAGCATATTACGATTGCATTTGCCTTGATATCTCTTTTCCATAGCTGACATCTCCTGATGAAAGTGTTCCCCCTGCTCATCGCTCACTGCGCCAGAGGACGAAAAAACGTTATTAAAAAGAATTATTTAAATCCATTAATTGAAATTGAAAATGTCACCATACCCCGGACCTGTAGTGAATGAACACGCAACAAGCTGCCAGCTTTCATGCGTAGAGGAAGAAGAAGAAGAAGAAGAAATAAAAAAGATGTGGGTGATGGAGAAATTCCTAATACATATTTGAAAACACGATAAAAAAGTGCCTTAAGTACAACTATCGGTACTCATGAGACAGAAATAATACTGACCAGTGTCATTGAAGAACTAAATAAAGTGATTGGTGACATTTTTAATAAATTAATTGAGCTTAATTTAAGGCTAAATAACCTAGAAGGAAAAATGGAGGATATAGTGTCGCAATATACTTGTTTTAAATATACGATACATTTAATATTTAAAATATATATGCAGTCAATATGCCCATTTCACCAATTAATGTTTTAAAATGGTCAACAAGTTTCTACAGCCAAGCTGTATGCATATATAACTATGCAAGCTATGTAAGCTATGACTGCATATATATTTAAATATTAAATGTATCGTATATTTAAAACAAGTATATTGCGACACTATATCCTCTTGACTGGTCTTGAGAATGACAGCTTGGCTGTAGAAACTTGTTGACCATTTTAAAACATTAATTGGTGAAATGGGCATATTGACTGCATATATATTTTAAATATTAAATGTATCGTATATTTAAAACAAGTATATTGCGACACTATATCCTCTTGACTGGTCTTGAGAATGACAGCTTGGCTGTAGAAACTTGTTGACCATTTTAAAACATTAATTGGTGAAATGGGCATATTGACTGCATATATATTTTAATATTTTATCACTAAGAAGATCACTTGTGTATTAAATTTAATATTTAAGTTGAAACTTTTTATCGAAGTAAAAAATGCAATTTATTTGTGACGTTGGAAATTGGCCGCGCCTGTGGTTTATACCGCAGGGATCTTGCCAATTGAATTAATATTTTAAAATAAAAGTAAGGCTTTGAACTGACGCCATGTGAGTGATACATTGATTGACAGCAGAGAGGTTTTAAACGTGCATTACTGGCTTTATAATGACCATTCACCTCCAGTATAATAAAACCAATTTCATCACCTTTCAAATGTTACAACAAGATACCAAAATGTGCAACCTAAATTCCAATCAACACCTTTTTCAAATCACATTTCGCTTTTCATATGCTACTGTTGCTAACAGTAATAAAATAAAGAACACGACCAATTTAATTAATTATTACAACAGGACTAACAAAGTAAATTTAAATAAACATCTTTTATGATAATAATAATAATGATAATGATAATGATGATAATAATAATAATAATAATAATAATAATAATAATAATTTTTATTTAGGAATATTCCACAATACAGTGTTTCTCCTTCAACCCAAAGTGATTTGTCGCCAGAATTTCCTGTCTAAAGCATCTTCTTTCCTCTGATCTATAGCTTCCATACTTCTCTTCACTCCATCCATCCATCGTTCTCTAGGCCTGCCTCTTCCACTTCTTCCATTAGCTTTCCAATTAAGGATCTTCTTTGGTATTCTCTCTTGTTCAATTCTTATGAGGTGTCCATTACATTTCAAACGTTTTTCTTCTATTTGTCCTAATGTTTTTTTTACTTGCATAATTTTTCTTAATGTGTTCTTTCTGATCTTATCCATTCTTGCAATTCTTGTAGATCGCCTCCAAAAATCTATTTCTACTGTTAAAAGCTTGTTGGCTTGTTTTCTACTTATTGTCCAGGTTTCGGACCCATATAATAATATGCTTTGTAGCAGAACTTAGTAATAATAATAATAATAATCATCATCATCATCATCCGGTATCATGGCAGCTTCCGCCGTCTTCCGGAAACCAAACGCCATTCCTCTCTGTCCATCCATTGATTTTCCTCCAATCCTCTGATATTCATAGCTGCTTGTACCCCTTCTATCCAAGTTTTCTTCGGTCTTCCTGTCTTCCTCCTTTCTATTGGGATCCATTCCATAACAATTTTAGGCAATCTTTGTTCTGGCATTCTTTTGACATGGCCATACCAGTGTAATTTTTTTCTTTTCTATAATGTCTATGATGTCTGGCTCCTCTTGTACACCCATAATTTCCCTTATTTCTTATTTCGTATTTTATCCATTCTAGAATTTCCAGCTGATCTTTTTAAAACATCCATTTCTGTAGGTAAAATTATTTTCATTTCCCTGGAAGGAATTTGCCAGACTTCAGCACCATACGTTAATATGCTCTGAATTATGGTTTGATATATTTGTAATTTTGTATTTTTTGTAATATTTTTGCTCCACCAAACAGAGTTTAAAGCATTTATTGCTTGTTTTGTTTGTGCGATTCTATTTTTAATTTCCACTGTGTTGTCGTCTGAATGATCTAATTTTGTTCCTAAATAAGTACATTATTGTAATTAATATTACTGTTATTATTAATTATTATTATTACTACTATTATAATTATTGAATTTAATATCCCCCTATATATATATATATATATATATATATATATATATATTATTTTTAGATTTTGAAAAGGCCTATGATAGAGTCAAACGGGACATAATGTGGAAAATATTGGAAAGCTACCAAGTCCCCAATAATCTAATAAATGCTATAAAAAGTTTATATGAAACCACATTTATAAAAGTAAAGTTAGATCATGGGGAAAATAACAGATAAATTTGAAATTAACCAAAGTTTATGACAGGGATGTGGACTATCTCCATTACTGTTTATTCTATATCTAAATAAAATTGGCCAGGAGTGGAAAAAACTAAACCCCCCAGGAGTAAAAATATGTAGAGGAAATCAAATACAAACAATAATCTTCGCAGATGATCAAGTACTTCTAGCGGAGAATGAAGAATGATTTGCAGAGATAAGTGTTTAAATTGCAGAATACCCTGGAAAAATACTACATGAAAATATCTGAAAATAAAACCAAATCCATGGCAATCACTGGAAAGGGACTTTCGAGAGTAAAAATAATAATAAATAATAAACCAATAGAACAAGTAACACACTTTAATTATTTAGGTAATAATATATCACAGTTTCATAATCAAAAAGATGTGGAAACAAATTTAGAAAAATATAACAGATTAAATGGTATAATTAGGAGAAATTTTGGAAAACAAATGAGGAAAGAAATCCAATTGAGATTTCATAATGCCATAGCCAAACCTGTTCTACTATATGGAAGTGAATGCTGGACACTTCGAGCAAAAATAAATGCCGCATTAATAGTTCACAAATGAGATTCCTCCGATCACTAACTGGAGTAACATTAAAGGATAGAATGAAAAGTGATGAGATAAGGATGCAGTGGAATAGTAGGGAAATGGTTGAACATATACAAAATTATCAGATTAAATGGTTCCAACACGTCCAGAGAATGTCAAATTCCCGTTTACCAAAGATGATTTACCACCTCAACCCTAAAGGGAAAAGAGACCTCGGAAGACCCTTCAACCGATGGAAAGATCAGTTTTTGTAGTCGCAAAACGGGCATCATCACCCAATACTGCATTCGGAAGAAGAAGAAGAAGAGGATTATAATTATTATTATTGTTATAATTATTATTATTATTATGGCCGTTATTAAATTTTCCTGATTTTTTTTCATGTCGTTGGTATGTTAATTAGCTAAATGAAATTTATAAGATGAGTTTCTCCCGTGACTATTTCTTTTGAAAAAATTTGCAATTCTGAACCGATATATAAACACGTGGTTTATTTTACGTGATCGTATATTAATACTATCATCGCAATATAATTTATTAGGAGACGCCATGTCTAAGTAATTAAGAGGAGAACATCCTTTCTGTCAAGTTTTAATTTCAACTCCCGTTCGGGGACCGGTTTTAATTCTCAAACCGAAGCAGCTATAAGTGCTGTATTTTATACTGACAGCTTCCTCGGTACAAATTCTGCCGCTCAAACGAGATTTCAAGAGCCTCTGTTTCCCGAAACTAATTTTAGATTTAATCAGCTCTCGAAACGGTTAAGATGGCTATTCGACAATATTGTTGTTATTGAATGACATGGACTAATAGTGTTAGAAAACAATAACAAATAGAATTTTTATTCAATTTTTAAGCGATTTTCTAATATTATTACCTCCACCATTTATCATTCGCAGATGATCAGATGATGACTGCTCAGAATCCGGATGATGTATCTTTCATGTTAAGCAGATTAGAGATAGAATACGAAAAATGTGGATTATAGATAAATTATAATAAAACAGAATATATTTCATTGGATACAACAAACAACTTAAAATGTAATTCAAGAAGAATACGTAATGTTAACAATTTTAAATAGATAGGATATATTTTAAAGGCCAACACGCACACACTACTGAGTAACAGTACGAAATTGGGACTGGAAGTAAATATCAATAAAACTAAATATATGGTCACACATAAAAATACATTATATAATGGAAATGGAGAGCTAATGACAAATGAGGGAATTTTTGAGGAAGTGGCTGAATTCAAATACCTAGGGACAATAATCACAAACAGAATGAGATGCACAAGGAAATTAAACATAGGCTCAATTCTGGAAATGCGTGCTATTATGCATTGCAGAGACTTTTGATGTCCCAACTCCTTTCAAAAAACGTTAAACTGAAAATATATAAAACTATTATTCTACCAGTTATATTATATGGCTGCGAAACATGGACTCTTACTTTAAGGGAAGGAAGTAGATTACGAGTATTTGAAAATAAAGTTCTTAGGAAAATGTTCGGACCAAAGAGAGATGCACAGACAGGTGAATGGAGAAAACTGCATAACAGTCAATTACATGGTCTTTATAGGAAGCCAGATATAATGAGAACAGTCAAGTCTTGTACACTGCGATGGGAAGGACATATTGCACGTATGGGGAATGAAAGACTTGCATGGAAGCTTCTTGTAGAAAGCCAGAGGGAAAACGCCCAGTTGGTAGACAAAGAATGAGTTGGGAAAATAACATTAACTATGATTTGAGGGAAATAGATTATGCAGGGAATGATTGGGAAACATTAGCTGAAGATAGGGATATATGGAGAGCTTATGTCCGCGCGGCCATGAATCAACGGGTTCGATAGTGCCAATGAGTTAGTTAATTAGTTATAGGGTATAGTTTAGATAAAAACGAGAATTCAACTACAGAAATTGAAAGAAGAGTAATTGACTGAAGAAGAACCATTGGTATATTGAACTCAGCGATTTACTTACTTACTTACTTACTCACTGGCACTATCGAACCCGTAGGTTCATGGCCGCACGGACATAAGCTCTCCATACATCCCTATCCTGAGCTAATGATTTCCAATCATTCCCTGTATAATCTACTTCCCTCATATCATAGTTAATGTTGTTCTCCCACCTCATTCTTGGTCTACCAACTGGGCGTTTTCCTTCTGGCTTTCCTACAAGAAGTTTCCATGCATGTCTTTCATTCCCCATACGCGCAACATGTCCTGCCCATCGCAGTCTACGGGACTTAACTGTTCTTATTATATCTGGCTTCCTATAAAGACCATGTAGTTCATTGTTATATAGTCTTCTCCATTCACCTGTCTGTTCATCTCTCTTTGGTCCAAAAATTTTCCTAAGAACTTTATTCTCAAATACTCGTAATCTCCTTTCCTCCCTTAAAGTAAGAGTCCATGTTTCGCACCCATATAATATAACTGGTAGAATAATAGTTTTATATATTTTCAGCTTAACATTTTTTTAAGGAGTTGGGACATCAAAAGTCTCTGCAATGCATAATAGCATGCATTTCCAGAATTGAGCCTATGTTTAATTTCTTTGTGCATCTCATTCCTATTTGTGATTATTGTTCCTAGGTATTTGAATTCAGCCAATTCCTCAAAATTTCCCTCATTTGTCATTAGCTGTCCATTTCCATTATATAATGTATTTCTACGTGTGACCATATATTTAGTTTTACTGATATTTACTTCCAGTCCTAATTTCTTAGTGTTACTCAATAGTGTGTGCGTGTTGGCCTTTAGTATCTTCTCGCTATCGGCCAGTAGTACTACATCATCAGCATAAACTAACAGCTTATTAATACCATTCAGTTGTAGGCCTTCCTCATTCTCTAAAGATTTAATGGCATGCTCTAGTACAAAATTAAATAGTAAAGGAGATAGTGCATCTCCTTGCTTCACCCATTCTGGATTTCAAAGTGTCTGAAAACTGTTTGCCTACACGCACCCTACTCGTTGAGCCATTTAGACACATTCGTATAAGTCTAACTAACTTTTTAGGAATTCCGAACTCCATCAGGATACTATATAACTTCTCCCTCTTAATTGAATCATATGCTTTTTTGAAGTCTACATATAGTTGATGTACAGTACCATTATATTCCCATTTCTTTTCTAAAATCTGTCTTATACTAAAAATCTGATCTGTTGTAGACCTGTTTCTTCTAAATGCACATTGATGATCTCCTAGAATGTCATCAATATAGGGAGTAAGTCTGCTTACTAATATATTTGTTAGAATTTTGTATGAAGTTGAAAGTAATGAGATGCCCCTATAGTTGTTGCAATCAGTTTTATCTCCTTTCTTATAAATTGGTACGATAATTGATTCCTTCCATTCATCTGGAAGAGCTTCTTTTTCCCAATCATAGTAAGCAACCAGCGTATCTGGTCCATCAATTTTTCTCCCCCTGATTTTATCAGTTCTGCTGGGATCTCATCTGAACCTGATGCTTTATACATCTTCAATTTTTCAATTGCCATTTCAACCTCTAATGCACTTGGCTCTGTGACTAGCATTTCTGCTGTCTGTAACTTATCCTCCTCAATGTCCTGTTCTGTATGTACATTTAATAGCTGATTAAAATAACTTTTCCATCTATTTAATATACTCTTGGAATCTGCAATCATATCCCCATTTTCATTCCGAATTATGTTTGTTCTAGCTTGAAACCCTTTCTTCTCTATACTAATTCCCTGATATAATTCTCTAATGTTCCTATTTTTTGCATTCATTTCAAGATCATTAATCTTCTCTCTCAAATATTCCCTCTTCTTACTCTTTAGTAACTTGGTGGTTTCCCGTCTAACACTACCCAATTGCTCTAAATTTACCTCATTTGGCTCGTGTAACCATTTCATTTTTGCTAGCTTTCTTTTCTTTACGATGTCGGCACATTCCTCATCAAACCATTTCTTGTTTTGCCTCTTTTTTAAACAACCAATGCTTTCTGATGCTGACAATTTAATAGTATCTCTTATAGCCTCCCATTCTTTATTTATATCAGTTTCTTCTTCGTTTGCCACATTGTCATCTGAAGATTCCAGTACTTCAAATCTATTAGCAATTTTGATTTGGTATTCTTGCCGCATTTCATCATTTTTCAAGTTTTTTAATTCATATTTACAGAATCATCTTTAGCGTTTGTTTCCTCTCATAAGCGATAGCCGTTGTCTGATTTTCACTCTGACCAGATGATGATCCGAATTGCAGTCTGTCCCTCTAACTGATTTAACATCGATGATGCTACTGTGCCAGCGTTTATCCACTAATACATGATCTATCTGGTTCCGAGTTTCTCCATCTGGGGACGTCCAGGTGTATTATGAATATCCTTATGCTGAAATGTTGTGCTCTTAACAATGCGATTCTTTGATGTGGCAAATGTGACTAATCTAACCCCGTTGTCGTTACTATCTTCATGAAGACTGAATTTGCCTATTGTTGGTTTGAATATATCTTCCCGCCCCACTTTTGCATTAAAATCTCCTAAGACAATTTTCATATGATATCGTGAAAGGCTATCAAATAAGCATTCTAATTCGTCATAGAACTCATCCTTGATCTTGTCATCTTTATCTTCTGTGGGGGCATGTACATTTACAATTATAAAATCATGTCGTTTACCCTTTAGAATTATGTATGATATCCTATCACTAACAAACTTAATATCTCGGATAGCGGATAGGATCCTCCTTCTGACTAAAAAACCCGTTCCAAATGCAGGTCTTTCTGTACCCCCATAGTATAATGCAAAACTTCCTGATTCCTGACTACCTTTTCCTGGCCACCTAACTTCCTGTAAAGCAACTATATCCAAGGCGATTTATCTAATTCCCGCGTTAATATCTCTAGTGCCCCGCTATTGTATAAAGTCCTAACATTCCATGTTCCTAGGAACATGTCCCTGTGTTTGAGCCTTTGGCATGGGTTCCCTGAAGTAGTCCCCGCCCGGAGAACCGAATGGGGGACTATTTGACCTCCGGAAAATTTTACCCCAGTAGAACCCATGTCCGCATTTCTTGACGGTTGTATTTTTACGGTGAAAGATCGTCACTCTTTCGACCAAGGTACTTATTTCGTCTGGCTTATCACCTTCGACCAGTCCGGCATGGGTAACCCTATCGGCAGCAATGCTACCGCCGGCATAGCTCTCAGGATCATTTAAGCACACAAGCCACTCCACCACGACAAGGTAAAGATACCATGCAGGGGAACTCAGCGATTAGGATTAGAAATATAATAAACAGAACGAATAAAATTATCCCTATTAGGTTCGTCTTCCGGGCATATAGGCCGTGGTCCAGTCGTTCTTCTACTCGACGTTTCGTCTACTGCTGCGGTAGACATCTTCAGGAGATACTGCTTGCTCTCTGTGAACTCCTCAACAGTCGGCTGCAGACTGGCTGGTCGTTGGAAACTCCCTCCCTATTTATAGGCACGCCCCTGGTGGAGAGGCGGTTTTCTGCGCGGTCCGTGTTGCGTGCTGTTTTGTCCAGGCTGTCGCTAGCAGAAGTCCCGGAAGACGAACGTAATAGGGATCAAGACGCCGGCCGTGAAAGCCTACAGTTATGAATAAAATTATATTTCAAATTCTATCTTACTTACATACTTACTCCACTGGCACTATCGAACCCGTAGGTTCATGGCCGCTAGGACATCCCTATCCTGAGCTAATGCTTTCCAATCATTCCCTGTATAATCTACTTCCCTCAAATCATAGGTAATGTTATTCTCCCACCTCATTCTTGGTCAACCAACTGGACGTTTTCCCTCTAGCTTTCATACAAGAAGCTTCCATGCAAGTCTTTCATTCCCCACACGTGCAACATGTCCTGCCCATCGCAGTCTATGAGACTTAACTGTTCTTATTATATCTGGCTTCCTATAAAGACCATGTAGTTCATTGTTATAGTCCCGCGCCGTAGCCGAGCTGTTAAGGTAGGAAGCCTTGGCGCAGAGCTACGGGACTTGCGCTGGTTCGAGTCTCCATGGGGGAAGAAGTTGTCTCATGGTATTTCGGCCAGTATGGGACCGGTGCCCACCCAGCATCGTGAGGCAATTGGGTAGCCACAATAAGTAGCGGCTCCAGGTTGAGGAACCAGCTATAACGGCTGGGGGACTCGACATGCTAACCACATGTCACCCATACACTGGCTGTTGATCATCTACCTTTGTGGATTGACACATGTGGATGTGAAGGGCCAGCAGCCGGCTGGTAAAGGGCAACCGCTGAAAAGTGAAAATACCCTCAATCGGAGTTCATTGTTATAGAATCTTCTCCATTCACCTGTCCATCTCTCTTTGGTCCAAAAATTTTCCTAAGTACTTTATTCTCAAATACTGTAATCTCTTTTTGCTCCCTTAAAGTAAGAGTCCATGTTTCGCACCCATTTTTATCACAAAGAATTTTATTATCTGGGTCCGAAACTTGGACAGTAAGTAGAAAACAAGTCAACAAGTCGTTAGCAGAAGAAATGGATTTTTGGAGGCTATCTACAAGAATTTCAAGAAGGGACGAAATCGGAAACAGCACAATAAGGAGAAATATGCATGTTCAAATAGTATATTACAATGCGATATTGGGAAGTGGTTTTTACAGAATCCAGGAAAATCTTTAAAAATCGAGCGATAGCGAGGGTTTTAATTTCCGAGATTCTGTAAAACACTTCACAAACGTGCGTTGTACATTATTTTTTGCGCGATGGTGTTTCCAAAATAATAAATAATATTAAAATAATAGCATCTCTGTTGAAAATATTTGCGTTCATTATAAACAATTGACTAACGTTAACAGTGTGGGTAATGTTTATTAGTTGAAACAACAGGAGGCCTCGAGACCAATTTAGTGATAAAATGGCGGCAAGTACATATTTATTGTTTATATTGTTTCAAATAAAGTTCAGTACATTTAAAATGCAGTGATTTTTTTCGTATAATGTATATTAACACTACCTTTTGGATATGTTTTGTATATACATTATATGTAGTATAGGCATAGAGGGCAGTGGTTTTAGTTCCCACACGCGTGTTTGTAATTTGTAATATTACAACCTCGAAATGTAGGAAGTTAAAGTTTCAATCTAGGTCGCCATTGCTCTAAGTACGACAAAACGCGCAAAAAATATACATTTAAACAAATAGAAGAAAAACGTTTGAAATGATATAGACATCTCATAAAAATGGAAGAGGATAGATTATGTCTAATAAAAAAAACTCAACCTCGCGTTGGATTTGGAGTGACTATTTAGCGAATAATACAACATTAGAAGCTAAAAATAATTATAATGTTTAATATTTACCAAATGTGAGGTTATGTATTCCGAATTTACTTTCCGGGCTATTTCTAAGTCGGCTATATAGTTATAAATAGCATATCTTTACCGTTAAATATCTTTGGGCTTGGGAAAAATCAATAACATTATTTTATGAGAAATAACTATAAAAATAATGCAGATCATTATACAACATTTGACAATTTTTTTATAGCAACAGAGCTGATTTTTTGGTAATTTTTTAAGTCGTTTCTCTTTCGCATTTCTTGCTGTGCCATATCCATCGTACATTGTTGAATCCATATCCTTTTCAAAGAAGTTAATTTGCGGAGATATCTCTCATTACTAATATTAAATTGAGGTTATGTATTCCGATTTTACTTCCGGGCGATTTCTAAGCCGGCTATATAGTTATAAAATACATATCTTACTGTTAAATTTCTTTGGGCTTGGGAAAAATCAATAACAGATGATTACAAAAAACATAACTATTAACAATAATGCAGATTTATTACACAATATTTAATAATTTTCTAGAGCAACAGAACTGACTGTTTTTCGTAATTTTTTTAATTTGTTTTCTTTTGGTGTTTCTTGCTGTGCCATATCCATCGTACATTGTTGAATCGAATTCCTTCTCAAACAAATTAATTTGCGGAGATATCTCTCATTAGTAACAGGAAGAAGCAAATTTATCAACAGGAAGAGGCAAAATTATCGGTCTATGAGATAAATAGTCATCATAGTTGGCATAACAGCCTTAGTTGGGCCACAGCCTTCCTCTGAAGCTTCCCCTAAGCTTCTCTATAAAAAAAAATCCTTTCGACAATTTCTTTCATCCAGAGCCTCTACATTCTCGATATTCCATCTTCCCACTTAAGTTTAAATCTTCCTTTGGATATGTTACCTTCCACAGTTGCAGGAAATATTTTATGAAAATATAAGTGAACACTAGTTACTATCACATGCCCTGCTACTTTCAGTTTCTGTACTTATATATGACGTGGAAAATGCCTACATACTTATACAGATTATATAGTTGTTTGAAATAGAAATAACAAATCGGCTGAGCAAAGGAAAAAGGAAAAAAAATCAACTTTAACAACTAGAGTTATAAAAAGTTATATAATTGTTCTATTTCCTACTTCCAAAATTTTGAGATCACATCGTCATGATACTTGATATTTTCACATACTGCTAGACAACGAATGTATATTTTTTCACCCCTCAAACACAAGTATTGCAGGAAGTTATCAAATCCTATTTTATAAAGATGTTTATTGAAATATGTAAATATGTTTAAATATTTACTTAGACTTTCACGGCCGCAGTTATTATGATCTTGTAGATTTTCGGGCTGTAGGCCGTACTCTTGAGGCTAGTAGTTCCCCGATGTTCGTCAGAGACTGCGTCCGGAATCCTCAAGGGTTGTCTCGTGGCGAAACGTCGGGGAACTACAAGCCTCAAGACCACGGCCAAGAGCCCGGAAATCTTCTACAAGATCATCATGTTTAAATATGTTTTGTAAGATGTTTATCTCGAGCCAATCATAGTTTGGAGACGCAAATGTTAATAAATATATCAAATAGTTTTTTATCTTACGGTTGAAATATTGATATCGGACATTTAGCAAAAATACTCGAACACGATGAGGGATATACAAAACAATACACATGAAAATAATTAAGTACGGAGACGAGTGCTAATATCCTATTTTGTGTCCCACTTTGCAGTATCGGTCGCATTTATTGTTTCCACTGAAATTAGTGCATTATATAAGATCAACATTTTTGAAATTCATATTAAAGCACCGTTGAGGTACAGTAACAAGATGTTAATTATATAATTTTTACCTGGTAAGTCTGTCGACCTCAATTAAGTTATTAAACTTCAAGTTATTCTAATATGGAGGCCTTTCGAAAACAATGTTTCATCTTCTGCGTTTTAACTGGAACTGATGGTGTTGTATAGGTTGTATAACACCACCAGTTCCAGTTAAAACGCAGAAGATGAAACATTGTTTTCGAAAGGCCTCCATATTAGAATAACTTGAAGTTTAATAACTTATAGTTGAGGACGACTGACTTACCAGGTAAAAATTATATAATTAACATCTTATTGTGTAAGATGTCCATACATATATCCTTAATGTATCCTGAGTCATCGACAAGAAGACACATAACATAGTAAATACCACGGATTGAAATCGATAATTAAAAGTAAATAAATATAAATTAAATTCGATCGAAATTTTTATCTGATAATTTTGAAAACCATTTTATGACTTTTTTTTATCAAGAGTGATTTATATATTATAATCAACGGCTGAAAAAAATCTTGATCATTATATTTGGGCAAAATATTTTCAATCAATAATGATAATCATCATTTCTGAGCAATATTTCTTAAAATCTGAAATATGGAAAAACTGCACTTAAACTAGCGTGAAATATTTTGTCCTATAGAACAACAGTGCGCATGCGCCAGAGTTTATAGAGCCAGCGATAATCCACAATCGAACCATGTACCGATTATCATCCTCGACTACTATCCGTCGCTATGAAATTTAAATTACCAATCTTTGCAATAAATCCCCAAATCTACGTTTAAAAAGATATTAATAATACTAAAACTACCTAACGTTCATTAAAAATGGGTGTACACTTATCACTTCCTAACTCCAATCCAACCAGCGATAGAAAAATCATAGACTAAGTAATATACTCTGTGGAGAAATAGCACTAAACATCACAATATTGTCTAACAGTGTCATAATATTGTAATTTGCATATTTATATAGATACTTGAAAATTCTCTAATAATGTTATAAAAATTGTTTGAAAAAGTTTAAAATATTAAATGTTAAATAAATACAGAAGAAGAGCTTTGTTTACAATAATTAACTAAAAATCAAGCGCTAGTAGAAGTGCAGTTGAGCTATCTTTTCAATCAATAATAATAAAAATCATCATCATTTGTGAGAAATATTTCTTAAAATCTTAAATATGAAAAAACTGCACTCAAACTAGCGTGAAATATTTTCAAAGTCCTATAGAACAACAGTGCGCACGCGCCAGAGTTTATAGAGCCAGCGATAATCCACAATCGAACCATGTATCGATTATCATCCTCGACTACTATTCGTCGCTATGAAATTTAAATGACCAATCTTTGCAATAAATCCCCAAATCTATGTTTAAAAATATTAACAATACCAAAATTACCTAACGTTTATTAAAATGGGTGTACACTTATCACTCCTCAATGCCAATCCAACCAGTGATAACCCAAAACAGCGATAGAAAAATCATAGACTAAGTAATATACTCTGTGGATAAAATAGCAGTTAGCATCACAATATTGTCTAACAGTGTCATAATATTGTGATTTGCATATTTAAATAAATACTTTAAAATTGTCTAATAGTGTTATAAAAATTGTTTGAAAAAGTTTAGAATATTAGATAATGTTAGTAAATACAGAAGAAGAGCTATAAGTTTCCAACAATAAACTGAAAAATCAAGCGCTAGTAGAAGTGCAGTTGAGCCAAGGAAAAGCTGCAGTAAAGTTGCGTGAATATTTTAAAGTCCTATAGAACAACAGTGCGCATGAGCTAGAGTTTATAGAGCCAGCAAACACCCACAATCGAACCACATATCGATTATCATCCTCGACTACTATCCGTCGCTATGAAATTTAAATGGCAAATTTTTGCAATAAATACCCAAATCTATGTTAAAAAAATATTAATAATAAAATTACCTAACGTTTATTAAAAATGGGTGTACACTTACTTATCACTCTCTAACCAGTGATAACCCAAAACACTAAATAATATAATCTGTGGAGAAAATAGCAATTAGCATCACAATATTGTCTAACAGTGTCATAATATTGTGATTTGCATATTTCAATAAATACTTGAAAATTGTCTAATAATGTTATAAAAATTGTTTGAAAAAGTTTAAAATATTAGATAATATTAGTAAATACAGAAGAAAGGCTATAGTTTGTAACAATAAACTGAAAAAATCAAGAGTAAACAGAAGTGCAGTTGAACGATATAAATATGTATGTGTGTATGTGTGTGTGTGTGTGTGTGTGTGTGTGCGCGTGTGTATTAGAAACATTTCCTTTCTACACAAGATTGCTAAGTAGGCGTTTTATGTCACATACACATGCACCAATTAGATTATGTTTACAATTTTTTGGACTTACTGCGTTTTCTTCAGAATTTATATGGAAGGCTTCACGGATCCACGAGTTTTTGTTTCGCCCAATATATCTTGAACTTGTTATAAGCGATGTGAACTCACTGACATTCAGGAATACACTACTTGCTGAATTGTTTACGTAATAAGGGATTTGTTAGTACTGCTAAGAAAAACATCGTAGTTCATAGTTGGCTTTTTTGCTAACTCAGCATTCTTAAAATTAGGAAGGGAAGGGAGAGATAAGTGTAACAGTATCAACTCAATACTATTTGATATTTCAGAATCACCATTTATGTAAACAACGTGAGGAAAAACCTATCTTCATTGCCTCATTTTTATCTTTTAAGTGAATTTTTTTATATCAACAATTAAACTATTTTTTTATTAAAAAGTATCGCTCAGAGAGTGCTGATTACTTTTACTTCAAGAAATAAAACTCAAAAAGTAATATTTAATTTTATTGACTATATAACTCATGCCCCAAATGGGAGTCAATGACCAATCACATTTCAATGATTTTTATTTACAAACCAATCACAGTCGTGTTTCGCCTAGAATTTACCAACTAAAGTTCATCATAATAAAGAAAGCACCTGCTTTTTAACATTCTGAATAGGTCATAGCATTGTTTTGTAGTGACTGACTCTCTAAGAAATACGGCTACCAGATTGTATATACAGTGCATGCATGTCAACACATTGCGCATGCGGGAGTTAATATAAAAACATTTATAGCAATTGATTATACCATAAAAAAAAAGAAACCACTGTTTGCACTTTCTTAAATGTATTTTTTCCCAGGTAATAACATTCCAGAAAAATAAAATTGTCATATTTACATCATAGGACATCAGAAATTAATTAATATACAGTAATGATGTGTTTCATTTTATCTCCACACTAGAGTGTATCCTTACAATATTGCGTTCCTTTGGCAATAAATAATATGATCTGGTTGCAGTTATGAACATAAGAAGCAAATGAAGCGTACCAATCGTTTCTCATTTCTTTTCAAACATCGCCGTTTACATTAAATATATAAAGTAAAGTGATCCCACAACAGACCCGGAGGCCCTTGGGGTAGTAGGAGGTTAAGGCTCCCACTTTTTTCTAGACAATCGGCACTTTATGTCAGCCGGGTTGTCAGCCCTGCGTGACGGTCGCCTTTACCCCCAGAACAAGCGTCTGGTACTCATTTCCGTTAGAGGCTGAGTCGACCCCAGGGCCATAGTGCCGCCAGAGGGTTTGGGTCAGTTTAAAAATCCTGACCCCCAACGGGACTTGAACCCTGAACCCTCCGGCTTGTAGCTCAGTACCTTAACCACTACGCTACTAAATATTTTAAAATAACTATAGCTAAATAATGATTTTTGAGTAAACAGCTTAATTTTATTCGTTAAGTAGTCCTAACAAATGCCACTCTTGACTTCCAAATTCTCTAGTTAAATTGACTCCTCACTTCGTGAGTCGTGCATTTATCGAAAATTTGGAAATCACTCGTGGCGTACTTATGACTATTTCGTTTAGTATTTCACCATATACTAGTAATACCCGTTACGCACCATTTCATTTTCACTGCGGTACGCCACATGTGAATGACACGAGAAATAGGGTCATTTTAAGAGTTCGCCACTATCAAAGAGCCTGTCGTTTGGTTAAGGATAAGTCAAACTTTGATGACAACAGAGAATATTTTATTTGGAATTATTAAGGAAAATTGGTAGCTCCGTAGTTCAAATGATTTAGATACTCGTCTCCATCTCTGAGTCCCGAGTCCTATTTTCGGTTACTCCATATACCGTTGTCATAGTAGAATCGTTGCCAAAGATTCTCCCGTTTTCTCCTCCAAACAATTTCGCTATATTACTTTTTCGTAAGTAATGCCACGAGTGATTTCCAAATTATCGATAAATGCACGACTCACGAAGTGAGGAGTGAATTTATCTAGAGAATTTGGAAATCAAGAGTGGCATTTGTCAGGACTATTTAACGAATGAAATTAAGCTGTTTACTCACAAATCATTATTTAAATTAGTTATTTTAAAATATTTATTTATGTATTTAAAGTAAACGGCGATGTTTGAAAACAAATGAGAAACGATTGGTACGCTTCATTTGCTTCTTTTGTTTATCACTGCACAAGATCATATTATATATTGCCAAAGGATCGCAATTTTGTAAGAATGCACTCTAGTGGAGAAATTTATAATCAACGTTATAGGTATTAATTAATTTGATGTCCTATGATGTAAATATATCAATTATATTTTTCTGGAACGTTATTACCTGGGGAAAAATACGTACATTCAAGAAAGTGCAAACAGTGGTTTCTTTACTTGGTGGTATAATCAATTGCTACAAATGTTTTATATTAACTCCCGCATGCGCTATGTGTTGACATTCATGCACTATATATACAATCTGGTACCCGTATTTCTTACAGGGTCAGTCACTACAAAATAATGCTATGACCTATTCAGAATGTTAAAAAGAAGGTTTTGTTTATTATGATAAACTTTAGTTGGTAAATTTTAGGCGAAACACGACTGTGATTAGTTGTAAATAAAAATTCATTGAATGTGATTGGTCATTGACTCCCATTTGGGGCATGAGTTAAATAGTCATTATAATGCCATGCATTTCGTTCTATTTGATTTCATCTGCCCCTGTGATGGTGTAAACTGACTCTGCAGGCATCCTTCTATATAACAGACCTTCAATAACACAACTTCATTCAATCCGTCGACCAAAGCCGGTCACCATTTTATTACGGTAAACTCTTAGGAGAGGTTTTGGTTAAGTTTTCACATAAACAGTATATTCTAAAAATATAATTGGCCATTTTTGTAAATAAAATCTACACTCTAATCATTAAATATTAATTCATCCATAACAAGCCACAGTTTTGTAAATAATTACAAATTCTTGTTAATTGCAAGTCTAGTTATAATCAAATAAATAACCACAACATATACTATATTTTATTCATCGTTAAATTTTGTAATTTATGTACGGAAAAGCTAATTTAGCATTTATAAATTAAACAAAATTAAGAAGGAAATAATATATTGCGATGCAAGGTTGGGAAGTGGTGTCTATTGAATCGAGGAAAATGTTTAAAAACCGAGCGATAGCGAGATGTTTAATTTCCAAGATTCTGTAAAATTGAAATTTTGTAAATTTTGACATTTTTTGGAAAGAGTTGGACTATAACCTTGGAAAACTCAATTTTGAATTTTTGGATATAGACCGGATTTTTTGGATTATAAATCCCGGACACAGCCTCTAGATAGTATGTTTGTAGTTTTTGAATTTTCCAAAATTTTGACTTTTTTGGGAAAAGAATTAGAATATAACCTTGGAATACTCAATTTTGATTTTTTTTATTTAGACCGGATTTTTTGCATTATAAATCCCGGACACAGTCCCTAGATAGTACAAACGTGCGTTGTACATTATTTTTGTGCAATGGTGTTTCAAAATAATAAATAGTAGTAAAATAATAACATTCTTGTTGGAAATATTTGCGTTCATCATAAACAACTGACTAACGTTAACAGTGTGGGCAATGTTTATTAGTTGAAAGTACAGGAGGCCGTGAGACCATTATTATTGGGACAATATGAAAATAAAAGCAAAATAAATCACTGATATTTGTATCAGCAGGATACTTTTTTGATCAGAAAAAGCCTTACACGTAACGCATTACGTTAAGTCTGTAAATATATTCGATATATTCCAATATAATATGAATTTCAGAAAACTTAACTATCCGAGAATAACATATAGCACTAAAAAAACACGACATTTCTAGATTATAACCTGTTCCATATTTGTAACTTTAGCTGCAAATTCAATGAAGTCAATTTATATGGAAATGTAATTTAAAAAATAGACACTCACCAGGAGAAAAATGAGAAATCCGCGTGTAATAAAATTAGTTCCAGTCCATTATAAACCTGCAACAATAAAATAGATTAGAATGATGAGAAATAATATAAATTAATACAAAAAGTACAAACACATAGCCTATTACTATATAGGGACCTATATTGCATGATATTTAAATATGTGACTGACATTTATAAATCTCACTGGCTGTTACTCGTTTTCAATGTACGAAAAGTATGCCTCATTACAATATGTGATAAAGGGATGATGTCACGATTCAGTCGTATGGTACTTATATCGGATAACAGCAGCTAAATATGTAATAGTCTGCTAACAATTCTTCTTCATAGCACTTCCTCTTATTCTACTTCCTTCACAGTAGCCTCTGCCCGATCCTGGAATTTCCTTCCTCAAGATATCAGGGGTTGCCGCACACTTGGCATATTTAAGTCACGCTTATACAGTTATCTGTTGTCTAATAATTCATTTTTCTGTATTTATTTAAATTTATACAATGTCATTAATAATGATTTTTTCGTTTTTTATATATCTTGTACATTTTTTTTTTCGTTAAATCTAGAGTAAATCAAAATACAATATAAATACTAATTGTATTTTTTTGTATCACGTAATCGTTTATGTATATTGTAATTTAGATGTAAGCCTATTATTTTTTGTAGTTTTTAAAACCTGGTTGAGTGACAGACAAGGCCTTTTGGTCTTAACTCTGCCAGGTAAAATTAAGGTATTATTATTATTATTATTATTATTATTATTATTATTATTATTATTACAAGCCGTCAATTACATCTTCTTCTTCTTCTTCTTCACTTCCTGGTTTAGGCATTAGTTGCCTGTTTCGTCTTCACTAGTAGATCTAAGACCTTCTCTTCCGAGGGCGTCCGACATCTCTTCTTCCTCTCGGAAAATAACTATAAGATTTTATTTGGCAATAAACTTTCTTCCATTCTTTCTACAGGTTCTTTCCACTGAATCTTGTTGATAAATATGCTGTCAATTGCATACTTAGATATCATGCGTCCCGCGCCGTAGCCGAGCGGTTAAGGTAGGAAGCCTTGGTGCAGAGCTACGGGACTTGCACTGGTTCGAGTCTCCATGGGGGAAGAAATTTTCTCATGGTATTTCGGCCAGTATGGGACCGGTGCCCACCCAGCATCGTGAGGCAATTGGGTAGCTACAATAAGTAGCGGTTCCAGGTTGAAGAACCAGCTAAAACGGCTGGGGGACTCGACATGCTAACCACATGTCACCCCTACACTGGCTGTTGATCATCTACCTCTGTGATTGACACATGTGGATGTGAAGGGCCAGCAGCCGGCTGGTAAAAGGGCAACCGCTGAAAAGTGGAAAGACCCTCAATCGGAGATATCATGCACTATTATCAAAGATTTTAGTTGCAATATGACCAAATATATCCGAACATTTCAAAATAAAAATAAATAAATATCCATCCATATACTCTGGGTAATACCAATGGTCTGATCGGAACAAGTTTACTAGGTGATGTACTCTTCGGTGTTTTCCCTCACCTACAAGTCCGATATTGGTTAAGTCTAAAGCTCAAATAATCACCGAACACCATTTGTCATCATAATAACGCTATCATATTTTTCTTGTTTTGTGCCTATGGATTTGTGAATGAATGGTGTGTCTTGAATTACATTTTCTTGTTTTGTCAGAAATGGGCTGTTGTTGAGATGATCATTACCAGGCTAGGCCCTCCATTCCCTTATGTGGTCAGAATTAGTATAGATTCAGAATTTACTCTACTGAAAATAAACCAATAGAACAAGTGGTAACATATAACTTCCTAGGTTGCGAAATATCATACACAGTGGAAACAGATATAAATAACAAACTAAATAAGTTTAATTATATAACAGGAACACTAAAAATAACTTTGAAAAATAAAGCCAGGAAAGACTCTATAATGAAATTATACAAGACAATGGCAGTGTCTATTATTACTTATGGATCCGAAACATGGACAGTGACAACACAACAATCTGCCAGAATACAAGCTGCTGAAATTAAATTCCTCAGCCCAATAGCAGGAAATCAAAGAACAGACAAAAAACATAACACAGAAATAAGACAACTAAAAGTAGAAGAATTAAACACAACAATAGTGAAATACAGAACAAACTGGAAAGAACACTTGGCAAGGATGACTGAGAATAGAATACCAAAAGCAGCATACAACTATTCACCACGAGGAAGAAGAAGTTTGGAAAAACCAAAGAAAAGATGGGAAGAGCAGCAATTTGGAGCCGGAACAGGCTAGTAAATAAGCCTAAACCGTGATGAAGAGGAAGAAGAAGAAGACTCTACTGAAAGGCCGTGTCCATTTAAGGCTCGGGAGGCGTGAGGCAAGTAAATTCACCCGCAAAGGAAGAAGAAAAAGAAAGAAAGAAAGGAGAATAAATCATGGAATATGTGCAAAAATACAGAAACAACTGAAAATCTGACGTAAGAAGAATGAGCAGAACAAAAATACCACGTCAAATCTTAAATTACCAGCCACCAGGCAAGAGATCTTTGGGCAGACCCTTCAAACGTTAGATTGAGAGAGTAACAGACCACTAGGTCTATCATATGAAAGGAAGGAGAAGGATATATAGTGATACGTTAAATGAAGGCGTGAGATAAAATAACTGTCCCGTTGATTACAGTAATCTGTAAATGTGTTACCTTATGCACACGTAAGTTACTTTGCTACAAGTTATATGCCATCTTTGCAGAATCATGTATGGGGCTATTTATATTTTTTTTCTTCATTTATCTCACGTGGTCTCAATGAGAATTTTCCGATAGACTGAAAGTCACATTTCTGTGAAAACATTTTTTTTCACCCTTTTACTTCAAAAATTTACGTTCAAATGAACAGTAGATGTTCAGTTCAGTCTAAAAGCCTTGAAGAACCTTGATACAAGATTCTAAAGAAAAGGATAAATTATGTGGGAGAAGACCGATTTAAAGAAAATTACTTTTAAACTATGCTAAGGGTAATATAAAAACTTGTTGGCCAGTGTTTGAGACTTTTAATCGTATCATCCCGAATTCACAATCTGGCGTTGAGCAGACTGTCTGTGGAATTTTCGTGATTATCTTCCCCTAAACGTTAAGATATTCTGTAATCACTGATATACGTGATTTAATATTTAATTATGTATTAATTTGTGAATTTTGTGAAGGTAAATTAGTACATATGGTACAAGATAAATAGATTGAATTAATACAGATAGATTGACATTTTATATGCATGTATACATACATACACAGGCAAATAGGTAGATAACTTACTGGATATATGGATGCTTAATAGACAGATAGGCACAAAATATAAATAAATAAATAAATAAATAGTATATATATTATAGAGAGATAGACAGATAGATGGATAGAGGTATATTATCGTTAATTAAGCATTAGGTAATTTTCCGATCCGGCTTCAGAAGACGTCAGCTGTTCGTTGCCTAAGACGCCCAAATATCTGGAAGTTCTCTTCCTACATAGTCTCTCGCTAATGCGGATATCATTACTCACTGACTGTAATTATATCTTCAATCCAATTTTATCAGATAGTGGTTCTATTTTTAGTCCCGCGCCGTAGCTGAGCGGTTAAGGTAGGAAGCCTTGGCGCAGAGCTACGGGACTTGCGCTGGTTCGAGTCTCCATGGGGGAAGAAATTTTCTCATGGTATTTCGGCCAGTATGGGACCGGTGCCCACTCAGCATCGTGAGGCAATTGGGTAGCTACAATAAGTAGCGGCTCCAGGTTGAGGAACCAGCTATTCCGGCTGGGGGACTCGACATGCTAACCACATGTCACCCCTACACTGGCTGTTGATCATCTACCTCTATGATTGACACATGTGGATGTGAAGGGCCAGCAGCCGGCTGGTAAAAGGGCAACCGCTGAAAAGTGGAAGGATCCTCAAGCAATCGGAATCGGTTCTATTTTTAATTAATTTCTTATTTGTTCACTTATAGTTTTATCTACTTTATCTACCTTTGACTTGCCTAGGAACCTCAACCGCGGCGACTGATTTATATTTATTTGAGTTTTCACTGGGACCCAAGTTTCAGAACTATAAATCACAGTAGAAATCGCGACAACTTTATACAGTTTTATTTTTGTGTCCTTCCTTACTTTATTTGTAAATATTCTTTGAATCGTCCCACATACTGCCTGAAATGTATTGATTCCTGTACCTGTATCCCCATCTAAGTTAAAACTAATAGCACAAACTAAATATCTAAAATTAGAAACTTGCTTCAGATTTCGACCTTCCAGAATAGTTTTATATCTCACAAGATTTTTCCTTTAAAAGCCGTAATTGTAGTTTTGCTTATTGATGTTAAAAAATATAATTAACCTGTTTCATTTAATTTATGCAGCGATTTTTATGGATAGTTTTCATTTCTCTGAATTACGTTACGTCACCTGCAAACACAATATTGTTTATTCATGTATTTTCTGCCAATCTAATTCCCGGATTTACTTTTTTTTTCTATTCGTTTAGAATATTTTCCAGATATAATTTAAACAAAGTCGGTGATAAACTACACCCTTGTCTTACATCAGTGTCAGTATATATAAACCCCATCCTTTTAAACGCGATACATATTGTATGTTCAGATATTTTCTTTATTGCTTCTACAAGGCATGAAGGATAACCTCTCTAGAATAATATTTCCCAAATTTGTTTCAATCGTATGTTTTCTTCATAATCTATGACTCCTAATGTTTTATCTTTTTTCATACAAGTTTCAATGTTAATACATTGTCAATACATGATCTTTCTTTTCTAAACCCACTCTGATTTTCTTATATTAATCGCTCTGTTATATTATTCAATCTGTCATTCATTATTTTTGTTTCTGCATTTTTTATTTTACTTTTCTACACGATTAACTGCTTGTTACTCATTTAGATTACTTTATTACTCAATATGTAGGAATTTTAATTTGTAACCTGTACTCATTAGGTTTATCCCTGTATACTTCTCACACTTTCTTCTATCGTATTTCTTAAACATATTTTTTTACTAAAGCAGTTGACCAGGAAGTTGGGATGCCGTATGTTTGCCAATATCTGTTAAATAAATGCACCAATCGAAATTTGCACATCACCCCACTATATTCCATTAATTCTATATTAAATAATGTCTCCTGAAAAAGAGAAACGTGGTAGGCCAAAGCCAACGTTGATAAAGGGAATTTAAGACAACATGAAGAAGATAAATATGACAGAAGCAGACACGCAAGACCGGGAAATGTGGAAGAAAACAATTGTACATTTTGGTTGAGTATACCTGTGTAAATAACAGAAAAAAATCCTGAAATAAAAAAAAATTAAAAAACAACGTTCAACAACTCTTCTAAATATTTTATGACAATAAATTTACTATTTTCCTTCATTACATTTTCAAAATTAACTCAATATCCTTCCTTATCTTCCATCCAATTTTGTACGTAGTGATCTATCCATTCTTGTTCTGGAATTAGATATAATTCAGCGGTATGATTTTCCATTTGGTTTTAATGTTAACTGATTTATAACATACTACCTAATATCCGGCGTGAGCTGCTACGGCTAAATACATAAAATCTGTTTTTATGTTTTGTTAAATAAGTAAAAAGAAAAATAAATATACATTTATATCGTGATTAATTTTAGATAGGGCCTACCCTGTGCCGATTATTTCGCGTTGCTCGGGAGTCTATTTATCCCGATCTTCTTGGCATAAATGAGCTGAAAGACAAAAATGGTTATTGTGAGTTATCCGTAAAAGAATACCCGCCGTGCGTTAATTTGCCCGGGAATCTACTTATCCCGATCTTCTTGACATCGATTAACTGAAAGACAAAAACGGTTATTGTGATTTATTCGTAAAAGTTAAACATGTGTTTTCGCGGAATGTTTGTAGATTTCTTGAGATATTCAATTCTGTGTACATTACTTCAGTGTATTTGTTATGGTTTAGGCAGCGTAAGCCATTTAAGCGTCCAAAAACAACATACATAGTGCAAGGATGCCCTTTTTCTTTTTTTAGCTCCGGTCCTATAGTACGTACAGTAATATTTTATATACGTTAATTGTCACAGAAAATTCTCTAAATTATCTCATTATTTTTCTTTGTTATATATACATATCATCCATGCAAGTATTAGGCTGTGTGGCCTGTTACGGTCTCAAATTGGAGTTTTCTATCCAGCGCTTTTTTTGGACGTCTCAGTGATCTTTGCCGGCAGTAACGAAGCATGGCTTTTGGAATTCTATGAGACGGCATTCGTTGAAGATGTGCTTTCTAGTTGTTCTGGTAGTTTTGTATATGGTGAAGAATGGGTTCTACATACAGGGTGGACCGCTCGAATGGACCTAATTTCAATTGCTTGTTACTGGCAAACGGTTGAAGATAGAAACTTAAAACAACGTTCATATTACAGAAAAACTCACCAAGTTTTGATATCCAGATCACCACATCTCTATATGAGCCCCAGCAGTCACTGTGACGATATCAAAGCGATGAACAATTTCTTGCCAAGTACGTTGGAGTATGTCTTCTGGAATGTTCTCAATAGCCTCTATGATGCGCTCACGAAGATCACGAAGGTCTTTGACTGGGGTGGTGTAAACTTTATCTTTGACATAGCCCCAGAGAAAGAAATCCAGTGGTGTTAAATCGGGAGATCTCGGGGGCCACGCGATTGGTCCTCCCCTACCAATCCAACGGCCAGGGAAAATGTTGTCCAAAGTCGTACGAACTTCATTGGACCAGTGGGGAGGAGCACCATCTTGCTGGAAAACGATGTTAGGCTGCAGTTGTTCAATTTGTGGAAAGAAGAACTGCTCCAGCATGTCAAGATATGTTGGTACCACGAACAGTTTTCTCGGCGAAGAAAAACGGTCCAATGACATTATGTGACAAACTGCACCAAACATTCATCTTCGGACTATCACGAACATGCTCTTGAATAGCGTGAAGGATTCTCCGATCCCCAGATCCGCACATTATGCCGGTTTACCTTGCCTGAACAAATGGAAAGTGGCTTCGTCCGAGAAGAAAATCTTGGTCATGAAGTCAGGATCAGCGCCGAGACGGTCCAGCATCGTATTGGCGAATTCCACTCGTTTCGGCATGTCATTCGGCTCCAGACGTTGCACTAACTGCACTTTATATGCGTGCAGTTTGAGGCGTTTGTGGACAATCCGTTGTAATGTCGATTTTGGTATTTGAAGTTCCCGCGAAGCTCTTCTTAATGACTTCCGGGGGCTTCGCTCAAATGCGGCTTGAACATTTGCTACCATTTCATCGGATGCTCTGCGACCACCACCATGCTTCTTCAACACAGATCCTGTAGCTAATAATGTATCACGCCACTTCTTTATGCTTCTAGCAGTTGGAGCATCACGGTTAAACACACGCCGGAACTCCCTTTGAACTCTAATGATTGATTTAAACTCCGCATACCACAAAACAGCTTGCGCTTTCATCTGCGGAGTCGCCATTTTCACAAACAATTAAATCTAAGAACGAGAAACGTATCTTTGTGCCATCTACCGACAGGATTCGAAACTTGGTGAGTTTTTCTGTAATATGAACGTTGTTTTAAGTTTCTATCTTCAACCGTTTGCCAGTAACAAGCAATTGAAATTAGGTCCATTCGAGCGGTCCACCCTGTACAACTCTTCTAAAATTTCCTAATTTCTTTATGGTTCCACTTTGTATAGCCTGTTGTACGGCGCATAAATCTCATCTCATTTGCTGTTATTCGGATTTCATCTCTTCTTCGTATTGTCCATGCTTCACTGCCATATCTTAATACTGGTCTTGCGATAAACTCATAAAGCCATAATATTGTGTTCATCTATATACATATATATGACAGGCACAGTCTTCCAACAATTTAAATGATCTTGCTTGAAAACATTTTATTATTATTATTGATTTCGCACATCTCAATGATGGATAAATCATATTTGAAGAGAAAAATTATACGCTCAGACCGGGACTTGAACCCGGGTCTAGAGAACCAAGGGTCCCGGGTTCAAGTCCCGGTCTGAGCGTATAATTTTTCTCTTCAAATATAATTTTATTATTAGTCTTAGTCTTAATCTGAACTATCATTAACTGGTTGTATTATATATCTTAATATATTAGATATTATCTTATTGATAAAAACTTATTTTAGTATATTAGAGTAAACAGTGATTGTTATATTCTGATGTAATATATGTTTGTCCTGGTGAATGGAAAATAAGGCCACATGGCCTTAACTCCACCAGGCTAAATAAATAAATAAATAGATAAAATGGTGAAAACCCCAATCAAATCGGTCAGGTAGTTTTTGTCCATAAAGGACAGACTCACAGATGTTCATATTTATATATAAAAGTTGGTAGAAACTTAATATTTTGCATTTATTGAGCTGGAGACTTGAATTTGTTGACAAACATTCACTGTATGATACATAATGACGTGTTTAAGTTTATTTCATGTGAGACATTTATTTTATGAGTTATTAAATATTATAATTAAATGGGCGTCACAATGTTTTAGTAAAATGTCTGATTTTTTAAAAGACACCTAAAATATTTAGAAAAACATCATGCATTAGAATTCTTATAATGTGAATACAAAGGGAGAAAAAATATACCCCATGCGTGGAATTACAAAAATAAATAATTGCATGCATTTTATTTTGATTTCCGATTGAGGGTCTTTCCACTTTTTCAGCGGTTGCCCTTTTACCAGCCGGCTGCAGGCCCTTCACATCCACATGTGTCAATCACAGAGGTAGATGATCAACAGCCAGTGTACGGGTGACATGTGGTTAGCATGTCGAGTCCCCCAGCCGGAATAGCTGGTTCCTTAACCTGGAGCCGCTACTTATTGTAGCTACCCAATTGCCTCACGATGCTGGGTGGGCACCGGTCCCATACTGGCCGAAATACCATGAGAAAATTTCTTCCCCCATGGAGACTCGAACCAGCGCAAGTCCCGTAGCTCTGCGCCAAGGCTTCCTACCTTAACCGCTCGGCTACGGCGCGGGACTTTTCCGATTGAGGGTCTTTCCACTTTTCAGCGGTTGCCCTTTTACCAGCCGGCTGCTGGCCCTTCACATCCACATGTGTCAATCACAGAGGTAGATGATCAACAGCCAGTGTTGGGGTGACATGTGGTTAGCATGTCGAGTCCCCCAGCCGTTTTAGCTGGTTCCTCAACCTGGAGCCGCTACTTATTGTAGCTACCCAATTGCCTCACGATGCTGGGTGGGCACCGGTCCCATACTGGCCGAAATACCATGAGAAAATTTCTTCACCCCATGGAGACTCGAACCAGCGCAAGTCCCGTAGCTCTGCGCCAAGGCTTCCTACCTTAACCGCTCGGCTACGGCGCGGGACTTTTCCGATTGAGGGTCTTTCCACTTTTCAGCGGTTGCCCTTTTACCAGCCGGCTGCTGGCCCTTCACATCCACATGTGTCAATCACAGAGGTAGATGATCAACAGCCAGTGTAGGGGTGACATGTGGTTAGCATGTCGAGTCCCCCAGCCGTTTTAGCTGGTTCCTCAACCTGGAGCCGCTACTTATTGTAGCTACCCAATTGCCTCACGATGCTGGGTGGGCACCGGTCCCATACTGGCCGAAATACCATGAGAAAATTTCTTCACCCATGGAGACTCGAACCAGCGCAAGTCCCGTAGCTCTGCGTCAAGGCTTCCTACCTTAATCGCTCGGCTATTTTGTATTTCTTATAATACTACTTCAGTCACGAAACCCATGCAAAACTTTGTTACGCATTCTCTTTAGGACATGCAGTAAAAATTTAAACCTTCTAGGATAAAAGTTGTGAATTCTATTCAATTTTGAATGTACAAAAATGCAGTGAAAATAAAAGTGTGGAAAAACACGTTTAGAAATGTATACTTACTTACTTACTCACTGGCACTATCAAACTCGTAGGTTCATGGCCGCACAGACATAAGCTCTCCATACATCCCTATCCTGAGCTAATGCTTTCCAATCTATCCCTGTATAATCTACTTCCCTCAAATCATAGTTAATATTATTCTCCCACCTCATTCTTGGTCTACCAACTGGGCTATCTTGTCATCTTTATCTTCTGTGGGGGCATGTACATTTACAATTATAAAATCATGTTGTTTACCCTGTAGAATTATGTTTGATACCCTATCACTAACAAACTTAATATCTCGGATAGCGCATAGGATCGTCCTTCTGACTAAAAAACCCGTTCCAAATGCAGGTCTTTCTGCACCCCCGTAGTATAATGCATAGCTTCCTGATTCCTGACTACCTTCTCCTGGCCACCTAACTTCCTGTCAAGCGACTATATCCAAGGGGGATTTATCTAGTTCCCGCGTTATTATATATAGTGCCCGCTATTGTATAAAGTCCTAACATTCCATGTTCCTAGGAACATGTCCCTGTGTTTGAGCATTTGGCATGGGTTCCCTGAAGTAGTCCCCGCCCGGAGAACCGAATGCGGGACTATTTGACCTCCGGAAAATTTTACCCCAGTTGAACCCATGTCCGCATTTCTTGACGGTTGTATTTTTACGGTGAAAGATCGTCACTCTTTCGACCAAGGTTTAAAAATTTATATGCAGTTTAAATACAAAATGAAACATACAGGCCTAATCAGCACTATAGGACACTTAGAAGCGTCATAGGCTTCTGAAACCTTGCCAACATATACATTAGAGTACAGGTTATTTTTTAGTACAAAAAACAAAAAAATGTCAATTTCGATCTGAAATGGCCAATTTTTCACCCATCTGAAAATTACCAAAAAGTATTTTTTCGGGAAACATTAGATGTTCAGGAACATGTGAACTATTACAAAATGAATTAAGAGCTTGTTAAAAAGTGGTTAATTATGAACATCCTGTAACATTTAGTAGTCGTTTTTCCGTCAAATTAATTTATAGGAGTTCACTTTCTAACTCATTTGCAAGGTAACGTGAACACCTACCGGCGTCTAATTGAAACTCTCAAGTCGAAAGCTTCCTCAGCCACGCTACCAACTTCCAACCGCCAAGTTCATCACGTACAAGAGAGTTTTATTTTAATTCATTTAATACGTCGAGCAAATCCAGGAATAATTATTTCTACAGGTTCAACTGTTCCAGCCCCACATTCTGCAATGTAAATTAACTTACTAACTATGTAGAATGAAATATCCTCCAAATACCTTAAGTTCTATTCACTTATTAGAGTTTTGATATACATAATTATACATTTAATCTTTTTTACACCCTTTATATTAGCTTGAGACTTATACGAATGTGTCTAAATGGCACAAAGAGTAGGGTGCGTGTAGGCAAACAGTTTTCGGACACTTTTGAAATCCAGAATGGGTTGAAGCAAGGAGATGCACTATCTCCTCTACTATTTAATTTTGTACTAGAGCATGCCATTAAATCTTTAGAGAATGAGGAAGGCTTACAACTCAATGGTATTAATAAGCTGTTAGTTTATGCTGATGATGTAGTATTATTGGGTGATAGCGAGGAGATACTAAAGGACAACACGCACACACTATTGAGTAACACTAAGAAATTAGGACTGGAAGTAAATATCAATAAAACTAAATATATGGTCACACGTAGAAATTCGTTATATAATGGAAATGGACAGCTAATGACAAATGAGGGAAATTTTGAGGAAGTGGCTGAATTCAAATACCTAGGAACAATGATCACAAATAGGAATGAGATGCACAAAGAAATTAAACATAGGCTCAATTCTGGAAATGCGTGCTATTATGCATTGCAGAGACTTTTGATGTCCCAACTCCTTTCAAAAAACGTTAAACTGAAAATATATAAAATTATTATTCTACCAGTTATATTATATGGGTGCGAATCATGGACTCTTACTTTAAGAGAGGAAAGGAGATTACAAGTATTTGAGAATAAAGTACTTAGGAAAATTTTTGGACCAAAGATAGATGAACAGACAGATGAATGGAGAAGACTACATAACAATGAAAACATGGTCTTTATAGGAAGCCAGATATAATAAGAACAGTTAAGTCTCGTAGACTGCGATGGGCAGGACATGTTGCGCGTATGGGGAATGAAAGACGTGCATGGAAGCTTCTTGTAGGAAAGCCAGAGGGAAAACGCCCAGTTGGTAGACCAAGAATGAGGTGGGAGAATAACATTAACTATGATTTGAGGGAAGTAAATTATACAGGGAATGATTGGAAATCCCTATTAGGTTCGTCTTCCGGGCATATAGGCCGTGGTCCAGTCGTTCTTCTACTCGACGTTTCGTCTACTGCTGCGGTAGACATCTTCAGGAGATACTGCGTGCTCTCTGTGAACTCCTCAACAGTCGGCTGCAGACTGGCTGGTCGTTGGAAACTCCCTCCCTATTTATAGGCACGCCCCTGGTGGAGAGGCGGTTTTCTGCGCGGTCCGTGTTGCGTGCTGTTTTGTCCAGGCTGTCGCTAGCAGAAGTCATAGGCTTCGTTGTCGTATTGTGCAATGCCGGGATCCAGATTTTGTTTATCTTCATGGTTTCTTCTTTTTTTGTTAAAGGAATTTTTGTGTTTATATATTTCAATGGCTTCTCTGTACAGTCTGGTGTAATATGTGATGTTTGGGACAATACCTGTGTTTCTTCGAATCTTATTATATGTTCTTGGTTGTTCATCCAGTGTTCCGCTACGGCTGATTTTTCCTTTTGTTTTAGTCTGCAATGCCTCTTGTGTTCTTGCAATCTTGTGGTAACCATTCTTTTTGTTGTGCCGATATAAACTTCTCCACAACTGCAAGGGATGCGATATATACCGGCAGTACTTAACGGATCTCTTGTATCTTTGGCTGGGCGCAGTATATTGCTGATTTTTTGTGTTGGCTTGTAGGTTGTAGATATGTATATTTATTTAATATTCGAACCAATTCTCTCCGTTATTGTCTTGATATATGGTAGGTACACCTTACCCTTAGCCTCCTCCTTGTTCCCGTTTCGGATTTGTATTTATTGGGATTATGGCTCGGCGAAAATCTGTTTTGCTGTATCCATTGGATTGAAACGCTGCTTGGAGATGATTAATTTCTTCTTGTAGATACTGTGGTTCCGAAATCCTTTTGGCTCGTTCCACCAGGGTTTTAATTATTCCGCGTTTTTGTCTGGGATGATGGTTGGACTGCTTATGTAGGTATCTGTCTGTGTGAGTCTTTTTCCTGTATACCTTGTGTCCAAGTGTCATGTCTTGGTTTCGAATTACTAAAACATCCAAAAACGGTAGACTGTTGTTCTCTTCTCTTTCCAGGGTGAATTGGATGCTGGGACAAATACCATTTAAATGTTGCCTGAAGTTATCAAGTTCTTCTTCACCATGCTCCCAAATGACGAATGTGTCGTCCACATATCTCAGCCAAACTGAAGGTCTTAATGTAGCATTCTCCAAGGCCTGTTTTTCAAATTGTTCCATGTAAAAATTGGCTATTACGGGGCTTAATGGACTTCCCATGGCCACGCCATCTATTTGCTCGTAGAATATTCCTCCCCATTGGAAATACGTTTCTGTGAGGCATATGTTATACAGCGCTACTATATCTGGGGGAAAGAGTTCTTGCAAGAATGTCATAGTGTCTGGGATAGGTATCTTAGTAAATAAAGAAACCACATCGAAGCTTATTATTTTATCGTTTGGCTTGAGTTTCAGAGTGTCTATTTTTTCTATGAAGTGCGTGGAGTTTTTTACAAACGTGTCAGTTTTTCCAATATACGGTTTCAATAGTGAGGCGAGAAACTTGGCGAGTTCATATGTAGGTGATCCAATGGCCGAAACAATAGGTCTGAGTGGTGTTCCTTCCTTGTGTATCTTTGGTAATCCATACAATCTTGGTGGCAGTGCTTCTGATTTGTACAATCCTCGTTTAGTGTCTTCATCAAGTGTGGAGCTCTTGATAAGTTTATTGGATTTACGTAGAACTCTTGCTGTAGGATCAGTTTTAAGAATCTTGTATGTTCTCTGGATCTAAAAGCTGTTGCATTTCTGGTTGTATTGTTCTGTTTCCATGATGACGGTGGCATTTCCTTTATCTGCAGGAAGAACGATGATGTCTTTGTCTTCGTTTAGATTATGTAAAGCTACTTTTTCTTTTCGTGATAAATTACTCACCGGTGGTTTGGTTTTACGGAGAATGCGAGACACTTCGCCCCTTATTTCCTCACTCTGATGAATAGGCAGCTGCCTTATTCCGGCTTCTACATTGGCTATGATGTCTTCAATAGGTACTGTTTTAGGTGTTACAGCAAAATTTCCTCCTTTGGCAAGTACCGATATTTCTTCTTCGTTGAGTTGGCGGTCTGTCAAATTTACTACCGCTCTTGAGTTGGGTGGTTTATTTCTGTTTTCTTGATGATTTTTATGTATTTTTGTTTCTGTCGTTCCGTGTTTTCTCTATGGTTCGGCAAAAGCTGTGGTATGTGATGTTGTCCACCTTCTCCCAGTCTCTCTTACTGAGAATATTGCTAATCTTCAGATGTAAGTAAAAAAGTTCTTGATCATTCATCCCTAGGGTTCGTCTTGTATCATGAATTCGTTCTCTAAGAAGAGCCCGTTCCGTTCGTCCATATATCCTCTTAGCCTTTGTCGTTTTGAAGATCTGTTTGCATCGTAGAAATTGAGGGATAGTTCCCGTGTCTCTGCACCGTAGAAGAAAGCTTAAATTGCACAGAAAGCGTCCTTTTTTCTTTCTGACTGTACAGAGAAGCCATTGAAATATATAAACACAAAAATTCCTTTAACAAAAAAGAAGAAACCATGAAGATAAACAAAATCTGGATCCCGGCATTGCACAATACGACAACGAAGCCTATGACTTCTGCTAGCGACAGCCTGGACAAAACAGCACGCAACACGGACCGCGCAGAAAACCGCCTCTCCACCAGGGGCGTGCCTATAAATAGGGAGGGAGTTTCCAACGACCAGCCAGTCTGCAGCCGACTGTTGAGGAGTTCACAGAGAGCACGCAGTATCTCCTGAAGATGTCTACCGCAGCAGTAGACGAAACGTCGAGTAGAAGAACGACTGGACCACGGCCTATATGCCCGGAAGACGAACCTAATAGGGATCAAGACGCCGGCCGTGAAAGCCTACAGTTATACAATGATTGGAAAGCATTAGCTCAGGATAGGGATGTATGGAGAGCTTATGTCAGTGCGGCCATGAACCTACGGGTTCGATAGTGCCAGTGAGTAAGTAAGTTATATTAGCTTGACCTGTACAAAGATAAATACCAACTAGATAGTATAACTGTCACAGGATTGATGATCAGGGCAAGAGGTACTATACCAGAATTCTTAGTCAAATTTTGGAATTCCTTAGATTTGGACAGGATGTATCTTTCTAAAATTGCCATCGCTGCCATTAGAGGATAAATTTCAATTTTAAGAATCCATATTTATAATATTACTACTTTATACTATGTACACTTCAATCAGGCCTACAAGTTGAATTTTTTAAAATGTACTTACAAAATGTATTTCATCAACTTAGAAAATTAATTGTCTGTATCACTTTGTCCTTGAGGCAATCCTCTAATGAGGAAAGTTTTATATAATAAAAATATAACGGAACCTTTGAACACGATTTTCACCCACTTAAGAACATTGGATCGACTTGAAACTTTGTATATTTGTAAAGGACCAATGACAATAAAATAATTTCATAATTTGTTTCTAAAATCCTGGCCAGAATCATCATAAAATAAAGATAAATAAAAACCGGTATAATAGATTGCGGACTTATCGACATTTTAGTCAATCGTTGTAAGAGCTCAGTTGGTAGAGTGGTGGACTCTAGTGGTATATAATTTCAGTAATCCATAGGTCGCTGGTTCAAATCCGGCTCGGAGGATTTTTTCTTTCTTTTTTTAGAATAGTATTAAGTAATTAAATTTTCATGGGATTCTAATTTATGACAATCAATTAAACTAAAAATAAAAATAAAATAAATAATAATTTTAAAAAACTAAAACAACACGCTTTATTAGAAAACCAAACTAAAAAATAAAAAATAAATAATAGTTTAAAAAACTAGAACAACACGCTTTATTAGAAAGCAAACTAAAAAATAAAAAATAAATAATTTAAAAAACGAAAACAACACGCTTTATTAGAAAACCAAACTAAAAAATAAAAAAATAAATAATTTAAAAACTAAAAACAACACGCTTTATTAGAAAACCAAACTAAAAAATTAAAAATTATTTTAATTTCCAACACGCTTGGGATAAAATTAAGTGGCCAACCAAAAAAATCATCTCCAACACATCAATAATAAAACTAGAGTAATGTGCAAAAAAAAATAATTTTACCATCAAAAGCGTGGGGTGCTTTTTATGATTTTTACATTTTCTTCTTAGAGACATTACTTTTACCAATATCTGTTTATTATCAAATATATTAATTG
Source organism: Diploptera punctata (assembly GCA_030220185.1). NCBI lineage: Eukaryota > Metazoa > Arthropoda > Insecta > Blattodea > Blaberidae > Diploptera > Diploptera punctata. The sequence goes on from JASPKZ010007832.1 coordinate 552,541, forward strand.
ATATGGAGCACCCCACGCTTTTTATGGTAAAATTATTTTCTTTTTGTTGACTATTTAACTCATGCCCCAAATGGGAGTCAATGGCCAATCACATTTCAATGATTTCTGTTTTACAACCAATCAGATTCGTGTTTCACGGAGTATTTATCAGTGTTATAATTACCATATTAAAGAAGGCTCCTCCTTTTTAATATTCTGAACAGGTCTGACCGTTATTTTACAGTGACTGAGCCAGATTGTATATATAGTGCATGAATGTCAACACATGCCGCATGCGGGAGTTAATATAAAAACATTTGTAGCAATTGATTATACCACCAAAAAAAGAAACCACTGTTTGCACTTTCTTAAATGTATTTTTTCTCAGGTAACAATCCAGAAAAATATAATTGTCATATTTACATCATACGACATCAGAAATGAATTAATATACAGTTTGATGTGTTTCATTTTTCCTCCACTAGAGAGCATTCTTACAATATTGCGTTCCTTTGGCAATAAATAGTATGATCTGGTTGCAGTGATAAACAAAAGAAGCAGATGAAACGTACTTATCGCTTCTCATTTGTTTTCAAACATCGCCGTTTACATTAAATATATAGATATTTTAAAATAACTATAGTTAAATAATGATTTTTGAGTAAAGAGCTTAATTTTATTCGTTAAATAGTCCTAACAAATGCCACTCTTGATTTCCAAATTATCTAGATAAATTGACTCCTCACTTCGTGAGTCGTGTATTTATCGATAATTTGGAAATCACTCGTGGCATTACTTATGATAACTCTAGTTTTATTGTATACGTGTTGGAGACGATTTTTTTGTTGACCACTTTCATTTTATCCCAAGCGTGTTGGAAATTAAAATTAGTTTTCATTTTTAGTTCGGTTTTCCAATAAATCGTATCGTTTTAGTTTTTAAAACTATTATTTATTATATATTGGGTTAAACACTATTACAGTTTCTTAAATACGTAGGCACATGCGCTTAGTTAGAAGTGAAAGATTTGTTTGCAATATGGATTCTAATTAAAACTAGTAGAATAGAAGTTATTTCATGGAAAACAGCTGCGAAATGAGATAGCTGTTACAGCAGTTTAGCGTAACGCCAGGTAGGAGAAATTGGTTTCTTGTACCTCCACAACCTTATTTGCATTCCCAGTACAAAACTAATTTTCCTTAGCCATTCCTAAAAGCTCTTTTCTGTCTTTCTTTATGCAATAAGATTAGAAGTGTTGAAAAGAAGGAAAAACGAAATATTCAGATAGGTTTATATCAGTATTTATTCGAAGCAAGAACGAAATGGAGCAGAAATAGAAAGAAGGAGAATGCAACAAATGGTTCTAGCGTCATTAGAAGAAATATTTGGTGTGTCCGTACGAACCACAAGACCGTTTAATACCAACGCTAAGGTAATTGATTAGTATTGGCTTGGTTTGAGGGAAAGTTCTCTATTTATTAGATCGCTTTCTATCTTTTGCTAAATTGGAAGAGTTTCTGATTAGATTTCAACAACTGTGCTTGCAAAATGGCGTCGAGTTTTCAAGAGCCATATGCATGTAATAATCTCCAGTTGTCTTCTTTTTTTTTTCTCTCTTTCTCTCTCTCTCTCTCTCTCTCTCTCCTCTCTCTCTCTCTCTCTCTCTCTGGGCGATATTAAGGATCGTATAAGAGTCATCTGTTCTCTGCTCTATAATATCTTGGTACTGTTATCACCGGCACTAGAAAACGTTATGAACAATTAAGATAGAGAAGCGGTTGAATTATCTGATAGTAAAAATAAATGCCATTTCTATGCCACGAAAGGAAATAGTCTTGGTTTAATAGATTCCACAGAGATCTAGAGTAAGATATTCTTAAATTACAGAGTGAATAAAAGCTAGTTGAATAAAATTTTTAACATAAAACTTGAAATTTTCATAATTAAATATTAATTTAATATTTTCTTTAATTTCATTAATACAATTTAAAAGTCAATCGCTATTATTATTATTATTATTATTATTATTATTATTATCGTTAAATTCCATATGGTGGGATAAGCATATTTGGAAAGACACAAAAAAAAATATATTGGTAAAACATTGGTGGAATCTGTTGCAATGTATGGAAGTGAGGTATGGACAATCAATAAGTACTACAAGAATAGACTAATAGCTCTAGAAATGGATTATTTACGAAGAAGTGCCAGAAAGTCTAGATTAGAACATGTCACAAATAAGGAAATTAGAAACATAATGGAAGCAGAAGAAAGCATAATTGAAAGAATTGAGGAGAAGGAATTAAAGTGGTTAGGACATGTCTTAAGAATGGAAGATGAACGATGGCCGAAGCAACTATATGAATGGCATCCGAATAGAAAGAAGAAAAGAGGGAGACCAAGGTTAACATGGAACGAAAACATGAAGACAATAATGCAAGCTAGAGGGCTAAGCATCGAAGATGCCCAAGACCGTAGGCTTTGGAGGTTTGGCACGGGAAGACGGCAGCAGCTGTAAAAACCCGACGATAGATAGAGATTATTATTATTATTATTATTATTATTATTATTATTATTATTATTATTATTATTATTAAATTATTATTATTATTATTAAATTATTGTAATTATTAATATAATTATAATTATTGTTATTAATATAATTGTTATTACAATTTATATTTTATTTATTTATATACAGAATTTTAATGTTTACACATCTTTCTGTGCCTAAAGTTTTATTTTTCTTCTCCACTCGTCTCTCTCCATCCAATCCATGCCCTCCAGTCCTCTTGCTCTCCTTCCAGTTCTTATTTCCTGCATCCACGAGTTTCGAGGTCTTCCTCTCGTCCTTCTTCCAGGTGGACACCATTCCAATTTTTCCTGGGTAATTGATATTACTATTGATATTATTATTATTATTATTATTATTATTATTATTATTATTATTATACAATGAGGTGGGAGAACAACATTAACTATGATTTGAGAGAAGTTGATTATACAGGGAATGATTGGAAAGCATTAGCTCAGTATGGAGAGCTTATGTCCGCACGGCCATGAACCTATGGGTTCGATAGTGCCAGTGAGTAAGTATTATTATTGAATCTCCAAATAGTGCGAACTCTATTTTATCTTGCGTTATGCTAGAGTTTTAGTTACAATTAAATTATGTACATTCATTTATATTTTTCTTAATTTCTAGAGTTACTGATCAATAATATTGCAATGGAATATTCTTTTAATTCAATGCCACCACTTGTCATTTCGACATTCTGGCATTTTCTCCTGGCATGGTGTTAATGTAACCCACTTCTGAGATTGGGGCGCCTGGAAGGAGGAGTTACCCTGGCCCGATGATATATGATAGGCGATGATGATGGTAATGATGGGCCAGAAGAGGTCTTATTCCAAAACATAATGAATCCGTTAATGATGATAATGAAGGTCAGATGATGTTCGGGGACCATTTTGGGCCTTAAAGTGTCCTGAAATAGTCAATACAATATTTTCTCGTGCCAGTTATTTAAATGTTCCGGACCGCAAGGAAAATAAATTCATGTAAAACTGTAAGTTAATATTACACATTATTACGTAATTTGAAATACATTTAAGTAATGTTTACTCGTTTGTTTTTCTATTGATCTAAAAACAATATTAAATAAATGAAATCAATGTATCCAATAGGATACATTTTTAATTTAAGGGTTAAAGTTTCCTGATATTTGTCTTACAGATAAGGGAAACCCCCCCCCCAAAAAAAAACGATCACCAAGGATACTTGTACCGACCGGGATCGAACCTGGGCCCGCTGCGTGACAAGGCACACAGAGGTGGAATATAATATAAATAACTAAACAAATTAATTAAGTAACTAACTCACTGGCACTGTCGAAGCCGTAGGTTTATGGTCGCGCGGACATAAGCTCTCCATACATCCCTATCCTGAGCCAATGTTTTCCAATCATCCCCAATTTAATGTACTTCCCTCAAATCATAGTGAATGTTATTCTCCCACCTCATTCTCGGTCTACCAACTGGTCGTTTTCCCTCTTGTTTTCCTACAAGAAGCTTCCATGCTCTTTCAAAAACTAACTTAAATTCTCTCAAAAATGTAATATGTCTAGATAAAGTGACACAGCTTCCAATAGCAACATTTGTTATATAAAGTATTCATGAAAGGCAGTTGATATATATATTGGCAATAATATAATTTAGTAATAAATGCATGCCTATGGGAATCAAAGCGGGGCATTCAAATAACAGATGTGATACAGTTTGGCTGGAGTCCCAGCAATGCAGGTATCTGTACCTATTTTGAATATTTCCAAATAATATCTAAATTTACTGTGTCCAGTCATAAATTGTGCCAGTCAATCGCTATTGTCTCGGTTATGTCGTGCACGGCGGACCCGGATTCGTTCCCCAGTCCGGACAAGTTTCCTGGGTGAGTTTTTTTTTTTTGCCTTGTTAAGTATGCATTTATGAGCGAATGGAGAATCGCATCTTAAATGTTCGTGATGTCTTACAAGGGGATTGTGCTGATCCCTTGTTCGAATTAAAATAAAAATTACGTTACTTTAATCTTACTGAACAAGACTATAGTTACATTAATTGTAGGCCTATCTCCGTATATAAATTAGTCCCTTGCTGTAATCTTGTAAGCCCATGTTTCCCTTAACAGATATTTAGGCGCTCTCCCCCTACAAGGAAGAAATTGAACCATGCTACTTTAATTACACTTGTTTTCGTACAGATGTCATTTGAGTGGTCCGTGTCGGCGATCCGCCTTATACTGACATCTGGAAACCAAGGTAGTACTAGGGCGGGAAATTCGGTAAATTTTGCTTAGAGGCCTTTTTCATTCAGGCTTAAGGATCTTTTACGAGCCTGAAAATCTTCAGTCTCGGGACCCAGGGCTTAAAGTCCCTCTCGGAGGACTTGCTCCTTAGATTTTTCCATCCTAAAAAAATCCATTGGGTTTGAATCCGCGACCCTCGGGACCAGAGGCAAGGAGCATAACCACTAGTCCCTTAATTAAAAGAAGAAAAACAACAAATTCAAAACAGGGGTCCAATTACCCGACGTTCCTCTACCTAATAGTCATATTCTGTACACTATAGAGTTGACAATGAAAGAACAAGAAAAGTATTAAAATCGTAACAATAATAATAACAATAATGGCGATAATATCCTATAATTTGATTAAGTAATTAGCTTGGTCTTCTTCATCCTTCATTCCTTCCAAGTATTAGGCCAAGGCCTGTTACGATCCTATAGAAAATTTTCCCTCCAGCGTTTCATAGGACGGCCCAGTGATCTTCGTCCTCTTGGTATATAATTATAAACAGCTTTGGGGATCCGATTTGAACTCATTCTTTCAAGATGGTGTTTCCAATTTAGTTGGTACTGTTTAATATATCCGGGAAATTCTCGTATAAGACTTGAAAGCATAATAATAGTCCCTTCGATTGGTTGCTGGCCAAAGGAAGGCAAGACCAGTGATGGGGCTGCCATCTTATAGCCTCTGGTCAGGCTTTTCCGGAGAAGAAAAGAAAATAAAGGAAAGAAGAGATGGAAGAAAGGAAAGACTCCGTAGCCCTCGGATGCCTTAATAGCGTCGGGGTCGAAAAAAACAAGAGTTAACCAAGAGAGGTTAGATATTAAAGTTAAAAGAGTGCAAAACACAAGTAAGTGGAAGAAATGTTTTGCTCAGCTTGGGCACCTTGTGGTTGCCATCCACATATCCCCTAGATGAGGACCCCTGAGGGAAATTAGCTTGGTAAAAATAGTAATTAATATACAAGAATAATAAATTTATATCTGGAACATATATAATTATATTAATATTTAGTTATAATTGATATTTAAGTTATTATGTAATGTTATTTTAATATTAAAGTATACAATTATGGAATATTTACCTAAAAGGTCCGTCTCCTCAACTTTATTAGTTACAGATAAATAACTAATGAAGTTGAGAAGACGGACCTTTTAGGTAAATATTCCATAATTGTATACTTTAATTTTGAATAATACCTCAATGGAATATATCATGAATCTTATAAAAGTTGATAATACGTAAATTAATGAGTCATTTTTTAACATCTTACCTCATATTTTATGTTTCTTCAAACACGGGAACTAGTTTTCGAGAGAAGGATCTCTCTCATTTTCAACTGACATTATGACTACCGTATTTTCGTTGGAATCGTTGGAATCTCCATCAATGACGTTGCCATCTGGTGTTGATTTGATGAACTTTGAGATGAGGTCATGTTCATCAGGAAATATCGAAAATTCATGGATCTAAATTTGTTCTTCTGAATATGTATCTTCTCCCAAATTGTCAATTCTAAAGGTTTTTCCAAATGTTTTAAAAGTACGGCTTCTATTTCAATTTTATGATTCTCCAATAAACTATGTGTTGCAATAGCTGATTTTTTCAATTTCACCATTTTTAATATTTCTTAAGTGTTCCTTAGTGCGAATGTCCAAATTTCTTTTTGTTTTTCCTATGCATACTTTATTGCAGTCCTTACAATTAATTTGATAAATTCCAGATTTTTTGCTATCTGGGGTGTTTAATTTCTTATTATTTATTAATAGATTACCAAGGCTAAATTCATTTATCGCTGCCAACGTAATATTGAATTTGTTATGTATTTCAGGATGATACGTCATTTTCTTAAACTGTTTTCCTTTCTTTGAATCAGATTGCAGAGTAGTGTATTCTTTCAATCTTTTTTGTTGTCTGAATTTCTTTAATTTATTTACTTTTATTTATTTTCCAAAACCATTTAAACTATGAATAAAAGTTGATAATGTTATTTTTATGTATTGTTTTACTGAATGAGTCAAAAAGATTACCTCTATGTGTCTGATTCTGCCTGTTTAAATAAATAATATTATTATTGTTATATTTTTACTAGTGATCGGAAATACCCTTCAAAATATTTTAATTAATAATATGACGTACTCTACTCGGAAGTTATTAAATAATGCTTGAGAAGAGACTCTTTATCTTAAATCAGGGTGCGATATAGGAAGGAGAAAATGTTGCAAGTAATTTTGAAGTTTAGATTTGCGGAGTAATTAGGAAAGAGATGATGATAGGCCGAGGTCTTGCAAGTTCTGCAGTAATCAGCCCATTAATGCATACTGCTAGAAGATAGCGGGGGGAGAAAAGAAAGAAGAAGAACAACACTTGTGCAAACTTTTGCTGATGATTACTTTAAACTTTCATGGCGGAACAGGTTCCCAGGAGTTTCGGAAAAAGATGAGTTCAAGTCGCTTCCACCTTTTTTTTTTAGCGTCCAAACTCCATTACAAAATGGATGCATTCTAAGTAAATTCACAGAATTATTTATAAGTATCGCTTCCTAACAAAGTAGGGGAAGTCTTGTATGTTCAAAATAACACTTTACAACTTTATTTTGTGTTAAATTTTATAATAAAACTTGCCAGTGGAGTCATGAATAGTAATTAAAAGAAAATAATAAAGCCTGTTGCCTTATAATTAGACTTTAATTATATCGCTGAATACGTCTAATAATTTAATCGACCAGAGTAAAATATTGACAAATGAGAGAAATTTTGAGGAAGTGGCAGAATTCAAATACCTAGGAACAATAATCACAAATAGGAATGAGATGCACAAAGAAATTAAACATAGGCTCAATTCTGGAAATGCGTGCTATTATGCATTGCGGGGACTCCTGACTTCCCAACTCCTTTAACCCTTAAATTGGCAAAACACAAATTTCTTCCGTTAGTTATTTGAATGTGGCGGACCGCAGTGAAAACATAATCTTGTGTAACTGTTATTATTACATATATTGTATAATTAGAGAAACATTTAAATGGTTTCTTTTTGTTCATTTTCTTCTGATTTATTTAAAATATTAAATTAATTAAACCAACTAATGTATCCAAAAGGATACATTACGAATTTAAGGGTTAAAAAAACATTAAACTGAAAATATATATAAAACTACCAGTTATATTATATGGATGCGAAACATGGACTCTTACTTTAAGGGAGGAAAGGAGATTCTTCTTGTAATCTTGTAAACACATTTTTTTATTATTGATTTCGTACATCTCAATGATGGATAAATCATATTTGAAGAGAAAAATTATACGCTCAGACCGGGACTTGAACCCGGGTTGAAGTCCCGGTCTGAGCGTATAATTTTTCTCTTCAAATTTGTAAACACATGTTTCCCTTAACAGAGATTTAGGCGCTCTCCCCCTACAGGGAAGAATCTGAACCATACTAATTTAGTTACACTTGTTTTCGTATAGATGTCACTTGAGTGGTCCGTGGTCGGCGTTCCGCCTCATATTGACATCTAGGAAACCAAGGTAGTACTAGGACGGGAAAATTCGGTAAATTTTGCTTGGAGGCCTTTTCATTTAGGCTTAAGGATCTTTCGGAAGCCTGAAAATCTTCAGACTCAGGACCCACGGCTTAAAGTCCCTCCCGGAGGACTTGCTTCTTGGATTTTTCCATCTTAAAAAAACCCATCGACTCCGGCCGGGTTTGAACCCGCGACCCTTGGGACCAGAGGCAAGGAGCATAACCACTATTCCACCGCGGCCGGTTGGAAAGGAGATTACGAGTATTTGAGAATAAAGTTGTTAGGAACATTTTTGGACCAAAGAGAGATGAATAGAGAGGCGAATGGAGAAGACTACAAAACAGTGAACTACACAATCTTTATAGGTAGCCAGATATAATAAGAAGAGTTAAGTCTCGTAGACTACGATGGGCAGGACATATGGTACGAATGATTAATGAAAAACGTGCATGGAAGCGTCATGTAGGAAAACCAGAAGGAAAACGCCCAGTTGATAGACCAAGAATGAGGTGGGAGAATAACATGAACTATGATTTGAGGGAAGTAGATTATACAGGGAATGATTGGAAAACATTAGCTCGGGATAGGGATGTATGGAGAGCTTATGTCAGCGCGTCTATGAACTTACGCGGAAAACGCAAGAAAACCGTTTTAAATATATATATATATATATATATATATATATATATATGTGTGTGTGTGTGTGTGTATGTGTGTGTGTTTTACGGACAATGAAGTAAACCGCCGGTCATTAATGACATAGTTCACTTTGGATGAGAAATAACGCCAACACTAACTAGCCCATCTAACATAAATTTTCCCATTTTATAACCTTACCTTGCCCACTAATGCAGGTCAAGTTAGAATGATAAAATGGGCAGGTTAATGTTAAATGGGGAAGTTAATATTAACATTATTGCCCATACAAAATGAACAATGTCGTAGGCCTATATGACCGGCCTTTTACGACATTTCCCGCATTGTGCATAACATATACAGGGTGTTAAAATATTACATATACAACGTTTCAGGGATGATTCCATCCATAGTAATTCTGCCCGAAGGCAGGTCCTTTACTGCAATCATAGAATTGTCATGCTATGCTTGCAGCTTTACTAGGGAATTGTAGGTGTGATAGTTTCCCGTTGCTTTCCACACCGGTGAAGGATGATGATGATGATGATGATGATAATGATAAGGATGATGATAATAATGGCCATATGATTTCGGGGACCGTTTGGGCCTTAAGGTTTTCCTGATATTTGTCTTATAGGTGAGGAAAAAACCCGACAAAACCTCACGCAGAAAACTGCCCGGACCGGGGATCGAACCCGGGCCTGCTGCGTGACAAGGCAGCACACTACCTCGAGACCACAGCGGTGGACTCAGGGATGATAGAGGAGGTAAAAACAAACATTTTTTTATCTGACAAAACTCTGCTATATGCACCATTTTGCCGCTGAATGGTCTTACAGGTACATGGCTTGACTTCCGTCAAAACACGCACCGATTAGTTCTGTTTGTGCTGCTGTGTCTCCAACAAGTTGAAAGGGTCATCACGGTGTCAACAAAGACTTGCTACGATAAGTACGTTAGTACGTTTGCGTTTACTATCCATGCTCGTGCCTCAGCATACCTGCAATTTTGAAACATGATAGTTTTCATTTGTTGTAGTGCATTCACTGTAGACAACTGATGCATCACAGATGGCTGAGTACACTCTAAACAAGCTTACGGATATGCATCTTCTGTATGGGGAGACACGTGCAGAGCATGGCGCCATTGACACAGAAAGGTTTCCGATGAGGAGGTGACCCTCTCATGTTCTGTTTCAACGAATTGATGCCCGTAAGTGTGAAACTGGGTACAATAAATAGAACATTGAATAATAAAGCCCATAAACAAACAAAATTAAAATTTTATAAAACAATGGCTGTCCCTGTCCTTTTGTATGGGAGTGAATCTTGGATTATCACTACCAACAAGAAAGTAAAATCCAAGCAGCCGAGATGAAATTTTAAGAAGAGTAAAAGGCTGCACTAGAATGGACCAGATAAGAAACGAGGATATCCGTGAAGAACTGCAGATCTACTCCATAAAAGAAAAGATATTTAACAACAAGATACAGTGGAAAGAACATGTAGAAAGAATGGAAGAAAGTAGATTATCAAATAAAATATTCCATTATTTTCCAAGAGGAAGAAGAGATGTCGGACGTCCTCGGAAGAGATGGTCTTAGATCTATTAGTGAAGACGGAACAGGCAACTCTTGCCTAAACCAGGAAGTGAAGAAGAAGAAGAAGAATATGTGAAACTGGACACGTGGGAACAACCAGACGAGGAGCTCGGAGATGGTAACCTCCTCATTGGAAAACTTTCTGCGTAAAGGCGCCGTGCTGCACGGCTATTCCCATACAGAAGATGCATGTCCTTAGAGTGTATTTAGCCATCTATGATATATTAGCTGTGCACTACAACAAATGGAAAACTGCAATGTAATGCAAACGTAAACACGTTTCAAAATTGCAGGTATGCAGAGGCACGAAAATGGATAATAAACGCGAACGTATTTACTGTACTTATCGTAGCAAGTCTTCGTTGACACCGTGATAACCCTTTCAACTAGTTGCAAACACAGCAGCACAAAAAGAACTAATCGATGCGTGTTGTGACGGAAGTCAAAGCCATCTGCCCGTAAGATCATCTAGCGGCAAAACGGTGCATATGCCAAAGTTTTGTCAGATAAAAAAGTGTTTGCATTTACCTCCTCTATCATCCCTGAAACGTCATCATCATCATAATAGTACATTCATGAATTTAGGCCATTTGTTGACCTGTTTCGGCCTCAAGAGAAACACCATCCAGAAGTCTTTGAGTGGACGTCCTGGTCTTCTTCTTCCTGCAGGTTGAAATCTTAACATTAGTTTGGGTATTCTGTGATCTTCCATTCGATGAACATGTTGTATCCATCTTGACTTATAATCAGAAATTTTGTTTTCTAAAGATTCCATGTGTAATTCTTCTAAGATGTCTTCATTTTTTTTGTGATCTAGTAGTGTGTATCCTGCAGTCCTCCGAAGATGTCTCATTTCAGCAGATCTAAGTCTCTGTATATCCTTCTGTTTCAACGTCCATACTTCACTACCATACAAAGAGTTGGAAGGGCCTTCTGGACTTTTCCGTGTTGAGACTTGAAAGTAGTTTTGAAGTTCCTTAGGACAGGTTACTGGCCCGACGCTAAGTAGTCCAGTGGTAGGGCTGCTACCTTTTAGTCTCTGGACAGACATTAGGATACCGCATTTACTCAGTACCTGATGGAACGGTTATACCGCCGTGACTCGGTCCTCAGAGCCTCGTTTGTGAAAACGGGTTGTACCACGAGAAGGTGAGGATGAGATTTGGGTAGGAGAGGTTATACACACGTCACTACCCCTTACAACCCTCCCTGAAACGTTGTAAACGTAACTTTTAACTCCCTGTATTTACGGGGCGATTCATAAATATGGGTATATGTTTGATTGCGTTGTGTGATGAAAAATTACCATTACAGGAAATATGAAATTACCGTTGGAAATGCAATTATTCAAATACAACAATGGAATAAAACAAAAAAGTGTAGAACTTACGTCATTAGTCAAAATGGCGTTGAATATGCAAGAGTAAATTACAATTGCTGCATGGGCAATAACGTATTCTAATGATAATGAGGCTGCAAGATGGGCAAGACGTGAGTTTAACGTAGCATTGCGGCTGTCGACTGTGGGGAAGTGGAGAAAACGACTGCTGGAAACGAGAAGGATGCAGAAAATCAAACCTCCTGGAAGGCCTCGCATTAGCACGGATGCAGAAACAACGAAGTGAATTGCGGAGGCGTTCGACGCTAGTCCACAAAAATCAATCCGCCAAACTGCACGTGAGCAGTGATTTGTTTTGTTTTGTTCTTACTTACTCACTGGCACTATCGAACCCGTAGGTTCATGGCCGCGCGGACATAAGCTTTCCATACATCCCTATCCTGAGATAATGCTTTCAAATCATTCCCTGTATAATCTACTTCCCTCAAATCATAGTTAATGTTGTTCTCCCACCTCATTCTTGGTCTACCAACTGGGTGTTTTCCCTCTGGCTTTCCTACAAGAAGCTTCCATGCACGTCTTCCATTCCCCATACGCGCAACATGTCCTGCCCATCGCAGTCTACGAGACTTAACTGTTCTTATTATATCTGGCTTCCTATAAAGACCATGTAGTTCATTGTTATGTAGTCTTCTCCAGTCACCCGTCTGTTCAGTGATTTGCTTTATTTTGTTCTGTTGTTGTAATTTGAAGGATTCCCTTTCCAATGATAACATCATATTTCCTTTATAATAATATTTTCGTCACAAAATGCGATCAAACGTATAGTCATATTTCTGAATCGCTCTGTATATATTAGTCATGGTGTCAATATATATACACATACACACACACACACATACACACACACATATATATCTATCTATCTTCGGGTTTTTACAGCTGCTGCCGTCTTCCCGTGCCAAACCTCCAAAGCCTACGGTCTTGGGCATCTTCGATGCTTAGCCCTCTAGCTTGCATTACTGTCTTCATGTTTTCCTTCCATGTTAACCTTGGTCTTCCTCTTTTCTTCTTTCTGTTCGGATGCCATTCATATAGTTGCTTGGGCCATCGCTCATCTTCCATTCTTAAAACATGTCCTAACCACTTTAATTCCTTCTGCTCAATTCTTTCAATTATGCTTTCGTCTACTTCCATTATGTTTCTAATTTCCTTATTTGTGACACGTTCTAATTTAGACTTTCTGGCACTTCTTCGTAAATAATCCATTTCTAGAGCTATTAGTCTATTCTTGTAGTACTTATTGATTGTCCATACCTCACTTCCGTACATTGCAGCAGATTCCACCAATGTTTTACCAATATATTTTTTTGTGTCTTTCCAAATATGCTTATCCCACCATATGGAATTTAATGATGATATTATTTTGCTACTCAATTCAATTCTATGCTTTATGTTCTCTTTTCCATATATATATATATATATATATATATGTAAGTATTCTGTATGTAAATCACTATTTTCTAAAAATGCCAATGATTAGAAACTGGCATTACTGTTATAGGCTACTGTAATGTATATTTATTATTATTATTATTATTATTATTATTATTATTATTATTATTATTATTATTAATAACACTAATATTAACTAATACTCAGTCACGGAAATGATTACTCCGTAGATATAAATATCCTGCTGGGCTTAAAGAAGGAGGCCAAAGGAGCTACAGTACAAATGCAAGGCAATTGGAAAAAAAAATAAGAAAAAGAACAAACCATATCAGTTCGTAAAGGGAAGTAACATCAAAAGAAACAAGTCTTTTCCAAAGAGGCCTATCAGTTTTCTCTCAAAGCTTGTGCCATTGTATATAGAAAAACAGGAAGCGCTCTGTTAACACATTTCATACTACAACAAAAGATACAAGGGATATTTTTTCTGTCTCTTATTGTCAACTATCACATTGCACAAAAGAAAGTAAAAAGACTTTACCTTAGATTGTGTGGACTGATGGCGAATGTCCCTTCCATCATTTTTTTTTGACTTTTCAAAAACAATATTATCTTGTATTTTTCCATTAATTTAGTATATGATACTCTAATTTGTTTTAGAAATATCACTAAAGGGGTCATATGGTATCTTTATAACTACACTGTACCTTTATTTACCTAACGGTTGGAAACTCTTTCTAACGACAAATATTCACATGCAATTTTCAGATTTTGTTCATGGGAATTGGCGTTTCGAGGTACCACATCATCATCATCATCATCATCATCCAGGGATTAAGCTGTTGGCTCGTTCCTCTTTCATGAAAGCTGGAATTGTTATAATTGTTCACACCATCTTCTGTGTGGGCGTCCAACATTTCTCCTTCCGTGTGGTTTATAATTTAGCAATAATTTTGGAAACCTTTCTTCTGGCATTCTATCAATATGTTATTTTCAGTAGTTCTTATATATAATCAGTCGGTCTGTAAGTTTCAAATTTTATTTCCTTTCTTATATCTTCATTTCTTTTCTTATCCAGCAGATTATATCCTGCTATATTTCTTAAAACTCTCATCTCAGCTGCTTCCAATCTACCATATAATTATAATAATATTAAGTATTGTCTGTCCAACGAATCTGTGCCCCCGTAAGATATGAGAACTAAAGCATACTTCCTTTTCTGCCTTGTCAATTAATTTCCCTCCCTTTATATTTATTCCTATCTCTTTCTTTTCTTTCTCTTTCTTGAAATTGCATCCAGTGTTGTCAACTCACCTCCAACCTTGCATTATCCAATATTAAAGAGTCATGACACTGGGATAAGTTTGGCAACATCCCTACTCGAGTGATTGTCGTTTGAGGTGGTGGGAGGGGAGTGCGGTGAAATGGTGTGAGTACAGACGTGTACTTTTCTAAGAACGATGTCAGCGCTATAGGGGCACAGATCCGTTGGTCCGAGTATACTAGCTAATAATCGGCATGCGCTGTTCCGCCTAAATAAGAGAAAAATGTTTTTATGTTTAGTTGAATAAGTAAAAAGAAAAATAATTATACACTTATATCGTAATTATTTTTAAATACCCCGTGCTGATTATCCCGCGTTTCCAGGGAATCTACTCATCATCTTCTTCGGATCAATGAGCTGAAAGACAAAAATGGTTATTTTGAGTTTTTTTTTTTTTGATCCCACTACAGGCCTCAGGAGGCCCTTGGGGTAGTGGGAGGTTAAGGCTCCCACTATTTCTGGACAATCGGCACTTGATGTCAGCCGGGTTGTCAGCCCTGCGTGACGGCCGCCTTTACCCCAGAACAAACGTCTGGTACTCATTTCCGTTAGAGGCTGAGTCGACCCCAGGGCCATAGTGCCGCCAGAAGGTTTGGGTCAGTTTAAAAATCCTGACCCACCGGGACTTGAACCCTCGACCTTTCGGCTTGTAGCTCAGTGCCTTAACCACTACGCTACGGCATGCCACCATTTTGAGTTATCCGTAATATATATATATATATATATATATATATATATATATATATATGGTAGATTGTTTCGAGATATTCAATTCTGTATAGATAATTTGAAGTATTTGGTATGGTTTAGGCAGCGTAAGAATTTAAGCTTCCAAAAAACTACTTTATTAGTATATTTTTAGGTGGTAGCGGTCCATAATCTAAATTTTGCATCATACAGCTAAGCCCCAAACTTTCCCGCTCTTAGTTGTTGATGAATGACTGTCAAACAAGGAAAATAACTTGCAATATCCAGTATTGTCGGTTTGGTGCTAGAATAAATAGCATTTTTCTCGAAACTTACATAATGCATAACGCCATCCAGTTAAGAAAATAAAACCAAGATTGTTAGAAGAACTGTAAATGGAAAATAGGAACAGATGTAGATTTAAAAGATTGAATTACGATATCAAAGAACAGACACAAAAACACAGAAATAAGATAGCTACTAAAAGTAGAGGAATTAAACACAACAGTAGAGAAATACAGAACAAACTGGAAAGAACACTTAGCAAGGATGACTGAGAACACAATATCGGAAGCAGCTTACAACTATTCACCAAGAGGAAGAAGTTTGCGAAGACCAAAGAAAAGATGGAAACAGCAGCAATTTGGAGCCGGAACAGGCTAGCAAAGCCTAAACCGTGACGAAGAAGAAGAATCGTTGATGATTTAAAAACTCATGTGAACTACGAATTTTTAATAAAATAAAATAAGTTAAAATATACCTTCTTAGGAAAAATCCGTCGTCCTCAACTTATAAAATATGCATCCAGTATGCTGTAGCGAAGAATGAGCTGCTGAAGATGGGACGGATGTCGTGAAAGGTCTACAGGCATAAAGATTACATATTTTATAAGTTGAGGACGACAGATTTTACCTAAGAAGGTATATTTTAACTTATTTTATGACTCTCCCCCTCAACTGTTTTAACAATGAATTTTATTAGTGTTGACGAATTTTTAATCTTAATCCTACGTCATAAATCAAATTAACAATTAAACTACGTGTAATAACATTGTTATAATTTGTTTTTAGAAAGTTACTTAATTTGAAATCTCATTACTGGACACTTAGTAAAATTCTAATCTGTTTATTCACAAACTTTCAATATTTTTCACCGTTAACTAACTTACATGAATTATGAGGCTGCATGATCTTGTAATAAATTCCGCACTCTGGCATGAGTACATGCTTGAACTTAAAACTTTACCTGATAAAAAATAACAACCCAAAGTTGATAGAATTTTTAAAATGGCAAGATAACTCACTTACTAACTAACTGTGCGTATTATGGAACCGTCAGGTTCATTCTTCCATTCAACAGACACATCAAATGATCCATAACTGAGCCATCTGAATCGAGTTTATATCTCCGATGTCTTCTTCTTCGGCTTTCCCCCACTTATAGGTTTTCCGTCTTCAGTTTCCATTTTATTTATATCATTGCAATCTCCTTCCAAATTCCTCTCATCCATTAGAGTTCTGACATAGGTTTTCCATTTCCATCTTGGTCTGTCACGTTTATTTCTTCCAGGGGTGACCATTGGTATAAACTTTTTGGCCATCTTTCATCATCCATTCTTTGTAAATGGCCATAATATTTAAGAGTTTGATTTTCAATCCTCTTAACAAACAGATGTGGTGACATTCATTCCTCTCCAAAGGAATTCATTTCTTATTTTATCCAGTATTGCTTTTTGAAGGCTTCTTCTAAGATAATCAAATTCAACTGTTCTAATTTTATTCTTTTTTAATTCCGTCAAAGACCAAGTTTCACTTCCATATGACAAAATATTATGCTCTTATAAATTTTCATTTTAGTTTCCTTTGAAATATTTTTGTTCCAAATTATTCCATGTAATGTCTAAGTTGCATTTTAGCCATTGCAATTTCAGTTTGTACGTCTCTTTCACATGTACCTAAACATGTAATTATTGACCCAAGATATTTAAAAAATTAATTTTCTTTATCTTCCCTGTTTCGAGTAAGAAGTGTTTTACAGAATATCGGAAATTAAAAATCTCACTATCGCTCGGTTTTGAAATATTTCGTCGCTTCTGTAAAACCACTTTGCCAACCTCGCATCGTAATATAATATTTAACAACTGAAGTCTGGATTCATTAGTTGTAACCAGAAGGCTGTGAATTTTTATTGTTGTGTTTCTCATATGTCATGTAATGGCTACATAATTTCAACGATATTACAAAATGGTAGTCCACCGCTGTGGTCTCGAAGTAGCGTGCTGCCTTGTCACGCAGCGGGCCAGGGTTCGATTCCCGGTCGGGACAGGCTCCTGAGTGAGTTTTTTCGGGGTTTTTCCTCACCTATAAGACAAAAAATGTCAGGAAGCTTAGGGCCCAACGGTCCCCGAAAATCATCCGGCCGTCATCATCATCATCATCATCCTTCACCGGTGTGGAAAGCAACGGGAAGCTACCACACCTATAATTCCCTAGTAAAACTGCAAACATAGTATGAAAATGCAATGTTTGCAGTGAAAGACCTGCCCTCGGGCAGAATTATTATGGATGAATGCATGGACAAAATGGCAATTATGATTAAATGGACTGTGATATTGAAATTTCATTCCAGCACTTTCCTAGACGACTGAGGAAAGCCATGAAATCATCTGTTAGGTTCATCGGCTCAGAGATCTCCTGAATATGAAGATAAAAATGTTACAACCTGGGTCAAATCCGTCTGTAAATGTTTCTATCAATTTGTATGCGAATTTCGTTAATCCTGCGCAAGATGTAACGGAAATTGCGACTTGGTAAGACAAACAGGATGGATAAGAAGTAGTGGGTGATCTGAACTTAGTAAGTTTACATAGTGACCGAGGTTCCTCACTAATAAATCTCGGACCCAGCTTCTACAACATTGAGCTCTGTATAAATATGCTTTCAATACTAGCAAGCTGCACAACTTCCTAGTTCGCTATTGACTTTGCATACACACTGTATCCACATCCCATCCGATGCCGGTACTACCCGCATCACGAAAATTTCGATCAAGAAAAGGACACAGAAAAAATTCAGAGAAAATCTCTTGTACATCCATTTAAAAATCACCGAAAACTCAGGGAAATAAAAGAATAACAGGTCGACAATGTTTTCTTCACAAGAAATCTGATTAGTGAATCTAGTGCATTTTTTATACTGAATTCAGATATGTAGTCAGAATGTTTCCATCAGGCACAGTTTATTTGTGACAGCTGCTTTTTTTTAAATTTATTTTAGCATTCTCTTTGACCTGTCATAGGAACCTTTACCTTATATGTAGCGATTTTATTCAAGCCGTATTTAAGGGCTGTCTCTGATGAGCACGGTGAGCGTTTTCATCAGCAAATTTCCACAATGGAAAAGAGGTACCAAGGCAAGTGGAGTTCTAATATGCTTGCTGACTACTGTTGGACCAAGAAGAGAGATGTTACAGATGTAAAATATGCCCGAAAATCACTATCTGCCACTTTCTAGGTACGTCAGAATGAGTTAAGAGTTAGATGGATTTTATTAACAATTATAAGAAATGTAAATGAATATCAAAGAAAACTCTTGCCTGATAAGAACAAACTGAAATATTTAAATTCAGGATGAAAAATACTTCTAAAATATCATATTTTTATTCTTGTGAAAGAAAAAAGTTCATTTTTGTCGACCATAGTCCACCGCTGTAGTCTCGGGGTAGCGTACTGCCTTATCACGCAGCGGGCCCGGGTACGATCACCGGTCGGGGCAGTTTTTCTGGGTGAGGTTTTTATCGGGGTTTTTCCTCATCTGTAAGACAAATGTCAGGAAAACGTTAAGGCCCAAACTGTCCCCGAAATCATTTTGGCCATCATCATCATCCTTCTCATTATCATCATCATCATCATCATCCTTCACGGTGTGGAAAGCAACGGGAAGCTACCACACCTACAATTCCCTTCGGGCAGAATTACTATGGATGGATGGATGATATCGACCAGTGTAATTATCGTACTTAGCGAATGAAAGAGAGATGAACAGACAGGTGAATGGAGAAGACTACATAGCAATAAACTACATGGTCTTTATAGGAAGCCAGATATAATAAGAACAGTTAAGTCTCGTAGACTGCGATGGGCAGGAAATATGGCACGAATGGGGAGTGATATACGTGCATGGAAGTTTCTTGTAGGAAAACCAGAGGGAAACGCCCAGTTGGTAGACCAAGAATGAGGTGGTAGAATAGCATTAACTATGATTTGAGGGAAGTGGATTATACAGGGGATGATTGGAAAACATGGGCTCAGGATTGGGATGTATGGAGAACTTATGTCAGCATGGCCATGGACCTAGGGGTTCGACAGTGCCAGTGAATTAGTTAGTTAGCGAATTGAGTAACAATGGAAGTCATTCGGAAGCACTTGACCTAACATTGCTATCCCAATAAACTATAAATATTTCATGGTTTTTCCTACCGTCAAGCCAACTGGTGGATTAATATTTGATTACCATGATTCGTTTCTTATTAATCAATTCATATTTCATTAAACAAATAACATCTGTTCCATTACACAAGGCACATTAATAGATAAAAGTAAAGATATGCAGCCTTTGCACTCAAAGATGGGGAATGAAAGATGGGACGAAATAAGTAGTCTTATTTTGATGAAATTGAATTTAATTATTAAGTAAGAAAGCTTAAATGATTTTATGGGACGATAAGACCCTGTAGAGTTTTATAATTTTAAAAATTTCATTGGTTGGATAGAGATAATAGGATTTGTTAATATATTTACCTAATGCCTTGAGTAAAAAGCGTAGATTAATTCATTGTAGTGTTTTTTTTCTCTTCTTTTTATGCATAGTAGATTCGAGCTGTTATTCCTTTTTTATTCATTGTATCATTAATTTAATTTTAATTGTATTTAGTTTCATTCTATTATTAGACATTAATTTCATTATTATTCAATATGACAGATAATGAATTGTTCAATAACTATTATTGTAACTTTTTTTTGTATTCATATGTAACATGTTTGTCCTGTCTAATATGACTACTATTGTAATTTTTTTGTGTTCATGTGTAACATATGTTTGTCCTGTTTTATATGACTATTATTGTATTTTTTTTGTATTCATATGCAACATATTCTTGTTCTGGTGAGTGGAAGAGAAGGCCACATGGCCTTAACTCCACCAGGCTAAATAAATAAATAATAATAATAAATAATAATAATTACGACCATAGATATTCAAGCACCTCAAAACGAAATTGACGTAAACATTATAACTAGACTACGGGGAAATAGTACTCAAATAGTATGTTAACAAGTACTGTTCGACTTAATTATAAATTGAAATGTATGGCAATTAGCCACGACCATGGTTTCTACAGTTAACATAGACAACACAAATACTAATTTCAGTGCTGAACAACAGGTGAACAAATACAGGTGTGCATGTGTATGTTTGTAGTATGTAGCTGTTGTCAGAGTAAACAGACTACACCATTTGAAAAGAGCAACAGGCATCGCTAGCTTACCATCTGTCTTGACATTGCCTGAGCCAGTCCTCGCACTTTGTAAACAAATAGAGTAGAGTCGCTCTTATATCCGGCAGCGAATCACTCGACAGCTTTTGGTCAGCTGATTCATTAATAGAGGTTGTCGTCAAGGTTATGCATCACTTACGGAGGTTGTTACTGTATGGCCAAGTCTTCCTTGTACTACGGGATCACAAACGACAATAAACTGTTGGAGGGAACGCTAAAATATTCCTATAGGGTAAATGATAAAGTCTTAAAATTTGTTATAGTTCCAGATATTTTCATTATCCTACCATTGCTCTCACGATCTTTTTCGAAATAATCTCTAACGTTAAGAAATGTTTCTCTGGTTTGCGAATTGATATTCTTGCGACTCCTCCAGAGCGTTGTCATGCTTACATTTCACCGGTAACAGCACACTGTAATAACACTCCACCTGATTCGTCCACCACATAAGTCCGTACTACTGACTTGACAACACCGCCTGTCTTGTAAGCCATATGCAGCGGTCACGCCAAAAATCGTAAAGGCGTGGCCACGCCGGAATTAAGAACGGCTCGACTGTAACTTCACATCCCGGTACTATATCCCGGTAGTCTGATTGTAACATTATGAATGAGAAGGTTACCAACACGTTATAAGTTTTAAAAAATCCAGGACATTTTATGTGGATGACTTGTGTAATTTAGTTCTCTCTCAATGTTATTCTACTTAACGTTTTTTATAAACCAATAGAAAAAGTGGTAAGATATAACTTCTTAGGTTGCGAAATATCATACATAACTGATACAAATAAAAAACAAACTAAATAAGTCTAATTGTATAACAGTCAATAAACAGACTCTCGCTAGAAACAGCCCTACAACTTTTTGAACTTAAAGTTGATCCCTTTGCAACATATGGGTTAGAGAATATATGGGTCTACTTAAAGAAACCGAACCTAGAAAAATTAGAGAAACTAAAAGCGACATACCTAAAAAGGGTGCTCTGTGTCTCCAAATACACGCCCTCACGACTTGTTTATGAACTCTCCAGAGTAACATTCTACATAGAAGAGTTGAGGCTAAAGTTCCTACTACCAGTGACACCAGCTTACCAGGACCACCTGCAAGAACTCCACGAGAAGAAACGCAAAATATGGGAAGAATTCTATATTACTGACGCCATGACAAACCGTAAATGGACTCAGGGAGGATATGAATTGCGCCACACAGTGACCAGACTCGCTGTGCATGGATTTCACCACAAGCTGTGCAGCAACCAGAGATTCCACGAGCCCGGACCAGACTGCGTGTGTTCAAGATGTGGCGAACAGTGCGAGAAATATCATGTGTTAAACTGTAGGATGAGATCAGAATCGTTGTTGAAATTCTGCAGTGACTAAAAACAATCTTCTTTGCACGTTGTGCGCATTTATTATGTTATTATAACAGAAACACTAAAAGGAACTTTGGAAAATAATGCCAGGAATGAATCTACAATGAAATTATACAACACGATGGTAGTTCCTATTATTACTTACGGATCCGAAACATGGACAGTTACAACACAAAAAACTGCCAGAATACAAGCTGCTGCAATGAAATTTCTCACACCAATAGCAGGATATCAAAGAACAGACAAAAAACACAGTCGGCCGCGGTGGACTAGTGGTTATGCTCCTTGCCTCTGGTCCCAAGGGTCGCGGATTCAAACCCGGCCGGGGTCGATGGATTTTTTAGGACGGAAAAATCCAAGGAGCAATTCCTCCGGGAGGGACTTTAAGCCGTGGGTCCCGAGTCTGAAGATTTTCAGGCTCGTAAAAAATCCTTAAGCCTGAATGAAAAGGCCTCTAAGCAAAATTTACCGAATTTCCCCGTCTTAGTACTACCGGTTTCCTAGATGTCAGTAAGAGGCGGAACGCTGACCACCTACCACTCAAAATTATATCTATACGAAAACAAGTGTAACTAAATTAGAATGGTTCAAATTCTTCCCTGTAGGGGGAGAGCGCCTAAATCTCTGTAAAGGGAAAACATAGGCTTACAATACAATACAAAAACACAAAACTAAAGGTAGAGGAATTAAAAACAACAATAGTGAAATGCAGAACTAACTGGAAAGAACACTTAGCAAGGATGACTGAGAATAGAATACCAAAAGCAGCATACAAATATTCACCACGAGAAGAAGAAGTTTGAGAAGACCAAAGAAAAGATGGAAACAGCAACAATTTGGAGCTGAAATAGGTCAGTAAATAAACCTAAACTGTGACGGAGAAGAAGAAGAAGAAGAAGAAGAAAAAATCTTAAGTTTTCTCAAAGTGTTCGACCACCTCAAGATATCCTAAGACGTGAACCTCCCACGATCCAGCGAATAACCTTATTGCACGTGTGGACGGAAAAAGCTTACCTTTACTCAACCACAAGTTATGAATTTTAGTTTAAATTTACAAGCTGTATAATGGCGATCCTTCTCTTTGGAATCTCTGGAGAACAATAGAAACCTAATAACGATTTAGAAGATGTAACCGTTGAAAAGTAAGTCGAGAGCCAGAGAAGACAGATTATAAAGCTTTGAAGCGAGTGTTCTCAGAGAGGTCCGTCACACGAATTAAACCACCTCGTGAAGGAGGGGGGGGTGAGAGAGCTTTGCTTTCACAATTACAGCCCACTCCTTGGAACATAATAATCTTCAAGACATGACAGTAATGAAACTTCCCCTTGCGGACGTATCGCCTTCACATCTTCGTGTGCTTCATGTATTGTCACTCGGTATTTCAATTAACATTCACCTAGCTTATAGAGTCATCAAACTAATTTCATCAAAACTTGACAGTCATCCAACTTCAATTTTAATTTATTTTACTTTGGTGTTATATTGAGAAGTTGATATTACAAATAGGATAGTTTAGCGTATACCTTAAATTTGAAGAGAAAAATATATGCCCAAATCGGGATCTGAACCCGATATCTCTGGTTCCGTATACCAGTGCTTTAACGATTTAAGCTATTAGTCATCAAGATTTAAACATAGATTTATCTCTTATACTAATACGATTCTCTTGCGCCAGGTAGCAGTGAAGTTTTGTTCCACTAGTGATAAATTTAATATTAAATAGCTATACCTGTAGGTTGAATGCATCTATTACTGTTTTTGTCCATATCTGTTTTCTAAATGTAAATTTGGCAATTTTTAAAATTATAAACAACTTTTCTCATTAGACGATTGCCTCAAGTGATCCAGACAATTTTTTGAAATTGATGAAATACATTTTGTAAATACATTAAAAATTTCAAATTATAATTGAATTGTACATACTATAAAAAAGAAATTCTATGAATATGGTTTCTTAAATTTGAAATTGATCCTCTAATGGTAGCGATCGCAATTTTAGAAAGATACACCCTGTTCAAATCTAAGGAATTCCAAAATTTAGTTAAGAATCCTGGTATAGTACCTCTTGCCCCGATCATCAATTTTGTGACAGTTATATTATCTAATTGGTATTTATCTTTCTAATAGTGAATTATTGGCTCTTATATGGCTTTCTTTTCAGAGTCAACTTCCTCAGGTTGGCCACTATGAGTCTCAAAACGGATTGTGGGATCTAATATCATACCAATTTTAGAACATGGTCTAAATGCAATAATATCTATTCGTCTGTTACTTCCATTAGTGGCCATACCATGAACTTCCTTATAAACTGTGTATCCATAATCTCGCAAGGCTTCTGCCATCAAATTTCGAATAGTGTGGTGCCGAATGTTACTCAGTGATTCTCCAAACGGACAAGCCGTTTGCAAGGGTTTCGTGCTCTCTGCGACAACGTCTACAGAGGGTATCGTCCCTAGACCTGCCCGGCAAAGAACGCACCGCCGATACACTGGCTTGCAATTTAATCGCTTCTCTCCATTCGGAATAGAGTTCATAGCTTACAACCCTCTTAATACTTTTGTCTGACTTCAAACGCTCGCATCTAAGATAAATCAAGCTTCTCAAAAGTTTTATTTTACTTCTCCGCTCGTTCCTAACCATCCACTAAATTGAATCCAGCTTTTTACTCTCATTACAGTTCTTATTTCTTGCATCAATGAGTTTCGACGAGTATGATGATGATGATGATGATGATAATCATTATCAGCCGGTATCATGGCAGTTGCCGCCGTCTTCCGGAAACCAAACGCCATTCCTCTCTGTCCATCCATTGATTTTCCTCAAATCCTCTGATATTAATAGCTGCTTGTACCCCTTCTATCCAAGTTTCCTTCGGTCTTCCCCTCTTCCTCCTTTCTATTGGGGTCCATTCCATAACAATATTAGGTAATCTTTGCTCTGGCATTCTTTTGACATGGCCATACCGCTGTACCAGATATGGCGGTACTGGGGAAATAAAATACCCAGGGCGGACCAAAATTAGCGCTGCTGCCTTGCAGTAAGATACTGGATTCTCAAAGGCTAGAGGAATAAAACCTTGAACAAATATTACCCGTCCCCCAGGTTGGGGGTTGATACATCGGGCCAGCTCCTCGTTCATCATAAAAAGAAGAAAATGCTAAAAAGCAAACATCATGCCTCGGAAAAACACTCTAGGACGATTAAAGTTAAGGAAAATTACTTTGAAAATTGGCACATGGAATATTCAAGGCTGTAGAAATAAAATGGAGGAAGTAATTAAAGAAGTAGATGCAATGAAATTAATACATAATAAAAATAATAATAATAATAATAATAATAGTAATAATAATAATAATAATAATAATAATAATAATAATAATGATAATAATAATAAATCATTTTACTCTTCAGTGTTCAATTAATCAGTATTGGAACTCCAGCTTGTGCTCTCTTCCCCTTACCGTTCAAGATATTCTTCTCCACCTGAAATGGTATGGACACGTCATAAGAATGGAAGAAGAGAAAATACCAAAGAAGATCCTTAATTGGAAAGCTAATGGAAGAAGTGATAGAGGCAGGCTTAGAGAACGATGGATGGGTGGATTGAAGAGAAGTACGGAAGCTAGAGATTTGAGGGAAGAAGGTGCTTTAGACAGGAACCTCTGGCGACAAATCACTTTGGGTTGAAGGAGAAACACTGCATTGTGGAATATTCTTCTTCTTCGGCTTTCCCCCACTTATAGGTTTGCCGTCTTCAGTTTTCATTTATCTCTATCATTCCAATCTCCCTCTTCCAAATTCCTATCATCCATTATAGTTCTGACGTAGGTTTTCCATTTCCATCTTGGTCTGCCACGTTTATTTCTTCCAGGGGGTGACCATTGGTATATAGTTTCTGGCCATCTTTCATTTTCCATTCTTTGTACATGGCCATACCATTTAAGCGTTTGATTTTCAATCCTTTTACCAACAGATGTGGTGACATTAATTTCTCTCCAAAGGACTTCGTTTCTTATCCTATCCTGTTTTGTTTTTTGGAGACTTCTTCTAAAATATTCAAATTCAACTGTTCTAATTTTATTCTTTTGTAATTCCGTCAAAGACCAAGTTTCACTTCCAGATGACAAAATATTCTGCATTATGCTCTTATAAATTTTCATTTTAGTTTCCTTTGTAATATTTTTGTTCCAAATTATTCCATGTAATGTCTTAGTTACATTTTTTGCCATTCCAATTTTAGTCTGTAAATCTCTCTCACAGGTACCTAAACTTGGAATTATTGACCCAAGATATTTTTAAAAATTCCCATTTTTTTATTTCCCAAAACTAAAAACTAATGCCCTTTAACATGTAGACCATAGGGACCTAATACAGATGGAATATAGAAGAGAAATGAACTCTGAAGATGACAGTCCTGTCAGAGAGATGAAGCTTTGATTCGTGCAAGTGGGGCATGAAACAATCATGAATAATCAAATATGGGATTGCTGTATGTCACATTACACAGGTGCTGTCCTAACAAATTAGCATTTCATCTTGAGCCTGCAGTCATTACCATATGATAGAATATCCAGAACCGCAACCAATTAGTGGGCTTAGTCTGAGTTCTCCTTACCAGACACACCACACACAAAACTGTCCGCTTCAATTCAATCAATGCAATGCATACAGAGTGGTTCAAGAAGTTAACTATTGCATATATTACACTGGTCAACATGCTTTTTGTCTCCAACATGATTTTTGTCTCATGAGTACCAATAGTTGTACTTAATGCAGTTTTTGTATCGTGTTTTCAAATATGTATTCGGAATTTCTCCATCACCCACAGTTTTTATTTCAATTTCAATTAATGGATTTAAATAATTATTTTTAATAAACTTTTAGTCCATTTGTCCATTGTAAAATAAAACCAAATGAGCTAACTCAGGATATTTCAGCTATGGAAAAAAGATATCAAGGCAATTATTGTTGGACCATCAAGAGGGATGCTCCACAGGCGAAATATAGCAGAAAATCGTTATTTCTTACTTTCTAGGTGAGTCCGAATGTTCGAATATTGTGTAGTTACGAATGTAGAAAATATTAAAGTCTTTGAAATTATAAATTCCTGTCTCTCGGAAACCTTGCGTAATGGAGAAAAACCGATATTATATTTGAATTCAGGAGAAAAAATGCTATCAGAATCGCATATTTTTCTTTCCGAGACAAAAAAGGTTTCTTTTTTTTTGTTGGTCAGCGTTATTGGTTATTTATATATTAATACGGGAAGACTAAATGCTGTATCCCTTTTTAAGCACATTGCGCGCACTAAGGAGTGTGATATTTGGCAAAATTAAAGTTCATATTAGTAGGAGTGCAGAAAAATAAAATGTATGTATTATATGTGCTACAAATATATTAAATTAAGCAAAATAAAATTAATTGTCTCTAAGGAATTTATGTGTATTATTCATTTGTTTACATTCATACTCAAAATGCATTGTTGTAAAAACAAAATCGTGCAGCAGCAATGTGAATTGACTTACTCTCGCGTATTTATTATTAGTGGTTTAAAAAAGTGAGTATATTTTATTATTTAAATTTAAATTAAACTCTGTCTAATCTTTGTATAAATAATTTTATTTCATTTTTTTATATTTACATAAACGCACCTACTTCCATTATGCCTCGGCATAGAACATTGACGGGTTGGAGTGAGAGACAAAGGAAGAAGGGATATATATTCCCGTACATATAATAATATGCCCAATACTTACTTACTCACTGGCACTATCGAACCCGTAGGTTCATGGCCGCGCGGACATAAGCTCTCCATACATCCCTATCCTGAGCCAATGCTTTCCAATCATTCCCTGTATAATCTACTTTCCTCAAATCATAGTTAATGTTGTTCTCCCACCTCATTCTTGGTCTACCGACTGGGCGTTTTCCTTCTGGCTTTCCTACAAGAAGTTTCCATGCACGTCTTTCATTCCCCATACGTGCAACATGTCCTGCCCATCGCAGTCTACGAGACTTAACTGTTCTTATTATATCTGGCTTCCTATAAAGACCATGTAGTTCATTGTCATGTAGTCTTCTCCATTCACCTGTCTGTTCATCTCTCTTTGGTCCAAATATTTTCCTAAGAACTTTATTCTCAAATACTCGTAATCTCCTTTCCTCCCTTAAAGTAAGAGTCCATGTTTCGCACCCATATAATATAACTGGTAGAATAATAGTTTTATATATTTTCAGTTTAACGTTTTTTGAAAGGAGTTGGGATATCAAGAGCCTCTGCAATGCATAATAGCATGCATTTCCAGAATTGAGCCTATGTTTAATTTCTTTGTGCATCTCATTCCTATTTGTGATTATTGTTCCTAGGTATTTGTATTCAGCCAATTCCTCAAAATTTCCCTCATTTGTCATTAGCTGTCCATTTCCATTATATAATGTATTTCTACGTGTGACCATATATTTAGTTTTACTGATATTACTTCCAGTCCTAATAATAATAGGCCAAATGCAAATTTAAAAAGTATAAATATATGCAAATGTCAAATGACGCGTTATTGGTTTTGAATATGACTTAGCCAAGCTGTACCACATATTTCCTATCTTTCGTATTTTTAAAATAAATCCAAAAATTAATGCATAATCAAAAACTTAAATATTTAAAGAATTGTGGACGATTTTCGACAGCTGGGCGACCACTAGTAAAAATAAATATAGTAGTAGTATATTTATTCCATGACTCTCTTTAAAGCTAAAGTCATTAGCGTCGATTTCAAATCTAGGCGTGAAAGGGACGGCGCACTATGTGCAGAGACTCTTTTATTCAGAACTATGTTTTTTTACATGCCGCATATTTATAAAACGGGGCCTACGACTTTACTTGCCTTTGCAAGGAAAACATACTCATGATTTTTAAGCCCTGAAAAACTCCACAGATCCTCATAGGGTTTGAACCTTCAAAGGTCTGAACTAACTAAGTAACTCACTGGCACTATCGAACCTGTAAGTTCATGATCGCGCGGATATAAGCTCTCCATACAATCCTGTCCTGAGCTAATGTTGTCCAATCATTCCCTGTACAATCTACTTCCCTCAAATCATAGTTAATGTTATTCTCCGACCCCATTCTTGGTTTATAAACTGGGCGTCTTCCCTCTGGTTTTCTTTCAAGAAGCCTCCATGCACGTCTTTAATTTCCCATTCGTGCCACATGTCCTGCCCATCGCAGTTTAGGAGGCTTAACTGTTCTTACTATATTTGTATTTCTATAAAAAAACATATAGTTCACTGTTATGTAGTCTCTTCTTATTCACCTGGCTGTTCACCTCTCTTTGGTCCAAAAATCATAGGTCTAAACTAGAAACAAAAATGGTAGCCACTAATCTACCGGGACAGATAAAGAAATAAATATTTTATGAAGTCTTATTATTTTTTAATATGTTGTTATTCGACTTAGAATAATATATTTTTTTTAATGATCACGCTTCTTAGCAGACATACAAAGCCTTATAGGCCAACTGTAAAAATCCCAGACACGGTATTACTATAAATGTTTCTTTTTTTTGTCCAATGCCACCAGGTTTCTTTAATATATTTCTGGTTTTCTCTCCTAGCACTGGCAGAATTGTAATTCAGGTCTTTGGTTTGGCACATGGAAGGCGGAAGTAGTAAGTAGTAATTCTGCCGAGGGCAGATTTTTCACTGTAATCAGTGTAATTTACATTCTGCGCTACGTAGCTTTACCAGGGAATTATAGGTGTGGTAGTTTCCCGTTGCTTTCCACACCGGTGAAGGATGATGATAGCCGGATGATTTTCGGGGACCGTTGGGCCCTAAGTTCTAAGCTTCCTGACATTTGTCTTACAGGTGAGGAAAAAACCCGAACAAACCTCACCCAGGAGCCTGTCCCGACCGGGAATCGAACCCGGCCCCGATACATAACAAGCAACACACTACCTCGAGACCACAGCGGTGGACTACCGATGACATGATGGGTGATAAATGATAAAGAAGGGTCAGAAGAGTTCTTAACTTAAATTCCTGACTATGGGCAATCACAGGAATAATTCTCTTTAAGAAAGAAATCCCATCGTCTCTCCGGGAATCGAATCCGGGACCTCAAAAATGTAATCAGAAACGCTGACCACTAGCCCTTGAGGCTAATCATAAATGTACAAGCGCCTCAAATTAAAGTACAAGTAATGAAATAGACATAAAATGACACAAGATTATTCTTGGCAACAAATATGACCTAAAAGAGCCAATAAAATTATGATTTTGAAGGGCAATTATCAATGGGGTAAAGGAAAGTAAAAAGCGGTAAAAAGGATAAAAGAAGATGACAATGAAAAAGGGTTTCTCTCTATTATTTATCTAACCGAAACAACTTGGAAAAGATCAATCATAAAATACTGTACAGTTTGAAAATAATACCATTGTTTAAACAATTGTAATCGAGGCATATATAATTCAATGCTATACAAAAAAATCTTCTTTGATTCACTGCTGGATTTTTCCATCATTTCAATTATAAGACAATTTTATCTTTACATATGCTCAAATAGAAAACCAAGATAAAAAGTTGAAAACGTAAAAAGACAGTTGTGATTATAGGATTATGGGTTGTTTCTTTTCAGTGAGTTAGCATGTCACTTGTTTAGCAGCAAGCTGTCCCTTTTTTAATACAAGTTTCTTTTTTTAAGAAATTAAATGTATATAATTTAAACCAAACAAATGCATAACCAACTACAAAAGAATATAATATCTTATTTGTTAAAAGCATTTTAACCCTCAAATTAAAAATATATCCTATTGGATGCATTGATCAATCATTTAATATTGTTTTAGATCAAATGAAAACCAAACGCGTAAACATTACTTAAATATATGTCAAATTATGCAATAATGTATAATAATAACAGTTTTACATGAATTTGTTTTCCTTGCGGTCCGGAATATTTAAATAACTGGCACGAGAAAATGTTTAATCGAGGAGGATCTAAAAAAACAACAGATTACGAGGTTTTTAATTTCCGAGATTCTGTAAAACACTTCACAAACGTGCGTTGTACATTATTTTTTGCGCGATGGCGTTTTCAAAATAAAGTAATAGAAAAATAATAACATCTTTGTTGGAAATATTTGCGTTCATTATAAACAATTGACTAACGTTAATAATGTGGGCAATATTTATTAGTTGAAACAACAGGAGGCCTAGAGAACAATTATTGTTAATATGGCCGCAAGTTCGTATTTATTGTTTTATATTGTTTCAAATAAAGTTCTGTTCATTTAAAATGCAGTGAATTGTTTCGTATAATGAATATTACCTTTTTAATATTTTTCGTATATACATTGTGCATATATAGATAAAAGGCAGTGGTTTTACTTCCCGCACATGGGTATAAATGTAATATTACAGTATAGTTGTCCACCGCTGTGGTCTCGAGGTAGCGTGCTGCCTTGTCACGCAGCGGGCCCGGGTTCGATTCCCGGTCGGGGCAGTTTTTCTGGGTGAGGTTTTTATCTGGGTTTTTCCTCACCTGTAAGACAAATGTCAGGAAAACTTTAAGGCCCAAACGGTCCCCGAAATCATATGGCCATCATCATCATCCTTATCATTATCATCATCATCCTTCACCGGTGTGGAAAGCAACGGGAAGCTACCACACCTACAATTCCCTAGTAAAGCTGCATGCATAGCATGAAAATGCTATGACTTGCCTTCGGGCAGAATTACTATGGATGGACAGTATAGTTATTTAGGTTGGCAATCTCGCAATGTAGGAAGTTCAACTTTGAATCATTTTCGCCATTGCTGTAAGTACGAAAAAACGCATTATCGCGCAAAAAATGCTCTTACGATATATTAATGTATCAAGAAATTATATTTTTTTGTTTACTCTAAGAACTACGATTAAAAAAATATTGATTTTAGTGGGTGGGTATATTACTCCTGCTGTCAATACATAAACAAAGACGTATCCTCATTTAACATTTCGTTAAAATGAAATATATATATATAAACTAGCTAATACCCGGCGTGCGCTGCTACGCCTAAATAAATGTTATTGTGTTTCTACCACCAACCTTGAGATGTTATAATTGCCCGGGAATCTGCTTATCACGATCTTCTTGACATCAATGAAACACAAAAATGGTTATTGTGAGTTATCCGTAAAAGATAAACATATGCTGTCGCGCACTTTTTTATAGAGTTTTTTGAGATATTCAATTCCGTGTACAATAATTTGGTGTATTTGTTATGGTTTAGGCACCGAAAGCCATTTAAGCGTGAAAATAGGAACTTATTTCACGTTTTTCACTACAAAGGGTGATTTTTAGGGACAAAGGAGTTGAGTATTACAACTCTCTTATAGCCTATGTTCATCCACGGAATCTCCTGAACATTTTTGAAAAAACCCCATCACAATCTGATAAACGGTATGGCAGTGCGTGCTTGCCCGGGAATCTACTTATCCCGATCTTCTTTGAATCAATTAAACACAAAAGTGGTTGTTGTAAATTATCCGTAAAAGACAAACATATGCTGTTGCAGATTTGTTTTGTAGAATTTTTTTTTTTGAGATATTCAATTGTAAGAAATTAATATTATATCCTCTGGTAGCTCAGTTGGTAGAGCGGTGGACTGTAGTGGTATATAAGTTCAGTAATCCATAGGTCGCTGGTTCAAATCCGGCTGGGAGGATTTTTTTTAGAAGAGTATTACTTTTAGCTCATACTACAATTGTATCGTATTTAAAGATATTTACATTTTTAAAAAACCAAACTAAAAAAATAAAAAATCAATAATAATACTTTAAAAAACTAAAACAACACGTTTTATTACAAAACCGAACTAAAAAATGAAAAATAATTTTAATTTCCAACACGCTTGGGATAAAATTAAAGTGGCCAACAAAAAAATCATCTCCAACACATAAAAAATAAAACTAGAGTTATCTACAAAAAAATAATTTTACCATCAAAAGCGTGGCGTGCTCTATATCAATTAATATATTTGGTAATATACATATATTGGTACAAGTAAAGTATCTAAGAAGAAATCGTAAAAATCATAAAAAGCACCCCAGGCTTTTAATGGTAAAATTATTTTTTCTAGATGTTTTCGAGATTTTTTTGTTGGCCGCTTTAATTGTATCCCAGGCGTGTTGGAAATTAAGATTATTTTTCATTTTTAGTTACTTACTTACTCACTGGCACTATCGGACCCGTAGGTTCATGGCCGCGCGAACATAAGCTCTCCATACATCCCTATCCTGAGCCAATGCTTTCCAATCATTCCCTGTATAATCTACTTCCCTCAAATCATAGTTAATGTTGTTCTCCCACCTCATTCTTTGTCTACCAACAGGGCGTTTTCCTTCTGGCTTTCCTACAAGAAGTTTCCATGCACGTCTTTCATTCCCCATACGCGCACCATGTCCTGCCCATCGCAGTCTACGAGACTTAACTGTTCTTATTATATCTGGCTTCCTATAAAGACCATGTAGTTCATTGTTATGTAGTCTTCTCCATTCACCTGTCTGTTCATCTCTCTTTGGTCCAAAAATTTTCCTAAGAACTTTATTCTCAATACTCGTAATCTCCTTTCCTCCCTTAAAGTAAGAGTCCATGTTTCGCACCCGTATAATATAACTGGTAGAATAATAGTTTTATATATTTTCAGCTTAACATTTTTTGAAAGGAGTTGGGACATCAAAAGTCTCTGCAATGCATAATAGCATGCATTTCCAGAATTGAGCCTATGTTTAATTTCTTTGTGCATCTCATTCCTATTTGTGATTATTGTTCCTAGGTATTTGAATTCAGCCACTTCCTCAAAATTTCCCTCATTTGTCATTAGCTGTCCATTTCCATTATATACTGAATTTCTAAACCTGTGACCACATATTTAGTTTTACTGATATTAACTTCCAGTCCTAATTTCTTAGTGTTACTCAATAGTGTGTGCGTGTTGGCCTTTAGTATCTCCTCGCTATCGGCCAATATGCTACTACATCATCAGCATAAACTAACAGCTTATTAATACCATTCAGTTGTAAGCCTTCCTCATTCTCTAAAGATTTAATGGCATGCTCTGGTACAAAATTAAATAGTAGAGGAGATAGTGCATCTCCTTGCTTCAACCCATTCTGGATTTCAAAAGTGTCTGAAAACTGTTTGCCTACACGCACCCTACTCTTTGAGCCATTTAGACACATTCGTATAAGTCTAACTAACTTTTTAGGAATTCCGAACTCCAGCAGGATACTATATAACTTCTCCCTCTTAATTGAATCATATGCTTTTTTGAAGTCTACATATATTTGATGTACAGTTTTTAGTTAGGTTTTCTAATAAAGCGTGTTGTTTTAGTTTTTTTAAAACTATTATTTTATAATCGCCGATTAATTCATATTCTAAAAGACTGTATGAACTTCGAGCATATAAAGACAATTAGCTAAGATCAAATAAATTAAAGAAGAAACATTTACTAAGTTTTGATCGATTCTAAAGTACAAATTATAAGGAAACGAATCTGAAAGTGGGTACTGTAGTTGCACCAGTTACACGATTTTTTCACTCCAAAAATAAGTTAAATTTATTGGACTGGCTTTCTGTTTTAAAGACCAATGTTTTCCGAAGTTGAAGAAGAAGAGGAGGAGACAAGGCTACAAAACAATTGGAAGGAAACCAGAGATCAGACAAAGCAAAGCTTTCTCAGTAAAATAAAGGAAAAGAAAGGGACTCCCACTATGCAATCAATGAGCGCAGCAGTCTGCACAATGTTTGCTTGCCCGTCTTATTTAATGACAAACAATTCCCTTATACTTAAGAAAGGTTTTCACATCATAATAACGACGTTAAGTTACAATGTATGACTCGTGAATAATTGTACGCCTTTTATTCTAACGCTCTAGCGGCCGCAATTTTTATTTTTTGTAACTAAACTCGATACATTGCAATAAATTTAAAAAAATAAGTTAGATTTGTTAAAAAGAAAAGTAATATCATTAGGATGGCGTTAACTAGAAAATTTAAAAATCATTCTAGCTATATATATATATATATCTCCATCCATAGTAATTCTGCCCGAGGGCAGGTCCTTTACTGCAATCATAGCATTTTCATGCTATGCTTGCAGCGTTACTAGGGAATTGTGTAGGTGTGGTAGCTTCCCACACCGGTGAAGGATGACGATGATAATGATAATGGTAAGGATGATAATGATAAGGATGATGGCCATTTGATTTCGGGGACCGTTTGGGCCTTAAAGTTTTCCTGACATTTGTCTTACAGGTGAGGAAAAACCCCGATAAAAACCTCACCCAGAAAAACTGCCCCGACCGGGGATCGAACCCGGGCCCGCTGCGTGACAAGGCAGCACGCTACCTCGAGACCACAGCGGTGGATATATATATATATATATATATATTCGTTTTTCTATAATAAATTTGGTTATGTCTTGAATATGACATTTGTCCCTAATTTCTATATTGTGTATCTTATCAAATAATGTTTTCTCCTGAATAGTTCTTAAGATCTTCATTTCACATGTGCTTATTATTTGTTTAGTTTTTGTTGTATCAGCCCTAGTTTCTGCTCCATATACGATAACTGGTCGAACTATCTTTTGTATATGCGGGGTTTGCTTTCTATTGGCATATGTTTGTTGCGCCAAATTAAATATTTCGTATGTCCTGATATTTGTGCTGCTTTATCAGCTTGTTTCTTTACTTATTTTATTACATTTTTAGTGTTTGTTATCAATACACCTAAATAATTACATTCTGATACTTTTTCTATAATTTTCTTTCCAATTCTAATTTACATCTTACTAGATATTTTGATATTGTTAAGCATTTAATCTTATTTGTATTAATTTCCATATTGTATTTTCTGGAATTTATATTAAATTGATGTAAAGATCTTTGTAAATTATCTTCAGATTCTGAAAGCAGAACGACATCATCTGCGTTAACATATGAAGTGAAATGTAGTGTTTACTATTTTGACTATTTTGGCAATTTTGTTAAATGAAAAATTATTTTTTCACATATTAAATTGTACAATTTATGGTCAGTGATGTTAAATATATTTCCTCAAAACAATGTTATTTTTGTAAATCGTGTATCCAAAACCTAATTCAGCTCTTCTGAAACATTAAAATAAATTATGCTAGAACAGCCTGATCCCTCCATGGTATCTTTACCTTGTCGTGGTGGAGTGGCTTGCGTGCTTAAATGATCCTGAGAGCTATGCCGGCGGTAGCATTGCTGCCGATAGGGTTACCCATGCCGGACTGGTCGAAGGTGATAAGCCAGACGAAATAAGTACCTTGGTCGAAAGAGTGACGATCTTTCACCGTAAAAATACAACCGTCAAGAAATGCGGACATGGGTTCTACTGGGGTAAAATTTTCCGGAGGTCAAATAGTCCCCCATTCGGTTCTCCGGGCGGGGACTACTTCAGGGAACCCATGCCAAAGAATTGGAAAGCATTAGCTCAGGATAGGGATGTATGGAGAGTTTATGTCCGTGCGGCCATGAGCCTACGGGTTCGATAGTGCCAGTGAGTAAGTAAGTAAGTAAGTAAGTAAGAACAGCCTGATTCCAAACACGCAATGGGTGTTTACGTATACATTCCCCTATAGGTAAATATTTCATATATAGCTATACCGTATACCAAGTAATGTATCTCTTCATCCATCTATACAACAATTTTAGTTTTTTTTTTAATTTGTTTGTTTTGAAAACTGTACTTAATATAACCATTTCTGTTCTTCTATTAAAATAAAATAAATCATGTATCAAGATATATCTCTATTAAGGGGGGGGTGATGGGTGAAATTTCAATTTTCTACATTTTTTGAGCTACAGACTTGATGTTTTGTACAAACATTCACTGTATGATACATAATGATGTGTTTAAGTTTAATTCCTGTGAGACATTTATTTTATGAGTTATTAAATATTATATTTTTTTTTAAATTTGCATATATTATAATTAAATGGGTTCCACAATGTTTTAGAAAAATGTCTGTCTTTTTTGCAAGACCCCTAAAATATTTAGAAAAATATCATGCATTAGAATTCTTATAATGTGAATACAAAGGTCCAAGGCAGTGAAGCTTGGACCATCACAACTCAGGATGATCATCATATTAGAGCCACGGAGATGAAATTTCTGCGACGAACTGCAGGTTATAGCCTTCTAGACCACCAAAGAAATTCAACAATAGCCAGAGAGTTAAACATCGTACCTATATCTGAATACCTCCAAGAATATAGAAACAATTGGCTAGCCCATATTCAGCGCATGGATCGTCACAGAATACCAAAACAAATTCTTCACTACATTCCTCGAGGCAGAAGATCTGTGGGTCGACCTTTGCGGAGATGGCGGGAGACCGTAACGGGCCACTGGGCCTAATACTTGAAAGGATGATGATGATGATGATGATGACAAAGGGAAAAAATGTATTACCTCACGCGTGGAATTACAAGCAAATTAATAATTGCATACATTCTATTTTTTATTTCTTAAAATATTACTTCAATCATGAAACCTATATACTACTTTGTTACCCATTGCTTTTAGGATATGTAGTAAAATTTGAACTTTCTAGGACAAAATTTCTGAATTCCATTCAATTTTAAATGTACAAAAATGCAGTGAATATAAAAGTGTGGAAAAACAAGTTTAAAGACTTGCATGCAGGTGGTATTTAACTGGCGCAGCCTTTTAACTCTGACGTAATTTAGGGCACTTAGAAGCGTCATAGGTCTCTCAAACATTGCTAATTATACATTAGATTAATTTTTAGAACAAAAAACAAAAAAAATGCCAATTTTGATCTTAAATGGTCAATTTTTCACACATCACATACCTTAAAGTAAGCTGTATTCAGTTACCTTGAGAATATAAAAGGTATAAAAATATTTTGTATTGGATCTTTATAATGCCATTGTTGGGGTAGTTTTGTTTCTTGTTAGAGTGAAGAGAGAAGTTTTGCGCTTGTAGTTCTGCGTCAGAGACATCTGCAGTGAAGACCCTAGGGACTTCATTGTGTTTATTATCACTTGGCATTGTTTTCAGTGCGAATTGAATCCCTCGCTCAGTATTTTTATAGCGGGGTGATATCAACCCCCTAGCACACCGTTATGAAAGCCTCGTTATTTTAAACTCCATAATTACACTAACTCTCTTAACAAAACCAGCTCAATCATTATTTTTTAGATTTTTTTTTTAGATTTTAGATTTATTTAGCCTGGTGGAGTTAAGGCCATGTGGCCTTCTCTTCCACTCACCAGGACAAACATATATTACATAAGAATATAACAATCTTAATTAACTCTAATATTAAACACTAAGTAAAAATTTGATCAAAAGATAATATCTAATATACATATTACGATCTATAATACAACCAGTTAATATTAGTTAAAATTAAGACTAAAACTAATAATAAAATGTATACAAGCAAGACATATTAAATTGTCCCTGTCTAGTGTATATAAAAAACAGGAAAATAATGAGATATAGAAAACTAATTTTACGATTATACAATATTTAAAACAAAACAAATAAAAATATTTGTTATTCTTAATATTATTTACATAAATAATTAAATATATTAATATTGCTAAAAGAATACTATCAGTGAGGTGTATAAGTCAGTTTGTTATTAAATAATTCTTTAGTTTGTTTTTGAAGGATGTTATAGTTTGACAGTCTCTGACATAGGGTGGAAGGGAATTCCATGTTTTGGTAAGTGACACCGTAAAAGATAATGAATAATATACAGTGTGATGAGGCGGGATATAAAGGACAATGTGCTGATGGGATCGAGTGTCAAGATTATGTGTGTCGGATAGTCTGATGAAGCGGCGTGATAAATAATTAGGCGATGATGTGTGAAGTATTTTATAGAGAAGGGATAGGGAATGGACAGTTCTACGATCTCTTAGACGAAACCACGATAATTGTTCCAGGGACGGTGTGAACATGGTCAAATTTGCGAATACCACAAATAAAACGTGCGCAAGAATTATGAACACGTTGAAGTCTTTGAGTGGAAATAATATTTAAGTCTGTAAAAAGAGTGTCACAATAATCAAAATGGGGCATTGCAAGTGTTTCTACTAACATTTCCTAAGGGCGAATGGCAAACAATTTCGTACACGATTTAATGAATGTATTATTGAGAAGACTGTTTTGCATGTATGGTTTATTTGTGTATTCCAATTTAAGTTTTTGTCAATAAATACTCCTAGAATTTTTACTGTCTCACTATAAGGGATTTGAACTCCGTTTAGTGACACATGCGAAACTGTGTTTAGGTTAATTGTAGATAATAGTCTCTGATGACCCATAATGATTGATTGTGACTTTGTAGGATTTAATTGCAGTCCATATTTAACTGTCCAAGTCATTAATGAGTCAAGATCCTCGTTAATTTTGGCAACAGCGTCATTTAGTGAATATTTGTCTGTGTGGATGTAGATTTGCATGTCGTCTGCAAATAAATTATGTTTGCAATGCTTTAGGGAGTTAGATATGTCATTTATGTAGATTGAAAAAAGCAAAGGTCCAAGTACCGAACCCTGTGGAACCCCAGCTTTACGGAAGGACCAAGAAGAACATAATGTATGATTTCCTATAACAGATTGCTGGCGCTCATGAAGGTAGGAATTTAACCATTTCGTGGCACTATCAGAGAGTAAGAGGTTTTTAAGTTTATGCAACAATAAGTCCAAGTCTACCGTGTCGAATGCTTTACTAAAGTCCAGTAATGTAAGAATGGTAAGTTTTCGATTATCAGCAGCTTCGCGTATGTCTTCGCAAATATTTAGTAGAGCAGTATTTGTATTGTGTCCTGTCCTGAAGCCTGACTGAAATTGATCTAGAAGGTTGTAATCATTTAGGTATTCAGTCAGTTGTTTATGGACTAATCGTTCCAGAGCTTTTGAAAGAGTAGGTAAAATGCTAATGGGTCGAAAGTCGTTCGGGGTTGAGGGCGTTTTTTAACTTTAGGCAGTGGACGTACGAGGGCTTGTTTCCACAATGAGGGATATGTAGAAGTTTGTAGTGAGGAGTTAAAAATATGAGTTATAGTAGGTAGTATAGCTTCGATTATTTTATTCAGTAAAGTAATATTTATACGGTCAGTTCCTTCTGCTTTGGTTTTTATTCGCATGATGGCTTTCTTTACGTCGTAGTCTGTAAAATATGAGAAGTGGAAATGTTCTCTGTCGGGTTGATTTGTCAGTGATAATTCATTTATTGTTTGTTCTTTATCCTTTGGAGTAGTAGTTATACCTGTGAAGTGATTATTGAGTGTGTCCAGGGAAACAGGTAATTTGTCTACCTGTGTGTCTTTTCTCCCAATTCCCATTCTATTCAAGTTTTTCCAGATTTCTGAAGTATTGGTATTTGTTAGGTTGTATAAATGTCTAAGTTTGGCGTTTCTTATAGCTTGATTTGTCTTGTTACGTAACTGTTTATATTGAGTGAGACTTGTGTCTGTTTTGTTGAGTCTATATTTCTTATGTGCTGCGTCTCTATCAGTCATCAAGTTACGAATTGAAAGAGTCATCCAGGGTGCAGGGCGTCGTTTCACGAGTTTAGTTATTATCGTGTCAAGTGAAAAATAAAAACACTTTACAAGTATCTTCCATAACTTAAAAATCGAATATATGAAAATCAATGTTTGTTAGTTCGTATTCTATGCACGGCCCGTTGATCTGATTTTCATATCAAATTCCGTTGAGGTGAAGTCATATGATGAAAGTGGAATGCAGGCTTTCACGGCCGGTAATCAAGGTAGTAAAAGATTCCGGGCTATGTGGCCGTGGTCTATAACTGGCGTTTCTTCCAGACATTTCTCCCTCAACTGCGGAGGGCATCTTCAGTGGCGAGCGCTAGAAGCTGTTGTTTGCGAATGAATTTGCAGTCGAGTCTACGACAGGGAAACAACAGCTTCTAGCGCTCGCCACTGAAGATGCCCTCCGCAGTTGAGGGAGAAACGTCTGGAAGAAACGCCAGTTATAGACCACGGCCACATAGCCCGGAATCTTTTACTACCATCATATGATGAAAGTTAAAAAATTAAATTGTACCTGTTGGTAGGTGCCGTCGTCCTCAACTTTGTTAAAATATTGTGTATAAAATTAACTGGAGCGCTTTCGGAAATTATCTTCCATCTTCTGCAGGTTGAGCTTCTGCTACTTGTTGTTGTGTACGGTGATGTATACTCCAACTGTTTGTAGCAGCAGTTGCTGGGAATTATAGTTTAATAAGCCAGAAAGTAAGGTCTTAGTATTTTCATTTCAATTATTTATGTAATAAATTGTATAACATATTAATTTGCGAATATCATTTTAATAAAACATTTACTTATATTGTTAATAATAGTATATTACGATGCCAAGTTGGAAAGTGGTTTTTACAGAATCGAGGAAAAGTATTTAGAATCCGAGCTATAGCGAGGCTTTTAATTTCCGAGATTCTATAAAACACTTCACAAATGTGCGTTGTACATTGCTTTTTGTTCGATGGTGTTTTCTAAATAATAAATAATAGTAATGTTGAGTGATTCCGGGTTATGTGGCCGTGGTCCATAGTTGGTGTTGGTACCAGACGTTTCGCCCTCAACTGCGGAGGGCATCTTCAGTGGCGAGTGCTTCTAGGCGTGTTTCCTGGTCGGAAGATCTACTTAGAGTGAGCGCTACGGACGTTGTGGACGTTGTATTAGTGGTGGGTGCAGGGTGAGTGGGCGTGGCTCTTGCTGATTGGCTAATGGTCGTCTCCTTGTTGTCCCTAGTGTTAATGCATTTATTTTCTAGTGTATGATACCAGGCCTTAGCCAGTTTCATACCTTCCTCGAGCCAATCAGCAAGAGCCACGCCCACTCACCCTGCACCCACCACTAATACAACGTCCACAAAGTCCGCAGCGCTCACTCTAAGTAGATCTTCCGACCAGGATACACGCCTAGAAGCACTCGCCACTGAAGATGCCCTCCGCAGTTGAGGGCGAAACGTCTGGTACCAACACCAACTATGGACCACGGCCACATAACCCGGAATCACTCAACATTATGATTACCGGCCGTGAAAGCCTGCATTCAACTAATATGTAATAGTATAAAATAATAACATCTTTGTTGGAAATATTTGCGTTCATTATAAACAATTGACTAATGTTAACAGAGTAGGCAATGTTTATTAGTTGAAAGAACAGGAGTTCGTGAGACAAATTAGTGATAAAATAACAGGAAGCCGTATGGCCAATTAGTGATAAAATGTTATTGCGATACTGTTTCAAAAAAGTTCAGTTCACTAAAAATGAGGCGATTTCTTTCGTATAATGTATATTAATAGTAAATATAAGATATTATTTGTATATACATTGTATGTAGTATACATAGAGGGCAGTGGTTTTACTTCTCACACGCGTGTTTGCAATATGTAATATTACAGTATAGTTATTTTATTACAGTATATTTATTTACGTTGAGGGAAATTTTGAGAATTGGCTGAATTCAAATACCTAGGAACAATAATCACAAATAGGAATGAGATGCACAAAGAAATTAAACATAGGCTCAATTCTGGAAATGCATGCTATTATGCATTGCAGAGACTTTTGATGTCCCAACTCCTTTCAAAAAACGTTAAGCTGAAAATATATAAAACTATTATTCTACCAGTTATATTATATGGGTGCGAAACATGGACTCTTACTTTAAGGGAGGAAAGGAGATTACGAGTATTTGAGAATAAAGTTCTTAGGAAATTTTTTTGGACCAAAGAGAGATGAACAGACAGGTGAATGGAGAAGACTACATAACAATGAACTACACGGTCTTTATAGGAAGCCAGATATAATAAGAACAGTTAAGTCCCGTAGACTGCGATGGGCAGGACATGTTGCGCGTATGGGGAATGAAAGACGTGCATGGAAACTTCTTGTAGGAAAGCCAGAAGGAAAACGCCCAGTTGGTAGACCAAGAATGAGGTGGGAGAACAACATTAACTATGATTTGAGGGAAGTCGATTATACAGGGAATGATTGGAAAGCATTAGCTCAGGATAGGGATATATGGAGAGCTTATGTCCGTGCGGCCATGAACCTACGGGTTCGATAGTGCCAGTGAGTAAGTAAGTAAGTAAGTAAGTATATTTATTTACGTTGGCAATCCCGAAATGTAGGAAGTTGATGTTTCAAACATGGTCGTCACTGCTGTAAGTACGACGAAACGAATTATCGCGCAAAAAAT
Source organism: Diploptera punctata (assembly GCA_030220185.1). NCBI lineage: Eukaryota > Metazoa > Arthropoda > Insecta > Blattodea > Blaberidae > Diploptera > Diploptera punctata. The sequence continues at coordinate 596,128 of JASPKZ010007832.1, forward strand.
ATATATATTAATTTTGATTTTCATATTTATTATATAATTCAGTAACAGCTGTTTCGGTACACTGTACCTTCTTCAGACATGTTAACAAATTATGAATTGTGTTCCAACTGATCTAAGCAACAATACAACAATATTTATTTAAATTTTTAAATAAGTTAGATCTTTTGGAGGCTGTAGAAATTAATAAATTTAAAAGTAGTAAAAAACTGTTTAAATTCTCAACTTGATTTGAATGAATCCCCTTTGTTAAATTAAAAAATTTAAATAAATATTGTTGTATTGTTGCTTAGATCAGTTGGAACACAATTCATAATTTGTTAACATGTCTGAAGAAGGTACAGTGTACCGAAACAGCTGTCACTGAATTATATAATAAATATGAAAACCAAATAAAACGTTATATTTTTATTTAATTAATAAATATGGATATTCATCAAGTAAACACCAATTCAATTGATTAAAAAAAATAATATATATATATTTATCCACACATGCAAGTGTTTGTACACTAGGAGGTCAAAATAAGGACACAAGAAAAACACTTTTAATAAAAGAAAGAGGAAGCAAGAAGTGAAAAATGTTAAGCTAGAGCTGGAGAGACCTAAGTGAGATATCAAGTCGGAACTTAATTAAGTTGTTTCAGTTTCTGCGAACGTAAGTCGCTGTCATACCTTCTTCCATTTTATACATAATGCAGGCAGAATGAGCTCCTAAAAACTTTATCATATCCAGAAATAACAAACGTCATATTCTGCATTTTTACATTTTGCTAAATAAATAAATAAACTAAAAACTTAAGCTTACTTTGCTCTTCTTTCATTCCACTATTTTTGTAATTCAGTTTTACATAATTAATATCCATGTTTTTAATTGAGTAAAATAAAAATTAATATATTTTTATCACGATGGTGCGTTTTCTCGTACTTACAGCAATGGCGACCATGACTGAAAGTTCAACTTCCTATATTTCGGGGTTGCCACCCCAAATAACTATACTGTAATATTACATATAGAAGTTATACACACTGCTCAAAACAATTAGAGGAACACTATGAAATATGCAAATATTTTTTCATTGGATAAAGGTACAAACATGAAATTAATAAAGTACATTATTTGTGGTTATTTATTTATTTATTTATTGCTAATGTCGGTAAAAACAAATGAATAACGCTGACAATTAACTTTTCAAATAATTCCGCTATGTAAGCAATTGAATCTTGTGCTTATTTTTCAAAGTTAAACACTCGTTATAAAGAGTTAGTATCGTGTATGGCCTCCACGACATTCGATGACACTTTGGCATCTTCGTGGCATGCTCCCAATAATATTCTGGATTTGTTATTTGAGGTGATTTCTCTGTATTTAGGCCATGAATCTTTAAAATTTGTATCCAGTGATAAAATTAATAATTCAATTTACATATTGTCCAACTTTCAGCATCACAGCTTTAAAAAACAATTACTTATTCAATTTATTACAAGTGTTCCTCTAATTGTTTTGAGCAGTGTAGTATCAGGAGGACAGGAGTTGAGCGACCTGACGTACTAATGCTCAGGCTGGACCCACTTCAGCAACCAAACACGTCCCCAGCTGGTGCACTGGGGGAAAGGTCGGTGGATCTGCTAGACAGTCCTCCCGGTCAAGTCCAAGGGACTCGTGAACCATTAGTGGGGTAGGCAAGAGTTGAGCGCCTTGTTGTACTATTTGCTCATCTGTTGGAGCTTGCGAGCTCCGTGCTGGCCCACAACTGCAGCAGAAGGCGTCCCTGGGAGCACACCAGGGCTCGGCTCGGACCAGTGCAGAGGGGAGCAACTGTACTGGTTCCTGCGCAGCCTACGGGCTCGTGGACCAACTATGGGGTCGCCAGGAGATGAGTACCTGGATGTATTATAATCTCGCACTGTGGGGCTTGAGGACTCAAGCCCTAGCCGGTCTCATAACGGCTGCAGGATGCGTCCCTGGAGGCAGAACAGGGAAACGATCGGTGGATCTGCGACAGCAGTCCTCCCGGCTAGACTCAAGGAGCCCGTGGACCAACTGTGGGATCATCAGGAATGAGCGACCTGATGTACTATGTAGCTCAGCAATTTCCCCTGAAGTTGCGACTCCAACACCTTCTCCCTGAGGTGTTGGTTTTATTGCCTGTGAACTTGAATGTGATCGCGAAGTAGAAAAGGGAGGACAAGAATTCTGGTACTTGGGAGTAGGGCCTTCTGGCCGAGGTATCGCAAGGGGTGGTGGAAATGGGTCCAGTATCAGGAGGACATCCGCAGACAAAGAAGAAGGGATTAGATGTAATCTAGCAATAAGTTAGTTGTAAGTTAGTAAATTAAGTATCAGTTTTAACACAACGCCATGTAAATATTACTAGATTAGGTAGTAGATTTAAGACTTAAGACTTAGATTAGGGATTAATATATAAACATAACTGTATATAAGTAGTATTAAGAACAAACACCCGAAACTTGTATCCAGAAAATGAACATAATAAAAACAGCAGAGTAATTAGGGACAAGAGCAGACCTGGGGATATGGGCATTAACCCGAGGAAACCAAGGGGGATGGTGGTGGGGCTCTTAATAATAATAATAATAATAATAATAATAATAATAATAATAATAATAATAATAATAATAACAATAACAATAACAATAATAATAATAATAATAAAAGTATCCTGCTGGAGTTCGGAATTCCTAAAAAGTTAGACTTATACGAATGTGTCTAAATGGCACAAAGAGTAGCGTGCGTGTAGGCAAACAGTTTTCGGACACCTTTGAAATCCAGAATGGGTTGAAGCAAGCAGATGCACTATCTCCTCTACTATTTAATTTTGTACTAGAGCATGCCATTAAATCTTTAGAGAATGAGGAAGGCCTACAACTCAATGGTATTAATAAGCTGTTAGTTTATGCTGATGATGTAGTATTATTGTCCGATACTAAAGGACAACACGCACACACTATTGAGTAACACTAAGAAATTAGGACTGGAAGTAAATATCAATAAAACTAAATATATGGTCACACCTAGATATGCATTATATAATGGAAATGGACAGCTAATGACAAGCGAGGGAAATTTTGAGGAGGTGGCAGAATTCAAATACCTAGGAACAATAATCACAAATAGGAATGAGATGCACAAATAAATTAAACATAGGCTCAATTCTGGAAATGCGTGCTATTATGCATTGCAGAGACTCAAATCCTTTCAAAAAACGTTAAACTGAAAATATATAAAACTGTTATTCTACCAGTTTTATTATATTGATGCGAAACATGGACTCTTACTTTAAGGGAGGAAATGAGATTACGAGTATTTGATAATAAAGCTCTTAGGAACATTTTTTGGACCAAAGAGAGATGAACAGACAGGTGAATGGAGAAGACTACATAACAATGAACTACATGGTCTTTATAGGAAGCCAGATATAATAAGAACAGTTAAGTCTCGTAGACTGCGATGGGCAGGTCATGTTGTGCGTATGGGGAATGAAAGACGTGCATGGAAGCTTCTTGTAGGGAAGCCAGAGGGAAAGCGCCTAGTTGGTAGACAAAGAATGAGGTGGGGGAACAACATTAACTATGATTTGAGGGAAGTAGATTATACAGGGAATGATTGGAAAGCATTAGCTCAGGATAGGGATGTATGCAGGGCTTATGTCCGCGCGGCTATGAACCTATGGGTTCGATAGTGCCAGTGAGTGAGTAAGTAAGTATGTTATGTTAAATAATTACGGGTATTTTAATGAGAGGTGTAGGAGTGTAAAATAAATCTGAATATAACATTAAAGAGGCTTACTGTAACATGTGAAAATATGCGAACACTTAAGTGGCAGCGTGTTAAATGGAATGCGCTCCGCTAATACGTCTGGTACCGAGCGAGCTTAGTCTGACAAATGAGGGGCCCAAATACCGCACCTAAAACTCTTTCCACCTTTATACGAGGTGACATCCGTTTAATCTGTACATATAGCTTTGTCTTATAAAGAGTTTTCCCCAAATCCTGGTCGATGAACCTTGACCCTATACTTACTAAGATACTGCGATCTTTTATTGTTTTTCTATACGTGGCCCACTAACTGTGTGGCTTAAAGGATCCGCAAGTTCAAATATGCATTCTTATTTGGTTCCTATTCTCTGACAACTGAACCCATTTAATATCCCAGATGTTCAGATCCCTAAAATTCTCTCACCTATGCTTAGGACAGGTACGCCGTTGTGGTCTCGAGGTAATAATATCTATCTCGGTTTATTTTAATAAGACATACTGAGTTTCGTTGTAAAACATCGAAAAATGTGACAGCTAGAGGATTTTTAAATTTTCACTTCAGGTGAACTCTTACACTTAATGTTTTAGAGGATCCAATCGTGAATCTGAAATATCGAGGAATCCGATCAAACACACACACAAATTTTATCAAAATCAATCCACTCGTTTAGGTAGTTTTAAATTTCGGACTTCAAGTAAACCTCCGTGTCTAATTGTCCGATTTCTCTCATTTTGAATAACGCCTATCTGGGTTTACATTGATTATTTAACTCATGCCCCAAATGGGAGTCAATGATCAATCGCGTTTCAATGATTTCTGTTTTACAACCAATCAGAGTCATGTTTCACGAAATATTTATCAGTGTTATATTTACCATATTAAAGAAAGCTCCCCCTTTTTAATATTCTGAACAGGTCTGACCATTATTTTGCAGTGACTGAGCCTATAAGATATACGGCTACCAGATTGTATACATAGTGCATAGATGTCAACACATATCGCTTTCAGGAGTTAATATAAAAACATTTGTAGCACTTTATTATACCACCAAAAAAAAACACTGTTTGCATTTTCTTAAATGTATTTTTTCCCAGGTAATAATCCAGAAAAATATAATTGTCATATTTACATCATACGTCATCAGAAATGAATTAATATACAGTTTGATGTGTTTCATTTTTTCTCCACTAGAGAGCATTCTTACAATATTGCGTTCCTTTGGCAATAAATAGTATGATCTGGTTGCAGTGATAAACAAAAGAAGCAGATGAAGCGTTCCTATCGTTTCTCATTTGTTTTCAAACATCGCCGTTTACATCAAATATATAAATATTTTAAAATAACTATAGTTAAATAATGATTTGTGAGTAAACAGCTTAATTTTATTCGTTAAATAGTCCTAACAAATGCCACTCTTGATTTCCAAATTCTCTAGATAAATTGGAAATCACTCGTGGCATTACTTATGATAGGATATACTGAGTTTCGTTGTAAAACAATGAAAAATATGACCGCTAGAGAAATTTTAAAATTTTCACTTCAGGTGAACTCTTACACCTAATGATTTTATAGGGTCCAATTGTGAACCTGAACCATCCAGCGACCCAATAAGACACAAAACAAATCATCAAAATCGGTCCAGTCGTTTAGGAGGTGTAGAGTGACAAACACACATACAGAAGAATTATATACAGAGTGTCCCCAAATTGATGTATACACTCTGTGAAACGTTATTTCTCAGCAACGAAATGAGTCAGAAATACAATTTTTGTTGTGTATGATCCACAAGGCACTGGAAAAGCACAGCAATACGTTCATCGATCTTCACGTCTTTATTGTAATTTAGATGTAAGACTATTATTTTTTGTATTTTTTTAAAACCCGGTTGAGTGATAGACAAGGTCTTAAGGCCTTAACTCTGCCAGGTAAAATAAAGTTATTATTATTATTATTATTATTATTATTATTATTATTATTATTATTATTTATAAACAACAATGGCGGCGAGATTATCATTCGATGAACGTAAGTGGATACTGAGGTGTTATTGGAAAGTGGAGAATGTTGTTGAAGTGCAACGACGTTGGTTGGTTGAATTTGGAACACCACCACCAACAAGGGTAACAGAGTCAATATCTGGTCTTGAGAATGACAGCTTGGCTGTAGAAACTTGTTGACCATTTTAAAACATTAATTGGTGAAATGGGCATATTGACTACATATATATTTTAAGGGTAACAATAACAAGAATCCGAGACAAGTTTGAAGACGATGCATGACTGCAACAGTGCTCTCGTTATCAGTCTAACGTCTCTTTCTTCCCCACCGACCTTCCAACACATCTTGCACCGTTGCATCGTCTTCAAACTTGGTTCGGATTCTTGTTATTGTTACCCTTGTTGGTGGTGGTGTCCCAAATTCAACCACCCAACGCCGTTGCACTTCAACAACATTCTCCACTTTCCAATAACATTTCAGCATCCACTTACGTTCATCGAATGATAATCTCGCCGCCATTGTTGTTTATAAAGACGTGACGATCGATAAACGTGTTGCTATGCTTTTCCAGTGCCTTGTGAATCATACACCACAAAAATTGTATTTCTGTCTCATTACGTTGCTGAGAAATAACGTTTGCAAAATGTGTATACATCAATTTGGGACACTCTGTATATAAAGATAATTGTTTTCAGATATATTTGGCAACTGTTAGTTTTATTAGAGAAAAGTAGTGATTTCAACTGTTACTTTAACATCTTCAACATACAATAGGAACAAGTAATGAAGCACTTGAGATATAAAGTTATATATAACAATTGCAACGCGATAAGAAAGTTTCCATATTGATGTTCTGAAGATGCCTATTTGGAAGAAGAAAAGTTTTATGTAAACAAATCCATCTTTAATTAAAAGTCCTGGCTAAAATATTAGAAAGGAGAATGTTTTTGTTAGAAGAAAAAACTTGGAGGTGCTTTTTTTTTAGCAGCCATACAAATGCTTTCCTAATGACTAAATCCAATTATTCAACTTGAGATTGTGGGAACGATATGTCTAAAAATTGCCATTCTTCTCAGTTTTAGATTAACCATCTTAAATTGGTTTCAGCAACCCATTCTCATAAAATGACAGGATTGTATTTTTTTATCTCGTAAACTCTTCCCTTTTCACTCTCATATTCTTCAATCTTTGTAATAGTTAACATTTTTTATTTTAAATTTTGTTTTGAGATTGTTCGAATAACTTTGTTCATGTCACACCTAGCATTTTCGAGTGTTTGTCAGATAGATAAGTTATAGTTTTGAGAATAATATTAAATTTTATTTAATTATGTAGCTCGAATGTGTGATAGAAATACTTTCATTTTTGTTTTTAAAACCCTCGAGAAATAGTATATTACGATGAGATGTTGGGAAGTGGTTTTTACAGAATCGAGGAAAATGTTTAAAAAACGGCCGATAGCGAGGTTTTTAATTCCGAGATTCTGTAAAACACTTCACAAACGTGCGTTGTACATTATTTTTTTGCGCGATGGTGCTTTCAAAATAATACATAGTAAAATAATAACATCTTTGTTGGAAATATTTGCGCGCATTATAAACAATTGACTAACGTTAACAGTGTGTGCAATGTTTATTATTTGAAACAACAGGAGGCCTTGAGAACAATTATTGATATAATTGCCGCAAGTACGTATTTACTGTTTTATATTGTTTCAAATAAAGTTCAGTTCATTTAAATGCAGTGATTAGTTTCGTATAATGTATATTAACACTACCCTTTGGATATTTTCTGTATATACATTGTACTAGTATACATAGAGGGCAGTGGTTTCAGTTCTCGCATGTCGGTGTAAATGTAATATTACAGTATAATTATTTAGGTTGGCAATCTCGAAATGTAGGAAGTTCAACTTTGAATAATGGTCGCCATTGCTGGTAAGTACGACAAAACACACTATCGCACAAAATGCAAGTTGTAGATCATGGTTTAGGCCTAATAATCCAATGGATAAATAATGAATACTGAAGTCCACGGGGATTTTATATCGAATTAGTGTAAGTACCATACGTGAACACTATCTTAGAGATTTCCGATAAATTTCTTTTTCACTTTTTCACTTGTTCTTGTTCCTTCCTAGTATTAGGCCAAGGCCTGTTACGATCCTAGATAAATTTTCCGATCCTTCCGGGAAATTCTCATATAAGACTTGGACTCTTACTTTAAGGGAGGAAAGGAGATTACAAGTATTTGAGAATAAAGTTCTTAGGAAAATTTTTGGACCAAAGAGAGATGAACAGACAGGTGAATGGAGAAGACTACATAACAATGAACTACATGGTCTTTATAGGAAGCCAGATATAATAAGAACAGTTAAGTCTCGTAGACTGCGATGGGCAGGACATGTTGCGCGTATGGGGAATGAAAGACATGCATGGAAACTTCTTGTAGGAAAGCCAGAAGGAAAACGCCCAGTTGGTAGACCAAGAATGAGGTGGGAGAACAACATTAACTATGATTTGAGGGAAGTAGATTATACAGGGAATGATTGGAAAGCATTGGCTCAGGATAGGGATGTATGGAGAGCTTATGTCCGCGCGGCCATGAACCTACGGGTTCGATAGTGCCAGTGAGTAAGTAAGTAAGTAAGACTTGAAAGCAAAATAATAGTCCGTTCAATTGGTTGCTGGCCAAAGGAAGGCAAGACCAGTGATGTGGTTGCCATCATATAGCCTCTGGTCAGGTTTTTCTGGAGAAGAAAATAAAATAAAGGAAAGAAGAAATGGAAAAAAGGAAAGACTCCCTAGCCTTCGGATGCCCTAATAGCGTCGGGGTCGAAAAAAACAAGAGTTAACCAAGAGAGGTTAAATTGTAAAGTTAAAAGAGTGCAAAACACAAGTAAGTGGAAGAAATGTTTTGCTCAGCTTGGGCACCTTGTGGTCGCCATCCACATATCGCCTAGATGAGGACCCTTATTGATTGTGTTGTATTTATAACATGTAATTGTTTATGTTTATTGTAATTCACATGTAAGAATATGTTTTGCATTTTTTTAAAACCTGGTTGAGTGGCAGGCAAGGCCTTTAGCTTTTAACTGTGCCAGGTAAAATGAAGCTATTATAGCAATATTTTGTGAATAAATTCACTGTTTCTCACATTTAGTAAAGTACAACCGACATAAAAATATGTTCAGTAGAATTTGTTTAGAAGGTGGAATTGGGAAGTACTGGAACATTCACCAAATTCACCAGACATGTAAAGTAAAGTATTCCCACTACAGGCCTCAGGAGGTCCTTGGGGTAGTGGGGGGTTAAGGCTCCCACTATTTCTAGACAATCGGCACTTGATGTCAGCCGGGTTGTCAGCCCTGCGTGACGGCCGCCTTTACCCCAGAACAAACGTCTGGTACTCATTTCCGTTAGAGGCTGAGTCGACCCCAGGGCCATAGTGCCGCCAGAAGGTTTGGGTCAGTTTAAAAATCCTGGCCCCACCGGGGCTTGAACCCTCTACCTTCCGGCTTGTAGCACAGTGCCTTAACCACTACGCTACGGCGTGCCCCATGAGCGCTTATAAATATAATTTATTCTCAAAGATCAAAGAACCTCTACGAGGTCGAGAGTTGATATCCAGAAACCTCTAGATCGATCAGGTGAGAGAGCAATATCCAGAAATGGTGCTGCAGATGGAGTTCGCCGTGCTCCAAGGATTTGGCAACTCATAGCTGACTAGGCAGAATACAGTAAATGAAGTTCATAATGTCAAAAGTAATCATATGTAATTCCACGAGTGATTTTCAATTTATCTAGAGGGTTTAGAAATCAAGAGTGGCATATGTTACGAGTATTACACTCACAAAATTAAGCTGTTTAATAAAAAATCACCATTTAAATATAGTTACTGGTATTTTAAAATATTTATATATTAAATATAAACGACGTTGTTTCAAAACAAATCATAAATGTGTGGTTATGTTTATTCTCTACAACTTCATCATATTATTTGTTGCCAATTAGGATCACAATCAGCGATAAACCACTAAGATCGCAATATTGTAAGAATGCACCCTAGTGGGGAAAAATTATACATTTCAAACTGTATATTATAACCAACATTATAGGTTATTAATTATTTTTTAGGAAACATCTCAGTAAAATCATTATTTAAAAACACAATTATTGAACACAGAATTATTAAACGTGTAGTTCGATTCATTATTTGTTATATCCAACGTATTTGGAGAGTCAGTCACTGCAAAATAATGCTCTGACCTGTTCAGAATATTCTTTATTTGGTAAACAGAATTCGAAAAATAGCGAGGTGAAACACGACTTTGATTGGTTGTAAAACAAAATTAATTGAAACGTGATTGGGCATTAACTCCCATTTGGGGCATGAGTTAAATAGTCTGAATATTTTGTTATGAGGATATAGCTACCGAATGTCCTAGTAAATATTACATTTGATGAGCAAAATTAACAGGTGAAACAGCAAGGATTGTCATAAATATGCTAGAATGTTATCAGATATAAACAGCAGTGATGTCATCGTGTTGCTGGTTGCATAACTCACGATTTAATGCCCCCGAGGGTCCAGTACGTATGACACACACTGAATGACTTTGAAAAAGCTTTTCGCTGTTAAACAAAACACGGTGCAGCAAGATTTCAACTGTTTTCACATTCACATAGAAATGGCTAATGGTACAAACTCCAAAGAGCCGCAGATTCTAACAGAGATAAAAAAAATTGAAGAAGGAACCGCGCTACATAAAGTCTAAACAATCAAGATTCTCGAAACTACCTCGCCACGTTTTTACTTTTTTCCCTACTTTTTTTGTTCTTATTATTCTTTTGCCGATCTTTACTGCTGAGGAAGTTTGCGCTTCGGTTAACTTTTCGCCTGTGATTTATCTGGTTTAACAAGAAATGTACGCCTAGAGTACTCTTGGAACCAGAGAATTTGTGGTTTGGAAATAAGTTAGCGAGCTAAAAGAAATCGTTACTACTCGCAGCACATCGATTGTATTATTAAAATACACGTATAAAAGCTTCAATTTAGAATCGTTATATCCAGAGATGACATATTACCTTCTTTTATGAATTAAGTTACTTATTGCATCATTAAAAATAATATATACAAATAAATGAGTTTTTGTGCATATTATAGTATTTAACATGAAAAAAATCTCAATTCTGGAAACCCATGCTATTATATATTACAGGGGCTCTTGTCGTCCCAACTTCTTTCCAAAAACGTTAAACTAAAAATATATAAAACTGTTATTTTAACTAACTGATTCAGTGGCACTATCGAAGCCGTAGGTTCAAGGCCGCGCGGACATAAACTCTCCATACATCCCTATCCTGAATTATCCATTCCAATCATTCCCTATATAATCTACTTCCCTCAAATCATAGTTAATGTTATTCTCCCACCTCATTCTTGGTCTAAAAACTGGGCGCTTTCCCTCTGGCTTTCCTACAAAAGATTACATGCGCGTCTTTCTTTCCCCATACGTGCAACATGTCCTGCCCATCGCAGTCTTACTTACTTACTTACTCACTGGCACTATCGAACCCGAAGGTTCATTGCCGCGCGGACATAAGCTCTCCATACATCCCTATCCTGAGCTAATGCTTTCCAATCATTCCCTGTATAATCTACTTCCCACAAATCATAGTTAATGTTGTTCTCCCACCTCATTCTTGGCCTACCAACTGGGCGTTTTCCCTCTGGCTTTCCTACAAGAAGCTTCCATGCACGTCTTTCATTCCCCATACGTGCAACATGTCCTGCCCATCGCAGTCTACGAGACTTAACTGTTCTTATTATATCTGGCTTCCTATAAAGACCATGTAGTTCATTGTTATGCAGTCTTCTCCATTCACCTGTCTGTTCATGTCTCTTTGGTCCAAAAATTTTCCTAAGAACTTTATTCTCAAATACTCGTAATCTCCTTTCCTCCCTTAAAGTAAGAGTCCATGTTTCGCACCCATATAATATAACTGGTAGAATAATAGTTTTATATATTTTCAGCTTAACGTTTTTTGAAAAGGAGTTGGGACATCAAAAGTCTCTGCAATGCATAATAGCATGCATTTCCAGAATTGAACCTATGTTTAATTTCTTTGTGCATCTCATTCCCCCCATCGCAGTCTACGAGACTTAACTGTTCTTATTATATCTGGCTTCATATAAAGACTAAGTAGTTCATCGTTATATAGTCTTCTCCATTCACCTGTCTGTTCATCTCTATTTGGTACAAAAATGTTCCTAAGTACTTTATTCTCAAATACTCGCAATCTCCTTTCCTCCCTTAAAGTAAGAGTCCATGTTTCGCATCCATATAATATAACTGGTAGAATAATAGTTTTATATATTTTCAGTTTAAGGTTTTTTGAAAGGAGTTGGGACATCAAGAGTCTCTGCAATGCATAATAGCACACATTTCCAGAATTGAGCCTATGTATAATTTCTTTGTGCATCTCATTCCTATTTGTGATTATTGTGCCTAGGTATTTTAATTCAGCCACTTCCTCAAAAGTTTCCTCATTTGTCATTAGCTGTCCATTTCCAACACGAATGGGGGGCTATTTGACCTCCGGAAAATTTTACCCCAGTTGAACCCATGTCCGCATTTCTTGATGGTTGTAATGTTACGGTGACGGATCGTCACTTTTTCGACCAAGGTACTTTTTTCGTCTGACTTATCACCTTCGACCAGTCCAGCATGGGTAACCCTATCTGCAGTAATGCTACCGCCAGGATCATTTAAACTTTACCAGTTATATTATCTGGATACGAAACATAAACTCTTTACTTTAAGATAGGAAAGGAGATTACGAGTATTTGAGAATAAAGCTCTTAGAAAAAAAAATGGACCAAAGAGAGACGAACAGACAGGTGAATTGAGAAGACTACATAACAATGAACTGCATGTTATTTATAGGAAGCCAGATATAATAAGAATAGTTAAGTCTCGTAGACTGCGATGGGCAGGACATGTGCCACGAATGGGGAATGAAAAATGTGCATGGAAGCTCAGTTGGTAGACCAAGAAAGAGGTGGAGAATAACATTAACCATAATTTGAGGGAAGTAAATTATACAGGGGATGATTGGAAAACATTAGCTCAGGTTAGGGATGTATGGAGAGCTTATGTTCACGCTGCCATGTACCTACGGGTTCGATAAATAAGTGAATAATATCCTATTTCTATTTTAAGACGATTTAAACATTTATGCTATACACCTACATTTTAAACAGGGTTTTTTCTACGTGAGTGTATGAAATGAATTTAAATTTATAGAAGTATATCCGAAAGTTCAAGTATAAAACTCATATTTCTTCTTCTTCTTCTTTAGTAGGCGACTACAATCTCATTGAAGTTTTGTCCTCCTCAACAATTTTTCTCCACCTAGATCTATTCTGGATACAGACTGGCCAATTTCCAATTTTCATTTATAATATAGGCCTATATTTTATAAAACTGAAGTACACACTCCAAGTATGCCAAAGGAAAATGGAGAGGAAAATCTTAGGCATAACTCTGAAGGACAGAATCTCGAATACAACACTTCAAGCGATATCCTCAACAACTGATTCCGCACAACAAGCCATCAGGAAAAAATGGAAGTGGGGAGGCCACGTCGCAAGAATACAGGACGACAGGTGGATAATAAAAACAACCATGTGGGACCCGTACACAGGCAAGAGACAGCGCGGAAGGCCAAGACGACGATGGGCTGACATCTTCAAAGAACGAGCAGGGGCGCAATGGTCCAGAGTCGCCAGATGCAGGAAAAGCTGGAGAACGATGGAGAGCCAACTGTGTATTAACTAATCACAGAACAGACAGTGTATACAAACCAAGTGCTACATCCAAGTCAACTTCTCACCACGGAGTAGCTCAACGGGTGACACTCTCAAATAGGGCTTAACCCCTGTACAGGGAGGCCTTTGCCCTAAAGGGACATATCAGGCTTTATTTATTTATTTATTTATTTATTTATTTTATTTATTTATTTATTTATATTTTATAACATCATCCTGCCATCTGTTTTTGGGCGTCCAGCTGTTCTGGTGCATATTCGTTTCAATTTGTATATTCTTCTTACAAGCTTGTCTTCCTGCATTTTATTTTTATATGTCCAAACCAGCGCAGTCTTTGAGCTTTAATGTGGTTTATTATATTTTTATTTCGTATTAGATTATTTAATTCAGAGTTAATTCGTATACGCCATGTGCCATCGCAACTCTTATATTTACAGATCAAATAAGACGAAATTTTGAACAAATGTCTATTTCTAAAAATCACAATAACTGAATAAATACTATATCGAGATATTTAAAAAAACGTTAATTTCGATGTAAAAAATTATAATAATAAAATATAAATTAATATCTTGGCAGGTGACGTCATCAACAACTAGGTTACTTCTTTTTTAAACTATAGGGCTTCCTGAACCCGGTTTCTATCTTCAGCAGAAAAGTAGCACAAACCCTTCTGCTGAAGATAGAAACCGGTGTATGAAAAATCTATAGTTAAAAAATAGCTTAATTGAGGACGACAGCACCTGACAAGATATTTACATGTTTAGGTACACATGAAAGAGATGTACAAACTAAAATTGTAATGGCAAAAAACGCAACTAAGACATTACATGGAATAAATTTGAACAAACATATTACAAAGTAAACTAAAATAAAAATTTATAAGAGCATAATACATAATTTCTTGACATATATGGAAGTGAAACTTGGACTTTAACGGAATTACAAAATAATAAAATTAGAACAGTTGAATTTGATTATCTTACAAGAAGCCTTCAGAAAACAATACAGGATAAAATAACAAATGAATTCCTTTGGAGAGAAATGAATATCAACACATCTGTTGTTAAGAGGATTGAAAATCAAACTCTTAAATGGTATTAGATTAGATTTATTTAGCTTGTGGAGTTAAGGCCATGTGGCCTTCTCTTCCACTCACCAGGGACAAGCATATATTACATCAGAATATAACAATCTCAATTAATTCTAATATTAAATACTAAATAAAAATTTGATCAAAAAGATTATATTACAATCTATAATGCAACCAGTTAATGTTAGTTAAAATTAAGACTAAAACCAATAATAAAATGTATACAAGCAAGACATATTACATTGTCCCTGTCTAATGTATATAAAAAAAGAAAGAAAACATAATGAGATATAGGAAACTAATTTTACGCTTATACTATACTTAGAATAGAATAGAATATATTTATTTAGCCTAAAACAAAACAAATGAAAATATTTGTTAATCTTAATATTATTTTCATAAATAATTAAATTTTTAATTGTTAAAAGAATACTACCAGTGAGGTGTATAAGTTAGTTTGTTATTAAATAATTCTTTGGTTTGTTTTTGAATGAAGTTATAGTTTGACAGTATCTGATAGGGCGGAAGGGAATTCTATGTTTTGGTAAGTGAGACCGAAATGGATGATGAAAGATGGCCAAAATATATATACCAATGGTCACCCTTGAAGAAATAAACGTGGCAGACCAAGATGGAAATGGAAAACCTAGGTGAAAACTATAATGGATGATAGGAATTTGGAAGAAGGAGATTGGAATGATAGAAATAAATAGAAACTGAAGACGGCAAACCTATAAAGTGGTGGAAAGCCGTAGAAGAATAAGAAGAAGAATTTCAATGTACTCATAAAATCCATACCTATAAAACGGTAATATGAAAGACAGGAATGCTATCTGGTACTCCTGCAGAGGGACAAGATATATCTCATACTTTTAGGATAGGGAAAACAAGAGGATAGTAATTCTGATGGTGGAACTTTTTCAAGTGTACACCACAAGCCAGGTTCTGTAGCGTACAAGAAAGGCATTAACGGGGGCCAACATGTCAATACGAGGAAACAAAGCGTCGTGTTGCCCTCAACAGCAGATTCCGATCACGTCCCTGGCCCGCCCTTGTCAGATATTCATATGGAACGCCTCTCAATCCGTGTGGAAAATGCATGTCGCCAGATTCCAAGTAATAATCATGTCCCATTCATTTCCCCTGATATTCTCTTATAGTCATCTGATTTTCCATTTACTACCTTGGCCTCTTCCCGAAAATACAAGAGTCTATCACAATCACAGACTACCTTCTTTATCAACTTTTATAAGATTCATGATGTGTTCCGTAGAGGTTTATTCAAAATTAATATAAAATTATAGAATATTCACCTGAAAGGTCCGTCTCCTCAACTTAATTAATCATTTAACTGTAGCGCTTTCGGGACTTGTCCCATCATCGGCAGGATTCAAAACTTCATTCACGCAGAAGGGAAATCAAGCTATGCAAAACACGTTATCCATGAAGGACATCGCATGTTAAATATTGAAAACGCCCTAACAGTAATGCACAGAGAAAATAATCCAGCGAAGATAAACGTACTCGAAGAGATGGAAATCATGAAAGCAGCTCACAACGACAGCCTGATAAACGAAAACGAAGCCAATACATGCAACCCCCTCTACCAGATCTTCAGTGAAACAGCAGTTTTGAATCCTGCCGATGATGGGACAAGTCCCGAAAGCGCTACAGTTAAATGATTAATTAAGTTGAGGAGACGGACCTTTCAGGTGAATATTCTATAATTTTATATTAATTTTTAATACCTTCTTTATATAAAGGAGCTGATTTCAAAAAGCATTTAAAGAACACATACAGAGGAACTATCAGTAATGTGGACCCCTGTTATGAATTTTTTTGTTAAAAATTTCAATAAGTAAAACAAAAGTAATGGCATTTTTTGGAAGAAATACTCTGCGTGCAAAAATAGTAATTAGAGACGAAATTATTGAACAAGTATCCCACTTTAAATATTTAGGATGTGACATCAGCTATGGGTATGATAAAGATATTGAACACAAAACACATCAGTTTCAAGCTATTTGTGGTACAATAAATAGAACATTGAATAATAAAACCCATAAACAAACAAAGTTAAAATTTTATAAAACAATGGCTGTCCCTGTCCTTTTGTATGGGAGTGAATCTTGGATTACCACTACCAAACAAGAAAGTAAAATCCAAGCAGCCGAGATGAAATTTTTAAGAAGAGTAAAAGGCTGCACTAGAATGGACCAGATAAGAAACGAGGATATCCGTGAAGAACTGCAGATCTACTCCATAAAAGAAAAGATATTTAACAACAAGATACAGTGGAAAGAACATGTAGAAAGAATGGAAGAAAGTAGATTACCAAATAAAATCTTCCATTATTTTCCGAGAGGAAGAAGAGATGTCGGATGTCCTCGGAAGAGATGGTCTTAGATCTATTAGTGAAGGCGGAACAGGCAACTCTTGCCTAAACCAGGAAGTGAAGAAGAAGAAGAAGAAATAGAGGAACTTTGGGTAATGTAGACCGCTGTTTTGAATTTTTTGTTTGTTTTTTCTTCATTTAATTAAAGAATTTGAATTTTGTTTAATTACAGTGGTTATCATTAGTGTAGTAACTATGAAAAACCTTATTATATTAATCAAATATGGAAACATCTTCATAATTTATAAACTTTTTTACCTTAAAACAAAGGTTCACTTTAACTTCCATATTCGGATAAAGTGGACCCTAGCGTCCAGCCTAGCCTTTAGACTATTTTACGTTTATTTACTCTTGATTTATACAGAGAGGCACAAATTAATCCGAAAGTACTTTTGACTGATCATAATTAAAAGCGTTGATGTCTAGTTAATGTTTTGAAACATTGATTCACATTCACACCTCATCCATCTGCAAACAGCAACGGTCTTTAGATATTGGTAACATTACAAGGATATTAAACAAAATTACCAGGTAACACTGCTTAACATGATTTTTGTCTAATGAGTACCAACAGTTGTACTTAATGCAGTTTGTTATCGTGTTTTCAAATATGTATTCGGAATTTCACCACCACCCACGGTTTTCTTATTTCAATTTCAATTAATGGATTTAAATAATTATTTTTTAAAAAACTTTTTTTTTGTCCATTGTCCATTGTAAACTAAAATGGGGAACACTTTCATCAGGAGATTTCAGCTATGGAAAAGAGATATCAAGGCAAATGGAATCCTAATATGCCGGCTGATTACTGTTAGACCTTCAAGAGGGATGCTCCACAGGCGAAATATAGCAGAAAATCGTCATTTCGTATTTTCTAGGTGAGTCCGAATGTTCGAATATTGTGTAGTTACGAATGTAGAAAATATTAAAGTGTTTGAAATTATATATGCCTGTCTCTCGGAAACCGTGCGTGATGGAGAAAAACCGATATCATATTTGAATTCAGGAGACAAAATACTATCAGAATCACATATTTTTCGTTCTGAGACAAAACAAAATATTTTTTGTTGCTCAGTGTAATTGTATAACATTTTCAATCTTGCTCTTTTAGGGGCCAAAATTTGATAGGGTTAGTTATAAAATAAGAAAAAAAGCAAGGAAAAGATGACTAGAGTATTTTAAATAAAAATAGCATATAAAAGTGTACAACCCTAACCAGAAATAATTTACAAGGCGGTTAGTTGCATTTTAAACCATCTATAGAAAGTAAAGAAAAAGAAGTACAAGATAAAACATCATATAGTGGAGGCGGTGGGTAGTGTTGTCAGATAAAAGGAAGACGTGAGAAAGCTGAAGAAAATAATGCAACTTCTGATAGCTTACTTACACTGAATTCTAAACCTTCATCAATATTCGCCAGAACCCACCTGCACCATTTCAAAAGCGAACGTGCTACCATTTCCCATAATGCAATGTTTCTGTACCCCCAATACCATTATTCCTATTTCTATCTTTGATATATTTTCTCCTCACTAATAACTCCAATGGGTGATGATATACGACTTTCAAAGTGTTATACAAAAAACTTAATTTCATTTTAACTACGACAATACTATTGCTAGTAGAGATATTGTATTTACTTACTTACTTACTCACTGGCACTATCGAACCCGTAGGTTCATGGCCGCACGGACATAAGCTCTCCATACATCCCTATCCTGAGCTAATGCTTTCCAATCATTCCCTGTATAATCTACTTCCCTCAAATCATAGTTAATGTTATTCTCCCACCTCATTCTTGGTCTACCAACTGGGAGTTTTCCTTCTGGCTTTCCTACAAGAAGCTTCCATGCAAGTTTTTCATTCCTCATACGTGCAACATGTCCTGCCCATCGCAGTCTACGAGACTTAACTGTTCTTATTATATCTGGCTTCCTATAAAGACCATGTAGTTCATTGTTATGTAGTCTTCTCCATTCACCTGTCTGTTCATCTATCTTTGGTCCAAAAATTTTCCTAAGAACTTTATTCTCAAATACTTGTAATCTCCTTTCCTCCCTTAAAGTAAGAGTCCATGTTTCGCACCCATATAATATAACTGGTAGAATAATAGTTTTATATATTTTCAGTTTAACGTTTTTTGAAAGGAGTTGGGACATCAAAAGTCTCTGCAATGCACAATAGCACGCATTTCCAGAATTGAGCCTATGTCTAATTTCCTTGTGCATCTCATTCCTATTTGTGATTATTGTTCCCAGGTATTTGAATTCAGCCACTTCCTCAAAATTTCCCTCATTTGTCATTAGCTGTCAATATCCCTTATATAATGAATTTCTACGTGTGACCATATATTTAGTTATATTGATATTTACTTCCAGTCCTGATTTCTTAGTGTTACTCAAGTGATATTGTATTTAGCGATCTTAATACCTGGGGCATCAGAATAAACATTCAAATCTGAGCATGAAGGGTACAACATTTTCTCAGAAATCTCTTATTTTATGCTGGCCGTCCATTAATCTAGCGTAAATTACCATCATCATCTTCATTGTAGGCCGTCGGCCTCTTCCGCTCTCAGAATTCATCTTCCCAATGGTCTTCTAGAACGTCCCACGTCTCTTATAGCCTTGAGGTTGGTACAACTGTGCTTGGTTTGTTAGCCTAGAAGAGTCCATTCTTAAAATATGTTCATGCCATTTTTGTTTATAGTTTTGTATTTTTACATTTAGATTAAACATTTTGAGTTATTGCCTAATCGTTTCTCTAGGAATGTGGTCTCTTAGAGTTTATCCTGCAACGTATCTAAGGAACTTCATCTCTGATGTTTATACTAATCTTCTGTCAGATCTTTCATGGCCCAATTCTCTGATCCATATGCCATAATGGGAACTGCCATTACCTTATAAAGCGTTAGAATTGTTTCTTTTGTTTTAATAGTCCCACACACACATTGAAATTTATAATTTTTTTTATGTATATAATTTTGCCAATTGTAAGATACGTAAATTATAAAACATGGTATCCACCTATTTCATTCCCTGAAGATAGATTTTTCCCCTGCCGGATTTGAACACAAAAATCTCCAATTGGAGGGAATTTTATATCCCCTAGAATAAAATGACTGAAAATTATCGAGTTAGTGAAGAATTTTTTCGCCGCACGACAATGCGTTCTGTCGTACTTAATAATAATAATAATAATAATAATAATAATAATAATAATAATAATAATAATAATAATAATAATAATAATAATAATACTTTATTTATTCTGGCAGAGTTAAGGCCATAAGGCCCTCTCTTCCACTCAACCAGTACAAATACAAATAAATATTCGACAAATATAGATATACACTATACTAATTATAAACAGTTAAAGATACAATAAATGTAGCAATGTAAATGTCATGTACAAACAACATTTTATAGGGTAATAACAATAATGATACGATAATAATAATAATAATAATAATAATAATAATAATAATAATAATAATAATAATAATAATAATAATAATAATAATATAAATATGATACATTATACGGGAAACACCAATTATATATATATATATATATATTATATATATATCTTACACTGGATAATAATGAAGTCGAGTTTAGAGCAAATATAAATTTAGATTTCTTTTAAAAGTTGCCAATGTCCGGCAGCCCCTTATTTCTTGTGGTAGGGAATTCCAGTTGCGAGAAGTGGAGATGGTATATGACATGGAGTGATGTGATGTCCTATGTTGCGGTATATTAAGTAAGGGACTATGTTGTGATCTTGTGTTTAAGTTATGGTTTGAGGATAGATACTTACAGGAATGGCGACCATGATTGAAAGTTCTATTTCATAAATTTCGGGGTTGCCAACCTATAAATAACCAATACTTATAGTAGGACTTTTTTAGACTAAAAGTAAGATACATAGGCCTACAATGTTATTTACAAATATGGATCGCACGGGCAGTAAGCCGTACGTGCTGTTGACAGTCCGTTACAATAAAGTAATAGCCTATTTGGTAATAATATAACGTAAAACAAAAAATAAAACACAATAACATGACAATAACATAATGATACAATGACATTATACATTAATTATTTTTTTGTCTAATGCCACCAGGTTGTTTTTCATGACATTTCTGGCTTTCTCCCCTGGCATTGGCAGAATTGTAATCAATTTCTTAGGTTGGGGCACCTGGGAGGCGGAGTACGTTACCCCGATGATATGATGGGTGATAAATGATAATGAAGCGCCAGGAGAGTTTTAACCCAAACTTAACGTAAATTCCAGACCATGGGGCAACCACAGGAATAATTCCCTTTAAGGAATAATTCCTATGGTTTGATCGGGAATCGAACTCGGGATCTCATAAACAGTAGTGAGGAACGCTGACCACTAGCCCATGAGGCTGGTCTAGTAAAGTTATGTATAATTATTAAGAACTAATGATATTACATTTTGATAACATATTTAGTTATTCATAAATGTTGTTCTTATTTTCCGCGTTTTATACAAAAATTTACCCAAGTTTATCCAATTTTCTAGATTTACCATTAACTCGTAGCATTCCAATCTTTCACGATTTGAATTTAGAAATATTTCCGGTAATAACTGACGCCTCCGATATTCTAAATCGTTACATTTTCCTAATATATGTATCTCGTCTTCAAAGCTCCTAAACATTGGACATATTAGCATATCACGAACGTTGCAATTTTTATAAAATATCCATTCCCCATAACTGTTCAATATGAATACCTAAATAAGTATACTGTAATATTACAAATTACCTACCTAGGGCGGGAAGTAAAAGCACTGCCCTTTTTTATACTACGTACAATGTATACAAAAATATATTCAAAAGGTAGTGTTAATATACATTATACGAAACAAATCACTGCATTTTAAATGAACTGAACTTTATTTGAAGAAATATTGATAGTAACGTAATCAAACCAGCAATATTGATAGCATCATTTAAATGTATCATCGTCTGCAGCATTGAATATTGTGACCATAAACTCGCTGAGACTTTAATGTTTCATTCCTGAGCACGAAATAAGCAACCATACTTTTTTACTTACAGTACAATTCTTCTCCTCCAGCCACTTTTTGAATGAAGTGCACTTTCATATATTCATTTATATTTTTTCTGACACTAAAGAAGCACACCCAACATCCCACGTTTCTTCAATTTCGTCATTTTGATTACCATCATTCATACTTACCGCCATTTTATGATTGATTGCTGTCACGGCCTGCAGTAGTCTCAACTAAATTATTTTCGGCATTTAGCGTATATACATTGGTCAGACTGCTAACGTCAGCCAGTTGTTTAAACGAATGTAAATATTTCCAATAAAGATATTATTTTGAAAACACCATCATACAAAAAATAATGTATAACATATGTTTGTGAAGTGTTTTACAGAATCTCGAAAATTAGAAACCGAGAGATAGCGAGGTTTTTAATCATTTCCTCGCTTCTCTTAAAACCACCTCCCTTCCTCGTTTTATACTATCAGACAATTCTTCAGGTTGTGATTTCGAAATGTCTACTATTGAGGTTGGGGCGCCTGCAAGACAGCGTTACGCTGCCCCTTGGAATGATGGATGATGGATGATGATGATGATGATAGTGGTACAACAGGACATCCCTTAATGCTAAACTTAATCTAAGGTGAATATAAATTATGATCATGATGGCCATATTAAGTTTGGGGACCATTTGAAAAAAAAACTCACCCAGGAAACTATATAGTCTTATTTGCATGTGCACTTTTTTTAATAACACTGGTCAACAAGATTTTGTCTCATGAGTACCAATAGTTGTACTTAATGCAGTTTTGTATCGCGTTATCTAATATGTATTCGGAATTTCTCCATCACCCGCAATTTTTTTTACTTCAATTTCAATTAATGGATTTAAATAATTATTTTTAATAAACATTTTTTGATCCAATTGTCCATTATAAAATAAAACCAAATGAGCTAACTCAGGAGATTTCAGCTATGGAAAAGAGATAGCAAAGCAAATGAAGTCCTAACATGCTGCCGATTATTGTTGGACCATCAAGAGGGATGCTCCACAGGCGAAATATAGCAGAAAATCGTTATTTCTTACTTTCTAGGTGAGTCCGAATGTTCGAATATTGTGTAGTTACGAATGTAGAAAATATTAAAGTGTTTGAAATTATAAATGCCTATCTCTCGGAAACCTTGCATGATGGAGAAAATCCGATATCATATTTGAATTCAGGAGAAAACATACTATCAGAATAACATATTTTTCTTTCCGAGACAAAAAAAAGTTTATTTTTTGTTGTTCAGTGCTATTGGTACTCATGAGACAAAAATCATGTTGGCCAGTGAAATGGGAGATTTAAGCTCTTCACCTTTCTCGATTGAGTTGGTCATCCGTGTTCTAGTTTTAAAAATATAATTACTGTATAAAACAAACCAATGACGAAAATAATGTGATATAAACTTCGGAATTGAAGTTATGTCGAATTGGTTCTATACTGATCATTTGATACTGGTAATGGAATAGAAATATTGATTTAAAACTGTGTGAATATAAAGAGACAAGTTAAGAAGATCATTCTGGAGAATGTGTTTCTCTGGAGAGGGAAGTTGGCCGGAGTTCAGAGTTGTTGATTTGTCTCTACAGCCGTTGTTAACCTTAAGAGCTGTCAGAGTGAAGAAAGGGCTTCAAATTTGTTAACTTTTCCTCTCCTGGTGTTATGTAAGAGCGTTTTCATTTATTTAACCTTACGTGCACTCTATTCTTCACTTCTTAACTTCATTTTCTACTTTTTTTTTGTTCTTGGTTCAACGTTTTTTTAAACTATTTCGTTGTTACTTGTAAAATTCCCTGAGAGACCACGGACACTTAGTGAATTCACACACATTAGTTTACAACAACATTGTGGAATAGTTTTTAGATTTATTTTGAAAATGACATAATTTATTAAGTTAATTTAGTACGTAATTTAGATATTGTATTTGCATTTTTATGCTTTCTCTTTATGATTGTGACAGTTTTACGAATAAATTTCCGATTTTTCTTCTCATTTTAAAACATTATTGTTTATGTAATACTAGCTAATACCCGGCGTGTGACAGCTACGCCAAAATAAATGAAAATTAATGTGCTTTTATATTTAGTTGAATAAGCAAAAGCAAAATAATTATAAATTTATATTTTCTAGATACCCCGTGCTGATTACCCGGCATTGCCCGGGAATCTACTTATCCCGATCTTCTTGGCATAAATCAGCTCAAAGACGAAAATCAATTTACTTCTTATGATTAGTTGAATAAGTAAAATGAAAAGTAATTATAAATGTATATTGTAATTATTTTAAAGATTCCCGGTGCTGATTACCCGGCGTTGCCCGGGAATCTACTTATCTCGATCTTCTTAGCAAAACTCGTTATTGTAAGTTATCCGTAAAAGAATGCCCACAATGTGCTGCTATACTTGCACGTGTAGGTACTTGGCATCAATGAAAGAGAAAAATGGTTATTGTGAGTTATCCGTAAGAGATAAACATAAGCTTCGCAGACTTATTCGTAGAACGTTTTGAGATATTCATTTCTGTGTGCATTAATTTTGTGCATTTGTTATGGTTTAGGCAGCGTAAGCCATTTAAGCGTCCAAAGAGCTACTTTTTTCATTAAGTTATGTAGATAGGAAATAACACTTACTTACTTACTCACTGGCATTATCGAACCCGTAGGTTCATGGCCGCGCGGACATAAGCTCTCCATACATCCCTATCCTGAGCTAATGCTTTCCAATCATTCCCTGTATAATCTACTTCCCTCAAATCATAGTTAATGTTGTTCTCCCACCTCATTCTTGGTCCACCAACTGGGCGTTTTCCCTCTGGCTTTCCTACAAGAAGCTTCCATGCAAGTCTTTCATTCCCCATACGTGCAACATGTCCTGCCCATCGCAGTCTACGAGACTTAACTGTTCTTATTATATCTGGCTTCCTATAAAGACCATGTAGTTCATTGTTGTGTAGTCTTCTCCATTCACCTGTCTGTTTATCTCTCTTTGGTCCAAAAATTTTCCTAAGAACTTTATTCTCAAATACTTGTAATCTCCTTTCCTCCCTTAAATTAAGAGTCCATGTTTCACATCCATATAATATAACTGGTAGAATAATAGTTTTATATATTTTGAGCTTAACGTTTCTTGAAAGGAGTTGGGACATCAAAAGTCTCTGCAATGCATAATAGCATAATAACACAACGAGGTTTTTTTAATATTGTTTATTTTTTATTTCACTCACCTCATACTTCATAACTCCTAGCATACCCAGGGTTTCGTCACATCCTTTCTGACATTCTCAATGCTGTGTCACGTTTACAACTGACGTCCGGCTGCCTTCTATCGAATAAAAATTATTATCATCATTTATTATTATTATTATTATTATTATTAAACATCTTTAGGCTTTTTAGCATTATTATGTTTTTTGTGGCCTGATGCATCAACCCCCCAACCTGGAGGACCAGGTATTTTTTGGTCAAGGTTTTCTTCCTCTAGCCTTTGTCAAACCAATGACGAACTGCAAGACAGCAGGAAAAATAAGTTACAAATATATAATTCAATAGTGAGAAGTACTGTCATATATGGAGCTGAAGTTTGGAAATTCAACAAAAACTTAGAACAAAAACTTATGTCGATGGAAATGGATTTCTTGAGGAGAGCATCAAGATGTTCAAAATTAAACAAAATAATAAATACTGTCATAAGAGGATAAAAATAATATTGGTTATTCAATAGTAGATTATATACGGTATAAGCAATTAAATTGGTATGGGCACGTACGACGAATTCAAGAAGAAAGATTACCCAGGAAAACATTGGAATGGTGTCCACCTGGAAGAAGGAGGAGACGAAGACCTCGAAACTCGTGGATGCAGGAAATAAGAACTGGAATGAGAGCAAGAGGACTGGAAGACAAGGATTGGATGGATAGAGACGAGTGGAGAAGAAAAATAAAACTTTAGGCACAGAAAGATGTGTAAACATTAAAATTCTGTATATAAATAAATTATTAAACATGCATTGGTGTTTGCGGGGAACATTTTGGGATGTACCGGTAGTTTAGTATTCATTAATATTGTGTAGTAATCATGTCGCATGTTCTAATCCTATCTAGCATCATCCCAGGCAGGCAGACATCTTCAAGAACTTGCTTATTATATTATACAATATGGCATCATGACAAGCCCTATTCAAAGTGCTATCTCCCGTCTTGTTATTGTAGTAATGCTTCCAGTACACTCTCTTCCACAAGTTTCTCAACGCGGATAAGCTCAAAAACTTGTGACCGTCCTCTAAGTAACAACAGGACTTCTAATTTCCTTTTTTTTCGAATGTAAGATACATATTTCAGGCATTACACAACATAGTCTCTTGCTTAATATACCGCAACATAGGACATCACATCACTCCATGTCATATGCTATCTTTACTTCTCGCAACCGGAATTCCCTACCACAAGAAATAACGGGCTCCCGGACATTGGCATCTTTTAAAAGAAATCTAAATTTATATTTGCTCTAAACTCGACTTCATCATTACCCAGTGTACGATCCGATTGAGGGTCTTTCCACTTTTCAGCGGTTGCCCTTTTACCAGCCGGCTGCTGGCCCTTCACATCCACATGTGTCAATCACAGAGGTAGATGATCAACAGCCAGTGTAGGGGTGACATGTGGTTAGCATGTCGAGTCCCCCAGCCGTTATAGCTGGTTCCTCAACCTGGAGCCGCTACTTATTGTAGCTACCCAATTGCCTCACGATGCTGGGTGGGCACCGGTCCCATACTGGCCGAAATACCATGAGAAAATTTCTTCCCCCATGGAGACTCGAACCAGCGCAAGACCCGTAGCTCTGCGCCAAGGCTTCCTACCTTAACCGCTCGGCTACGGCGCGGGACCAGTGTAAGATTCATATATTAATTGGTGTTTCTCGTATAATTTATCATATTTATACTATTATTATTATTATTATTATTATTATTATCATTAGTATCATTATTATTATTATTATTATTATTATTATTATTATTATCGTAAGTATTATTATTGTTATTATCGGATAAAATGTTGTTTGTACATGAAATTTACATTGCTACATTTAATGTATCTTTAACTGTTTATAATTAGTATAGTGTAAATCTATATTTGTCAAATATTTATTTGTATTTGTGCTGGAGTGGAAGAGAAGGCCTTATGGCCTCAACTCTGCCACAATAAATAAAGCATTATTATTATTATTATTATTATTATTATTATTATTATTATTATTATTATTATTATTATTATTATCGCTGTGGTCTCGAGGTAGCGTGCTGCCTTGTCACGCAGCGGGCCCGGGTTCGATCCCCGGTCGGGGCAGTTTTTCTGGGTGAGGTTTTTATCGGGGTTTTCCTCACCTGTAAGACAAATGTCAGGAAAACTTTAAGGCCCAAACGGTCCCCGAAATCATATGGCCATCATCTTTATCATTATCATCATCATAATCATTATCCTTCACTGGTGTGGAAAGCAACGGGAAGCTACCACACCTATACAATTCCCTAGTAAAGCTGCAAGCATAGCATGAAAATGCTTTGATTGCAGTGAAGGGCCTGCCTTCGGGCAGAATTACTATGGATGGATTATTATTATTATTAATTATTATTATTAATTATTATTATTATTATTATTATCATTATTATTATTATTATTATTATTATTATTATTATTATTATTAAAGAAAGCGTGTAAACTTTTCCTTTCCTTGCTTAATGCCACCAGGTTGTCTTTTATGACTTTTTGGCTTTGTCTCCTAGCACCGGCAGAATTTTAATCCATTTCTCTAGTTGGGGCACCTGGAAGGCGGAGTTACGTTACCCCTATGACATGATGGTGATAAATGATAATGAAGTGTCAGGAGAGTTCTTAACATAACTAACTAAACTAACGAACTAACTAACTCACTGGCACTATCGAACCCGTAGGTTCATGGCCGCGCGGAAATAAGCTCTCCATACATCCCTATACTGAGCCAATGTTTTCCAATAATCCCCTGTATAATCTACTTACCTCAAATCATAGTTAATGTTATTCTCTCACCTCATTCTGGTCTACCAACTGGGCGATTTTCCCTCTGGTTTTCCTACAAGAAACTTCCATGCACGTATTTTATTCCCCATTAATGCCACATGTCCTGCCTATCGCAGTCTACGAGACTTAACTGTTCTCATTATATCTGGCTTCCTATAAAGACCATGTAGTTCACTGTTATGCAGTCTTCCCCATCCACCTGTCTATTCATCTCTCTTTGGTCCAAACATTTTCCTAAGTACTTTATTCTCAAATACTCGTAATCTCCTTTCCTCCCTTAAAGTAAGAGTCCATGTTTCGCACCCATATAATATAACTGGTAGAATAATAGTTTTATTTTAAGTTTTACGTTTTTTGAAGGACAGTCACAAATATACATGGGAAGCCAGGGGTCTTAAATCAATAATTGACTATGCTATATGTAATAAAAAATTAGCATCTAAAGTTCTTGATACAAGAGTTTACAGAGGACCTGAAATCGAATCAGACCATTACTTACTTGTTTGTCCAATTCGTATGCCACCGAGATGGAAAAATAAAAATAAAATTAATAATGTAAAATTTGAAAAAGTGGACTATACTTATAAAGTAAGTCTTTTCCGAGATCCCACTATTACCTGGCTATACAAATGCCAGATTAGATCGTCTAGTTCAAGAAAACACCGGTTGGTGAAAATATTGAAGAAGAATGGCTTGCTCTACAAAGTATTTTGACACAAGCAGCAAATGAAAGCCTGGGTATCAAAACTAAATGGAATCGAAAAAAAGGACTACGGATATGGGATGAAAACATCAAAAAAGTAATTGATGATAAACGTGAAGCATACAAAAAATTTCTGTCCACAAAAAAAGATGAAGATAAAGTAGAGTATCATAGGAAGAGAGCCATAGCTAAAATTGAAGTTCGCAAAAAACATAGACAAAGCTGGGAACAATTTGTCTCATTTTTGGAAAATGATATCACTAGGCCTCAACCAAAAATATATAAAGTTTTAAAAAATTTAAATAATGATTCAAGAGAAAATGCACATTTAAATTGTATATCTAAAGAATCTTGGCTTAATTACTTTCATCATTTATGGACACAAAAGGATGATTTATTACAAATACCAATCTCTAATAACACTGCTTTGGAACAAATTTCTATAGATGAACTAACTGATGTTGTTAAATCATTAAAAAGTAACAAAGCTCCCGGAGAAGACCACATTAATCAAGAATTATTTAAATTTTCAACTAAAAAATTTTTAGACAGATTTCTTATTCTCCTTAATATGATATGGGAAGGACAAGAACCACCACAAAGCTGGAACAAATCCATTGTAATACCAATCTTCAAAAAGGAAGTCGCCAAATCAAAGATAACTATCGTGGAATTAGCTTGTTGAACTCTGGATATAAAATTTATGCTAATATTGTTAAGAATAAATTGAGGAAAAATTTATGAAAATATAATTGGAGAAGAGCAGAATGGATTCAGAAAGGGTAGATCTTGTACAGATGGATTCTTTACTCTAAAACTACTATTAGAAAAGCACAAGGAATTCAATATAGAAACTCATATCGCCTTCGTTGACTTCATAAAGGCTTTTGACAAAGTAGACAGAAATATATTACTACAAATTTTAGCTGATGATAATGTTCCACAACAATATATTACTAATATCTTCAACATCTATAAAGATAATGAAATCTCTGTTAAACAAGATGGCAAATTATCTTCTTGGGAAAAGATCAACACTGGAGTAAGACAGGGATGTGGACTTTCACCGGTGCTTTTCATTATATACATGAATAAATTAATAAATGAATGGAGGAAACACAACGAGGATATATACCCATCAATAGGAACCTCAAACTCGATGCTATTCTTTTTGCAGACGATTTAGCTCTCCTGGCACTTTCCGAAAATGATTTGCAACGATCAATTTATAATTTACAAAAAATAGGTGCCAAATTTAATATGGAAATATCAATTAACAAAACTAAAATTATGGCATTTCATGGGAAGGACCCCATACAAAGTAAAATCTGTCTCCAGAATAACATTTTAGAGAGATCTAATCAATTTAAATATCTTGGATATTATCTCTCTATCTGGGATGAAAAGGATATCCCTGAAAAAGTTACTAGTTATAATAAAAGTTTAGGAATTATTAATCAAGTTATGAAACCATCCCTTGTACAAAAAAACACCAGATTACGTTTATATAACACTTTGGCTAGACCAGTGTTGACCTATGGTAGTGAAGCAATGGACACTAAAAAAACAACATGAAAGCAGAATAACGGCTTGTGAAATGAGATTCATGCGCAGAACAGCGGGTTACACCAGATGGGATCTGAAAAGGAACACCGATATCTTAAAAGAATTGAAGACTACGCCAATTTTGGAATATATTAAACAGTACCAACTAAATTGGAAACACCATCTTGAAAGAATGAGTTCAAATCGGATCCCCAAAGCTGTTTATAATTATATTCCAAGAGGACGAAGATCACTGGGCCGTCCTATGAAACGCTGGAGGGAAAATTTTCTATAGGATCGTAACAGGCCTTGGCCTAATACTTGGAAGGAAGGAAGAAGAAGAAGAAGACGTTTTTTGAACGAAGTTAAGACAACAAGAGTCTCTGCAATGCATAATAGCACGCATTTCCAGAATTGAGCCTATGTTTAATTCCCTTGTGCATCTCATTCCTGTTTGTGATTATTGTTCCTAGATAGAATGGAGAATGAAATACGTACATGAGAAAGCTTCATGTAGGAAAACCAGAGGGAAAACGCCTAGTTGGTAGACCAAGAATGAGGTGGGAGAATAACATTAACCGTGATTATAGGGAAGTAGATTATACAGGGTATGACTGGAAAGCATTAGTTCAGGTCAGGGATCTATGGAGAGCTTATGTCTGCGCGGCCGTGAACCTATGGGTTCGATATTGCCAGTGTGTAAGTAAGTAAGGAAATACACACCGTGCGCTGCCTACACCTAAGTAAATTAAATCTTTTTTATGTTTAATTGAATAAGTAGAAGGAAACATTATTATAAATTGATATTGTAATTATTTTTAGACACCCTGTGTTGATTACTTGGCGTTGCCTTGACAATCTACTTATCCCCAACTTCAAGGTATCAATAAGCAGAAAGACAAATATGGTTATTGTGAGTTATCCAGAAAAGATAAGCATATGCTGTCGCGGACTTCATTTGTATATATTTATTTAATATAGAATTCTGTGTATATTAATTTGGTGTATTTCTTACGGTTTAGGCTGCGTAGGCCATTTAAGCATAAAAATGCTACTTTTTTAGTGCACCGATGTACTTTTTTTTGCTTGGGCCCTACAGTGCGTACGTTAATCTAATATATAAAAATTAATGTTTGTTTGTTTGTTCGTACTTTATGCGCGGCCATACCGTTGATCCGATTGTGATGGAGTTTTTTGCAAAATATTCAGGAGATTCTCGGGATGAACATAGGCTACAAGAAAGTTGTGATACTCAACTCCTACAGCCTTAAAATCGCTCCTTGTAGTGGAAACGTGAAAAAATAGCTCTTTGGACGCTTAAATGGCTTATGCTGCCTAAACCATAACAAATACACAAAATTAATGTACACAGAATTGAATATCTCTAAAAGCTCTACAAAAAAGTCCGCGACAGCAGGTGTTTATCTCTTACGGATAACTCGCAATAAACATTTTTGTCTTTCATTGGTGCCAAGAAGATTGAGGCAAGTACTTGGATTCCTGTACAAGCATAGCAGCATATGGTGGGTATTCTTTTACAGATAACTCATAATAACGAATTTTATTTTTGGCTCATTTATGCCAAGAAGATCGAGATAAGTAGATTCCCGGGCAACACCGGGTAATCAGCACGGGGAATCTCAAAATAATTACGATGTATATTTATAATTATTTTTCATTTTACTTATTCAACTAATCATAAGAAGTACATTAATTTTTGTCTTTTAACTCATTTATGCCAAGAAGATCGGGATGAGTTGATTTCCGGACAACGCCGGGTAATCAGCACGGCGTATCTAAAAATATAAATGTATAATTATTTTTCCTTTCACTTATTCAACTAAACTTGAAAACACATTAATTTTAATTTATTTAGGCGTAGGAGCGCACGCCGGGTATTAGCTAGTATGTTACACCGCGCTTCCAATATAAACCCGGACCGGCCTCACGGGGTTTCACCCGTCAGGCAGCGCTCTCTCCTCGTCCGCATTTCACTCTGCCAGCCGCTCGTCCTTGAACTAGTCAGTTTACTATCGTTCGACAAGATGAGACGTCAGCTGACATTAGAGCAGCGCATTTATGTGTGTAAATGTTATTATAAATACGAATCAGCTCGTCGCGTTCGCGAGGAATTTATTCGGAACTTCCCTGGACAATTACCTCCTTCCAGATCGACAATCCACGATCTTGTGACTAAATTTGAGACCACTGGTTTAGTACAAAATGAGAAACACACACGAAGGCGTACGGTTCTCACCGAAGAAAAATTAGACGAAAAAGGGCAAAAATTTGGAACATTCACCACAAAAATCATTACCGAAATTAGCACAACAAATTAGGATTTCAGTATCTTCTGCACATACAGCAACAAAATTGTTAAAACTCAAACCTTACAAGTGTACACGTGTTCATTGTCTAAACCAAGGTGATCCCATAACACGTGTGCGGGAGGACAACATTTCCAGCATTTTCTATAAGGTAAGAAACAGTTCAAGGACGGGTGGCAGGCAGTGTGAATTGCGGGAGGAAGAGACAGCACTGCGTGCCGGGTGAAACTCCATGAGGCCGGTCCGGTTTTATATTGGAAGCCCGTTATAAGTTAACTGTCTCAAAAATATTGCCTAAATGATAGTGAAAGCCCCATTCAAGTCGGTCAAGTAGATTTTGAGTGCATAAAGGACAGACAGACATACATCTGGAACCATGCCTCCACCCCTTAGGATACGTCGGTCAGAGACCATATTCCCAAGTCCCAGATTCTTGTCCTTCCTTAACTATCGCTTCCATGTTCAAGGTTCTCGGCAATAAAACCAAGACCTCAGGGAGAAGGTGTTGGAGTCGCAACTTCAGGGAAATTGCTGAACTACATAGTATGTCAGGTCTCTCATTCCTGACGACCCGACAGTTGGTGCACGGGCTCCATGAGCCTAGCCGGGAGGACTGCTGTCACACATCCACCGACCATTCCCCTGTTCTACCTGCAGCCGTTGTGAGACCGGCTAGGGCTTGAATCCTCAAGCCCCCATAGTGTGAGACCTTAGTACATCCAGGTGCTCATGTCCTGGTGAACCCACAGTTTGTCCAGAAGCCAGTAGTCTTAGCCGGGAACTAGCACAGTTGCTCCCCTCTGCACTGGTCCGAGCTGTGCCCTGGTCTGCCCCCTGGGACGTGTCCTGTTCCAGTTGTGGGCCAGCATGGAGCTCGCAACTACAGACAAACTAAAAATCAGTCAGGCTCACACTCATTTTTATGCAGGGAATTCATTTTAAGAGGAAACCTCACCTCATTCTGCCGCCGCCGCTGTTGGTAGTACGATCGCAGCGTGGGAGACAAGTTGTACACAACATCCCAGCGGTTAGTTGTTTCAGTGTGTTGTAGTGGGACGCATGTCGTTTGTTGTCGTGTGTTACATAAGAAAATAATCGAAAATTAAGTAAACGGTTAAGATTTTCTAAAAAAAATATCCTGACTGTATGATTCCTACAAAATAGTGCGTTTCGATGTTGATGTAAAAGTGTCATACAAAAGGTTAAGTTTGTGACATACAGAAGAAGCGTGAAAGGAACGTTTTAACAGTAGAGAAACTTGAGAATATTAGTGTGAGGCATGTCTTACTGCGGACGGGGGTTATTTTCAACAGTATCTCACATAAATTGTATTAAGCCTGTATGTGCAACCCTGTTTTTTTATCTTTTTTTTTCTCCTTAACAGAGATTTATGCGCTTTCTCCCTACAGGGAAGAATTTGAATCATACTAATTTAGTTACACTTGTTTTCGTATAGATGTCATTTGAGTGGTCCGTGGGCAGCGTTCCGCCTCATACTGACATGTAGGAAACCAAACTAGTACTAGGACGGGAAAATTCGGTAAATTTTGTTTAGAGGCCTTTTAATTCAGGCTTAAGGATCTTTTACGAGCCTGAAAATCTTCAGACTCGGGACCCACGGTTTAAAGTCCCTCCCGGAGGACTTACTCCTTGGATTTTTCCATCGACCACGGCCGGGTTTGAACCCGCTACCCTCGGTACCAGAGGCAAGGAGCATAACCACTAGTCCACCGCGGCCGATCCTGTTTTTTATCTTCTTCTTCCACTACAAGATTTAGGCTATGCAGCCTGTTCCGGCGAAGTTAAAAGTGGAGTCCATCTTCTACGTGGTCGGCGAACATCTCTTGATCCTCTGGGATTATAC
This sequence comes from Diploptera punctata, assembly GCA_030220185.1. NCBI lineage: Eukaryota > Metazoa > Arthropoda > Insecta > Blattodea > Blaberidae > Diploptera > Diploptera punctata. The sequence goes on from JASPKZ010007832.1 coordinate 630,802, forward strand.
AGGAAGGTTCTTTTTGGTATTCTTTCGTTGTTCATTCTCATTAAGTGTTCTGTGCATTTCTTATTATTTTCGCTGATTTTATCTTCAATTTTATATATATTTAATTCTTCTCGTATAGTTTCATTCCATATTCTATCCGCTCTTGTGCATCGTTTCACATTACGTAAAAACAGCATTTCCCCAGTCTGTATCCTGCTTTTATCCCTTGATGTCATTATCCAATTTTCACTTCCATACAACAACAAAGGAACAGCCATTGTTTTATATAATTTAAGTTTCGTATCTTTCCTTCTTTTCCGACCTAAAGTTCTTTTTATGGTTTTTATAATAATCTAAATTATTTGAGTTATTTGTATTTTGTAGCTTCTAACTGTCTTCAATTGCCGGTAGCAACGGAACAAGCTCCCCGCCGGTGCAAGCACAATAGCGGGAGAAATCAGTGCCGCGACAACGTTGTAAAAAGGTTTCCGCTTAAAATGGATTCCTCGTATATAAAGATTATGAAAAATTGCATAAATTCAATATGCAAATTTTGAAATGTTATTCGTAATTTATAGAATTCTGTTTAATTTCAAACAAATTACTGTGGCCTTGCAGTGTCAATCTATATTTGCATAAATATTAAAAGTGATATATCATTTAATTGTGTAATAACAATATTGCAGGCAGAAGTAACATTTAATTTGTTTTCCGTTGATGCCAATATACTTCAACATTTGAGTTTGGCATACATGATATTAAAATTGTTTTTCCTGGAAACAAGGTTCAAATTCTTTGTTGAACTAGTCGCTATGGAAACGCTGGTTGTTTGACCAGCGGTTTGAACACGCATTCGACTAATCAACTTAATGGAATACTGTATACAAATCCGACACAAACTTCCCTCATTTCAGAGGTTTCAAGGATTTACAAAAAAATCTGCCTCTAACAAAACATTACAAGAAGCTGGACTTGTCACTTGATCATTTCGTTAAAATGAATATTTGAGAATAATTATGAACTGATTTTTCCTATATAAAATTACAATAACGCTGAAAGTAATATATTATTTTGTCCACCGCTGTGGTCTCGAGGTAGCGTGCTGCCTTGTCACGCAGCGGGCCCGGGTTCGATCCCCGGTCGGGGCAGTTGTTCTGGGTGAGGTTTTATCGGAGTTTTTCCTCACCTGTAAGACAAATGTCAGGAAAACTTTAAGGCCCAAACGGTCCCCGAAATCATATAGCCATCATCATCATCCTTATCATTATCACCTAATCACCATCCTTCAACGGTGTGGAAAGCAACGGGAATCTAGAACACCTATAATTCCCTAGTAACGCTGCAACCATAGCATGAAAATGTTATGATTGCAGTGAAGGACCTGCCTTCGGGCAGAATTACTATGGATGGATAGATATATTATTTTCTGCTTTGTGCATTTTGTATTTCATTCGTTAAGTCTCGATTGCCTTGTCACGCAGCGGACCCGGGTTCGATCCCCGGTCTGGACAAGCTTCCAGAGTGAGGTTTTTTCCGGGGGTTTTCCTAACCTGTAAAACAAATTTCAGGTAGCTTTGAGGCCCAAAAGGTTCCCGAATACCATCTGGCCATCATCATCATCATCATCCACGGTGTGGAAAGCAACAGGAAGCTACCATACATGTAATTCCCTAGTAAAGCTGCAGAGCATAGCATTAAAATGCTATTATGGCAGTGAAGAACCTGTCCTAGGGCAGAGCATTAAAGAGACAGAAGTCTAAATTAAATCATAATACATTGTAGTAACGTCCAATTTAAACACTCTAATTTTTGTACTTTCTCAGGGGTCCTCTACTAGGGGATATGTGGATGGCGACCACAAGGTGCCCAAGCTGAGCAAAACATTTATTCTACTTACTTGTGTTTTGCACTCTTTTAACTTTACTATCTACACCTCTCTTGGTTAACTCTGTTTTTTCGACGCCGACGCTATTAGGGCATCCGAGGGCTAGGGAGTCTTTCCTTTCTTCCATTTCTTCTTTCCTTTATTTTCTTTTCTCCTCCAGAAAAGCCTGACCAGAGGCTATAAGATGGCAGCCCCATCACTGGTCTTGCCTTCCTTTGGCCAGCAACCAATCGAAGGGACTATTATTATGCTTTCAAGTCTTATATGAGAATTTCCCTCAAACGCTGGAGGGAAAATTTTCTATAGGATCGTAACAGGCCTTGGCCTAATACTTGGAAGGAAGAAGAAGAAGAAGAAGAAAATTGATATGTCCTTGACATTAGAATTTCCAAATTAAAAATTCCATCTAGTTTACATAATAATATGGACTCTTACTTTAAGAGAGGAAAGGATTTTACAAGTATTTGAGAATAAAGTACTTAGGAAAATTTTTGGACCAAAGATAGATGAACAGACAGGTGAATGGAGAAGACTACATAACAATGAACTACATGGTCTTTATAGGAAGCCAGATATAATAAGAACAGTTAAGTCTCGTAGACTGCGATGGGCAGGACATGTTGCACGTATGGGGAATGAAAGACTTGCATGGAAGCTTCTTGTAGGAAAGCCAGAGGGAAAACGCCCAGTTGGTAGACCAAGAATGAGGTGGGAGAATAACATTAACTATGATTTGAGGGAAGTAGATTATACAGGGAATGATTGGAAAGCATTAGCTCAGGATAAGGATGTATGGAGAGCTTTTGTCCGTGCGGGCATGAACCTTCGGGTTCGATAGTGCCAGTGAGTAAGTAAGTAAGTTACATAATAATTCCGAGCTCTGCCTTATCCGCTCTTAAAGTGGTCCTAATATCAACAAATGCCAATTGAATCCTTCCGCCATTTGCACCAAAATTACTGTTACTTTTGACAGGGAGATAACGACAAGGAAACATAAGACTCGACACTTTCAGCAATTTTTTTTTCATGAGAATCGACTGAAGCATGACTCAAATGCATTCCGCACATGCAATAAACTATTTTAAGTTGAAATTACTGATTAGGTATATTCAGAATATTTTTTTATGTTTCGAATATTATTTTCATTCACGAAAAATAACAAGTATATTAAGATGATATATTTTTTAATTTAATGAAGGGAACTACTTTTTCGCCTACTTATTGCTCCTATAATGTGCTTCAGTGTTTACAACCAATGAAAAACAAGCAGGTCACATGGTGATGAGGATCTCTTTCAAGAATAGTCAATCGCCGTGGCGATATCGATAGAGTCCGTACCTTCCACTCCGGCGACCCGGGTTCGATTCCCCGCGGGGTAGGGGATTTTAAATCTCCATCTTGGGTCTGGGTGTGTGTCCTGTCCATGTGTCTATATGTGAGAATAAAATGAAAAGTTACCAAAAAGGTAAAACAAGAAGAAAAAACAGTGTAAACGAAAATGGGGGAGGAAAGAGCGGAACACTTTAAGTTCCAGTTGTACTGTAAACAAACTTGCATAAGATATTACTCCGTCGATCCATCTATTGGGGGAACCGTTGAATGCCACTGGTCAATATGATTTTTGTCTCATGAATACCAATAGTTGTACTTAATACAGTTTTTTATCTTGTTTTCAAATATGTATTCGGAATTTCTCCATCACCCACAGTGTTTTTATTTCAATTCCAATTAATGGATTTAAATAATTATTTTTTTAATAAACGTTTTTTCGTCCATTTATAATCTTGGCGCAGTGAGCGATGAGCACGGGGAACACTTTCATCAGGAGATTTCAGCTATGGAAAAGAGATATCAAGGCAAATGGAATCCTAATATGCTGGTCGATTATTGTTGGACCATCACGAGGAATGCTCCACAGGCGAAATATAGCAGAAAATCGTCATTTCTTACGTTCTAGGTGAGTCCAAATGTTCGAGTGTAGTTACGAAAGTAGAAAATGTTAAAATGTTTGAAATTATAAATGCCTCTCTCGTAAACCTTGCGTGATGGAGAAAACCCGATTTCATATTTGAATTCAGGAGAAAACATACTATCAGAATCACATATTGGTCCTTCTGAGACAAAAAAGTTTCATTTTGTTGCTCAGTGTTACTTTTAACCGCCATAGGACTGAATTATCATCATTATCATAGTACATTCATGAATTTAGGCCATTTGTTGACCTGTTTCGGCCTCAAGAGAAACACCATCCAAAAGTCTTTTGAGTGGACGTCCTGGTCTTCTTCTTCCTGCAGGTTGATATCTTAACATTTGTTTGGGTATTCTGTGATCTTCCATTCGATGAACATGTTGCATCCATCTTGACGTATAATTTCAATTCCTTCTGGATTTTTTCGTGTTGAGACTTGAAAGTAGTTTTGAAGTTCCTTAGGACAGGTTACTGGCCCGACGCTAAGTAGTCCAGTGGTAGGGCCGCTACCTTTTAGTCTCTGGACAGACATTAGGATACTGAATTTACTCAGTACCCGATGGAACGGTTATACCGCCGTGACTCGGTCCTCAGAGCCTCGTTTGTGAAAACGGGTTGTACCACGAGAAGGTGTGGATGAGAATTGGGTAGGAGAGGTTATACACACGTCACTACCCCTTACAACCCTGACTGAATTATGTACAATAGAAACATTTCTCTTAGGCAACATCGTATTTTATGGGGAATAAGACTGAATACAAGATAGGTTGGTACCAATAATTGAAGCCATGAATTTCACAAGTGCACAATTCCACTTGTTGGCACCTTCAATCTCTTGTACAATTCCACTTGTTGGCACCTTCAATCTCTTGTACAATTCCACTTGTTGGCACCTTCAATGTCTTGTACAATATCCTTTTCTACATTTATAATGAGGTATTAAGTGTAAACACGGATATTGTACAAGAGATTGACTGAATTATGTACAATAGAAACATTTCTCTTAGGCAACATCGTAATTTATGGGGAATAAGACTGAATACAAGATAGGTTGGTACCAATAATTGAAGCCATGAATTTCACAAGTGCACAATTCCACTTGTTGGCACCTTCAATCTCTTGTACAATTCCACTTGTTGGCACCTTCAATCTCTTGTACAATTCCACTTGTTGGCACCTTCAATCTCTTGTACAATTCCACTTGTTGGCACCTCCAATCTCTTGTACAATATCCTTTTCTACATTTATAATGAGGTCTTAAGTGTAAACACGGATATTGTACAAGAGATTGACTGAATTATGTACAATAGAAACATTTCTCTTAGGCAACATCGTATTTTATGGGGAATAAGACTGAATACAAGATAGGTTGGTACCAATAATTGAAGCCATGAATTTCACAAGTGCACAATTCCACTTGTTGGCACCTTCAATCTCTTGTACAATTCCACTTGTTGGCACCTTCAATCTCTTGTACAATTCCACTTGTTGGCACCTTCAATCTCTTGTACAATTCCACTTGTTGGCACCTTCAATCCCTTGTACAATTCCACTTGTTGGCACCTTCAATCTCTTGTACAATTCCTCTTGTTGGCACCTTCAATCTCTTGTACAATTCCACTTGTTGGCACCTTCAATCTCTTGTACAATATCCTTTTCTACATTTATAATGAGGTATTAAGTGTAAACACGGATATTGCACAAGAGATTTAAGGTGCCAAAAAAGAGGACTCGTGCACTTATGAAAGTCATGGCTTCAATTATAAATTTCATCCATTTCGTAAATTATTTACGAGAAAAAAATAAGCCAACCTAATCATTTATCCATGACATCAGTACATAACCTTTACCATTAATTATTAACAATTATATATAAATTAATTAGTGTATAATGCTGTTGTGTTATTATTTAATTGTAATATTAATGTGTTTTCTTTATGTAATTGTAATGTTAATGTTTTTTTAGTGTATAATGCTATTGTGTTATTACTTAATTGTAATATTATTGTGTTTTCTTTAAGTAATTGTAATGTTAATGTTTTTAGTGTATAATGCTATTGTGTTATTATTTAATTGTAATATTATTATTGTGTTTTCTTTATGTAATTGTAATGTTATTGCTGTTTTTGTTGTTTATTTTTCTTTACACTAGTACCAATTATTACTTTATTGTTACGGACTGTCAACAGCACGTACGGCTTACTGCCCGTGCGACCCATATTTGTAAATAATATTGTAAATATCTTACTTTTTGTCTAATAAAGTCCTACTTACCGGTATAATTTTGTCACAGCACAATTTGTGTTCCATTCTGGCTAACCTGTAAATTCTGCTGTTTTCATCATATCATCAATAGTTAGAGTGGGATATTTTTGACTAAACTGTGTGAAAAAATTCAAAATAAATTTTCAAATGATTTGTTTTCCAACTAACTAACTTAACTCACTGGCACTATCGAACCCGTAGGTTCGTGGTCGCATGGACACAAGTTCTCCATACATCCCTCTCATGAGCTAATGTTCTCCAATCATTCCGTGTATAATCTACTTCCCTCAAATCACAGTTCTTGTTATTCTCCCACCTCATTCTTTGTCTATCAACTGGGCGTTTCTCTCTGGTTTTCCTACAACAATCTTCCATTCAATTCTTTCATTCCCCATTCATGCCACATGTACTGCCCAGCGCAGTATACGAAACTTAACTGTCCGTATTATATCTGGCTTCCAATAAAGACCATGCAGTTCACTGTTATGCACGTCTTCTCCATTCACCTGTCTGTTTATCTCTCTTTGGTCCAAAAATCTTCCTAAGAACTTTATTCTCAAATACTCGTAAACTCCCTTCCTCCCTTAAAGTCAGAGTCCATGTTTCGCATCCATATACTATAACTGGTAGAATAAAGTTTTATATACTTTCAGCTTAACGTTTTTGAAAGGAGTTGGGACATCAAGAGTCGCTGTAATGCACAATAGCACGCACTTCCAGAATTGAGCCTATGTTTCATTTCTATGTGCATCTCATTCCTATTTGTGATTATTGTTCCTAGGTATAAGAATTCAGCCACTTCCTCAAAATGTCCCACATTTGTCATTTTTTCCCAATGTGTAAGAAATCCTATAGACGTTTTGTCATTTTAAAACAACTGAAATTCCAAAGAATACTGTATTACACATGCATGTGCTAGATAATACATATTTTTATTATTTTATTTCCCTTATTTCGAGTGTTAGACAGCGAACTACATTTTCTTACACGCTTAGTGGTAAAACCACTATTCGACCAATGAAAATGCAGTCATATCTGTTTTCTTTACATACAACTGGAATATAGCTCGGAAGAGGTTTAATATATGGGAACTATTTGTTATGTAATTAAATTCTGATGTACCTGAACCATAATATCTTCATTAGCACTTCTTGTTTGTGTGCTTAGTATTTTCAACGTGACCTATTTCTACTAAGAGCCTAATCACGATGAGAGGAGATAAATGCCTACATCGGGCAGTTTGACAGATTATTTAACTCATGTCCCAAATGGGAGTCAATGACCAATCACGTTTCAATGATTTTTTATTTACAACCAATCACAGTCGTGTTTTGCCTAGAATTTACCAACTAAAGTTTATCATAATAAAGAAAGCACTTCCTTTTTAACATAAGGAATAGGTTATAGCATTATTTTGCAGTGACTGACTCTCCAAGAAATACGATTACCAGATTGTATATATAGTGCATGAATGTCAACACGTAGCGCATGCGGGAGTTAATATAAAAACATTTGTAGCAATTGATTATACCACCAAAAAAAGAAATCACTGTTTGCACTTTCTTAAATGTATTTTTTTCCCCAGGTAATAACATACCAGAAAAATATAATTGTCATATTTACATCATAGGAAATCAGAAATGAATTAATATACAGTTAGATGTGTTTCAGTTTTTCTCCACTAGAGTGCATTGTTACAATATTGCGTTCCTTTGGCAATAAATAAATATGATCTGGTTTACAGTGATGAACAAAAGAAGCAAATGAAGCGTACCAATCGTTTCTCATTTGTTTCGAAACATCGCCGTTTATATTAAATATATACATATTTTAAAATAACTATATTTAAAAATGATGTATGTGTAAACATTATCAAAGGCAGATAGTAAACAAATAGAGGCTGCTGAAATGAAGATGTTGAGAGCAATAGCAGGATACCAAAGGACCGATAAAAAGAAAAACGAAGATATAAGAACAGAACTTAATATATTTAATTTCTGTGAAAAAATAAAATATTATCAATATGCATATCTTCAGCACGTATTACGAATGAATGAACAGCGCATACCAAGAAGAATGTATAATTATAAACCAAAAGGGAGAAAAATGTTGGGAAGACCATTCAAAAGATGGAAGAACCAATTCTACCTATAATGAGATCGGAACAGGCCATTAGGCTTAATCCTTGTTGTTGATGATGATGATTTGTGAGTAAACAGCTTAATTTTATTCGTTAAATAGTCCTAACAAATGCCACTCTTGATTTCCAAATTCTCTAGATAAATTGAACGGGTGAGTGGAAAAAGGATAACATTCCAACTTCCTAGTTTGTGGGAAAACAAAAAAAATAAGTTTACAGAAAAAGCTAAGAGTGCTATCGGAAAATTTACTATTAGTGAATTGTAGAGCTAATCATTAAGTGTTCGCTCAAAAAATCTCATAGTTAAATACTTACTTGTTTAGTAATTATTAATTATTAAATCTGTTGGAATAGTATCCTTTTTCCACTCAATGTTTTGTCAATCGATAAAAATAATTAACTATTATGTTTTTTGTGTCATAAAATGTTTTAATAGTAAAAAAAAACACTTTAAACTGTTTTTACTTTACACAATGCTGACCATGATACGAGTCTTCATTCATCCTTATCACTGTCTGCTGTATTTGAAGTTGGATACTTAAGGATATCTTCATAGAATGACTTGTACTCATCAGGTATGTAGTGCGTGACTTTTGAGATGTCTTGTATCTTTTTGATGTTGATTCCAAGTTTCCCAGTATATGCTGCAGTAGTAGGAAGTTCCACATAATCTTGTTTTTTCAACCTGAAAGTTCCATGGTGCAGACCATCAATGTATTCGGAAGCCTCGACACAGCCTTTCATCTTCTGAGTAAATACAAGTTGTCTGTACTTACTGATGTTGAATGTCAAATTTTTATTTTCAATATCTTTACATGTTTTCTTGAAATACTGTGGCCACCAGCCTTTGAAGTTGAGTACCTGGTTGTTTAGAAGCCTCTTTACTTCATATGGAGGGTTGAGTTTCCTGGCATTTCGAATGATGTCATCATACTGATTTGGAGAGGAAATCCGATCCAATCTTCGAACTTGTCGTTTAATGACTGAAAATGTTCTGTCACATGGCAGAAAACTATGGCCTCGGATTGGGTAGAACTGGTGAATAACTGAGAATCTACCATTCATTGTTAGCGTTGCAAGCAACCTAGTTAATGTGTGGTTGCGATTCTGGCCAGCACATGCGTCGCTGAAGACATACAGGATCTTTACTTCTTCAGAGATCTGGTTAATGAAATCCAGAAGACAGCTGCATACTTCATTAGGACCCCTTAGAGCTTCACCCTCTGTGTACGTATAGAAAATTGAAGTACCACGGCCAATATCATGAATAACATTAAATACATAGTACCAAAGTTTACGGAGATAAAACATTTCTTGTACAGGAATGAAAGGAAGAGGCATGTTTTGCATGAAGTCAAACGCAATAGCCATGACATCATTTCTTTCCTTGCAGATATTCTTGACATTCTCCATCTTACTGTAAAATTTCTTTGCTCGCCTCTTATGAACTAGTAGCTCGGCAACAGCAGCCCTTTTTGCCACATCGTTCAGAGTTGAAGACTTTATGTTTGTGTTTAAGTCTTCAGAGGTTGAGCAAACGTCTACTTGTGGCTACCAAATCGGTACCCGTAGTTGTCATTGAAATGTTTCAAGTAGTACTCATATTTTATGACTCCCTTCAGATCAGGATGTTTTTTAATGAAGAGACCATGCATTTTTGAAACTGTCAAACTTGAATCCAAATATGTGACTGGAAGAGATGAGTAATGTGATTCTTTTTTAGGAAATGAGGATATATGATCATCTATTTTTATGACAATGTGTGCATCAAGTGTATTCCCCCGATTTTGGTTCTTCCCTCTCATATCAACCGGTGACTGATTAGTTGCAACAAGCTTGGTTAGGCGTTGGACTACTTTGCTGGAGATTGCATGCAAACTTATGTAAGCATTTCGACAAACTTCGACTCTGCTTGTCCCTTTAATGGCAAAGTACTTGAAAGACGACAAGTTTTGTTTGGAATTCTTTGTTAATGGACGGTGTCGAGCAACATCATATCTTTCTATCAGCCCCATAAGAAATGTATCCTTTTCATTTTTAGGACGACCATTGTATATATTATCAATTATTGAACCCTTCTCCTCAACACTGAAGTTTCCCATACACTTTTTACGGCAGTTACAATCTGGACCATTTGTTTTAGCTTCAACTAATAAACCTTTACATGAAACAAATTCCTTGCCTTTCTGCCTAGCAAGTTTCTCTTTCTCTTTACATTGTAAGTCTTTATTAGCCTTACCTCTCTTTCGTTCAGGTTCATATTCTTCCTCGGAGTCACACATACTTTAGGACACAATACCCTGTCTTACAACAGAACTACAAAATAATGTAAAATATAAAATAAAAGCAATGACAATAATAATTATTGTCATTGCTTTATTCAGAGAACTGTGATATGCAACTTTATACAGTGAGTAATATAACAACAATGAACTCCAGGTTATTAATTTTGTTACTGACAATAATGCCAACTTCATGAATACACAATATTGAGTAGAAAAAAGATAATATTCCTGGAATGTTATCCTTTATCCACTCAACTAAAATTTCAATGCTGGTTTTAACAATATATAATACTGGAATATAACCCTTTTTACACTCATTGGATAGCTTAAGCAAAGATCTACAAAATGGCTATTTCAGTTTAATTTCTCAAATTTTTGCAATGTTATCCTTTTTCCACTCACCCGTTCAATTGGAAATCACTCGTGGCATTACTTTTGATTATTTTCATTATCCATAGATTCTTTAACGTACGACACACTTACGTGACAAGGAATCGATATGAATTATAATCTCCCATTCTAAGGAATTTTCGTCACTAAAGTGAAAATAATGTAGAGTGACAAGGATATGAATAATTTTGAATGTCTGGTCATTTTCTAATATTTATCAGAATTTGGTGACCTTGCTTTGTTCTAAATTCCGATTCAATTCTAGCAACTAAAGCAATTCCATGAATACTGACTGACCGAATATTCCGTGCTATTAATATAGTTCAACCTCAGAATGTAATTATGTCTGTCTCGTAATATGTACATCTCAAGCTGTACTCCGAGTCGATGAAAATGAACCAAACTCAGATCATATCAAACGTAATTGATTTCCATTACACGGAAACTGACAGCTGTACTCATAAAAATTCAGATTAAAAAAATATACAAATCTTAAACATACTTACATTACACTGGTCAACATTATTTTTGTCTCATGAGTACCAATAGTTGTATTTAATACAGTTTTTTATCGTGTTTTCAAATATGTATTCGGAATTTCTCTATCACCCACAGTTTTTTTTATTTCAATTTCAATTAATGGATTTGAATAATTATTTTTTTAATAAACGTTTTTGCGTCCATTTGTCCATTGTAAAATAAAACCAAATGAGCTAACACAGGAGATTTCAGCTATGGAAAAGAGCTATCAAGGCAAATGGAATCCTAATATGCTGCCGATTATTGTTGGACCATCAAGAGGGATGCTCCTCAGGCGAAATAAGCTGAAAATCGTCATTTCTTACTTTCTAGGTGAGTCCGAATGTTCGAATATTGTGTAGTTACGAATGTAGAAAATATTAAAGTGTTTGAAATTATAAATTCCTGTCTCTCGGAAACCTTTCGTGATGGAGAAAAACCGATATCATATTTGAATTCAGGAGAAAAATACTATCAGAATCACTTATTTTTCTTTCTGAGAGAAAATAAAAAGTTTATTGTTTGTTGCTCAGTGTTATTTTTATATGACAGAGTTAAGGCCATAAGGTCTTCACTTTCACTTCACCAGGATCAATCATAAGTATAATTCTATTATATTCTCTTCTGTTAGAGGGCAGATCTTTCACTGCAATCATAGCATTTTCATTCTATTCTCTGCAGCTTTACTAAGGAATTATAGGTCTAGTAGCTTCCCGTTGTTTTCCACACCGGTAAAATGATGAAGATGTCCGGATGATTTTCGGCGACCGTTGAGCCCTAAACGTCCTGACATTTGTCTTACAGATGAGGAAAAACCCGAAACAAAGTCACCCAGGATCCTGTACCGATTGGGAACCCAGGCGCGCTGCGTGACAAGGCAGCATGCTACCTCGAGACTACAGCGGTGGAAAGATAATATAAGAACAGAAATTAGGAAAATTACACAACAAAAACGTAAGCACGTGAATAGAATGTTCATTAGAAGTTGCCATGAATGTTTGAATGGAGAAGACTACATAACAGTGAACTATATGTTTTATTATAGGTAGGCAGATATAATAAGAACAGTTAAGTCTGGGCGATCACTAAAAGACAAGAACAAAGATTGGAGGCAGCTAAAATATAGTAGGTATACTCTGCTGGATAAGAAAAGGAATGAAGATATAAGAAAGGAACTAAATATTTTCAAAATTGATTCCGATTGATTGAGGGTCTTTCCACTTTTCAGCGGTTGCCCTTTTACCAGCCGGCTGCTGGCCCTTCACATCCACATATGTCAATCACAGAGGTAGATGATCAACAGCCAGTGTAGGGGTGACATGTGGTTAGCATGTCGAGTCCCCCAGCCGTTACAGCTGGTTCCTCAACCTGGAGCCGCTACTTATTGTAGCTACCCAATTGCCTCACGATGCTGGGTGGGCACCGATCCCATACTGGCCGAAATACCATGAGAAAATTTCTTCCCCCATGGAGACTCGAACCAGCGCAAGTCCCGTAGCTTTGCGCCAAGGCTTCCTACCTTAACCGCTCGGCTATGGCGCGGGATTATTTTCAAACTTACAGACCGAATAATTAAATATAGGAACGACTGGAAAGAACATATTGATAGAATGCCTGAAGAAAGATTACCAATTATTGCTAAATTATAAACCGTACGGAAGGAGAAATGTTGGTCGCCCACACTGAAGATGATCTGAACAATTTTAACAATTCTAGCTTTCATGAAACTGGAACGAGCCAACAGGCTTAATCCCTGGATGATGACGATGATAAAGAATAGTAGACTGCGATGGGCAGGACATGTTGCACGAATGCGGAGCAAAAGATGTGCATGGAAGTTTCTTGTAGGAAAAGGAGAGGGAAAGCGCCCAGTTGGTAGACCAAGAATGAGATGGCAGAATAACATTAACTATGATTTGAAGGGTGTAGTTTATACAAAGGATGATTGGAAAGCATTAGCTTCAGTATAGGGATGTATGGAGGGCGTAAGTCCGCGCGGACATGAACCTACGAGATCGATAGTGCCAGAAAGTTAGTTAGTTATCATTGAGACAACTGTAATGATACTACAGTTAGTTTATTGACTATTTAACTCATGCCCCAAATGGGAGTCAATGACCAATCACGTTACGATGATTTTTTATTTACAACCAATCACAGTCGTATTTCGCCTAGAATTTGCCAACTAAAGTTTATCATAATAAAGAAAGCACCTCCTTTTCAACATTTTGAATAGGTCATAGCATTATTTTGCAGTGACTGACTCACTAAAAAATACGGCTACAAGATTGTATATATAGTGCATGAATGTCAACACATACCGCATGCGGGAGTTAATACAAAAAAAATTGTAGCAATTGATTATACCACCAAAAAAAATCAATGTATGCAGTTTCTTAAATGTAATTTTTTCCATAAAAATATAATTGTCATATTCACATCATAGGACATCAGGTATGAATTAATATACAGTTTGATGTGTTTCATTTTTCCTCCACTAGAGTGCATTCTTACAATATTGCGTTCCCTTGGTAATAAATAATATGATCTGGTTGCAGTGACGAACTAAAGAAGTGTACCAATCGTTTCTCATTTGTTTTCAAACATCGCCGTTTACATTAAATATATAAATATTTTAAAATAACTATAATAAAATAATGATCTGTGAGTAAACAGCTTAATTTTATTCGTTAAATAGTCCTAACAAATGTCACTCTTGGCATTACTTACGATAAACGTAACAAATTCCAAAATATAAAAAACTTGTGTTTCTGGCGAAAATTGGATATCGTATTAATTCTGTATTCACAGTACATGTGTACTTGAACTTAGCGAATACGATACTTGTTATCTGGAAGCTACAGTCCGTTACAAACATGCTGATGTTACAAACTTCTTCATTACACCGGCAGAGGGCAGTATTAGTTTCGTAGTGTGGGCGACGCAACCAAAAGTTGTAACGTTGTTGTGAGAGTACGTCACTAACAGTTAGAAAACAGGCATCCGTGTTACTTTAAGAGATGCCCAGTGGATTCGGACATAGCTCTAAAATAAAATTACGAAAACAGATAAAAAGTATTAGGGAACCGTAGCACAGTTATCGGGAATTAAAATTAGGCTGTATTATGGAAATGCGTTTTATTATGCATTACAGAGACTCTTGACTTCCCAACTCCTTTCAAAAAAATGTTAAACTGAAAATGTCTGCCGCGGTGGACTAGTGGTTATGCTCCTTGCCTCTGGTCCTCGCGGGTTCAAACCCGGCTGCGGTCGATGGAATTTTTTAGGATGGAAAAATCCAAGGAGCAAGTCCTCCGGGAGGGACGTCAAGCCGTGGGTCCCGAGTCTGAAGTTTTTCAGGCTCGTAAAAGATTCTTAAGCCTGAATGAAAAGGCCTCTAAGCAAAATTTACCTAATTTTCCCGTCCTAGTACTACCTTGGTTTCTTACATGTCAGTATGAGGCGTAATACTGACCACGGACCACTCAAATGACATCTATACGAAAACAAGTGAAACTAAATTAGTAAGGTTCAAATTCTTCCCTGTAGAGGGTGAGCGCCTAAATCGCTGTTAAGGGAAAACATGGAATTACAAGATAAACTGAAAAGATATAAAACTATTATTCTACCAGTTATATAATATGGATGCGAAACATGGACTCTTACGAGTAATAAGGCTATATTTAAAGATTTGGCGCTAAACGTTAGCATACACTTATTCCATGAGCAAATTTATGAAGGTCTGGTTTCATAGCTGTTAGTTTCAAAACATATATAGAACTGACGGCGTTTACATTTTTCTTTAATAATAAGGCTACACTTAAAGAATTCCACCAGCTGTAGTCTCGAGGTAACACGCTGCCTTCTAACGTAGCGGGCCCGGGTTCGATTCCCGGTCGGGATGGGTTTCCTGGATGAGGTTTCTTCCGGGTTTTTTTCTCACCTGCAAGACAAATTTCGGATAGCTCTAAGGCCCAAAAGGTCCCCGAACATCATCTGGCCATCATCATTATCATCCCCGATGTGGAAAGCCACGAGAAGCTGCCACACCCATAATTCCCAAGTAAAACTGCAAGGCACAGCATGAAAATGCTATGATTGCAGTGAAGGATATTCCCTAGGCAGAACACGCCGATGGCGATGGTAGTGACACCTATCTGGCAGCGGAAGAAACGAGAATTATAGATTTGTATATGTGGAAAGAATTGTTAGTGTTTGTGCCAAGTCTAGAATGGTGTAGTGGGCTGCACACTAGTCTGGAGAACTAGAGGTCCACAGTTCGATTCCTGGTTCAGATATTAAGTTTTCGTTTCACAATATCATTATAATATTTCTATAGATAGATAGATAGATAGATAGATAGATAGATAGATAGATAGATAGATAGATAGATAGATAATTCTATCTCTCTCTATCTATCTTCGGGTTTTTACAGCTGCTGCCGTCTTCCCGTGCCAAACCTCCAAAGCCTACGGTCTTGGGCATCTTCGATGCTTAGCCCTCTAGCTTGCATTACTGTATTCATGTTTTCTTTCCATGTTAATCTTGGTCTTCCTCTTTTCTTCTTTCTGTTCGGATGCCATTCATATAGTTGCTTCGGCCATCGCTCATCTTCCATTCTTAAAACACGCCCTAACCACTTTAATTCCTTCTCCTCAATTCTTTCAATTATGCTTTCTTCTGCTTCCATTATGTTTCTAATTTCCTTATTTGTGACATGTTCTAATTTAGATTTTTCTGGCAGTTCTGCGTAAATAATCCAATTCTAGAGCTATTAGTCTATTCTTGTAGTACTTATTGATTGTCCATACCTCACTTCCGTACATTGCAACAGATTCCACCAATGTTTTACCAATATATTTTAGATAGATAGATATTTATAGATAGATATTTACAGATTTTGCGCTAAACTTTTATGTACGCTTACTGCAAGAGCCAATGCAACACATGGCATCAATTTTTTATGTCACTTAGCCGGTTGATGCATAACATTGTCCAATTCACAGAGGGCACGTTCAGAAGCAGTTCTCTCATTTCCTTAGGAACTACAAATCACTCATACCAATATTCCTCAACTAGCTAATCATACAATGCAAGTAATTCAACTTTTTTAAAATTATAGTATCTAGATACATGTGTAACTAACTAACTCACTGGCACTATCGAACCCGCAGGTTCTTGGCCACACGGACAAAAGCTCTCCATATATCTCTATCCTCAGCCAATATTTTCTAATCATCCCCTGTATAATCTAAAAGTAAAAAGTAAAGTAATCCCACTACAGGCCTCAGGAGGCCCTTGGGGTAGTAGGAGGTTAAGGCTCCCACTTTTCTGGACAATCGGCACTTGATGTCAGCCGGGTTGTCAGCCCTGCGTGACGGCCGACTTTACCCCCAGAACAAGCGTCAGGTACTCATTTCCGTTAGAGGCTGAGTCGACCCCAGGGTTCTAGTGCCGCCAGAAGGTTTGGATCAGTTTAAAAATCCTGACCCCACCGGGGCTTCAACCCTCGACCTTCCGGCTTGTAGCGCAGTGCCTTAACCACTACGCTACGGCGTGCCCCCCTGTATAATCTACTCCCCTCAAATCATAGTTAATGTCATTCTCCCACCTCATTCTTGGTTTACCAACTGGGCGTTTTCCCCCCTGGTTTTCTTATTAGAAGCTTCCACGCACATCTTTCATTCCCCATTAGTGCCACATGTCCTGCCCATTGCAGTCTACGAGACTGAACTTTTCTCATTACATCTGGCTTCCTATAAAGACCATGCAATTCACTGTAATGCAGTCTTCTCCATTCACCTGTCTGTGCATCTCTCTTTGGTCCAAAAATTTTCCTAAGAACTTTATTCTCAAATACTCGTAATCTTCTTTACTCCCTTAAAGTACTCGTAGAATTGCAAAATTACGCGATTATGAGTTCGCCTGCTACGCTGGCTCACTAACTGGAATGGATACAAACCAATTAAACGTTTATTTACCATGCAATTATTGTCAATAGTTGGTAATTTACTAGAATTTGAATCTAGATACAAATTAAATTTAAAATCTTACGAAATTTACACTCTTTAACTTTAAAATTTTAATTGGCAAAACACTAATTTTTCGCACCAGTCATTTAATTGTGGCGGACCGCACTGAAAACAAAATCACGAATTACTTTATTATTAGGTTTATTGCGTAATTCGACACACATTTAATTTATTGCTACTCGTTTGTTTTCTTTTGTTTCATTAATAATACTAAATTAATCGAATCAATTGATTATCGTATAGGATAACAACAACAATCCCTTACTCACTGCGACAATCGAACCCATAGGTTCATGGCCGCGCGGACATAAGCTCTCCATACATCTATCCTGAGTTAATGCTTTCTAATCATTCCCTGTAAAATCTACTTCCCTCAAATCATAGCTTATGTTATTCTCCGACCTCATTCTTCGTCTACCAACTGGGCGTTTTCCTTCTGGTTTTCCTAGAAGAAGCTACCATGCAAGTCTTTCATTCCCTATACATGCCACATGTCCTGTCCATCGCAATCTACGAGACTTAACTGTTCTTATTATATCTGGCTACCTATAAAGGCCATGTAGTTCATTGGTATGCAGTTTTCTCCATTCACCTGTCTGTCCATCTCTCTTTGGTCCAAACATTTTCCTAAGAACTTTATTCTCAAATACTCGTAATCTCCTTTCTTCCCTTAAAGTAAGAGTCCATGTCTTCTTCTTCTTCCTTCCAAGTATTAGGCCAAGGCCTGTTACGATCCTATAGAAAATTTTCCCTCCAGCGTTTCATAGGACAGCCCAGTGATCTTCATCCTTTCATGCTTTGGTCGTCATTAGTTTGATCCTTCCGGGAAATTCTCGTATAAGACTTGAAAGCATAATAATAGTCCCTTCGATTGGTTGCTGGCCAAAGGAAGGCAAGACCAGTGATGGGGCTGCCATCTTATAGCCTCTGGTCAGGCTTTTCTAGGGAAGAAAATAAAATAAAGGAAAGAAGAAATGGAAGAAAGGAAAGACTACCTAGCCCTCTGATGCCCTAATGGCGTCGGGGTCGAAAAAAAAACAAGAGTTAACCAAGAGAGGTTAGATAGTAAAGTTAAAAGAGTGCAAAACACAAGTAAGTGGAAGAAATGTTTTGCTCAGCTTGGGCACCTTGTGGTCGCCATCCACATATCCCCTAGATGGGGACCCCTGAGGGGAGAGTCCATGTTTCGCACCCATATAGTATAACTGGTAGAATAATAGTTTTATATATTTTCAGTTTAACGTATTTTGAAAGGAGTCGGGACTTCAAAAGTCTCTGCAATGCATAATAGCACGCATTTCCAGAATTGAGCCTATGTTTAATTTCTTTGGGCATCTCATTCCTATTTGTGATTATTGTTCCTAGGTATTTGAATTCAGCCACTTCCTCAAAATTTCCCTCATTTGTCATTAGGTGTCCATTTCCATTGAATAATATATTTCTATCTGTGACTATATAGTTAGTTTTATTGAATTAAATGGTTAAAAATATTCCACCTACTGGAATTTCATAATTCGAATTAGGTTGGATGCACGAAATGTAATTAAAGGTAATCGAAAGTAATCGAAATAGTTTATAATGTGTAACTTATTATAAAACAAATTGGTAGTAAAATATTACCGGCCGTGAAAAGCCTGCATTCCACTATAAAACAAATTATTCAGAGACGAAAAAACAGGTGAATGGAACGATTTATAACAGTATCTTATTTTTAATGCATCAATTCTCATTTAATACTTTATTTCTATGTGTGACAGCAATTCAATTATATTACTATTTTACTGCTGTCCTATTTTCTTGGTGTTGAATCACAATTACAAATATTATATACATTAAATCGCTTATACGGGAAACATTTCCGTCTGGCTTAAAATCTTTAGGCCTTTTAGCACTGTTATGTTCTTTTTGTGACGAACACAGAGTTGGACTGATGCATCAACCCCCAACCTGGAGGACCAGGTGATTTTTTTGACAAGGTTTTCTTCCTTCGGCATTTATCAAACCAATGACGAACTGCAAGGCAGCAGTAACTGTACTCTAGATAAGGGGCCCTCGTAGGGTACTATCAGTCGGGCGTACTGAACCCTGATTTTTTAACGAATATTAGATATTCAATAGTAGATTATATACGATATAAGCTATTAAATTGGTACGGGCATGTACGACGAATGTAAGAAGAAAGTTACCCAGAACAAAAATTGAATGGTATCCACCTGAAATAAGAAGAAGAAAAAGAAGTCCTCGAAACTCGTGGATGCAAGAAATGAGAACTGGAATGAGAACAAGGGGACTGGAATGCATGGAGTGGATGGATAGAGACGAGTGGAGGAGGGAAAATAAAACTTTAGGCACAGAAAGATGTGTAAACATTAAAAATCTGTGTGTGTGTATATATATATATATATATATATATATATATGTATATACAGGTACAGACTCAGAGATCCGGGTTCGAATCCCGTCCAGGCATTTATTTTTCTTATCATACCATATTAAGCTTGCATTGCTCAATGTTAAACATTTAATTATAACATCTATAAAGCGTCACTGCTATAAGGTAAAAATATTATCTTTAATTTGCTTACTTGTTATAGTCAGCTACTAGATGGCAGTGAAGACCTAGTAATACTGGAGAATATAATACATATATAAGAAAAATAAGTGTTTGAATTGGATTCGCCTGGTAGTGTAATGGATATCACGCTGAGGTACAGACTCAGAGATCCGGGTTCGAATCCCGTCCAGGCATTTATTTTTCTTATCATACCAATATATATATATATATATATAAAAAATAGGAAAATATGTGACTAACCGCGTACTAATAATTGCAGTACTCTTTACATCAATTAAATCAGTTATGCCAAGAATATAATTTCAAAATATCAAAGGAAAAAACGAAAATAATGGCATTTTGGGGAAGTGAACATGCAAGATCAAAAATCATAATAGACAACAAACCTTTGGAACAAGTAACAAATTTTAATTATTTGGGTTGTAATTTTACTATAAACACAAAAACTGAAAGAGACGTAAATGTGAAACTGTCAAGATCATCATCATCATCATCACTCCAGGGATTAGGCAATTGCCCGTTCCGACTTCATATTGCATCAGCCCAACGTCTTCTAGGTCTTCCAACATCACGCCTTCCTCTTGCTTGATAATTTCTGGCTAACAATGGATATCTCTCCTTGCTCATTCCATCCATGTGATCAATCCATTTCTGTCTGTAATTCGTGACTTTATCCAATAAAGGCTGTACTTTCAATTCTTCTCTTATATCCTCATTTCTTATTCTATCAAGTCTTGTACATCCTTTTACTTGTCTTAGGAACCGCATCTCTGCCTTCTGTATTCTATCCTTCTGTCTTTTCACTGAAGCCCAAGTTTCACATCCATACAATATTGTGGGAACCGCCATAACATTATACATTTTTATCTTGGTTTCTTTTCTAATTTTATTTTTGAATGTTCTCTGTATTGTTCCACACACCGTCTGAAATCTATTTATTTTGGAGTCAATATCTCTTTCCACATTGTAGCCAACATCACAGCCCAAATATTTGAAACTAGACACCTGTTCTATACTTTGATTTTCTAAAATAATTTTGGTTCTCACTGGATCTCTTCCTCTAAAAGCCATAACTGTCAAGATTCCAAATGATATGTGGAACTATACATAAAACATTAAAGAACAAAACAACAAGACATACTAGATTGAAGCTTTATAAAACGTTGGCAGTTCCTGCATTACTTTATGCGAGTGAAACTTGGGTAATGACCAAAAAAAATTACAAAGTAGAATACAAAGTGTAGAAATGAACTTCCTTAGAAGAATAAAAGGCTGCACAAGAATGGATCGGTTAAATAATGAAGATATAAGAAGAGATTTAATTATATATCCATTAAATTATAAAATCAAAGGATATAAAGAAAAATGGTTTAGACATGTAGAAAGAATGAACGTAACAAGATTACCAAAAGCAGCATTTAACTACAAGCCAAGAGGTTCAAGGAATGTAGGAAGGGCAGTGAAAAGATGGACAGAACAACTTTGAGGCGGAACAGGCAATTTTTGCCTAGCCCGTGAAGTGAAGAATAGAATAGAATAGAATATATTTATTTAGCCTGGTGGAGTTAAGGCCATGTGGCCTTCTTTTTCACTCACCAGGACAAACATATGTTACATATAAATACAAAAAATTACAATAATAGTCATACTAAACAATTAATTATCTGTCAAATTGGATAATAATGAAAATAATGTCTAATAATACAATGAAATTAAATATAATTAAAATTAAATTAATGATAGAATGAATACAGAAAGGAATAACAGCTCGAATCTACTATACACAAAAAGAAAAGAAAGAAAAAATACAAAGAAAGTAATAAACTACAATGAATTAACCTATGTTTTTTATACAAGGCATTACGTAAATATATTAACAAATCTTAAATCTATTTTTATTAAATAATGAAAAAAACACAATTAATTTTTAGAAAGTAATATTAGTGAGTTGTTTCTGTTAGTAATTTTATTTTCAATTTGTTTCTGAAAGATGGTAAAGTTTGGCAGTCTCTGACATAGGGTGGAAGGGAATTTCATGTTCTAGCAAGAAGAAGAAGAAAATACGAGAAACGAAACAATAAATCCAAGATTCTACGACATGACAATGACATGACTTTAGATGTTAAAGCATGTATAAACAAGGATGGAATAAAGAAATATATATAGTGCTAGTTAACCAGGGTGCGTGCAGGTAGATATGTTGGTAATACCTGGAAAGCATGCAACCAGTAGAACACAAGGTGATGTAAAACCCGTTTTATTTAAATGACATAAAATGTATTCATAAAACTTTCACCCCGGAGTCACGTGACAGATCATTATTAACATCAGACAAAAGTGAGAAAATAAAGGAGTCTCGAAATGTGAAAAAGCTTCAGTAGAAGATTAAATTCCTTCCTTTTTTATGTAGAATTTTATAATTGTAGACGTAGAGAGCTGTAAAAAGAAAGTGAGCCACTGCACGTGCGGGGCAAGATACAGTTGGAGTCAAGTACAGTCAGAGAATCAATTCTATGAATACTGTAATTGAATGAGAAGCATCCGACCAGACTCCGATCCTGAATTAATTTATTCCATACAATTCCATCCCTGTGAAAAAAAAGAGAGTGGGGTGGGATGCAGGATTCCATTTCTGCTTATCCATTCCATATGTCTCAACCAATTTCAGTGAAAATCGGTAGGTTTAGGGAACCGATGCCTTTCACCTAACTCAACGGAGCTCAAGTTGAATTTCAAATGTTCAATAAAGTAACAGCGTGATAATGTAATGTTTCATATTCTGCTGGAATATTTTATAAAAAAGAAGACAATTTACATCTCTATGTGCCTTTAGTGACAAACCAATTTTCAATCTTTCAAGTTGACAGCTTCTTTCATAGATAGATAGATAGATAGATAGATAATGGAATTTATTGCCTTTTTTCAGAATAAAGAAAATACATATGCATTTACATTGCGCACGGGCCTGCTTGGCCGTACGTGCATTATTTTTTTCCATGAATAAAAAAATAAAACTAATAATATAAACAAATACCTACAAATACACCTGTATCAAAAAATAATAACAGGCTACATATAAGTAAAATCTATGTCTACACTACATCACAATAATACATATCTACATTCATCCACATTCCGTACATTAATATTAAAAAAATGCTAGAAAACAAATTAGAAAAAAAACACACACATACACCCACACACCCCCACACATATACACACCGCACGCTCATACCCCCCTCCCCCCGTCCCTGCAGACATTAAATGCACTATCAGACTATTCAACTTATCAGACCTACTTATTATATAACATGATTAAAGATCGAAAACAAAGACCATATTGAGATTCTTCTTATTGTTAATACATATATCCTTAATCTACAAATTTGTTATATCTCAATTTTCTTACTGTACTGAAAAATTTGCATGTTTTTGATTCACTCTCGATCCGTCCTAAAAGATCCCAACACGCCACTCTCCCTCGATCCGACCTGAGAAATCTCTCCGGCAGCATCTGTAATCTAAGTTGTTCTGTCTCTCTACAGAATGCTATAATATGCTGCCAGTTTTCATGGTCATCGCATAGTGGGCATAGTTTAATGCCTTCATCATTTGTTAAATTATGGGCCATCCATCCCCCCAAATGAAACCATGCAATAGCACTTCTATCATCCCCATCCAAAGAGTCAATATATTTCTCCCTTCCCCACGAAAGTTTCAGTTCCGTCTGCAGGGTGAGCGATATTTTCTGGCTACACTCTGCTTCTATATACTGTCTGTGTATATCGATTAGTCTCTTCTTAACTGTCCTCCAAACATTTCTATTATTCCGCGTACTCCTCTCCCATACCCAGCCCATCCCTATGCCCTTCAATCCCCTTTCTACACCGATTACCCAATCTCCCGAAACACAGTGCCTTTTCTGTTCATTGTAACACTCTGCTCTAAGCGAGTCCTGATTCCCGATTATTATGTCCAACCAATACTTAATAGCCATAATTTTGCCCCTTATTGTGTCCGAAAATATACCGAATTCTTTCAGTATGCCACAATTTGAAGTCCCCGTTGCTAATCTCATCGCTTTCTTAAGAAACATAGGTTGAATTTTATCTAGTGTCCCCGTTCGTTCCCAACCCCATAATTCTGAGCCATAGAGCATGGTCGCTCTCACAGTCGAAGAATAAACCTGTTCTAGTGTACGCATCGGTATGTTTCAAGATACACATAGGCTTACCGTAAGTATCTGGTAGTATATCATTTAATGACTTTTCAACATAATTATTAAGCATCGCGATTCAAATAAATAATAATTTTAAAAAACTAATACATCACGCTTTATTAGAAAACCGAACTAAAAAATGAAAAAAAAAATTCAACACGTTTGGGATAAAATTAAAGTGGTCAACAAAAATCATCTCCAACACTTCTAGAATAAAACTACAGTTATCTACAAAAAATATCACCATCAAAAGCGTGGGGTGCTCCACGTCAATTAATATATTTGATAGTAAACAGATATTCGTAAAAGTAAAATCTCTAAGAGGAAAACGTAAAAACCATAAAAAGCACCCCACACTTTGGTTGGTAAAATTATTGTTTTTGTACATAACTGTAGTTTTATTCTAGATGTGTTGGAGATGATTTTTCTGTTGACCACTTTAATTTTATCCCAAGCGTGTTGGAAATTAAAATTATTTTTAGTTTGTTTTTCTAATAAAGCATGTTGTTTTAATTTTTTAAAACTATTATTTATTTTTTATTTTTTAGTTTGGTTTTATAACAAAGCTTGTTGCTTTAGGTTTTTAAACTATTATTTATTTCTTTTATTTTTAGTTAACTGATTTTCATAAACCGGAATCCCATGAAAATTTATGGACTAAAAAGTGGATAAGTTCGCAACCTATTATACCGGTTTTTATTTATTTTTTGATGTCCTAATGATCCCGACCAGGATCTTAGAAAGAATTAACGAAATCATTGTATTGTCATTGATCCTGTATAAGCATACAAAGTTTCAAGTCGATCCAATGTTTTTAAGTGGGTGAAAATCGTGTTCAAAGATTCCGTTGCATAGATACAGGTCAAGCTAATATAAAGCGTGTAATACAGACATTCATATTTTCAATATTGGCTTACATAACAGTGCACTACATGATCTTTATAGGAAATCGATATAATAAGATCAGTTAAGTCTCGTAGACTGCGGTGGACAGAACATGTGGCACGAATGGCCCTTAATGCGATCAATTAAGTTCCATCATCATCATCGTAGTACATTCACGAATTTAGGCCATTTGTTGACCTGTTTCGGCCTCAAGAGAAACACCATCCAGAAGTATTTTGAGTGGACGTCCTGGTCTTCTTCTTCCTGCAGGTTGATATCTTAACATTTGTTTGGGTATTCTGTGATCTTCCATTCGATGAACATGTTGCATCCATCTTGACTTATAATCAGAAATTTTGTTTTCTAAAGATTCCATGTGTAATTCTTCTAAGATGTCTTCATTTTTTTGTGATCTAGTAGTGTGTCCTGAAGTCCTCCGAAGATATCTCATTCCAGCAGATCTAAGTCTCTGTATATCCTTCTGTTTCAACATCCATACTTCGCTACCATACAAAAGAGTTGGAAGAGCCAGTATTTTATACACTTTCAGTCTTGAATGCTTTTGGACTAACTGTGGCTTGAAGATAGAATTTATTAACCCTAAAATTCTTAAAAATTTAGATATTTTTGCATTTACATCCTTTTCTTCTTCATATGAGATATTGCATCCTAGATATGTAAAATTATTCACCTGCTCCAAAATTTTATTGTCCAGTACAATTTTACTTAAGTTCCAATGTAGATATATCCCAATTCAAATTCTAGAGAACGAAAGACTGGCATGGAGGCTTCTTGTAGGAAAACTAGATGGAAAAGGACCAGTTGATAGACCAATAATGAGATGGGAGAATATATTAACCATTATTTGAGAGATGTACTTTATATAGGAAGTGATTGGAAAATACTAGGTCAGAATTAGGATGTCGGCGCGGCCATGAACCTACGGGTTCGACGTGCCAGTGAGTTAGTTAGCTCTATATAAGGCAATACTACATTGTCTTCCACTCAATCAGTGAGATAAGATATACACAAATAAGAATTGATATAAACACTACATCTCCAAAACTGAAGCTATAGGATATAGGTCTATCATTAATATATATACACTTAAAGTAAAATAATCTGTGGGTCGACCTTTTCGGAGATGGCGGGAGACCGTAACGGGCCACTGGGCCTAATACCTGAAAGGACGATGATGATGATGATGATAAAGTAAAATAATTGCCAAATAATTTTAAATACATAGATAAATATTAAATTTGTAATTTACTAACATATATAAATGATAAAATCACTTTAATAATTTTGTAAAACTACACATAAAAGTATTGTTGATATAGAGGTTTCAGAAATGTTAGCTTTCATTTGAAAGAAAATCAGCTCCAGGCTTTTGCATTTAATTAATTTCAATAACATGAAATTTGGGCAGCGAAATAAGAGTAATAAACTCACTGGCACTATCGAACCCGTAGGTTCATGGCCTCGCGGACATACGTTATTCATACATCCCTATCTTGAGCCAATGTGAGCCTTTGACATGGGTTCCCTGAAGTAGTCCCCGCCCGGAGAACCGAATGGGGGACTATTTGACCTCCGGAAAATGTTACCCCAGTTGAACCCATGTCCGCATTTCTTGACGGTTGTATTTTTACGGTGAAAGATCGTCACTCTTTCGACGAAGGTACTTTTTTCGTCTGGCTTATCACCTTTTACCACTCCAGCATGGGTAACCCTATCGGCAGTAATGGTACCGCCGGCATAGCTCTCGGGATGATTTATGCACACAAGCCACTCCACCACGACAAGGTAAGGATACCACGGAGGGGAAATAAGAGTAATGATATATTTTATGATGAAGTAGAATTTCTAAATTTTTATGGCTGAAAATGAGAATCTGAGATAGATTCTAGCAGCAGTTAAATGTTTGACTAGCCTCTGATTCGACAATTTGTAAAAGAAACATTATTAACCACAGTTGAGGTTGTTGTTAAATATTTAAAACAGTAAACGTTGTACCTGTGATGGCAGTCGTCCTCAACAAATTATTTTTTTTTAAACAATCGGCTAGGCCATTCGGAACTAGTTCCATTTTCAAAAATGTTCTCTTGGGTACAGCTTTGAAAATTGAACTAGTTCCGAAAAACCTAGCTGTTAATTTTAAACAATTTGAATTTGGTGAGACGATTGTCCAATCACAGGTACATTTTTATTATTTTTTTGCGCGATACTGCGTTTTGTCGTACTTACCAGCAATTTCGATCATGATTGAAAGGTCAACTTCCTACATTTCGGAGTTGCCAATATAAATTAACTATACTGGAACATTACATATTAAAAACCACGTGCGGGAACTAAAACCACTACCCTTTATGTATACTACGTACAATGTATATACAAAAATATATTCAAACTTTAGTGTTAATATACATTATACGAAACAAATCACTGCATTTTAAATTAACTGAACTTTATTTGAAACAATATAAAACAATAAATACATACTTGCCGACATTTTATGACTAATTGGTGCCATGGCCTGCTCTAGTTCTCAACTAACAAACATTGCACACGCTGTTAACGTTAGTCAGTTGTTTATAATGAACGCAAATATTTCCAACACAGATGTTATTACTTTACTATTAATTATTATCTTGTAAACACAATCACGCAAAAAAATAATGTAAAATGTACGTTTATGAAGTGTTTTACAGAAAATCTGAAATTAAAAACTTCGCTATCGCTCGGGTCTTAAACATTTTTTCCTCGATTCTGTAAAAACCACTTCCCAACTTCGCATCGTAATATACTGATTCGACTCCAGTGCTCCTGGTCAGAGTAAGAGACACTTGGTACGATTTCCGACCATGGATTAAGTGGATTTTTCCCTTTTCTACATTTATTAATTATTATTATTAAGTTGGTAAGAGGCACTCGAAAGAGCATTAAGTTCTACATTTTATACATTCGAACAGAACATTGACCTGAGTGAATGCATTTGTTTAGAAGTGTAACAGAAAGAACACCAGAAGATAGTACAAAAATTAAATACGGAAGAACAACAAAACAGGGAAAATTAAATAGAAATTAATTAAGATAACGCCATGGCACCCAGAGGTACAATTTCATGTAATTAAATTAATCTTGGTACTTTTTATGTGCATTAAACCTGTGGCAAGAGATTCGTCTTTTTACAAGCCTTCTAAAAGAAGTCATAAGCGAGTTCTGTACGCTCTTGAAAAAAAACCCATTAGACCAGCCAAGTTTGAACTCTCGAATATTGAATCACAAGGTAACTATTATATTATGAATAT
Organism: Diploptera punctata; assembly: GCA_030220185.1. Taxonomy (NCBI): domain Eukaryota; kingdom Metazoa; phylum Arthropoda; class Insecta; order Blattodea; family Blaberidae; genus Diploptera; species Diploptera punctata. The sequence continues at coordinate 659,256 of JASPKZ010007832.1, forward strand.
ATTTCAGATATATTAGTTTTATAATTATCAAAATTCTTATCTTCAGCACGTATTACGAATGAATGAACAGCGCATACCAAGAAGAATGTACAATTATAAACCAAAATGGAGAAGAATGTTGGGAAGACCATTGAAGAGATGGAAGGACAATTCGATCTATACTGAGATCGGAACAGGCCATTGGGCTTAATCCTTTTTGTTGATGATGATTAGTTTTATGAGAAAGAACGTTTACCAAGCGTGGAGACTGAAGTAGTCACAGGCCCTACATTTGAGCAAACTCCTTTCAAATACAGATATATACCGACTATCTGCTACCTATGAGTCGGACGCTAACATTTGCGCGACAAGATCCCGACTTACGTAAAACTTTTTGCCAGCTTTCGTGCTCAGATTCTTCAGAAATTCAATCTTCAAAAATATATTATGTTAATATCTAACGTGTATACAAAATAACTAAAAATCAAAATTAAATTACCAGATGGAGAAATAACAGAACACATAAACACAAGCACAGGTGTTCGACAAGGATGTGGACTATCTCCACTCTTATTTAATATATATATTAACAGAATAGTGCAAGAATGGAAACAAACAGTAAATAGTGGAATTTCAATAACTAGGAATAAAATAATTCAAACAATATTATATGCTGATGATCAAATAATATTATCAGATTCCGAAGATAGCTTACAAATAGCAGCGTATCAATTATTAAAAATTGCCAGCAAATATAATATGAAAATTTCCACTTCAAAATCCAAAACAATGGCAATATGTGGAAAAAACATACAACGTGAAAATTGAGATTGATGGAAAAATTATAGAACAAGTGTTAGATTTCTCTTACTTAGGAAGTGTATTTGCAGAGTATAACAGTGACATTGATTCCGATTGATTGAGGGTCTTTCCACTTTTCAGCGGTTGCCCTTTTACCAGCCGGCTGCTGGCCCTTCACATCCACATGTGTCAATCACAGAGGTAGATGATCAACAGCCCGTGTAGGGGTGACATGTGGTTAGCATGTCGAGTCCCCCAGCCGTTATAGCTGGTTCCTCAACCTGGAGCCGCTACTTATAGTAGCTACCCAATTGCCTCACGATGCTGGGTGGGCACCGGTCCCATACTGGCCGAAATACCATGAGAAAATTTCTTCCCCCATGGAGACTCGAACCAGCGCAAGTCCCGTAGCTCTGCGCCAAGGCTTCCTACCTTAACCGCTCGGCTACGGCGCGGGACTGACATTGATTCAAAATTACAAAAATATAATAAAATGAATGGGGTAATACGAAGACATTTTGGTAAACAGATGAGGACAGAGACAAAACTAAGATTACATAACATCACATCAAAAGCTGCTCTAAAATATGGAAGTGAAATTTGGATTTGAAATAAAAGAAACTCTCATAAACTTCAAGTAAACCAAATGCGCTTCTTACGATCATTGTTAGGAGTTAATAGACTGGATCACCAAAGGAACACTATTATCAGAGGAAAACTTGGAGTAACAAGTTTAAATGAAGATATACAAAGATACCAACAAGAACGGAAAAATCATCTGAGGAGAATGGCAAGAAATAGACTTCCAAAATTGGCATTCCAATATACCCCAACTGGACATAGGGACCAAGGAAGACCAAAACATCGGTGGAAAGATCAAGATCATCTTCGCTAGGTTTACCGTACAGGCCACATGACCTAAAACGAATTTGTTCATGATGATGATGATGAACTAGTTAAATATTTAAATTGTTTATAATATTGAAGTTATATTACTGTATTATTGTATTAGATAATAATATATTATGTGCGACAAGTAAATTATATAAGGTATAAGCAATTAATTTGGTATGGGCATATACGACGAATGCAAGAAGGAAGGTTACTCAGAAGAACATTTGAATAATATCCATCTGAAAGAATAAAGAAATGCAGACGTCCAAACTCATGGATGCAAGAAACAAGAACTGCAATGAGAACTAGAGGACTGGAGAACATGACGTGGAGGGACAGACACGAGTGGAGAAGGAAAATAAAACTTTAGACACAGAAAGATGTGTAAACATTGAAAATATGTATATAAATAAATATTATTATTATTATTATTATTATTATTATTAGTATTATTATTATTGATTAGTTTAGGGATATCAGCTTAATTTAGCTATGAAGTAAGAGGTCCTAAATTCGATCCCTGGCTTTGAAAACAAATAGATAATTTGACACATTATTGGAACTGTGTTAAAATAACAGTATTGGAAAATGTTCTATAACATCATTTACTGCTTATAAAAGTGGTGGTGTAAAATTCTCAAATACAGATACTTCTAAACGAAGCCGGCCGTTGGCGATGGTAGTGACACCTACCTGAGAGCAGACGAAACGAGAATTATAGATTTGTATATGTGGAAAGAATTGTTAATGTTTGTGCCGAGTCTCGAATGGTGTAGTGGGCTACACACTAGACTGGAGAACTAGAGGTCCACGTTTCGATCCCTGGTTCAGACATTAATTTTTCTTGTGACAATATCATCATAATATTAAATAGATGTTTCTTTGAGGTAAATTACCCATACTCCACCAGGATTAGGTTGTGTGAGATTATCTGTTGTCTACATGTTCCTATGTCTGAAAAACTGTCAGATATAAAAGAAATGGAAAAGTAAAACAAACAAGAAAAAGGTAGATCATAAATGAAAAATATATTACATTCAAGAATAACGAAAGAAATGGATTAAAGGCTCTGTTTATAAGCAATAACTCTTTTACCGTGAATCGCATAGAAGTATATAACAACACTGCAGACAAGACAGACGATATTGAGTTTCCACTGAAATACTTGCCCCTATATAGCAAGATATGAATAAATATTTCAATATAGGTAAATTTATATACTCTTCTATTCATCAATAACAGCAATGATGAATGGAGTCTTATGGAACAGACATATAACCAGGAAAAATAAGTTACAAATACATAATTCAATAGTGAGAAGTACTGTCACATATGGAGCTGAAGTTTGGAAATTCAACAAAAACTTAGAACAAAAACTTATGTCGATGGAAATGGATTTCTTGAGAGCAGCAAGATGTTCAAAATTAGACAAAATAAGAAATACTGTCATAAGAGAAAAAATGAATATTGGTTATTCAATAGTAGATTATATACGGTATAAGCAATTAAATTGGTATGGGCATGTACGACGAATGCAAGAAGAAAGATAACCCAGGAAAACATTGGAATGGTGTCCACCAGGACGAAGGAGGAGAGGAAGACCTCCAAACTCGTGGATGCAGGAAACAAGAACTGGAATGAGAGCAAGAGGACTGGAGGACATGGATTGGAAGGAGAGAGACGAGTGGAGAAGAAAAATGAAATTTTAGACACACAAAGATGTGTAAACATTAAAATTCTGTATATAAATAAAATTCGTACTGTGCATTATTTTGAAGAATGGTGGTTGGTCGATGTCTAATGTCCTGCATCTAACACTAAAGTCATTAGCAGTCTTGCTCTCCAGTACTTTGAAGTTTTTAAATTTTCCTGTTTGACGGCTGTACAGTTGTTGAGGTGTTCGTCATCCATTTCTTCCTCTGGGAGTTTTCACAGAATGCATCTTGGTGTAGACAATAAGTTGATCTTATGCAAGTGCGTAGCAAGGCGGTCGTGACGTAGTTAATCTGAATTGTGCAACTGTTGTCTTCCATGGAAGTTCTGGTATGTTGTTGGTGTTGTGAAAGAAACATTCCCATTTATTGTATTTTGTGGATGATTGAAATCTGTTGTCGTTAATACCCCAGTTTTTTATTTTATGCGTCTTTTAAGCGAAATATAAGATATAGTTTTGAGTGTTGGTGATTGTGTTATCAGTGAACCTTTCTTCGCAAGGGGATCAGCTGTTTTATTGTCCAGGATCCCACAATGCGATGAAATCCACTGAGGGATGACTTCTTTGAATTATTATTTAACTCATGCCCTAAATGGTAGTCAATGACCAATCACGTTTCAGTGATTTTTGTTTTACAACCAATGGCAGTCGTATTTCACCTCGCTCTTTATCGATTTCTCCTTATCAGCTCGTGCCTTTGTGATAAAGGAAGCTCCTCCTTTTTAATATTCTGAACAGCTCAGAACATTATTTTTCTCCAACAAATATATAGAATACAGCAAATAATGTACAGATTCCTTGATTTTACTTAGTTGTTTAATAAAAAGATATTAAATAATCTTCAATGCCGATTATAACATACAGTTTGATATGTGTCATTATTTCTCCACTAGGGTGCATTCTTACAATATTGTGATCCTATTTGGCAATAAATAATATGATCAAGTTACAGTGAATATACATAACCTCACATTTCTCATTTGTTTTAAAACATCGCTGTTTACATTAAATATATACATATTTTAAATACTGGTAACAATATTTAAATAATGATTTGTGAGTAAACAGCTTAATTGTATTCGTTAAATAATCCTAACAAATGCCACTCTTGATAAATTGGAAATCACTCGTGGCATTACTTATGATTAATTAACCTGTTCAGACGTATAATGGATTGTACATTGTTAATGAAACCACGTGTTTTTTTTATAATTTACAACAATTTACAGAAATCCTCATTGCCCACTCTGCTCCACGAACACCTACAGAAACCACTTGCTACAATGTCAAAGTCTTTCAGCGCACATGTGCAGGAGAGAGCAGCAGCAGCTATAAGAGCTATGTGCAGTATCAAAGACATCACATCGTTAAAATTAGTCACAGCCATGAAATTATTCGCATCAGTGATCACCCCGATCGTCACCTACGGGATAGAACTGATATGGGAGAAACTATCGATCACCGATTTGGAGAGGTTAGAAAAAGTAAAACCAAGATTCATCAAAAAGGCATTAGGTGCAAGCAAATACACACCAAACAGTATGGCCTATATGCTAGCCAGAGAAACCTTCTTCCTAGAGGACCTGAGACAAAGGATACTACTGCCAGCAACGGAGCCATATAAGAAAGTCATCGAAAAAAAGAAACAGAGAGAAAAAGAGATCGACGAAGATTTCTACGCCTCAGATGCCATGGTAAACAGAGAGTGGACTGGAAGTAACCAACCACAAAGGCACAGAATCATAGGTTTAGCAACACACGGATATCATCACAAAATGTGCAAATATACAAAATTCCACCAACCGAGTGATTCGTGTGAATGCAAGATATGCGACCAAAAGTGTGAGCGATACCATTACAAACAATGCAGAATATGGACAGGATCACTGAACGAACTCATAAAAGACAAATCATAAACTTATAACTTAATGCTCTTTCGAGTGCCTCTTACCAATTTATTATTATAATGTCAAACACTTCACTCTGCTACGCTCAATAATAGATACTGGGAAGCAACAGCCAAGCTTTCTCTTTTGCCAAGATTTTCTATTGTTTTAATGTATTGTTATCAGTTATTTGTTTACTCATTTTTTATTATTCCGGCTTTTACAATGAATATACATTTTTCCGGTACCCATGTTCACAGTTAACTACACATTTGTTTCAACACATTTTTCCATTCCTGTCTGTTCATCCATATATCTTCTTCTATTTCACATTCCCTCTTAGCTTCATTGATTCCCTGAATCCACGTAATAGATGGTCTACCCTTCTTTTTCCTTCCCTGTGGTTCCCAATCCATGATTATCTTAGGTAGTCTTCCTTCTTCCATCCTTCTAATGTGTCCGTACCAATTTAATTGTTTCTTCTTTATAAAATCTAATATTGAATATTGTACCTGCATTTTTTCTTTTATATATGAATTTCTGATTTTATCCTTCCTGGATATTCTTGCAGCACGTCTCCAGTAGTTCATTTCAGTGGCGAGTAATTTTTTTTTTATAATTATGGAAAATAACTTCTGTCAAATCTCCTGCATTTTCATATCTAAAAAATGAATAATTTATAGCAATAGTTGTATAGTAATTGTATCTATGGGGTTGTTTACAGTTAAGCCAATGCTTCTCCTATCATCCAATGTAGACAAAGTGCCTGTTTCTCTTGAATGTATTGCCTCAATTGTATATTTTCATCTTTTCTTCGGGCGTCCAATATTCCTATTCTACTTCCTTCACAGTAGCCTCTGCCTGCTCCTGGAATCTCCTTCCTCAAGATATCAGGGGTTGCCGCACACTTGGAACCTTTAAGTCACGCTTATACAGTTACCTGTTGTCTAATAATTAATTTTTCTCTATTTATATAATTTTATACTATGTCATTAATCTTTTCCTCGTTTTTTATATATATTGTACATATTATATATTTAATTCGTTAAATTTAGAGTAAATCAAAATACATTATAAATATTAATTGTATTGTATTCATAACTTGTAATCGTTTATATATATATATATATATATATATATATATATATTGTAATTTAGATTTAAGACTATTTTTTTTTGTTTGTATTTTTTTTAAACCTGGTTGAGTGGTAGACAAGGCCTTAAGGCCTTAACTCTCCCAGGTAAAATAAAGCTATTATTATTATTATTATTATTATTATTATTATTATTATTATTATTATTATTATTATTATTATATTTTTCCAGTTGGGAATTTATCCTTAGCTATTTTAACTATTCTGTCGTTTGATATTGTTTCCTTCCTTTGTTTACAAGTATCCAATTTGAAATTTGTTCTATTTGTAAATTTTCTCTTATCACTTCGAACGTGATACATTAAAGTCATAATTTCTATTGTTCTCAGAACTTTCATTACACATTGACGACGAGTATCAAAGCTAATAATTTTAGTAATAAATATGAAAATTATTACTTTTCAAGCTCGCATATATTTTATTTGAATACATGTAAATAGAGAACAACAAAGGAACACTCTAATTAAGTTCTTGCAGTACAAACTACTGAAACAAAGCGACGGATAAGCATGGACGTAGCTGAAACTTCTAAATTATTGCTACAAATAGGAAAAATTAACAAATCGTTTTCGAATATATGTACAATGAGAAAGACACCGGCGCCGCTCGAAAACTCGATTTATAATTACGACTTTAATATGAGTACATATTACTTTTTGTACTACAAGCTGCTAAACTATCTCTCCAAATGTATGTCTTCTTGTTCTTCTTCTTCTCATAATTTGTAGGATTTTCATCATATTTTCTAAAACACTCCTCGGATGACATTTGTCCCTAATTTTTGTGCTGTGTATATTATCAAATAATGTTTTCCCCTGAATAGTTCTTAAGATCTTCATTTCACGTGTGCTTATTATTTGTTTAGTTTTTGTTATATCAGCCCTAGTATCTGCTCCATATACGACAACTGGTCGAACTATCGTTTTGTATATGCAGATTTTGCTTTCCATTTTGCCAAATGGATGTAAAATGCACAATGATATACTTACTTACTTACTCACTGGCACTATCGAACCCGAAGGTTCATGACCGCGCGGACATAAGCTCTCCATACATCCCTATCCTGAGCTAATGCTTTCCAATCATTCCCTGTATAATCTACTTCCCTCAAATCATAGTTAATGTTGTTCTCCCACCGCATTCTTGGTCTACCAACTGGGCGCTTTCCCTCTGGCTTTCCTACAAGAAGCTTCCATGCACGTCTTTCATTCCCCATACGCGTAACATGTCCTGCCCATCGCAGTCTACGAGACTTAACTGTTCTTATTATATCTGGCTTCCTATAAAGACCATGTAGTTCATTGTTATGTAGTCTTCTCCATTCACCTGTCTGTTCATCTCTCTTTGGTCCAAAAATTTTCCTAAGAACTTTATTCTCAAATACCAGTAATCTCCTCCTTCCTCCCTTAAAGTAAGAGTCCAGGTTTCGCATCCATATAATATAACTGGTAGAATAATAGTTTTATATATTTTCAGCTTAACGTTTTTTGAAAGGAGTTGGGACATCAAAAGTCTCTGCAATGCATAATAGCATGCATTTCCAGAATTGAACCTATGTTTAATTTCTTTTTGCATCTCATTCCTATTTGTGATTATTGTTCCTAGGTATTTGAATTCAGCCACTTCCTCAAAATTTCCCTCATTTGTCATTAGCTGTCCATTTCCATTATATACTGAATTTCTACGTGTGACCATATATTTAGTTTTACTGATATTTATTTCCAGTCCTAATTTCTTAGTTTTACTCAATAGTGTGTGCGTGGTTTCCTTTAGTATCTCCTCGCTATCGGCCAGTAGTACTACATCATCAGCATAAACTGACAGCTTATTAATACCATTCAGTTGTAAGCCTTCCTCATTCTCTAAAGATTTAATGGCATGCTCTAGTACAAAATTAAATAGTAGAGGAGATAGTACATCTCCTTGCTTCAACCCATTCTGGATTTAAAAAGTGTCTGAAAACTGTTTGCCTACACGCACCCTACTCTTTGAGCCATTTAGACACATTCGTATAAGTCTAACTAACTTTTTAGGAATTCCGAACTCCAGCAGGATACTATATAACTTCTCCCTCTTAATTGAATCATATGCTTTTTTGAATCTACCAATAGTTGATGTACAGTACCATTATATTCCCATTTCTTCTCTAAAATCTGTCTTAAACTGACTATTTAACTCATGCCCCAAATGGGAGTCAATGACCAATCACGTTTCAATGATTTCTGTTTTACAACCAATCAGAGTCGTGTTTCACCAAATATTTATCAGTGTTATAATTACCATATTAAAGAAAGCTGCTCCTTACAATATTGCGTTCCTTTGGCAATAAATAGTATGATCTGGTTGCAGTGATAAACAAATGAAGCAGTAGAAGCGTACCTATCGTTTCTCATTTGTTTTCAAACATCGCCGTTTACATTAAATATATAAATATTTTAAAATAACTATAGTTAAATAATGATTTGTGAGTAAACAGCTTAATTTTATTCGTTAAATAGTCCTAACAAATGCCACTCTTGATTTCCAAATTCTCTAGATAAATTCACTCCTCACTTCGTGAGTCGTGAATTTATCGATAATTTGGAAATCACTCGTGGCATTACTTATGAAAATCTGTTCTGTTGTAGACCTGTTCTTCTAAATGCACATTGATGATCTCCTAGAATGTCATCAATATAGTGTTATAACTGCAACTTCACCGTGTCTTCTACTTTTTAGTTCGACCTATTGACTTTCCACCGCTGTGGTCTCGGCGTAGCATCGCTGTCTTGTATGCTGCGGGTCCGAGTTCGATCTCCAGTCGAGAAAAGTTTCCTTGGTAATGGTATTTTTTGGGTTTTTTTTCTCACCTATAAGACAAATTTCAGATAATGTTAAGAACCAAACGGTCCCCGAAAAATCATTTGTACATTATCGACGTTATCATATTCGCCATTTTTAGTATGAATGATGCGTACAGTCTAGAACGTTGTGTTGAAGGAGGCCCTTGACTGAGCTCAACATTCATTCAGTGAGACACTCCATGACCTTGTGTGGTCAAAAAGTATGTATATGATCCAAAGCTTAAATTCCCTCTCCCGACAGATTATGTCACATTAAGGCCCGGGCGGCACGCCTAGCCTTTAGTATATAAATATACGTATCTTTAAGGTGAGATGTTAAATATACAAACTTACTTACTTACTTACTTACTCACTGGCCCTATCGAACCCGAAGGTTCATGGCCGAGCGGACATAAGCTCTCCATACATCCCTATCCTGAGCCAATGATTTCCAATCATTCCCTGTATAACCTGCTTCCCTCAAATCATAGTTAATGTTGTTCTCCGACCTCATTCTTGACCTACCAACTGGACGTTTTCCCTCTGGCTTTCCTACAATGATTCATTGCCTCATTATGAACACGTTATTGTCGCAGGCGATTTTAATACAAATCTTCTTCAGACTGACTCACCAGCCATACAACTTAAAAATATGTTCCAAAGCTTTAATATGACCATTGTTCCTCTCTCTGCCACACACCATACTGCTACTTCCGACACTCTACTGGACTTAATTGTGACTACACATCCACAGAAAGTACTGTCATATGGACAAATTCCTGCTCCTGGCATATCTGCTCATGACATTGTATTCGTAGAATACTCACTCCAATGTCCTAAAAGACGCTCAAAATTAATTACGTACAGAAATTTACAAAACATAGACGATACTAAACTAAAATCAGACGCTTTAGAACTACCTTGGTATTCAATATGGAATCTTAGATCAGTTGATGAAAAAGTAGACACATTTAATACACTGATACTACAACTATACGACAGACATGCACCAGTAAAAACCCGACGATTTTCCCGCTCCCCTGCTCCCTGGATAATGATTCAATACGTGAACTTATGTCAAAACGAGACAAAGCATACCGAACATACAGACGACATAAAAATGACGAGAACTGGCAACTGTACAAACAACTTAGAAACACAACTACACAAACTATACGTAATGCCAAACTACGACACGCCCACAGTATAATCGGACCTGAAATAAGTGCACGGGACACTTGGTGAAAGCTCCGTGCAATGGGACTTAGACAGTTGAATCCCTCAACTGACTCTATAGACATTTCTGTAGATGACTTAAATGAACATTTTACCTCAATACCCATGACACCTCCAGACAACAAGACTAAAATAGACATTCTTAAAGACTTATCCCCATCCCCACATACAGGAAGAGATAAATTTTACTTTTACGACATTTCGCCTATAGACGTAAAAAGCACTCAAGCGGATTAAATCCAATGCGCAAGGAACAGATAACATCAGCATTTTAATGCTAAATAAAATCATTGACATTATTCTACCCACAGTGACTCATATTTTTCAATGCTTCCCTTATAACTTTTATCTTCCCTATTGTATGGAAACAGTCTAGAGTTCGGCCTATACCAAAAATAAGTACACCTACTAACTGTAATGACTTCCGACCGATTAGCATCCTTCCGACATTATCTAAAGCCCTGGAATATATTGTACATAAGCAAATGACTGATTATCTCCAAGAAAATCATCTCCTTGATCCTTATCAATCCGGCTTTAGATCTGGTCATAGCACAACCACAGCTTTGCTAAAAATTACCGAAGATATTCGTGAAGCCGTGGACAGACGTCAATTGACTCCTTTAACCTTACTTGACTTCAGCAAAGCTTTTGACACAGTAGACCACGACTTACTTATGATAAAGCTCAAGCACCTACATTTGTCTGACAGCGCTGTATCCTGGTTCGACTCATACCTGCACGGTCGTCAACAATACGTTTCATTAAACTCTAGATCTTCGACTTGGCGTAACGTGTCGGCTGGAGTCCCCCAGGGCAGTGTTCTCGGACCTCTTCTTTTCTCAATCTACATAAATGATTTGCCAACTGTACTAAAGCACTGCCGTTATCACCTCTATGCTGATGATCTCCAAATTTACCTACATTCACCTCCTCATTCTCTCTATAACAGCTTGATGAAAATGAATGACGATCTCATATCCATCTTTAACTGGTCTTCAAGTATCGGTCTAAATCTAAATCCTAACAAGTCACAAGTAATTCTAATGGGACAACAAAGACTGCTTACAACCTTTGACATATCTACACTTCCAAACATTACTATAAATAATATAATTATCCCTTATTCTTCTTCAGTAATAGATCTTGGACTACATCTAGACGCAAATTTAACCTGGCAAACACAAGTGAAACACATATGTAAAAAGACTTTCTCCATCTTACATTATCTTAGACGTTTAAAGAATTTTCTCCCAGTTTCGTTAAAAACAAATCCTAGTGCAGAATCTTGTGTTACCACACTTCGATTATTGTGACATTATATATAATGATCTAAACTATGCCTTGTCGCAGAGACTGCAGCGTGTTCATAATGCTTGCGTTCGATTCATTTTCAATATCCGGCGTTATGACCATATTTCCGAACACTTTAATAACCTCTCTTGGCTCCGTCTTACTGACAGACGTAAATTGCACTCTCTTTCGCTACTTTTCAAGCTTCTGAATTCCTACATTCCTACTTACCTGGCGTCCAGATTTGAGAAGTTATCCTCCTACCACAATATTGACACTAGGTCACAAGATAGCAGTCTGCTAACAATTCCTCTTCATAGCACTTCCTCCTATTCTACTTCCTTCACAGTAGCCTCCGCCCGCTCCTGGAATCTCCTTCCTCAAGATATCAGGGGTTGCCGCACACTTGGCACCTTTAAGTCACGCTTATACAGTTACCTGTTGTCTAATAACTAATTTTTCTCTATTTATTTAATTTTATACTATGTCATTAATCTTTTCCTCGTTTTTTTATATATCTTGTACATATTATATATTTAATTCGTTAAATTTAGAGTAAATCAAAATACATTATAAATATTAATTGTATTGTATTCATAACTTGTAATCGTTTATATATATATATAATATATATATATATATATTGTAATTTAGATTTAAGACTTTTCTTTTGTATTTTTTTTTAAACCTGGTTGAGAGGTAGACAAGGCCTTAAGGCCTTAACTCTGCCAGGTAAAATAAAGCTATTATTATTATTATTATTATTATTATTATTATTATTATTACAAGAAGCTTCCATGCACGTCTTTCCAATCATTCCCTGTATAATCTGCTTCCCTCAAATCACAGTTAATGTTGTTCTCCCACCTCATTCTTGGCCTACCAACTGGGCGTTTTCCCTCTGGCTTTCCTACAGAAGCTTCCATGCACGTCTTTCATTCCCCATACGTGCAACATGTCCTGCCCATCGCAGTCTGCGAGACTTAACTCTTCTTATTATATCTGGCTTCCTATAATGACCATGTAGTTCATTGTTATGTAGTCTTCTCCATTCACCTGTCCGTTCATCTCTCTTTGGTCCAAAAATTTTCCTAAGAACTTTATTCTCAAATACTCGTAATCTCCTTTACTCCCTTAAAGTAAGAATCCATGTTTCGCACCCATATAATATAACTGGTAGAATAATAGTTTTATATATTTTCAGCTTAACGTTTTTTGAAAGGAGTTGGGACATCAAAAGTCTCTGCAATGCATAATAGCACGCATTTCCAGAATTGAGCCTATGTTTAATTTCTATCTGCATCTCATTCCTATTTGTGATTATTGTTCCTAGGTATTTGAATTCAGCGTTAAATATACAAACAGATGGATAAATCAGCAATAAATAATTTTACTATAGTAAGTCGCTCACAAATGAGGGATATTTTGAAGAAGTGGCTGAATCCAAGTAACTAACTAACTTACTGGCACTATCGAACCCGCAGGTTCACGGCCGAGGGGACATATGCTCTCCATACATCCCTATCCTGAGCTAATGTTTTCCAACCATTCCCTGTATAATCTATTTCCCTCAAATCATAGTTAATGTTATTCTCCCACCTCATTCTTTGTCTACCGATTGGGCATTTTCCCCTCTGGTTTTCCTACAAGATGCGTCCATGCACGTCTTTCATTCCCCATTCGTGCCACATGTTCTGTCCATCGCAGTCTACGAGACTTAACTGTTCTTGTTATATCTGGCTTCCTATAAAGATCGTGTAGTTTATTGTAATAAAGTATTCTCCATTCGCTTGTCTGTACACCCCTATTTGTTTCCTAATACTAGTAATCTTTTCTCCTCCCTTAAAGTAAGAGTCCATGTTTCGCATCCATATAATATAACTGGGAGAATAACAGTTTTATATATTTTCAGTTTAACGTTTTTTGAAAAGAGTTGGGACGAAAAAGGTCCCTGTAATGCATAATAGCACGCATTTCCAAAATTGAGTGTATGTTTAATTTCTTTCTGCAACCCGTTCCTATTTGTAATTACTGTTCCTAGATACTTGAATTCCCAACTCCTTTCAAAAAGCGTAAAAATGAAAATAACGATGTATGGAGAGCTTATGTTCGCCGGTCATGAACGTACGGATTCATTAGTGTTAAGGAGTTAGTTAATATTAGGGGGGAGGACTTTAAGAAGCAAATTTTGGTCATAAAAGTGAAAAAAAAAGGTCCTGAACATACATTCAAAAAGGTCTAAAAGAGGTGCTGTTCTGGGAAACAATTTAATTAATGTTTAAACCAGTTACATGAACTCATTTTATATAATAAGCATATCATTTTGCACAAAATTTTCTTCTTTATACAGTCGATAAGAGGTAATTCATAGTTCTTGAGTTTATTGCAATATTTACTTCGCAGTTGGAACATCGAAGAGTGATGCCATCAGTTTTGATAAATTACGTTTTGAATTCTAAAAGTGCGTACAACTTATCCTTCTTAACATTCGCCATGTTATTGTTGTGAAACCCCAGTTGTAATACTAACAAAAATATGTTGTATTTCTGACTAGTAAAACACAGCCAACAACAAGTCGGTAGATAGAAAACTGTTAAATTATTGCCAGTACTAACTGAACTTATTTTAAACTGTTACAGCAACACTGTTGAAATTTAAATTTGACTTCACAGCTGCAGATTGACCATTGTTGCTGGGATATAAATTACTGGTGGTTTACATAAATTATATTTTAATATTTATTATTTACTATTGTTGACTTTACACTGCTGATTGGTCATTGTTTCTGGGGTAAAAATTACATAAATTATATTTTAATATTTAATATATACTATTGTTGACTTTACACTGCTGATTGGTCATTGTTTCTGGGGTAAAAATTACATAAATTATATTTTAATATTTATTATTTACTATTGTTGACTTTACACTGCTGATTGGTCATTGTTTCTGGGGTAAAAATTACATAAATTATATTTAATATTTATTATTTACTATTGTTGACTTACTTATTTATTATTTACTATTGTTGACTTTACACTGCTGATTGGTCATTGTTTCTGGGGTAAAAATTACATAAATTATATTTTAATATTTATTATTTACTATTGTTGACTTTACACTGCTGATTGGTCATTGTTTCTGGGGTAAAAATTACATAAATTATATTTTAATATTTATTATTTACTATTGTTGACTTTACACTGCTGATTGGTCATTGTTTCTTCTGGGGTAAAAATTACATAAATTATATTTTAATATTTATTATTTACTATTGTTGACTTTACACTGCTGATTGGTCATTGTTTCTGGGGTAAAAATTACATAAATTATATTTTAATATTTATTATTTACTATTGTTGACTTTACACTGCTGATTGGTCATTGTTTCTGGGGTAAAAATTACATAAATTATATTTTAATATTTATTAAAAATTACATAAATTATATTTTAATATTTATTATTTACTATTGTTGACTTTACACTGCTGATTGGTCATTGTTTCTGGGGTAAAAATTACATAAATTATATTTTAATATTTATTATTTACTATTGTTGACTTTACACTGCTGATTGGTCATTGTTTCTGGGGTAAAATTACATAAATTATATTTTAATATTTATTTAATATTGTAGACGTCTGATCGAGATTTCAAAAAGCTGTACAAGAATAAACAAATATACGTTTTTCTGTCTCATCTTTTAAAAACGCGAAGGAAAAGATGCTGAAGCATAAAAAAATGGAAAAAAGGGACGAAATATAGTAATTGCAGGAAAATGTGCAAAAAGGTGCAACAAAGTGTGTTAATTTGTCTCCATTTCATCCCCCCAAATACATATATTGAACTATTTGTATGAAAACAGCTATATTTTTTGGAAAGGTGCTGCATCTCAAAATCGTTTCCCTAGTTAAAATAAATAATTCAAAGTCAATGTACTGCTGATACTGTAATAGCGCTGCAGTTCTTTTTTTGTAGTTCAAACTGTAGAGTTTTTACCAGAAACAGTATGAGTGTGACCTTTACACTTTGAATTATTCAACACAAATCAATGCATAAGAAGAGTCAGGTAATCTGGTTATTTCATACTTTTCCACACACGCCTGCACAAATGTAATTACGCATGCTTGTTGACTTACTCTACAAATGCGATGAGTAAGCGTTCCTACAGATCGATGTGACCCGACGCTAGTGTCACCTGCTGGCAATTCATTGTAAGCTCCTGCCAATAATTACTCATCGACTCGGGGGAGCAGAGTGATCAAGACACACCTAACAGACTCTGCCCACAATCCAGTCCTACCTCTAAATAACTGAATTCCACACCGGTTCAAATTAAATCAACTCAGCAGTTAGATGCGAAATACAATTACAAACTAAAAACAGAGACAGTCAGAGGAGAACAGCATTTCTTGAGCTATAATCTTCACTGAGGATGTACCTAATAAAATATATGCGAGAGAAAAGTTAAATTAAGAACTAAAACCAATAACATACTAATAAAATGTTAAAACAATAAAATAAATACATGATATATCAGTCATCCTCACTAAAATTAATTTATATTTTTAAAAAACTTCATCAAGTACAGTAAAAGCCCCTTATTCACGCGGGATATGTTCCGTAAATATGCCGCGAACACAGAAACTGCAAATATTGAATGGTAATTTATATGGGTATATAGGGGATACGTTCATCATCATCATTAACAAATTCGTTTTAGGTCATGTGGCCTGTACGGTAAACCTAGCGAAGATGGTCTTGATCTTTCCACCGATGTTTTGGTCTTCCTTGGTCCCTATGTCCAGTTGGGGTATATTGGAATGCCAATTTTGGAAGTCTATTTCTTGCCATTCTCCTCAGATGATTTTTCCATTGTTGTTGGTATCTTTGTATATCTTCATTTAAACTTGTTACTCCAAGTTTTCCTCTGATAATAGTGTTCCTTTGGTGATCCAGTCTATTAACTCCTAACAATGATCGTAAGAAGCGCATTTGGCTTACTTGAAGTTTATGAGAGTTTCTTTTATTTAAAATCCAAATTTCACTTCCATATTTTAGAGCAGCTTTTGATGTGATGTTATGTAATCTTAGTTTTCTCTCTGTCCTCATCTGTTTACCAAAATGTCTTCGTATTACCCCATTCATTTTATTATATTTTTAATTTTGAATCAATGTCACTCTTATACTCTGCAAATACACTTCCTAAGTAAGAGAAATCTGACACTTGTTCTATAATTTTTCCATCAATCTCAATTTTCACCCGTTGTATATTTTTTCCACACATTTCCATTGTTTTGGATTTTGAAGTGGAAATTTTCACATTATATTTGATGGCAATTTTGAATAATTGATAAGCTGCTATTTGTAAGCTATCTTCGGAATCTGATAATATTATTTGATCATCAGCATATAATATTGTTTGAATTATTTTATTCCTAGTTTATTGAAATTCCACTATTTACTACGTTCAAAAGTTCCAAAATATCAAAAATTTCTAAATAAAATCAATTAATGAGAGATTTTAAACAAATTCAATTAATTCCACTGAGCAACAGAAAATAAACTCTTTTTTTTGTCTCAGAAAGAAAAATAAGTGATTCTAATAGTAGGTTTTCTCCTGGATTTAAATATGATATCGATTTTTCTCCATCACGCAAGGTTTCCGAGAGACAGGAATTTATAATTTCAAACACTTTAATATTTTCTACATTCGTAACTACACAATATTCGAACATTCGGACTCACCTAGAAAGTAAGAAATGACGATTTTCTGCTATATTTCGCCTGTGGAGCATCCCTCTTGATGGTACAACAATAAACGGCCAGCATATTAGGATACCATTTGCCTTGATATATCTTTTCCATAGCTGAAATCTCCTGAGTTAGCTCATTTGGTTTTATATTACAATGGACAAATGGACAAAAAAACGTTTATTAAAAAAATAATTATTTAAATCCATTAATTGAAAATGAAATAAAAAAACTGTGGGCGATGGAGAAATTCCGAATACATATTTGAAAACACGATAAAAAAACTGCAATAATTACAAATATTTTTACTCATGAGACAAAAATCATGTTGACCAGTGTAATTGATGTACGAGGGAGAATCAAATATAAACAGGCCTTTTGTTCCAAAACTTTTATCCCTGAAGATTAATTGAAATTAACATTTTTATTACTTTTCTACATATTCACCCATCTTTACTATGAATTTGTTCCAACGGACAGGCAGTTTTTTAATGCCGGTTTCAAAGAAAGTACGAGGACGGATGTGCAACCAGTTGCGCACGAAGTTTTTCACCTCCTTATTGGTTGTGAAACGATGTCCTTCAAGAGCTTCTTTGAGTGGACCAAACCTGAAGAAGTCACACGGTGAGAGATCCAGGCTGTAGGGTGGATGTGGAAGGGCAGTACAGTGAATTTCAGCCAATTTTCGCTGTGTTGCTGCTGCTATGTGTGGTCTGGCATTGTCCTGCAGAATCAACACAACGTAGTAATTGTGTTCTTGTTTTGCCGCTTTTATAAGGTATTTCAATTTAGATTGATATTCTGCTGTGAACTCAGCGATAAAATTCCTCATTTTGTCTTCGGATTTCTTGATGAATCGTACAGTTGATTCATTATCATTGAAACAGCGTGATATAGATACTAACTACTTGCTAACATGTAAACGGCCGAACATTTCTATTTTTATTTTAAACGGCAACCAACACTACTTTTTTTCCTTTTCGAACCCAATTTTCATTCCATTTAGTCGACATTATAAATTGGCAACAAAGAATAGACACATGTCATTCAACCAAAATTATAGCAACGAATGACAAGTTGAAACAATAAAACACCGATTGTGGCGAGGGCAGCATTTATCAACGGACATAGCGGTACGTGAAATACGGCGGCGGTGGCTTTTAACAACGAACTTTAGGCTTAGTGACAATAATGCTTGTTCTACTTTG
Source organism: Diploptera punctata (assembly GCA_030220185.1). Lineage (NCBI taxonomy): Eukaryota > Metazoa > Arthropoda > Insecta > Blattodea > Blaberidae > Diploptera > Diploptera punctata. The sequence continues at coordinate 677,997 of JASPKZ010007832.1, forward strand.
ATATTAATTTGTACACTTGGTTTGAAACGCTCCTTGTAAATGCTGCCTGTAGTAAAAAAAGTTGCCGATGGTTAATAAAGGATACTAATCTTTCTAACAAACCGATGGATCCGCGAATAAATAAATGTTTAACCGCGAATACAGGAACTGTGTCGCAATTTTTTAACCCGTGAATAATGTAAACGCGAATAAGGGAACCCCAAATAAGGAGCTTTTATTGTAATTACCATGCAGGCCTTTCAGAAATATATTACATCTTCGGCATGTGCCAAATGAAATTCCGAAGATAGAACATGTTTATAAAAGACCTACATGGTTTTAACTACTTGACGACGTTTTTAAACACAAATTCATTTTAGTTGAGCACGACTGATATATGAGGTGCTTATTTTAATATTTTACTACATAACCTCAACTTTAGTCCACCGCTGTGGTCTCGAAGTAGCGTGCTGCCTTGTCACACAGCGGGCCCGGGTTCGATCCCCGGTCGGGGCAGTTTTTCTGGGTGAGGTTTTTATCGGGGTTTTTCCTCACCTGTAAGACAGATGCCAGGAAAACTTTAAGGCCCAAACGGTCCCCGAAATCATATGGCCATCATCCTTATCATTATCATTCTTACCATTATCATTATCATCATCATCCTTCACCGGTGTGGAAAGCAACGGGAAGCTATCACACCTACACAATTCCCTAGTAAAGCTGCAAGCATAGCATGAAAATGCTATGATTGCAGTGAAGGACCTGCCATCGGGCAGAATTACTATGGATGGATGGATAACCTCAACTTTGATTCACAATGAATTTCAGAAGTATTGACTAAAGTAGTAAATAATCAAATAAAATAACGAATTGATAGATAAAAATGAATTAAGTACCTCGCCATAAATATCCGTAAGGGATGTGCAACGTGTAAATAAATCAAATATTAATAATAGCTTCATTTATTTAATAATATTAATAATAATAATAATAATAATAATGATAATAATAATAATAATAATAATAATAATAATAATAATAATAATAATAATAATAATAATAATAATAATAATAATAATAATAATAGCACGAACTAGAATTTATAACACGCTGGCCAGACCCACATTATGTTACGGCGGTGAGGCCTGAACAATTCGCAGTGTAGATGAACAAAGACTAACTGCGGCAGAAATGAAATTTATGAGACGTACTGCAGGTTACTCAAGAGCAGACCATAAAAGGAATTCTGAGATTCTCAAAGAATTACAAACAGTACCAGTCATGGAATATGTACAATAATAATAATAATAATAATAATAATAATAATAATAATAATAATAATAATAATAATAATGATTTATTTTAGCTGGCAGAGTTAAGGCCATAAGGCCTTCTCTTCCACTCAACCAGCGAATAGTAAAATTATACAAAAATTACGTACATATTACAATTTTAAGATATTAAAATAGGAACACTACTATCAGAGGAAAACTTGGAGTAGCAAGTTTAAATGAAGATATCCAAAGATACCAACAAGAATGGAAAAATCATCTGAGAAGAATCGCAAGAAATAGACTTCCAAAATTGGCATTCCAATATACCCCAACTGGACATAGGGACCAAGGAAGACCAAAACATCGGTGGAAAGATCAAGACCATCTTCGCTAGGTTTACCGTACAGGCCACATGGCCTAAAACGAATTTGTTCATGATGATGATGAGATATTAAAATACAGACTAATCAAAATACAATGATGATGTGATCTATACAGAAACAACTGGAAATCTCACGTACGAAGAATGCGCAGAACAAGAATACCACGTCAAATCTTAAATTATCAGTCACCAGGCAACATATCTTTCAAATATTGGATTGAGACCGTAACAGACAACTAAGTCTATCACATGAAAGAAAGAAGAAGAAGAAGATAATAATAGCTTTATTATACCTGGCACAGTTTAGGCCTTGTCTGCCACTCAACCAGGATGAAAGAGAGAATAACAATGAATTAAACTACCCCACAATATATACCTATAGGGGATGTGGAACTACCCCACAATATATAGGGCCCTGTCCATAGTGAATGTGTAAGTTATAACTATCATCATCATCATCATCATCATCATCATCATGACTCCAGGGATTAGGCAATTGCCCGTTCCGACTTCATAATGCATCAGCCCAACGTCTTCTAGGTCTTCCAACATCACGTCTTCCTCGTGATTGATAATTTCTTGCTAACAATGGATATCTCTCCTTATAAATAAATCAAATGTAAAAACAAAATAATCAACAAAAATGTTTTGAAATACTCCGCCTTACATATCCATAAGGGATGTGGAAGTTATAAATAAATAAAATGTATGGATAAAAGAACGAATAAAATGAATCAAACTACCCGATAATAAATATCCATAGCGGATGTGAAAGTTATAAATTAATAAATATATATTAACAAAACAATTAATAAAAATAGTAAGGCATCATCATCATCATCATAGTACATCCACGAATTTAGGTCATTTGTTGACCTGTTTCGGCCTCAAGAGAAACACCATCCAGAAGTCTTTTGAGCGGATGTCCTGGTCTTATTCGTCCTGCAGGTTGATATCTTAACATTTGTTTGGGTATACTGTGAACTTGCACGCAGTAGCGTAGTGATTAAGGCACTGCGCTACAAGCCTGAAGGTCGAGGGTTCGACTCCCGGTGGGGTCAGGATTTTTAATCCATTCGCCTCAGAAGACCTACACTCGCTTAACTCTGCTGTTATCTATTTTGCAATATTCTGTACATCCATTAACAGGGTAACCTTTCATTAACATTTATGAATAGTAGAGGATTTTTTTTTTGCCTTCACTCTTATCGTGATATGGAGTACCGTTATCTTTTGTTTGTTTTGAATGTCTGAAATTAGACAATATAATTTATGGCCACTTAAATTCCATTTCAGGGGAAATACATTGAAGATTTAAACCTGAAGCGAATGGGTTTAACTGACTCAAACCTTCTTGCGGCACTATGGCCCTGGGGTCGACTCATCCTCTAACTGAAATGAGTGCCAGACGCTTATTCTGGGGGTAAAGACGACCGTCACGCAGGGCTGACAAGCCGGCTGACATCAAGTGCTGATTGTCCAGAAAAGTGGGAGCCCTAACCTCCTGCTACCCCAAGGGCCTCCTGAGGCCTGTAGTGGGATACCTTTACCTTTACCTTATCCTGTGATCTTCCATTCGATGTACTTCTTCAAATAAATATATTAATATACATTTAAAATTTGTCCTAACATTCCATGTTCCTAGGAACATGTCCCTGTGTTTGAGCCTTTGGCATGGGTTCCCTGAAGTAATCCCCGCCCGGAGAACCGAATGGGGGACTATTTGACCTCCGGAAAATTTTACCCCAGTAGAACCCATGTCCGCATTCCTTGACGGTTGTATTTTTACGGTGAAAGATCGTCACTCTTTCGACCAAGGTACTTATTTCGTCTGGCTTATCACTTTCGACCAGTCCGGCATGGGTAACCCTATCGGCAGCAATGCTACCGCCGGCATAGCTCTCAAGTTCTTAGGAAAATTTTTGGACCAAAGAGAGATGAACAGACAGGTGAACGGAGAAGACTACATAACAATGAACTACATGATCTTTATAGGAAGCCAGATATAATAAGAACAGTTAAGTCCCGTAGACTGCGATGGGCAGGACATGTTGCGCGTATGGGGAATGAAAGACGTGCATGGAAACTTCTTGTAGGAAAGCCAGAAGGAAAACGCCCAGTTGGTAGACCAAGAATGAGAACAACATTAACTATGATTTGAGGGAAGTAGATTATACAGGGAATGATTGGAAAGCATTAGCTCAGGATAGGGGTGTATGGAGAGCTTATGTCCGCGCGGCCATGATCCTACGGGTTCGATAGTGCCAGTGAGTAAGTAAGTTTAAAATTTGTATTTAAATAAACGCAATATCGATAATAAGGTTATAGTAATTATAGGAATCCCTTCTAATTTGTTCGTAGGTTAGAACGCGACACACTCGCTTTTGTAATGACATTCTTAACTATCTGAGAACAACTGACTGTCAACTACAAGCTATTATTTCACTTGATACATATCGTGCTGCTATTATACCAACATGCCGGTTACTAAATCCCAATGTTGTCTCCTGAATACAGGATTCTGTCATCACCCTCGCGTAATTCAACCGCCATAATCCTTAACACTACAGGAATATTCAGAATTAAATCCCCCTTTCCTTATATCCTAAACATACTATCATGAATAATTGCTTCCTTTAATAACATAAGTGACAAATACGCCAGCTGTTAGTTATATTTGCTACTAGAGCTAGTAATTGTATCTGGTACAATGTTTTTTGTTCACTACTATACTAATAAGGGCCTACTTATCCTGATTTTAGGGAAGTAAGTTGAATTTACTAGAGAGGCCTTGGTATCCATTGGCATCATCATCAATGGCAGCCATGGATTAGGCCAATGGCCTGTTCCGCTTCAGGAAAGAAATTGATCCCTCCATCTCTTCTTAGGTCTTCCTGTGTCTCTTCGCCCTGTGGGTCTGTAGTTCAATAGCTGCAGAGGTAGTCTATTGTTTGGCATTCTCAGAAGGTGTTCATGCCAATTATTTTGATATTTTTGAATGATTTCAGTTATTGCTGGTGTGTTGAGAGCTTTGCGGATATCTTCATTACGTATGTGATCATAAAGCGTATAACCCGCTAAAGGTCTTAATAACTTCATTTCTGCAGCTACTATCCTATTTAATTTACCTGTAGTAAGAGTCCAGGTTTCAGAACCATAAAGTAGAGTTGGAAGAGCCATTGTTTTATAAAATTTTAGAATTGTATCTGGACGTACTTTTCAGAAAAGAATGCTTTTTATTGATCCTATAAGTTTTTGAAATTTGACCAATTTTATGTCTATGTCTTTACATGTGTCGTAGGAAAGGTTGCAGCCAAGATAAGTAAAGTTATTAACTTGTTCTATTATATTGTTGTTAATAACAATTTTAGTTCGTATCGGTATTTTCCCTTGAAACGCCATAGTTTTTGTCTTACTCACCGAAATTTGTAAATTATAATCTTGGGTTATATTTGACAATCTATGTACTGCTCTTTGTAGGTGATCTTCAGAAGTAGCCAATATTACTTGATCATCTGCATACATTAATGTGTTGAGGGGTCGACCATCAATCATATATATCCATTGGCAACGACATGAAATTGCTCAACTTACTTTCCCAGGGAATACATGTAATTGGCTTAATCTAATAAATAAAATTGAATGTTGTATGTTTGTATGCATGTTTGATTGTTCGTACTTTATGAGCGGTCATACCGTTGATCCGATTGTGATGGGACATTTTGCAAAATGTACCGGAGATTCCCGGGATGAACATATTCTATAAGAGAGTTGTGATACTCAACTCCTACACCCTTAAAATCGCCCTATGTAGTGGAAAACGTGAAAAAAGTAGCTCTTTGGACGCTTAAATGGCTTACGCTGCATAAACTATACATAAGGACTTTATTAAACTAAAAGTAAGATACGTACAATGTTATTTACAAATATGGATCGCACGGGCAGTAAGCCGTACGTGCTGTTGACAGTCCGTTACAATAAGTTGATGTTTAAAAACAAAAAAAAAGAAAACAATAATATTACAATTAGATATCAATACAATTACATTATTCATTAACTTAGTTATGTAGAATTATCAAGAATTAATGGCATTGCAATTTGCTAACTTATTTATTTATTCCTCAATAAGTGTTGTTAATATTTTCCGCCTTTTGTCCAGAAATCTACCCAGGTTTATCCAATTTTCTGGGTTTACCAGTAACTCGTAGCATGCCAATCTTCCACGATTTGAATTTAGAAATCTTTCCGGTAATTACTGACGTCTCCAATATTCTAAATCGTTACATTTTCCTAGAATATGTACCTCGTCTTCAAAGCTCCCGCACATTGGACATATTCGCATATCGTGATCGTCGCTAATTTTTAAAAAATTCCATGCCCCTAACCTGAACCAAGCAAGCCCTGATCTCTCTTTAAATCCTAGATTGGGTATATAAGATTCTTTTCCCCAAACTTGTTTTAGGTCTCTTTGTAAAAATAGTGATCGTTTTCCCGTACATTCGGCCAAAATATTTTGTCGGTTTATATCTAAGTATCTCCTAATTTTTCTCCACACTAATACATACACATAATTAATGTACACAGAATTGAATATCTAAAAAAGCTCTACAAAAAAGTCCGCGACAGCATATGTTTATCTGTTACGGATAACTCACAAAAAGCATTTTGTCTTTCATTGATGCCAAGAAGATCGAGACAAGTACGTAGATTCCTGTGTAAGCACAGCAACACATGGCTGGCATTCGTTTTCGGATAACTCACAATAACGAATTTTGTCTTTTAGCTCATTTATGCCAATAAGATCGAGATAAGTAGATTCCCGGGCAACGCCGGGTAAACAGTACGGGGTACCTAAAAATAATTACATTATAAATGTTTCCTTTTACTTATTCAACTAAACATAAAAACACGTTAATTTTCATTTATTTGGGCAAAGCAGCGCACGCCGGGTATTAGCTAGTTAATAATGTAAAAATGTTACCTACTTAAAATGTTATTGAATAATACTTATTTCTCATTTTGATAATTAAAATTTATGTTTAAGGGAGGAAAGGAGATTATGAGTATTTCAGAATAAAGTTCTTAGGAAAATGTTTGGACCAACGAGAGGTGAAGAGGCAGGTGAATGGAGAAGACTACATAACAATGAACTACATGGTCTTTATAGGAAGCCAGATATAATAAGAACAGTTAAGTCTCGTAGACTGCGATGGGCAGGACATTTTGTGCGTATGGGGAATGAAAGACGTGCATGTAAGCTTCCTGTAGGAAAACGATAGGGAAAACACACAGTTGGTAGACCAAGATTGAGGTGGGAGAATAACATTAATTATGATTTGAGGGAAGTAATTATACAGGGGATGATTGGAAAACATTGGCTCAGGATAGGGATGTATGGGGAGTTTTTGTCTGCGCGGCCATGAACCTACGGGTTCGATAGTGCCAGTGAGTTAGTTATGATTTGAGGGAAGTATATTACCAAGGGGATGAATGGAAAATATTCGCTCAGGGCAGCGATGTATGCAGAGCTTATGTCCTCGTAGTCTATGGGTTCGATAGTTCCAGTGACTTATCAAGACAAATCTCGATTCAAATTCATAACATGATATATTTTATCGTTAACATAAATTCATATTAAATAAAAACAAGTATTTCGAGAATTATTCACAAGAAACAATAACAATAGGCCTTCTCGGCTTATTGACATATGCTACATACCCAACGATTCTAGGATTGATATGACCAAAGATGTTCAAGCATTTACATATTTTTTTTGTAAGCCCATGTTTTCGCTTTACAGATATTTAGGCGCTCTCCCCTACAGGGAAGAATTTGAACCATACTAATTTAGTTACACTTGTTTTCGCATGGATGTCGTTTTTGAGTGGTCCGTGGTCAGCGTTCCGCCTCATACTGACATCTAGGAAACCAAGGTAGTACTAGGACGTGAAAATTCGGTAAATGTTGCTTAGAGGCCTTTTCCGGCTTAAGGATTTTTTACGAGCGTGAAAATCTTCAGACTCGGGACCCACGGCTTAAAGTCCCTCCCGGAGGACTTGCTCCTTGGATTTTACCGTCCTAAAAAATCCATCGACCCCGGCCGGGTTTGAACCTGCGACCCTCGGGACCTGAGACAAGGAGCATAACCACTAGACCACCGCGGCCGACATTTACAAATAAATCAGAAGCAAAAAATAAAATATACAAAATGATTTTCTCTGGAAGGATCTTCATGTTTTCATTTCATAGGCATTAAAATTTTGTTTTTATTGTATCCCAGCTGATCCCTGTTACAAAGAATAAAACACTCTTTCGTAGATATAAAATTAATTATAAGTCCGTGGTACACAGCTCTCAAGAGCATGCGCAGATGACAGCGTAGAAAATCACGCTGTTCCTCAACATTAATCTTATATGTATTAACCGCGTTTCGTTATTTTTCACACCAATAATCTACGAAATTATACTCGCAAAGCTGAGTATATCAAGTTCAAACCCTATACCAAAATTTCTAAAGTACAGCCTAGGTGCAAATCGATTCCAGACAGTCAGACATACGCGACATAGAAGAGGCGAAACTACAAAAAAAAAGTGCTAGTATTCTACTTCATGGTATGTTATTAAACCCTCACGAACCCCAATATTATATTACGATGCGAGGTTGGGAAGTGGGTTTTACAGAATCGAGGAAAAATGTTTAAAAACCGAGCGAAAACAAGGGGTTTTTAATTTCCGATACAACACTTCACAAACATGTGTTGTACATTATTTTTTGCGCGATGGTGTTTTCAAAACAAAAAATAATAGTAAAATAATAACCCCTTTGTTGGAAATATTTGCGTTTATTATAAACAATTGAATAACGTTAACAGCGTGTGCAATGTTTATTAGTTGAAACAACAGGAGGCCTTGAGAACAATTACAGATAACATGGCCGCAAGTACGTATTTATTGTTTTATATTGTTTCAAAGTCCACCGCTGTGGTCTCGAGGTAGCGTGCTGCTTTGTCACATAGCGGGCCCGGGTTCGATCCCCGGTCGGGACAGTTTTTCTGGGTGAGGTTTTTATCGGGGTTTTTCCTCACCTGTAAGACAAATGTCAGGAGAACTTTAAGGCCCAAACGGTCCCCGAAATCATATGGCCATCGCAATCATCATCATTCATATTATCTTAGATTAAGCTTAGGATTAGGGACTCTCCTGGCGCACCACTATCATCATCACCCATCATATCATCGGGGCAACGTAACCCCGCCTTCCAGGCGGCCCAACCTCAGAAGAGGGTTACAAGTACGCCATGCCAGGAGAGAACACCAGGAATGTCGAAAGACAACCTGGGGCATTTGCAAAAAAAAAAATTGTTTCAAATAAAGTTCAGTTAATTTAAAATGCAGTGATTTGTTTCGTATAATGTATATTAACACTACCTTTTGGATACTTTCTGTATATATATATATATATATATATATATATATATATATATATATATATATTGTACATAGTATACATTGAGGGCAGTGCTATTACTTCCCGCTCGTAATTGTAAATGTAATATTACAGTATAGTTATTTAGGTTGGCAACCCTGAAATGTAGGAAGTTGAACTTTCAATAATGGTCGTTATTGCTGTATGTATGACTAAATACACTATCGCGCAAAAAATCAAGTAACCTACCGTACTCGTATCGATTGGAAGGATAAGATCCATTTTCGAGAAAAAAAGTTTTCTGTTTAATTAACTGGACTTTGTGCCTTTTTTGGAACGCTTTCAAAGGAGAGATATTATTTTTAGATAATTCGAACATTTTTTCACATTATATTCTTTAGAGGAAGGCAAGCCGGAGTACCTGCATGTTCTCGATGGCACAGGACTGCTATATCGATCTCCATGAAAATTGATATGGATGTTGTGTCCTTAGGGAGCACATCAGCTCCGCACTTTATAACAATCAATCCTGCACTCCGCTCCGACCATGTAAACATCAAGTGCAGCCATTTTACTTCCAATTTCACTCTACATTCTACTGCACTAGAATATACAATAGTCTCCAACCCCCATAATCTCTAAGAGATTTCATATAATAATCTACTATTTAATTTTGTACTAGAGCATGCCATCAAATCTTTAGAGAATGAGGAAGTCTTACAACTCAATGGTATTAATAAGCTGTTAGTTTATGCTGATGATGTAGTACTATTGGCCGATAGCGAGGAGATACTAAAGGACAACATGCACACGCTATTGAGTAAATAAGAAATTAGGACTGGAAGTAAATATCAGTAAAACTTAATATATGGTCACACGTAGAAATACATTATATAATGGAAATGGACAGCTACTGAAAAATGAGGGAAATTTTGAGGAAGTGGCTGAATTCAAATACCTAGGAACAATAATCACAAATAGGAATGAGATGCACAAAGAAATTAAACATAGGCTCAATTCTGGAAATGCGTGCTATTCTTATGCATTACACAGACTTTTGATGTCCCAACTCCTTTCAAAAAATATTAAACTGAAAATATATATAACTAATATTCTTCTAGTTATATTATATGGATGCGAAACATGAACTCTTACTTTAATGGAGGGAAGGAGTTTACGAGTATTTGAGAATAAAGTTCTTAGGAAATATGATTTCGGGGACCGTCTGGGCCTTAAAGTTTTCCTGACATTTGTCTTACAGCTGAGGAAAAACCCCGATAAAAACCTCACCCAGAAAAACTGCCCCGACCGGGTTCGAACTGGGGTCCGCTGCGTGATCAAGGCAGCACGCTACCTCGAGACCACAGCGGTGGATGGATACACACACACACACACACACATATATATATATATATATATATATATATATATATATATATTAGGCTCCCGAAGAAGAGATGACCATAACACAGTGAAGACCGAACAGGCAAGATTGAGTAATCCTTGCAAGAAGTACAAAGGAGATGATCTGCTTTTAAATACAGAGTCCTGTTGTTATTAACGCGGAAACTCTCATTGGTTATGTTGAGCAGATTTAGGTTAAAGTGGATTTTACTAGGAAATCCAATAACAGTGTACGTAATGAACAACCTAAGAAACAGGTTGCAAAGTGTGCCGGTACATGGAGACGGTATTGAATTATGTAAGAAGAGCTCAGATAGAACTTTCCATCAAATCTCGTTTTTTTATGTTGAAACTTTCCTCAGCAGTAAGCAGAAACACGTGAACATATTGTCAGCAACTTTTCCGACAGAATAATTAACATGCCACTCTATGACAAGTTGGATTCAACTTTGTTGTCAACCAAAGCACCTTACAAAACTTGTACAAATCTCTTGCTTAAACTCCTCTTAGTAGTTTTCAACCTGGTACACCTACTCACAAGTTGGTTCAGATCCTTAAAAGTTTCATATCACAGATGCCATATCTGTTTTAGTCTATTATATTGTCTATTTAACTCATAGACCGATAATTTTGCCTCTTCTTTTGATTATTTAACTCATGCCCCAAATGGGAGTAAATGACCAATCACATTTCAATGATTTTTTATTTACAACCAATCACAGTCGTGTTTCGCCTCGAATTTATCAACCCACGTTTATCATATTAAAAAAAGAGCCTCCTTTTTAACATTCTAATTAGGTCATAGCATTATTTTGCAGTGACTGACTCTAAGAAATACGGCTACCGGATATATATATATATATATATATATATATATATATATATGTCATGGTCTTTATAGGAAGCCAGATACAATACGAACAGTTAAGTCTCGTAGACTGCGATGGGCAGGACATGTGGCACGTATGGGGAATGAAATACGTGCATGGAAGCTTTTTGTAGGAAAGCCTGAGGGAAAACGCCCAGTTGGTACACCAAGAATGAGGTGGGAGAACAACATTAACTATGATTTGAGAGAAGTAGATTATACAGGGGATGATTGGAAAGCATTAGCTCAGGATAGGGATGTATGGAGAGCTTATGTCCGCGCGGCCATGAACCTACGGGTTCGATAGTGCCAGTGAGTAAGTAAGTATATATATAGTGCATGAATGTCAGCAGATAGCGCATGGGGGAGATAACATGAAAATATCTGCAGCAATTGATTATACCACAAAAAAAAAAAAGAAACCACTGTTTGCACTTTCTTAAACGAATTATTTTCCAAGAAATGACGTTGCAGAAAAATATAGTAGACATATTTACATCATAGGACATCAGACATTAATTAATATCTGTAATGTAGGTTATAAATTTGTCCACTACATTGCATTCGTACAATATTACGATCCTTTGGCAATAAATAATATGATCTGGTAGCAGTGATCGAACAAAACAAGCAACTGAAGCGTGCCAATTGTTTCTCATTTGTTTTCAAACATCGCCGTCTACATTAAATATATAAATATTTTAAAAATAACTTTAGTTAAATAATGATTTGAGAGCAAACAGCTTAATTTTATTCGTTAAATAGTCCTAACAAATGCCGCTCTTGATTTCCAAATTCTCTAGACTATTTAACTCATGCCCCAAATGGGAGTCAATGACCAATCACGTTTCAATGATTTCTGTTTTACAACCAACCAGAGTCGTGTTTCACGAAATATTTATCAGTGTTAGGATTATCATATATTAAACAAAGCTCCTCCTTTTTAATATTCTGAACAGGTCTGACCGTTATTTTGCAGTGACTGAGCCTATAACAAATACGGCTACCAGATTGTATATAATAGTGCTTACATGTCAACATTTGTAGCAATTGATTATACCACCAAAAAAAGAAACCACTGTTTGCACTTTCTTAAATGTATTTTTTCCCAGGTAATAATCCAGAAAAATATAATTGTCATATTTACAATCATACGACATCAAAAATGAATTAATATACAGATTGATGTGTTTCATTTTTTCTCCACTAGAGAGCATTCTTACAATATTGCGTTCCTTTGGCAATAAATAGTATGATCTGGTTGCAGTGATAAACAAAAGAAGCAGTAGAAGCGTACCTATCGTTTCTCATTTGTTTTCAAACATCGCCGTTTACATTAAATATATAAATATTTTAAAATAACTATAGTTAAATAATGATTTGTGAGTAAACAGCTTAATTTTATTCGTTAAATAGTCCTAACAAATGCCACTCTTGATTTCCAAATTCTCTAGATAAATTCACTCCTCACTTCGTGAGTCGTGAATTTATCGATAATTTGGAAATCACTCGTGGCATTACTTATGATAAATTCACTCCTCACTTCGTGAGTCGTAAATTTATCGTTAATTTGGAAATCACTCGTGGTATTACTTATGATAATTTTGCTTCTTCTTGTTCGTAACGAGAGATATCTCCGCATATTAACTTCTTTGACAAGGATATCGATTCAACAATGTACGATCAATTATATTAGAGTAAGAAATGGCAAAGGAAAGCAAAAAAAGTTAGTTTTGTTTTTCTAAAGAATTTATTAAATGTTGTATAATGAATCTGCATTATTTGTAATAGTTATTTGTCACACAATCATCTGTTATTGATTTTCCCAAGCCCAAAGAGATTTAACAGTAAAGATACGCTATTTATAAGTATACAGCCGGCTTAGAAACCGCCCGGAAGTAAGATTGCAATACATAACCTCACATTTGGTAAATATTAAACATTATAATTATTTTTAGCTTCTGATGTTGTATTGTTCGCTAAATAGTCACTCCAAATGCAACGCGAGGTTGAGGTTTTCATTAGACAAATTTACAAACTTCCATTAGACTAATTTCATTGGACAAACACACATTAGATTTTTTTTCAGAGAAACACAGCCTCTTGTTAAATTACTGTTGATAAACAGTATTCAAAATTTGTGTAGGACAACACTGTAAATACACGGTAAATCTGTAAGAGTGTGAAAATAAATAAACTGGACATAGGGATCTTCCAGTTCCGCGCCGTAGCCGAGTGGTTAAGGCAATATGCCTTGGCGCAGAGCTACAGGAAATGTGCTGGTTCAAGTCTCAATGGGGGAAGATCCTTTCTCATGGGATTTTAGCCTACAGGGACCGTTGCCCAAACAGCATCGTGTGGAATTTCGGTAGCTACAATAAGTAGTGACTCCAGGTTGAGAAAACAAACTATAACGGCTTGAGGATTCGAAATGCTGACTACATGTGATTCCTACACAGTCAGGATGATCATGTACCTATTTTGCTATATATATATATATATATATATATATATATGTATATATACATATTAATAACAGATATTAATTTGAAAGAGATATAAATAATTATATAATTAAATTTATATTAATATAATCCACTTAAATTTAAATGTATCCTTATTTTATAATAATGTATATATTGTGATTAACACGTGCAGATGTTAGGTCAATAGTCAGCTGGTAGGCCAAGACCTTCCATGCCTATCGTGTCATTTTTTTTAGGGGATGCTCCACTGAATAATTTTAAGTTGGGAACTAGGGTCCGAGAAGCTAACCTAAAAAGATATGGAAGTGAACTTGCCTTTTACATTGTCTAGCATAACTGTTTTCCAGCTGATTTACTACTAACACGCGTGCAGGTTTGTATGTACTGTGCTGTTTATTTATATGTATAAAGTAGAGCCTCTAGTTTTTGCAAGGAAGCGCCTAATGACTAGGAAAGCCATGATGCAGGATGTGACCTGACTCCACTTGATTATGTCCAATTGGGGATATCAAAAGTCACTTGTGTTTGAAACTCCAGTGGAAACGGACATGTAATTAGTTGCCAGTATTGTAGCTGCATGTGATGTGATTCGAAACACACTACGGATATTTACCAGGGTTCCGCAGATACTTCTACGCCGATATCATGCTTGCATTGAGCTTGGTGGCTGTCAGTTTGAGCAACTGTTGTAAGATACAAAATAGTATGTTAATGACGGTTCTTACAGTTAACAATATTATTGCTTTTACAACTGTAATTTCCGGAATCGAGGCATAGACGCATGTAAAATGTCTTACGCGGACTTTCCAATTCGTGAGTCGACAGCTCCGAATCTTAATTTCAACAGCCAGCCCAACAATTCGTCACAATATATATATATATATATATATATATATATATATATAGGCTATATCCTGTCAGAAGTAAAATTGTACTGGACAATAAAATTTTGGAGCAGGTGAATAATTTTACATATCTGGGATGCAATATCTCATATGAAGAAGAAAAGGATGTAAATGCAAAACATCTAAATTTTTAAGAATTTTAGGGTTAATAAATTCTATCTTCAAGCCACAGTTAGTCCAAAAGCATTCAAGACTGAAAATGTATAAAATATATATAGCGTATGTATAATATATATAGCGAAGTATGGAATCTTTAGAAAACAAAATTTCTGATTATAAGTCAAGATGGATGCAACATGTTCATCGAATGGAAGATCACAGAATACCCAAACAAATGTTAAGATATCAACCTGCAGGAAGAAGAAGACCAGGACGTCCACTCAAAAGACTTCTGGATGGTGTTTCTCTTGAGGCCGAAACAGGTCAACAAATGGCGTAAATTCGTGAATGTACTATGATGATGATAATATATATATATATATATATATATATATATATATATGAAATACATTGGTATCAAAAACAAATCATACAAATTAAATATCTCCCACCCCCCGGCACTCCTTTTTACCACAAAAAAAAAACTTACTGTATAATATTAAAATGCAAACACTAGGGCTCTGAAATAATGTTACGAAGAGAAAGAAATGAAAAAAATGTACATTCTGAATTTATTTAAGAGATTTCTCTACATTTCCAGTTTTCTTTATTTCAAGGTAATGGCATGACACTATGACGTCGATAGAAGTAAACAAAAAAACATAAAAATGACAGCGTGGAAAGAAGTATTTCATTGGATTAATATTAGAAAGTCCACCGCTGTGGTCTCGAGGTAGCGCGTGCTGCCTTGTCACGCAGTGGGCCCGGGTTCGATCCCCGGTCGGGGCAGTTTTTCTGGGTGAGGTTTTTATCGGGGTTTTTCCTCACCTGTAAGACAAATGTTAGGAAAACTTTAAGGCTGAAACGGTCATATGACCATCGCAATCATCATCATTCATATTCATCTTATCATCATCATCCTTCACCGGTGTGGAAAGCAACGGGAAGCTACCGCGCCTACAATTCCCTAGTAAAGCTGCAACCATAGCATGAAAATGCTATGATTGCAGTGAAAGACCTGCCCTCGGGCAGAATTACTATGGATGGAATATTAGAAAAACGAGAAAATATACAGGGCTTCCAATATAAAACCGGACACGCCTCAAGGGGTTTCACCCGTCAGGCAGCGCTCTCTCCTCGTCCGCATTTCACTCTGCCAGCCGCAGAGTGTCCGGTTTTATACTGGAAACCCTATATTATTTAATTAAATAGGAATAACATTTACAATTTTATGTGATTGTCATATTTATTAAAATATAAATTAGTTACAGCTGTTTCGGTACTTTGTACGTTTTTCAGACATGAAAACAACTTAATGAATTTTTTTTATTATAGTACATAACAACTGTAACTATGCAACGCATTTCTTTACAATCTCTATTATAAATTTAAAAGAGGTGATTCATTCAAATCTAGTTGGGAGTTTAACAGCTAATTACCACTTTTCCATTTATTTATCTCTACAACTTCTAAAAGGTCCAACTTCTTTCCTTTGTCACAAACTTGTAAAATTTTAAAATTTGGATCAAAACAATGATCATATTATAGTGTGGTTAGCATATTTCAATTATCTAAATTTCTGTTATAGGCCTATGCTCTCAAATGTTCCTTTATATATATTCAGAAATAACTTGAAATCTAAAAAAAAAATCACAAATTATATTATGAACATGTAAAAAGCTTAAAAATCAATCTTATGACAGTGAAAACAGGTCCTTTCTTAAAATTATGAAATGTAAGAAAGATTCATTTTTAAAATATTCTAACCTTTTTTTTAACGTTTTTGCGTTGCAATTTCATGCATTACGGAAGCAATGATTGCAGTTCATAGACTCATAATATGAGTTCTTATTCATGAAATGTATTTATTAATTGGGCATTTTCCAATATCTGCAATTTTTTTATTCCATAGAAAGTGAAGTAAGAATCTCCATAAAAAGTAAAGTTTCCTCTGTCGTAAGGAATTAAGCGGGAAAGTAGTCTCGTTTCTTGTGCAAAGTATTCCTTGTCTCCTCTTCTATATATACATTTCCATTCCTAGAGGAGACACTCAGATTTTCGAGGCGATTGATGGGTTTTCTTCTTTCCATTCTCATGTTCAATTCCACCATTTTCTTCTCCTTGAGTCTCCAGTTCAGAACTTTCTTCACATTATTATGTATTATTTCATTCCGTACAATTGAATCTTCAATTTGATGAAACAAAATTTGTTTCTTAAGAAAACAACTTTTATATTACGGATGCGTTTTCCTGTTTTCAAAATGTCTTTTCTTTTGTCTTAAAAGTTGACAAGAATTCATATAGGCCTATTTATTCTTCTCTTTCCATTTTATATTTCAACAAGAAATATGTAATGTATATGAAAACTAAGAACAATGTATTATCTACCAAATGCTTCTGTATTTAGGTTTATATTAATAATAATAATAATAATAATAATAATAATAATAATAATAATAATAATAATAATATATATATATAACTATTATTCTACCAGTTATATTGTATGGATGCGAAACCTGGACTCTTACTTTAAGAGAGGAACTCTTGTTTTTTCAACCCCGACGCGATTACGGCATCCGAGGGCTTGGGAGTCTTTCCTTTCTTCCATTTCTTCTTTCCTTTATTTTCTTTTCGTCTCCAGAAAAGCCTGACCAGAGGCTATAAGATGACAGCCCCATCAATGGTCTTGCCTTCCTTTGGCCAGCAACCAATCGAAAGGACTATTATTATGCTTTGAAGTCTTATACGAGAATTTCCCGGAAGGATCAAAAACGCTGGAGGGAAAATTTTCTATAGGATCGTAACAGGCCTTGGCCTAATACTTGGAAGGGAGAAGAAGAAGAACAAGAAGAAAAGGAGATTACGAGTATTTGAGAATAAAGTTCTTAGGAAAATTTTTGGACCAAAGAGAGATGAGCAGACAGGGGAATGGAGAAGACTACATAACAATGAACTACATGGTCTTTACAAGAAGCCAGATATAATAAGAACAGTTAAGTCTCGTAGGCTGCGATGGGTAGGACATGTGGCACCTATGGGGAATGAAAGACGTGCATGGAAGCTTCTTGTGGGAAAACCAGAGGGAAAACGCCCAGTTGGTAAACCAAGAATGAGGTGGGAGAATAACATTAACTATGATTTGAGGGAACTAGATTATACAGGGAATGATTGGAAAGCACAAATGGGGCCTCAAGGTATTCAAAAGCTTGAAGAGCTGTAAAGTATAGACCTAAAATAACTGTAAGGAAGAGGCCTTGAAGAGATTGATTATAGTTAACAGTTAACTGTTGTCTAATAATTATTTTTTCTCCATTTATTTAAATTTGTACGGTGACAATTTTTTCTCGTTTTTTATATATCTTGTACATATTATATATTTAATTCGATAAATCTAGAGTAAATCAAAATACATTATAAATATTAATTGTATTGTATAACATGTAATCGTGTCCACCGCCGTGCTCTCGGGGTAGCGTGCTGCCTTGTCACGCAGCGGGCCCGGGGTTCGATCCCCGGTCGGGACAGTTTTTCTGGGGGAGGTTTTTATCGGGGGTTTTCCTCACCTGTAAGACAAATGTCAGAAAAAAACTTTAAGGCCCAAACGGTCCCCGAAATCATATGGCTATCGCAATCATCATCATTCATATTCATCTTAGATTAAGCTTAGGATTAGGGACTCTCCTGGCGCACCACTATCATCATCACCCATCATATCAACGGGGCAACGTAACCCCGCCTTCCAGGCGCCCCAACCTCAGAAGTGGGTTACAAGTACGCCATGCCAGGAGAGAAACCAGGAATGTCGAAAGACAAACCTGGAGCATTTGGAAAAAAATATATATATTTTAACAAAGTTGAGGACGATGGCACCTACCAACAGGTTCAATTTAATTTCTTTACTTTCATTATATGACTTCACCTCAACGGAATTTGATATGAATTTGACTAGTATTGATATCTCCAAAGATATGAAGTTTATGAGGAATGTTTACAGAAACATTTTTCCTTCTTTGTTGCATACTACAACCTTTGTAAATATTGGAACGTGTTTTTCGGGACACTCTGTATAATGTTAAATTTTGAATACGAGGTTCCAGTTTTCAAATCTAGTTGGGGATTTAGAGCGCATAAAACCTCTCAAATCCAAAAGTATCAGAGATAAATTTGCGAGACTCTTAATGCCGTACTGTGAATCGTAATTCGGATAATAATCTCAAACTCTAAACAGCGTTTTTAAACAAAATACCTACGTACAGCAGCCTCAGAAGGGGAATTTGTGAGACAGCCAAAGCTAAGACCTTCTTTGTGACAGTTTGATGGAACGGTATACAAACACAGAGGGATTTAGCAAGTAGTGAATGTTTTCCACATACAGCCTATGTACTTCTACCTATACTCTCTCTGTCGAACCCGTGTGTATCAGATGCTTATGGCAGTCAAATACCTCATCATCTAAATAATTACGCACGCGAAAGGATTGACGATTTTCCTCTGCCCCATGTATTAAAACAATTAGATGCATCATTTATAAAAAATGGGGACTGAATATAAATTTACAGAAAACAGAATATATGTGTTTGGGAAAGGATGTGGATGACCTCATACTTGAAACAAAGAAAATAAAAAAGTGTGAATTTTTTAAATATCTTGGGTCAATAATTACAAGTTTTGGTACCTGTGAGAGAGATGTACAGACTAAAATTGCAATGGCAAAAAATGCAACTAAGACATTACATGGAATAATTTGGAATAAAAATATTACAAAGGAAACTAAAATGAAAATGTATAAGAGCATAATACAGAATATTTTGTCATATGGAAGTGAAACTTGGTCTTTGACGGAATTACAAAAGAACAAAATTATAACAGTTGAATTTGATTATTTTATAAGAAGCCTCCAAAAAACAAGACAGGATAAAATAAGAAATGAATTCCTTTGGAGAGAAATGAATGTCACCACATCTGTTATTAAGAGGATTGAAAATCAAACACTTAAATGGTATGGCCATGTACAAAGAATGGAAAATGAAAGATGGCCAAAAAATATATACCAATGGTCACCCCCTGGAAGAAATAAATGTGGCAGACCAAGATGGAAATGGAAAACCTACGTCAAAACTATAATGGATGATCGGAATTTGGAAGAGGGAGATTGGAATGATAGAGATAAATGGAAACTGAAGACGGCAAACCTATAAGTGGGGGAAAGCCGAAGAAGAAGAAGAAGATACATTATTTTTTTCAAATGCCCCAACTTGTAATTTCGACATTTCTGGTGTTCTCTCTTGGCATGGCGTATTTGTAATCTGAGGTTGGGGCGCCTGGAAGGCGGGGTTACGCTGCACCGATGATATCAGAGTCGATGGTGACGGTAATTATGCGCCAGACGAGGCCTGAAACTAAACTTAAGCTAATTAGGCGAATATGATATTGATAATAATGATGGCCAAATGGTGTTTGGGAACCGTTTGGGCTTTAACATTTCCTGATATTTATCTTACAGGTAAGGAAAAAAAACCGAAGAAACCTCACCCAGGAAACTTGTCCCGACCGGGGATCGAACCCGGGTCCGCTGCGTGACAAGGCAGCACGCTACTTCGAGACCACAGCGGTGGACTTATTTCGGGAATTGTAATTATGGATAGAATTTTGTTGATAATTGGAGAATTTAATAAAGTGTTTAGTGAAATTTTGAATAAATTCATTGTGCTTATTAGGGCTAAATAACCTAGAAGGAAAATGGAGGCTATGCCGTGACAATATTATCACTTACTTACTTTTTACTTTTGAGGACTTCTCCACTTTTCAGCGGTTACCCTGTATTCCCATTCGCCATTCTTGCCGATCACGCCATTCATCCTCCTCCAGACCTCGGTCGTTCATCAATCTATGGATCTCTCCTCTCCAAGTTGTTCTTGGCCTGCCCCGTTTCCTTCTACCAGAAGGTGACCATTCCAAAAGAGTTTTGGGCCACCTATCATCGTCCATTCTCCTGACATGGCCATACCACTGAAGAGCTCGTCTTTCGATACTTTCTACCACTGTCTCCTCCATATCCATCATCTGCCTCACTTCTTCATTTCTTCTTCTTTCCAACCTGGACACCCTGGCACTGCGTCTTATTCCATCCATCTCCACTGCCAAGATTTTAGTTTTTTGTCCCTCTACCAAAGTCCATCCCTCAACACCATAAGTCATTATGCTTTCCATAACAGACTTCAAAATCCTCTTCTTCGTGTGGTTTGACATGGTCCTACTCCACAGTACTCCATTCAACATTTTTATGGCTCTTCGTGCTTGTACTAACCTGCTATCTACTTCAGCTTTACAACTCCCTGATTCATCAATAAGTGATCCCAAATATTTAAATTTTTTAACAGCTCTAATAATTCCTTGGGATAGGGATATATCTCGTCCACTTCCTCCTACTACAAGATATTCAGTTTTTTCCATGTTTACTCTTAATCCTCCTATTTGAAAAGCATTTAGAAGTTTTGTCATCATGTATTTCACATCCGCACGACTCTGAGCTATCAACACTTGATCGTCTGCAAATAATAAGGAATGTATTGTGCCACCTTTGACTGGTACTCCCATGCCTCCACAATATCGAATCCACTGCTCCAATATATGCCGGATGTATATTTTGAACAGAGTAGGGGACATACTACAGCCCTGTCGCAGGCCTTTAGTAGTTCTGAATGGAGAGGATATCATCTTACCCACTTTAACCGAAGCCTGACACTGCTGGTACAACCGTCGGACAAGTGAAATCGTTGGTAAATCGATACCAACATCAACCATTGCATCCCAAAGTTGGTTGATTGGCACTGAGTCATAGGCCAATATTATCAAAGGACTGAAAAGTCGTGTTTGCATGTTCAAAGTAGGAACTGCCACACGTATGTTGACAAAATTTGAGTTTGTCTTTGTGAATATTATAGTATATAGTACTGAAATGTTCCATTGTCTTCCTTTATGTAAATTCGTAAAGTATTGAAATGATATATAGTGTAAAATAAATGTTTTGTTGAATATTTCAATAGTACAGAAGGAATGCTAATAAACAGTGGTCTCATTAGTAATTCTGTAAAAAAATACGAATAAAATTACCAAACTAACAGCTGTGAGTGTTCATCCAATTCCCATTCGAACGAAAATTTATAAAAAAAATCGTATTTTAATCCAATAACACCTAATTTACGAAATAGCAAAACCCTTGAATCGGAGAACAATTTTGTTTTTAACTTTACTAGTAAAAGAGAACAGTCATGGAAGCAATTGACATCACAAATGAATTGGACAATCAAATTGCATTAGTCCGTTAGGGTTCACTCCCTCCCCCCTCTCACCCAATCAGTTTGTGGTCATAGTTCCATTGTCTAGGTTCTTCCTATTGTATGGCATTTATCGTGCTATTGTCATTTGTTTTATATTGGCGCTAGTGTTTCTTTCTTTAACAAAAAATATTCAACTTCCAAATACATGACTTACATTGTTAATTTATTGCATCACGATGTCGAATATTTTTCATGACATCAGATAAATTTTATAGGTCACTTTTTAGTACGTGTAGGAATAACTGTCACATAATAAGAGTAACTGTCATAAGTAATGGCACGAGTGATTTCCAAATATTCACGACTCACGAAGTGAGGAGTGAATTTATCTAGAGAATTTTGGAAATCGAGAGTGGCATTTGTTAGGACTATTTAACGAATAAAATTAAGCTATTTACTCACAAATCATTGTTTAGCTATAGTTATTTTAAAATATTTATATATTTAATCTAAACGGCGATGTTTGAAAACAAATCAGAAATGTGAGGTTATGTTCATTCAATGCTGCTTGATCATATTATTTATTGCGAAATAAGATCGCAATATTGTAAGAGTGTGGGCTCGGGGTAGCGTGCTGGCCTTGTCACGCAGCGGGCCCGGGTTCGATCCCCGGTCGGGATAGTTTTTCTGGCTGAGGTTTTTATTGGGGTTTTTCCTCACCTGTAAGACAAATGTCAGGAAAACTTTAAGGCCCAAAGGTTCCCCAAAATCATATGGCCATCGGAATCATCATCATTCATATCCATCTTAGGTTAAGCTTAGGATTAGGGACTCTCCTGGCGTGCCATTATCATCATCACCCATCATATCATCGGGGCAACGTAACCCCGCCTTCCAGGCGCCTCAATCTTAGAAGCGGGTTACAAGTACGCCATGCCAGGAGAGAAATGTCGAAAGACAAACCTGGGGCATTTGAAAATATATATTGTAAGAGTGCACCCAAGTGGAGAAATAATGAAACACATCAATATATATATATATATATATATACAATATTATGGGTTATTCATTTATTTTTTAGTAAACAACTCAGTAAAATCAAGGAATCTTTTCATTATTTGCTATATTAAATGTATTTGTTGGAGAAAAATAATGCTTTGACCTGTTCAGAACATTAAAAAGGAAGAGCTTTCTTTATCACAAAAGCATGAGCTGATAAAGAGAAATCTATAAAGAGCTATGTGAAACACGACTGTGATTGGTTGTAAAACAACATTCATTGAAACGTGATTGGCCATTGACTAGCATTTGTAGCATGAGTTTAATAGTCGTATAAATTAAATGAATTTATGTTATAAGAAACATTGCTACTTTAAGAGTTGATTAAACATTTACATTGAGACAAAGCAAACATGGCGGCTGCTAGGACGATTTTTTAATTTCGGGTTTTAGGTGAAACCTTAGTTTTAGTTGTAAGATTTCGTTTATTTTTGTAAAATACCTTTTTGTCGATTTATTTTAATAGTGTATACTGAGTTGTTATTTAACATTTTCCAATACGGTTATTTTTAACACAGTTCCAATTATGGATCATATTATAAAGATACTGTGAAAAGAAAAATTATGTATAAGTGGAAAGAATTGTTGATGTTTGTACCATGTCTCGAATGGTGTAGTGGTCATGCACACTCGTATGGAATACGACAGGTCCACGGTTCAATTCCTGGTTCAGACATTAATTTTTCTTTTCACAATATCATTATACTACTGAATAGTGTTGTAAAAATCGAACATTGCGACCGCTAGTGTCAGAGAGATATTTAAATTTTAGATTCAGGTGAATTCATACTCCTAATTTTCCGATGTTGGTGGATAAGAAATGAGATTTAATTTTATAATTTAACATAATAACAGTTTCAACAGAAAAGAAGAATCATTAAAAGTCAACAAAGTATGGATACCGGTTCTAAAAAACGCAAAATGTAAACCTCTACAAGCACAGTCGATTAGACTATGAAAC
This sequence comes from Diploptera punctata, assembly GCA_030220185.1. Classification (NCBI taxonomy): domain Eukaryota; kingdom Metazoa; phylum Arthropoda; class Insecta; order Blattodea; family Blaberidae; genus Diploptera; species Diploptera punctata. The sequence continues at coordinate 702,122 of JASPKZ010007832.1, forward strand.
AGCAATCTCAGTGGAACAATGGAAGTCCCTACCGCTGACCAATCAGAACACAGGTAAAATTACAGTCGACTAGACCATCAAACAGCAATCTCATTGGAGTAACGGAAGTCCCTGACGCTGACCAATCAGAAGGCAGATACAACTTACGAACACATCGCGGTGGACGTATAAATAAGACAGACAGCGGACAGAATTGCCAGTCTCAAGACAACCCTTGAGGATGCCAGACGCAGTCTCTGGCTAAACGTCGGGGAACTACAAGCCTCACGACCACGGCCTACAGCCCGAAAATCTTCTTCAAGATCATCATAATTTTATAATTGATTCCTACATGTTTGGTTCCGAAAAAAATTCGAAAAATGTCACCGCTAAAGCGTTAACGGAGAAATATATAATTATATATGTCGGCCGTGGAGGGATAGTTATTACGTTTCTAGTTACGAGGGACGCGGGTTTAAACCCGGTCGAAGTAGATGATACTTTATTTTTATTTTTAGGAAGCAAATTTTCAAAATGGCAAGTCTTCCGGTAGGGTAAGCCATAGGTCTCGAGTCTGAACATTTTCAGGCTAATAAAATAATAAAGAGACCTCTATGCAAAATTTACCGACCGTTAACCATGAAAGTAATACCTTATTTGTCCACTTGATGTCTCACTCAGGCGATAAGCTGACCCCATATCACTCGCTGACATCTATGGGTAATTAAATTAGCTTGGTTAAATACTCCCACTAGGAAACGAACTAATCCCTAATGGAGAAGAACGGAATGTATATATATATGTATGACCGTGGTGGACTAGTGGTTATGCTCCTTGCCTCTGGTCTCGAGGGTCGCGGGTTCAAACCCGACCAGGCTCGATAGATTTTTTAGGACGGAAAAATCCAAGGAGCAAGTCCTCCGGGAGGGACTTTAAGCCGTGGGTCCCGAGTCTGAAGATTTCAGGCTCGTAAAAGATCCTTAAGCCTGAATGAAAAGACCTCTAAGCAAAATTTACCGAATTTTCCCGTCCTAGTACTACCTTGGTTTCCTAAATGTCAGTATGAGGCGGAACGTTGACCACGTACCACTCAAAAATGACATCTATACGAAAACAAATGTAACTAAATTAGCATGGTTCAAATTCTTCCCTGTAGGGGGAGAGCGCCTAAATCTCTGTAAAAGGGAAAACATGGGCTTACAATAAATAAAAAGGCACTTGATTTTCGAACACGGCCTTGGTATATCACAACGCTCTAGGAGAAATTTCAAGGTAGGTTTGACATTTAATTGTTGACAGTTCCCTTGCAAGTATGAGAGTCAAACCCTACCGACTCATCGTTTAATTCTTCTTCTTCTTCTTCTTCTTCTTATTATTATTATTATTATTATTATTATTATTATTATTATTCATTATTATTTATTATTATTATTATCATTATTATTATTATTCATAATTTGTAGGATTTTCATTCTGTTTATTTCCAAAATCACTCCTCGGAGGAAGACGTATTGGATGTGCATTCACTGTCTATCCATCTCTTGGCTCTTGTTCTTCTCCCGTCCATTGGTCTATCTTCTTTAGCTCTTCTAGCAAGTCGGTTGTCTTCCATTCTTTCTATATGACTTTTCCAATATTTTCGTCTATCTATAATAAATCTGGTTATGTCTTGGATATAGCAATTATCCCTAATTTCTGTGTTGTGTATTTTATCAAATAATGTTTTCTGCATAGTTCTCAAGATCTTCATTTCACACGTGCTTATTATTTGTTTAGTTTTTGTTGCATCATCCCTAGTTTCTGCTCCATATACGATAATTGGTCGAACTATCGTTTTGTATATGCGGGTTTTATCATTTAGGGTTGGTTTCACCAACAGAGGTAACTGTATTACGCTAGTTTAAGCTATGTATTATATATGGGGTAATACAGGTTACTTCTGTTGGCGAAACTGACCCTTAGTTCGATTTCTTAATTTTGTTTGTTGTTTACTCTTAAATTATATTTTTTTGTCTTAAAAAATAATTCCGTGTATAAATACGTTTTTAAAGCAGTTCATAATTTATATTACCTACATATTTTCTGATTACATAAAATAATTTTAATAATCTTCTTTCATGAATTAAGCGCATTTCAAACAAAACGCAAATTCCGCTTCAATCAGTTTTGATTATACTTCCATTGTCCTCTATTTCCATTGTCTCAAATTCATCATTGGATGGTCATTTGTTTTATACAGCAATGGCTGTCCCTTTTAATAATAAAAAATGACGGCATGGTTTCTTGGCAACGGGTTTTACTATCTTCCCATGCGCCAATTACACCTTCTGCATGCTTAATTAGGTGGGGATTCTCAATAGTGGTTCAGATTGTCTTCTTTTCCTAATGAATTCCGATTCATTAGTCCAAAGTGTGCGTCTCTTTTTTTACTTTGTAAAGGATTTCGTATACAATTTTATTGTTTCTTTCTCTATTCTCTGCATTACGGATCTTTTTTTCCCATTTGTCTCCACGTTTTCGAGGAGCCATTAGAGATCTATTTTTTGCGAGCTTTTCAGAGTTCTAATAATTTCATACGTAATTACTCATAGAAATCTGGTGAAAAAATAGACTTATGAACTTGAGATTGCATTTTCACTTAACAGTATAAATTACATATTCAAGAGATAATTAGGCTGTGCAATCAGTTACACTGATCTACAAAAAATAAAATCACAAATACTAGATAAATCGAATCTAACTATCTTTTGCATAAATAACTAACTCACTGACATATCGAACCCGTAGGTTCATGAACGCGCGGACATAATGTGTCATGGCGGCTAGCTACTAACACGCACAAGTTACGCTCCAGGTTTTAAGTTATTTTTCAGCAGGTGCCTTCGTTATTTCATAGCTAAAGTTGTATATTCGTAGTGAGTTTAAGTTTAAATTTATATTAGTTAGTGTCAAAAGTGTGTACATTTAACAACATGGGAAAAAACACACGTAATTCTAACAATGATTCGACAAGTTCTACGGAGGAAGCTGTGAAACGTGTGGTGAAAGAGGCGCTACAGGATCCCGGCACTCTGCAGGTGTTTGTGTCCATGTTGCGGGACCAGGTAGTGGCGGAACTGCAGAAGACCATCCAGGACAACACTAAAGTAATTGAGGATCTGAAAAAGACCCTCGATGAAAAAGACAGAAAGATTGAGGTGTTAGAAAATAAAATAGACGACTTAGAACAATACCAGAGACGTCAATGCCTCAGGATTTTTGGTGTAAAAGAAGAGGCCGGAGAGGACACTGACCAGAAAGCCATCGAGGTGGCCAAAAAAATCGGTGTCGATTTATCAGTGACTGACATTGACAGAAGTCACCGTGTTGGTGTTAGTAATGCTGAAAGACCGCGGGCTATAATAGTGAAATTTGTTAGTTACCGCAAGCGCAGTGAAGTTTTTCTAAGCAAGAAAAAGTTGAAAGGAAGTGGGGTCACTGTTCGCGAGGACCTAACGAAGTGTCGCTATCGCCTGCTACAAGAGAGTATACAGAAATACGGTATTCAAAATGTATGGACAATGGACGGTGCCGTCATAGCTAAAGTGAATGGCGAAAAACGCAAAATTAGATCTTCTACGGATATCAACTAGATAGGACCTGAGTGTAAAATATGTTTACTTTGTCTTTTCTTTGCTAACAATTATATTGTTAATTTATTTCTAATTTAGGTAAGTTTTAAGTTTATTATTTTTTATTTAGGACAACTTACTTGTTTTATTTTAATTTAAGTTCTTTGTTTAGCTAAATTATTTTAATTTTATTAGAGTTATTACAGTACATAGTTTATTTTTACTTTCTGCTATTGGCAACATTGAGCTGACAAATGAAGACATGTTTGCAACCTCTGACTCACTCACCTTCTCCAATCACCCTCTTATTGTGCAGACAACTTTTAACGCAGGTAGCAACATTCCTCAATCCCAACCATCCCCTCCAACAACAAATACTACTAGTCTACTTAAGAATGCATTTTCTATTGATAAATCATCACTTAAAATCGCTCACGTAAATTCACAAAGCATTCTGTCCCACTTTGATGAGTTTGAAACCATATTTTCATCTCTTGGACTGAGCGCCATTTTAATTTCGGAAACCTGGCTGACCCCTTCCATACCTTCGTCCCTTGTTCATCTAGACGGATATACATTGCTCAGAAATGACAGAATAGATAAAAGAGGTGGAGGAGTTTGTGCCTTTATATCAAATGAGCTTAATCCAAGAATTGTCCACAAGTCCCCTTCTGTATATTCCGCTCGCCCCGAGTTCTTATTCGTAGAAATTCAAGCCAGTCTAAAAAAATGTCTCTTATGCATTGTATACAAACCTCCAAAAATAAGGCACCTTTCGGATCTAGAAAACGCTCTGAACGATTCATTACCTCATTATGAACACGTTATTGTCGCAGGCGATTTTAATACAAATCTTCTTCAGACTGACTCACCAGCCATACAACTTAAAAATATGTTCCAAAGCTTAAATATGACAATTGTTCCTTTCTCTGCCACACATCATACTGCTAATACCGACACTCTACTGGACTTAATAGTGACTACACATCCACAGAAAGTACTGTCATATGGACAAATTCCTGCTCCCGGCATATCTGCTCATGACATTGTATTCGTAGAATACTCACTCCAATGTCCTAAAAGACGCTCTAAATTGATTACGTACAGAAATTTACAAAACATAGACGATACTAAACTAAAATCAGACGCTTTAGAACTACCTTGGTACACAATATGGAATCTTAGATCAGTTGATGAAAAAGTAGACACATTTAATACACTGATATTACAACTATATGATAGACATGCACCAGTAAAAACCCGACGATTTTCCCGCCCCCTGCACCCTGGATGAATGACTCAATACGTGAACTTATGTCAAAACGAGACAAAGCATACCGAACATACAGACGACATAAAAATGACGAGAACTGGCAACTGTACAAACAACTTAGAAACACAACTACACAAACTATACGCAATGCCAAACTACGACACGCCCACAGTATAATCGGACCTGAAATAAGTGCACGGGACACTTGGCGAAATCTCCGTGCAATGGGACTTAGACAGTTGAATCCCTCAACTGACTCTATAGACATTTCTGTAGATGACTTAAATGAACATTTTACCTCAATACCCATGACACCTCCAGACAACAAGACTAAAACAGACATTCTTAAAGACTTATCCCCATCCCCCCATATAGGAAGAGATAAATTTCACTTTAACGACATTTCGCCTATAGACGTTAAAAAAGCACTCAAGCGGATTAAATCCAATGCACAAGGAACAGATAACATCAGCATTTTAATGCTAAATAAAATCATTGACATTATACTACCCACAGTGACTCATATTTTTAATGCTTCCCTTATAACTTCTATCTTCCCTACTGTATGGAAACAGTCTAGAGTTCGGCCTATACCAAAAATAAGTACACCTGCTAACTATAATGACTACCGACCGATTAGCATCCTTCCGACATTATCTAAAGCCCTGGAACATATTGTACATAAGCAAATGACTGAATATCTCCAAGAAAATCACCTCCTTGATCCTTATCAATCCGGCTTTAGATATGGTCATAGCACAACCACAGCTTTGCTAAAAATTACTGAAGATATTCGTGAAGCCGTGGACAGACGTCAATTGACTCCTTTAACCTTACTTGACTTCAGCAAAGCTTTTGACACAGTAGACCACGACTTACTTATGATAAAGCTCAAGCACCTACACTTGACTGACAGCGCTGTATCCTGGTTCGACTCATACCTGCACGGTCGTCAACAATACGTTTCATTAAACTCTAGATCTTCGTCTTGGCGCAACGTGCCGGCTGGAGTCCCCCAGGGCAGTGTTCTCGGACCTCTTCTTTTCTCAATCTACATAAATGACTTGCCAACTGTACTAAAGCACTGCCGTTATCACCTCTACGCTGATGATCTCCAAATTTACCTACATTCACCTCCTCATTCTCTCTATAACAGCTTGACAAAAATGAATGACGATCTCATATCCATCTTTAACTGGTCTTCAAGTATCGGTCTAAATCTAAATCCTAACAAGTCACAAGTAATTCTAATGGGACAACAAAGACTGCTTACAACCTTTGACATATCTACACTACCAAACATTACTATAAATAATATAATCATCCCTTATTCTTCTTCAGTAATAGATCTTGGACTACATCTAGACGCAAATTTAACCTGGCAAACACAAGTGAAACACATATGTAAAAAGACTTTCTCCATCTTACATTATCTTAGACGTTTAAAGAATTTTCTCCCAGTTTCGTTAAAACAAATCCTTGTGCAGAATCTTGTGTTACCACACTTCGATTATTGTGACATTATATATAATGATCTAAACTATCACTTGTCGCAGAGACTGCAGCGTGTTCATAATGCTTGCGTTCGATTCATTTTCAATATCCGCCGTTATGACCATATTTCCGAACACTTTAATAACCTCTCTTGGCTCCGTCTTACTGACAGACGTAAATTGCACTCTCTTTCACTACTTTTCAAGCTTCTGAATTCCTACATCCCTACTTACCTGGCGTCTAGATTTGAGAAGTTATCCTCTTACCACAATATTGACACTAGATCACAAGATAGCAGTCTGCTAACAATTCCTCTTCATAGCACTTCCTCCTATTCTACTTCCTTCACAGTAGCCTCTGCCCGCTCCTGGAATCTCCTTCCTCAAGATATCAGGGGTTGCCGCACACTTGGTACCTTTAAGTCACGCTTATACAGTTACCTGTTGTCTAATAATTAATTTTTCTCTATTTATTTAATTTTATACTATGTCATTAATCTTTTCCTGTTTTTTATATATATTGTACATATTATATATTTAATTCGTTAAATTTAGAGTAAATCAAAATACATTATAAATATTAATTGTATTGTATTCATAACTTGTAATCGTTTATATATATATATATATATATATATATATATATATATATATATATATTGTAATTTAGATTTAAGACTATTTTTTGTTTGTATTTTTTTTAAACCTGGTTGAGTGGTAGACAAGGCCTTAAGGCCTTAACTCTGCCAGGTAAAATAAAGCTATTATTATTATTATTATTATTATTATTATTATTATTATTATTATTATTATTATTATAAGCTTCCCATATATCCCTATCCTGAGCTAATGTTTTCCAATCATTCCCTGTATAATCTACTTCCTCAAATCATAGTTTATGTTATCCTCCTACCTCATTCTTGGTCTTCCAATTGGGCGTTTTCCTTCTAGTTTTCCTACAAGAAGTTTCTATGCACGTCTTTCGTTTCCCACTCGTGCCACATGTCCTGCCCATTGCAGTCGTCGAGACTTAAGTTATATTATTATTTCTGGCTTGCTGAGTTAAATGTTTTTCCCATCAGTCAGGATCTTTTTGGCCACATGTTCAAAGTTTTAAAATATTTAGTATTTACGAAACTCAAAATGGTAAATATACGGTACGCCTAATCAAGGATTTTCAGAAAATTAAGTTAATATTCATTTTTAAAATTAAACATCTAAAACGTTTGGGTTAGTTTATAATTTTTTACACGTCATGTTGCATATTTTTTCTTTATAGTGGTATTCTCCAGAAACATTTTAAATTATATCTACTCATTCTGAGGACTGCCCAATTCTTCTTCAATATCTTAAATTCAATAATATCTAATTCACACAAAATATTTATTATAGTTATATCTACATTGAAATATAGGTACAATCATCCTACTATACAGCTAACAAGAAGGCAAGAAGGTACATTTAAAAAAAAACTACATACTTAAAATCATCAGCATCATCATCTTCATTCATGGATTAGGTATGTTGACCCTTTCCGACTTCAGCCCATCTCTTTCTAGGTCTGCCCACATCAAAAAGTTTGTATTTGCAAGATAAATAATCTTTATAATAATTATTATAACCTTATTCATTATTATTTTCCTTACTCACTGGCACTCTCGAACCCGTAGGTTCATGGCCGCGCGGACATAAGCTTTCCAAAAACATTAATGACAATAAACTTATTCCAAGAATTCAAAATAAAATACATTTTTGCGCGATAGTGCGTTTTGTCATACTTACAGCAATGGCGACCATAACTGAAAGTTTAACTTCCTACATTTGGAGGTTGCCAACCTAAATAACTATACTGTAGGAGGTTGCCTACGGGCTCGTGGACAAACTGTGGGGCCACCAGGACATGAGCACCTGGATGTACTAAAGTCTCTCACTGTGGGGCTTGTGGATTCAAGCCCTAGCCGGTCTCACAACGGCTGCAGGATGCGTCTCTGCAGGTAGAACAGGGGAACGGTCGGTAGATCTGCGACAGCAGTCCTCCTGGCTAGGCTCGAGGAGCCCGTGGACCAACTGTGAGATCGACAGGAATGAGCGACCTGACGTACTATGTAGCTCAGCAATTTCCCTGAAGTTGCGACTTCAACACCTTCTCCCTCAGGTGTTTGTTTAAGGTCGAGAACTTGAACGTGGACGCGAATAGATAGGGAGGACAAGATACTGGGACTTGGGAGTATGGACTTTGACCGAGGTATCCCAAGGGGTGGAGGCATGGGCCCAGATATACTGTAATAAAAATAACTATACAATAATATTACATACTAGCTAATACGCGGCGTGCGCTGCTACTCATAAATAAATGCTAATATGTTTTTACCACCAGCCGTACACTTTTCGGGAATCTGCTTATCCCGATATTCTTGGCATCAATAAAAGACAAAAATTGTTATTGTGAGTTATCCGTAGCAGATAAACATATGCTGCCGCGGACGTTTTTGTAGAGTTTTTCGAGATGTTCAATTCTGTGTACATTAATTTGGTGTATTTGTTGTGGTTTAGGCAGCGTAAGCCATTTAAGCGTCAAAATAGGGACTTTATTTCACGTTTTTCACTACAAAGGGTGACTTTTAGGGGTGAAGGGGTAGAGTATTACAACTCCCCTATAGCCTATGTTCATCGCCGGAATATCCTGAACATTTTTCATAAAGCCCCATCTCAATCGGATGAACAGTATGGCAGAGCACGCTTGTCCGGGAATCAACTTATCCGTATCTTAAAAACAAAAATGGTTACTGTGAGTTATCCATAAAAGATAAACATATGCTGTCCCGGACGTTTTTGTAGAGTTTTTTGAGATGTTCAATTCTGTGTACATTAATTTGGTGTATTTGTTATGGTTTAGGCAGCGTACGCCATTTAAGCGTCAAAATATGGAATTTTATTTTACGTTTTTCACTACAAAGGGTGATTTTTAGGGCTGAAGGGGTTGAATATCACAACTCTCTTATAGCCTATTATTCATCCCGGGAGTCTTCTGAACATTTTGCAAAAAAAAAAGCATCAAAATCTGATCAATGGTATGGCCGCGCATAGAATACGAACAAACAAACCAACAAACATACAAACAAACAAACATTGATTTTTATATATATATAAGATTACAAACAAGCGCATGAGAAGTAAAACCACTGCCCTCTATGTACACTACATACAATGTATATATAAAATATCGAACCGGGAGTGTTAATATACATTTTAAGAAACAAGTCACTGCATTTTAAATGAACTGAACTTTAAATAAATAACAGTTTTAAAAAAAACTAAAAAACACGCTTTATTAGAAAACCGAACTAAAAAATGAAAAATAATTTTAATTTCCAACACGCTTGGGATAAATAATTTTACCATCAAAAGCGTAGGGTGTTGTTTACTAATTAATATATTTGATAATAAACAGATATTAGTAAAAGTAAAGTCTCTAAGAAGAAAATGTAAAAATCATAAAAAGCACCCCACACTTTTGATGGTAAAATTATTTATCCCAAGCGTGTTGGAAATTAAAATTATTTTTCAATTTTTTTAATCGGTTTTCTAATAAAGCGTGTTTGTTTTAGTTTTTTAAAACTATTATTTATTTTTTATTTCTTAGTTTTAATATTTTACAGAATAAGATAAAAATGTAAATATCTTTAAATTCGATACTATTGTAGTATGAGGTAAAAGTAATACTCTTCTAAAAAAAATCCTCCCAGCCGGATTTGAACCAAAGACCTATGGATTACTGAAATTATATACCATTAGAGTTCTCCGCTCTACCATCTGAGCTGTTACAACCATTGACTAAAAGGTCGGCAAGTCTGCAACCTATTATACAAGTTTTCATTTTTTTGATTTTCTGATGATTCTGGCCAGGATTTTAGAAACACAATATGAAATTATTGTATTGTCACGGATCCTTTACAAGTAAACAAAGTTTTAAGTCGATCCAATGTTTCTAAGTGGGTGAAAATCGTGTTCAAAAATTCCGTTACATAGATACAAAGACAAGTTTTTTGATTTTCTGATGATTCTGGCCAGGATTTTAGAAAATAAATATGAAATTATTGTATTGTCACGGGTCCTTTACACGTATACAAAGTTTCAAGTCGATCCAATGTTTCTAAATGGGTGAAAATCACGTTCAAGCATTAAAAGCCTGAGTAAACTCTCCCTGGAGACAGCAATGACCATCTTCCGCTTAAAAATAGCACCAATAATCACCTATGGAATAGAAGTGATTTGGAAGAACCTAAATAGGGCAAACCTAGAGGAAATAGAGGAAGTCAAAGCACACTTTTTAAAGCTAGCGCTAAGCGTATCAAAATACACACCTTCACGCCTAACATACATACTGACAAAGGAACCATTCTTCATAGAAGAGCTCCACCTGGACCTTCTCGTGCCGGCAACAGATGCCTACAAAGAACTGCTGTGGGAACTCAACGAGAAGAGAGAATAGATACGGCCTGAGTTCTACGCAACGGATGCGATGATCTACAGGGAATGGACAGCAGCCAGATACGACCTGAGACACACCGTGACGAGAGTCGCGGTCCATGGTTTCCACCACAGGTTATGCACAACAGTGAAGCGCCATAACCCAGAAGAAAAGTGCAAGTGTAAACTATGTGGGTCGCACTGCGACCGATATCACCTATTACAGTGTAAAAACATAGGAACATCGATAACAGACTTTTGTAAGACATGAAAACAGTTCTTTCTACATGGCCATTGGCTGCAATGATACCTATTATTAAAATCGCGTTCAAAAATTCCGAATCATAGCTACAAAGACACTTTTTTTATTTTCTGATGATTCTGGCCATGGTTTTAGAAACAAAATATGAAATTATTGTATTGTCACGGGTGTTTTACAAGTATACAAAGTTTCAAGTCGATCCAATGATTTTAAGTGGGTGAAAATCGCGTGAAAAGATTCAGTTACATAGATAGATACAGGTCAGGTTAATATAAAGCGTGTAAAAATATCAACATATCTCAATATAGTACCTGAACTGCGTTGTTTGCGTTGTTTTTGCAACACACTGTATAAAGTACTTATTTCAATATTTTAATGAAAAATAGTTAGGCTATCATTTTTAAATTGTTTCATAAATATTTAGATTGTTCCGATAAAGGTTATGGACATTAAAGTTGATGTGTACTGATTAAGATTGTTCTCGATATGCTTAGAATGATGAAAGAAAGAGCAAAAAGTGACATACATTTTATTTGAGAAAGGGAAAGAGAAGGCATGTAATGTAAACTGCGACTTCACTTTATGCTCGCATGGCTCCCCAAGAAGCGACTTTATTACCGGGCGCCCGTGCACTGACAACCGACATGCATGCACTTTCATTAAAACTCCACTGTTTGCCCGTTAACAGTACCGCTTAAATTACTTTCTGCAAGTCTATTTTTAACTCAGCTTTTTAAATTATGTCCCTTCCTACTTCACAAAATGCTGGTCTACACTGTTTTCAAAATGCATGACTGACTGAAACAAAAACTGTAGTAATATTAACCTTAACAGCAGTTAGAGTAACCAGAAAAATAAACCATTGTTATTTTATTATTAGTATTATTATTATTATTATTATTATTATTATTATTATTATTATTATTATTATTATTATTATTATTATTATGCGGTGGACTAGTGGTTATGCTTCTTGCCTCTGGTCCCGAGGATCGCGGGTTCAAACCCGGCCGGGGTCGATGGATTTTTTAGGACGGAAAAATCTAAGGAGCAAGTCCTCTGGGAGGGACTTTAAGCCGTGGATCCCGAGTCTGAAGATTTTCAGGCTCGTAAAAAATCCTTAAGCCTGAATGAAAAGGCCTCTAAGCAAAATTTACCGAATTTTCCCGTCCTAGTACTACCTTGGTTTCCTAGATGTCAGTATAAGGCGGAACGCTGACGACGGACCACTCAAAATGACATATATACGAAAACAAGTGTAACTAAATTGGTATTGTTCAAATTCTTCCCTGTAGGGGGAAAGCGCCTAAATCTTTGTAAAGGGAAAACATAGGCTTACAATACGATACGATTATTATTATTAATCTGACCGGCTTGTCTCCATAGGTTTTTTAGCATTGCAATTTTTTTCTGATTGGAGGAAGCTGGCCTACCGCATCAACCGCCAACCTGAAGAACCAGGGATTTTTCAGGTGTCCACCCTTAGATCAGTTGCTTTCACTACAGCTAAGAGCCTGATCTGCCCTTTAGGAAGAATTTGACAGAAAATATAAGATGAAAAGTTCCCCTCGGCCTCGAATACTCTAATACCATCGGGGTCAGAAAACAACAAGTGTTCAGTCCAGAGAGACTGGATAGGAAAAATAAAAAAGAGATATGGTATGGAAGCGGAAGTAATACCATATCGGTCAATATCTCACCATGCTGACCAGTAGCCCATCCCGTCCGTTCACCACATAAGTTATATGGTTACTAACAGCTGCACCACGTGAAGGTGGGAAGATGTGCAGG